>CM062813.1:419886767-421086767 GCA_031772625.1 Pinus tabuliformis
AATAAAAATAATAATAAAATTACAAATTTTGAGTTAGGAAATGTCCAAATTTAAACAATCATAAAATAACAATAAGAAAATAATTGTGATAAGACAATCATAAAATAACAATAAGAAAATAAATGTGAGAAGACAATCATAAAATAATAAGAAAATAAATGATTAGCTATTAGGGAGTTGTCTTTAGTGCGACTTTTTGGAGTTTCCGGTGCTAGAATCTGGTGGAAAAAAAATGAGGTGAAATCTTGATTTGTGTTATTTAAACTAGTTTTTTTACTGTATATATGAATTCAGCACCTGGGCATTTCTATAGTGCCAGGCTTACCCATCAAGCTTGTGATTTCAATGAATTCCTACGGATTTTAGAGAAATTAGATCGGAAAATCTGCTTGTGATTTCAATGAATTCCTACGGATTTTAGAGAAATTAGATCGGAAAATCTTCCAAAAGGTCGCACTAAAAACAACTCGATTAAGTAAACCTAATAGATCCATCTTTACTCTGGATCTACGCGGAGAGAGATCAAATCTTTTTTCACTCTATGCTAGTTGGCATATCAAGATATTTGAAGATCAAATCTTTTTCACTCTATGCTAGTTGGCATATCAAGATATTTGATCCCTCTCGGCCCTTAGTAGATCCAAAGTAAACATGGATCTATACTGCTTAATTCTCCCCTTTAAATAGGCTACATTCCACTTGAATACCATGGGTCAATACCATATCAAATCTTTTTTCACTCTATTCTAGTTGGCATATCAAGATTTCAAGATCAAATCTTTTTCACTCTATGCTAGTTGTCATATCAAGATATTTGATCCCTCTCGGCCCTTAGTAGATCCAGAGTAAACATGGATCTATAATGCTTAATTCTCCCCTTTAAATAGGCTACATTCCACTTGAATACCATGGGTCAATACCATTGGTTCTCAATACCATAGGTCAATACCATGTGCTATCTTTATTCTTATTAATATTAATACTAAGGTTAATATTTTTTTTGCATGATATTAATAATAATTTGGCCCATAGGTTTCACCTAAATAAAACCTCTTTTTTGAGTGTTGGTAAATATAAAGTGAATTCTGGAGTAAATATAAAAAAAATGTTTTATTTATTTACCATATCTCTCATTTATTTATATTTTTATTAATTTACCATACACCTTTTATAAATATGGTATTTGGCCCATAAACTTCACCTAAATAAAACCCCTTTTTTGGGTATTCATAAATAATTAGAGGTTTATGGAGTAAATCTAAAAGAGAGGTTTTATTTATTACCATACCTCTAGTTTATTTATATTTTTATTTATTTACTATACCTTTGGAGTAAGTATAAAAAGAGGTTTTATTTACCATACCATAGCTCCAATTTAAATGTTTACGTTTACATTTACAGCTACGTTTACGTTTACATGTTTACGTGAGATCTAACTAATGTTAAATGTTAAACATTACATGTTCTCACCTAATGTTAAATGTTAAACATTACATCTTAAATGTTTACATTTACATTTACGGGTTTACGTTTACATGTTTACGTGAGATCTAACTAATATCTTAAATGTTTACATTTACATTTACATTTACAGATTTACAGTTACGTTTACATGTTTACGTGATGCCTCTCTGGCACAATAAAAGAATTGAACCCAAATATAAAATAATAGTAATAAACTTTTGGAAAAGGGAAAAAGTGGAAGCATTTTTCTTTTCGTTTTTTTGATAGTGACAAGGGGAATAATGAGTAATAATAATTATTATTTAAAGAACGAAGAATTAAATTAGTAGAGATACAAAAGAGGACAACATTTTTATTGAGTGAGACAATGAATTATAGGATTTAAGATTGGTTAAGTGATTTGTAAAGATATTTTATTAGATAGTTCATCAATAAATTTGATAAAATTATACATAAAATCCAAAATCTATCTTATGAGGCTTTATTTCTCCTTACCTTTTTGGATTTGTAATATATTGTTTATTGTATATGCATGCAAATTATAATTATGTAAAAAATAGGGAACAACAAAATAAAAACTCACAAACTATAAGGTGACATAAGGTATATCTTGGAAGATGAGGTTGCTCTAGTCTTTTTCTCTGAATGGAAAAGGGATGCAAGTACAAAGTAGTGAGGCTTGCGGCCTATGTGTTTCTATAGCGCACAAATCCTCTCTGTTTGCTCACTCCCTTTCCCTCTTGGCTACTTTGTTCATCTATGAAACAAAATGCACTCGAATATAATGGAACCCATAGCTAGAGTTACAATATATAGATATGTGTAGAGGTGTTCAGTATTGCCAATAATAATGTGAGATAGAAGATAGATTTTGGGATAAAAGAATAAGTAAAGCTGATTTGATCTGAATTCATAATGGTAAGTACTTGAATACTAGCTTTAGCAATCTACATGAATATGATCAGAGGATTGTGTATGAAATAAAATTTAAATAACTTTGCATACAAATTATTGATTCCTGTGACTAGAAAATAGGTCAAAACTGGAAACTAGAATTCAACATATTAATCACTCCTGTAGGGGCTTGAGAGTGCAATAATCAATAGATTTTTAGACATGCACATGCACTAAGGCCTATGGGGATGTATTCTTCAACTCTACTATGTCCTTTCAACAGGCATGGTTCACTTATGGGAGTGCTAATTATCTAGCTATAACTAATCTATTGCAACCCGATAGCGTACTAATGGTTAAGTTTGACTCCCTCAACTCTTAGCTAGAGTTACAATATGGACTCTTCTAGAGTCATGATCATCATGATTAAGTGGCTAGCTCCCTTTCCATGAGCAATGGGCGCTAATGCGACATACTCTTGAATTATGGTGGTCCAAATAAGAAGGTCAAATTTCAAGTGGCATAAATTTTGCATACAAACTCTGATTCAAGTGATTCTTTTGTCGTTGGAAAGGTATCTATGTGTAGAATAACATAAAAAGGTGTGGCACTTACGCTGAAAAGTTTTACCCCCAAAAAATGTCACCATGATGCCTCAAATTGCCCCTGGAAGGTTTCAGACCTCAATTTTCGAAACTCAGTATTGCCAATAATAATGGTTTTGTGAGCTTATTCCTCCATTTTTCCACTCCAATAGAATTGAGATGGATGAAAAAATACATAATGATTCAATTCGGATGATAGCTCCCATTTTGGGAGGCTTTTTGTCCCTAAAAGATTTTATTAAATAAGGGCAAGACATTTTTCCTTCCCCTTCTCTCGGGAGCACCATTTAGCCTTGCCTGGAAGCTGTCCTTTCAAATCAATTTGATCTGAATTCATGAAGGAACAAAATGAAATACACATTTAAACAGAACTTAAAGATACAACGAAAGAACATAAATTTAATTAATTAATAATAAGTACTGAAAATTGTTGACATGCAGAATAGAACAAACTAGCTTGGACAATGGTAGTTTATCTCTGAGAAGAGATGCGATGGCTACATGCCTTCTGAACCGTGTTACAATGAGTCTCAGAGGCCTTTTTACCATAAAAAAGAAGTGTGAAACCTTAACCCTAGGAGATGAAATGCCAACAACTTTGGGCCTCGTTGGGGTAAATTGGACCCCTAACTTCCTGGGGTCATAACTTTGGCATACAATCTTCGTTTGGCTATCACAGTACCTTGTTTCGAAGATCTCCATGAGGAGGTAATAAAAAATGTGTGAAACATATTCTGACATTTTTCCAATCTCGTCGTTTTCCTAGAAAACGTCGTTTAGGACCTCAAAACAACTTCAGAAGTTTAGTAATGGAAAAACTGCCAAAAATAGAAAGTTGTGCTAGAATTAAGGAAACTGAAAGGAAATGGTGTTGGGGGTCCAAGTGGAATAGGCGGGTAGCCACCAATATCCTCCTTGATCACAATTTTCCAAAGGTGATATTGCCCCTATCTACTAGTTCTAGACATTTTCTCCAAAATTGTATCCTCTATCAACTATGCTTGAGCATCAAGTGCCAAATCCTCTACAGAAGGTAGGAACTTCTCTTCTTCTTCCTAATCTAGAATGGAAGGCTCATAGATTTTTAGTTTCTCTACATTCACCACTGGTAAATGCACATGCATGGGGATAGACTGAGTCTATAAGCATTTCTTCCCATCTTTTATAGTATTTGGTGTTGAATTTTTGTAGCTATGGTCAATATTCATAATTGTTATTTTATCCCTCCAAATAAATGTAATAATGTATTCAAGACATGTTATTCATGTCGACTTCAAAAAGAGGGAAATTTGAATTTTCAAACTATGTATTCTTTCTTCCAAAAGTAAGGTCGACTTCAAGTCGCCTCGGCCCTAGAGAGGTGAACCTTGGGTTCTCTTATCCACTATAAATACACTACTCATCTTCATCCAAAAGGAAAGAAATTCAAATCTCTTTTGTTCACTTATGGGACTCCTCTAAAGTAGCAAAAAAAGACTTTCTAAGGCATATCAAATCTCTCTTGTAATACATCAAATGCTCCTCTCTACAAGACAAGTTCTGGACATACTTAAGAAGATGAAGAGACTGAGCTTATGGACATATCACCTTCTAAGAAGAATAAAAGAATATCATATTTGGAAGGTAAATTTTTAGTATGAGGTCAAATTTTGGAGCAAAAGGAAATTTTAAGCAAACCTAATTCTTTGTGGAACACTGAAATTTTTGAGGTACATTAGAATGAGTTTATGAGGCTACTTTTTATTGGCATGGTTTGACCTATGCCTATTAATGGTCAGTTTGACTTCTATTTTGACTTGAAATATTAGATGTATCTCATGTTTATTTGAACAATTTCTCTAAGGAAAAGGTTGTTAGATTTTTTCCTCATGTGGGTTTTCCCATGGTAAAATATCTTATGTTTCTTGTCTCGATGACTCTTTATGATCCTACTATCTATTGTTGAATATATTTTGTGTAATTGATTAATGAGTAATGTGAATATGAAATAATTTGAAGTAAATATCATTAGAAGTAATTATAAGATAGAAGACCTTTTGAAAAATCAACATGGTATCAGAGGGGTAAAAGAGCAACCTTGTCAAGTCTTGAAGAAAAACCAAGATCCTTAATGGGAATCCATAGTCATCTAAGGAAGTTATCCCCACAAGTTATAAAGCTACATGTCTGTTGGACAAAGTAAATCCAAGCCTCCATTGATTCCTGAAGAAGGACCGAAGATCCTAGAGAGAGAACCAACAAATCTCAAGTCATTCTCAAATAGGTTCAAATATATCTGAGGTAAAGTCTTAGTCTGAACCTTAGAAGGCTGAAAGGCCAACCGATGTTTAAAACAACAATTCCCTCAACAAATCTCTTTCCTCGAGCATTGGAATATGTATCCCTCTCTCATCCATTTAAATAATTACAAGTATTTACAATGAGAGAAATATTGACCAGGGGATGTCACAGTCCTATCCCCCTTGGGGGGGAGCAACATCCTTAGTGTTCAATAACCATATACAACAAAACATGATTTAGACCAAGCATTGCTCATTATGGGGATTTATACAAACAACGTTGTAAGACTCTTTACATTGTATTTACATTTGCTTATACTTCGCAAATAAGAAAGGATATGTTTCCCGCACCAGTTCAACTATTTCCCATGTGGGTTCCTCAGGCCCAAAGTGTCTCCACTGTACTTTGAGTTTCTCTATTACTTGGTTCTGGAGTGTGGGCTACCTATGATCCAAGATGCACAAAGGTTCTGGTTGGAACTCTTCCTCTGGTTGTACCTATAACATAGAACAATCAATTACATCATTAGCATCCTACACATATATTTTAAGCAATGAAACATGGAAAACATCATTCACTTTAATTGATGGAAAAAAAGCTAGCCTATAGGCCACCAACCCTATCCTTTCAAGCACTTCAAATGGCCCACAAAACCATGGTCAAATATAGCCGTTTCTGGGTCAATTATAGCCGTTTGCCCGATCCAGTCTAATATAGTCGTTTTTAAGTCAAACCTAGCCGTTGGAAGGTCTGTTCTCCCTATTTAATATGTAGCCATGATCTGATTCTTCAACTTGTCCTGACGATGAACCACACTCACTGGTTCGAAACACGTCGAAAAATGTATTATCATGTGATTTACACCGAAAATCTTTTCGTAAATTTGAGTTCTTTTTGTATCATTTTGAGCAATATAGTTTACATGCTTTGATTTGTAGACTTATTCATCTTAAAAACATTTATAATATTGTGTGCTAACAATTTATTGTTTCACTTTTCAGGATTACTTTGGCTTTCCATTTTAAAGCATTTCACTTCATTTTAAGCAAATAAAATTTTATTTCTTAAATAAAGAATACTTTGAAGGCACTCGTTATTTATGTATTTCATGCTTATCTCGTGTATTTATGGCTATTGCTCATATCAGTTTTTTGCTTCTAAATCTTAAAGAAATAATATATTTAACTCTAACAATTCTCCTATAAACTCACATCTTTTTAACTTAACTTTTCATTAGGGACCACCCCCCTTAGCTAACCTAGGAGATAGCTCAAATGGAGAGAGTTGGGATTAGTTTGAGAGCCCATTCTCTGAGTTCACTTCCACCAACCACACCTTGTGGGGTTGAAGGCTATTCTCACTGACTTGTAGGTAGGTGTAGGCAGTAGGGTCAATAGGTTAGCAGTGGTTTCTTGGTATAGTAGGAAGCAGATATCTGTTGCACTCAACTCAGCAGAAGCAGAGTACATGGTTGCAATTCAAGAAGCATGTGAGGCAATCTGGATGACAAAAATTATTGTTGGGTTATTTGGTCAGATGATGGATCCTACTGTGATTTACTGTGATAATTAGAGTTGTATCCAACTCTCTAAGAATCATGTATTTCATGATTGATCTAAGCATATCGACATCCGATATCACCATCTACGATAGTGTGTGCAGAGGTTGATCATGTTGTTTGAGTACATTCCTACAGAGGAACAAGATGCAGATATTTTGATGAAGGCTTTGTCAAAGGGAAAATTTGAGTTCCATAGAGGCAGAATCAGGGTATCAAATAATACCTTTCTTGTTGAGAGGGAGTGTTGAAAATGCAACAAGAAAATCTTATTTTGACTTTGCCTTGGTCAAACAAGATTAAAATTTCAATTTCAATTTCAGTAAAATACTTGTAGGCAGTTAACTGAGGTGACATGGCACTTGTCACTCAAAATAACTTAGTTAATTCGAGTAGGAAACACTTGAGTTCAATTTAGTATGATTGATTTCTAATTTCTAGCAATATATTTCAGTTAATTTGAATTATTATGAGTTTAACTAGTTCTAACTGTTAGAGAACTAGTGGATGGTCCAATAGTGGGGTGTGTACCTCAGTGATCAACTAGTTAACTCATAAATCAACCCAAAATAATTGGTGCATGTAGATAACTCAAGTTACCCAATTGATATTGGATTTCAAGGGCAACGTACTATCGATTGTAGACTATTCCGAAGTGTACAGGTGGTGCATGCAATTAGAGAAGGGTCTATAAGAATTGCGCAATACTCATGGAGCAATTTCCCTAATTAATAGGGGTTAATTCCTCAGGGAACAACACAAGGAAATAGGAGCTCAACAAACATGAAATTTGGTTGAGTGTTGACCAGGGTCAATCTGTGAAGCAGTGATATAGACTATACTAGTGCAAAGGTTTCTTAGGCTTGAGCAGGCATTGCATTTCTTCTCTATTTTCTAATTAATGAAATACATATAGGAAGGGGTTTTGAGTAGTTTCTTTCCCCTAGATAATTCTCCATGTTTGTGTATTGATTCATGTCGCATGTTTATGATTTCCTTTCTCGATCGTGAATTGATTTTCACAGATGAGTAGAGTAGATTCAAGTTTTATGTTTTAGTAAATTACATGAGCAATTTTGAATCTACATAGAATTTCGACAGTCCAATTAACGACGCCAATGTGTATAATATCATATGTGCACAACTATTTGTAAATAAAAATCTCCACAACAATGCACCATATTGTTTATGCAATGGGGCATTCATATATTGGTTTAGCACTAGGGTGTATTGAGAGTATAACACCAAACTAGGCAAAATGAATTTTACGATTGACTTTTTTTTTTTAAATTTAACCATTTTTTGGTGCTATCGAGTAGTGTAATTACTAGTGCATCATATTTACTTAGCGCACCACTATTTTTATTTATATAAAATAACTCTACCATGGTGCACCATATGATGTTATGCATTGATGTGTCTATTTATAGTAATGCACTGGTGCATTAGTGTATTATAGACACACCATTAAAAAACATCAGCTAAAACATTTTCTCGCCCAACTTCGTCAGTGATCTCTGCTAGAAATGGATTTTTGGGCTATTTTTATAGGGGCTTCCACAAAAACCTTTGCTAGAGGGTAATTTTGTTGTAGTGAAGGTCGAGTATGTCTTCACGAGGAGCACCAATTTTTTTTGTTAAGAAGAAGGATGACACACTTAGGTTGTGCATTGATTATTGACAACTAAACAAGGTGACCATAAAGAAGAAGTATCCATTATTGTGAATCGATGACTTATTTGACCAGTTAAGAGGAGCAACAATCTTCTCTAAAATTGATCTGAGATCAGGATATCATCATGTGTGTATAGAATATGAGGATATCCATAAAACAACATTTAAAACAAGTTATGTGCATTATGAATTTGTGGTAGTGCCTTTTGGGCTTACCAATGCACCTACAACTTTTATGTGCCTTATGAACAATGTGTTGTGCCCTTATTTGGATAAGTTTGTCATAGTCTTTGTTGATGACACTTTGATCTATTAAAATACCAAGTGGGACCATGAAGAGCATTTGGTCGCAGTACTATAATTTCTAAGAGAGCATAAGCTTTACGCAAAGCTTAGTAGGTGAAATTTCCTTCCTTCTTGGATTCATTATTTGGGACACATTGTCTCCAAGTAAAGAGTAGTAGTTGATCATGAGAAGATCAAGGCTACCATGGAATGGCCAACACGTAAAAATGTGGCTGAAGTTAGGTCCTTCATGGGACTGACAGGTTAACACAAGAGATTTATTAAAAATTTGTCCAAGATTGGTTTTCCAATTAATGCTTTGCAAAAGAAAAGGAAGAGGTTTGAATGGATAGTTGATTGTGCTAAAAGCCTCAATCAACTTAACCAAATATTGACCAATGCACCAGTGTTAAGAATAGTAGATCCTGAAAAGGATTTCATTATTATTATGCACAGATTCCTGCAAGGAGGGACTTGGTGGAGCCTTGATTCATAATGGTCAAGTAGTATGCTATGAATCCTAAAAGTTGAATGAACATGAACATAATTGTGTAACCCGTGATTTGGAATTGGCTGCCATCATCCATGCAATGAAGATGTGGAGACAATATCTTCTTAGTAGAAAAACTTCACCCTAATGAATGATCATGGAGGATTGAAATATTTTTTTGCTTAGCCTCAATTAAATGCAAGACAAGCTAGATGGCTAGCCACGCTCAACAAGTTCGATTTTGAAATCAAATATATAATAGAGTAGTTTATGCACTCAATGGGAGGGTGAAATTAAACTACTCATATGAGTCTCTTCAAATCATTGTTATTTGGTTCATAAATTCTGCATTTGAATTTAGTCAGTCCTTTTTATGTATGGCAATAGTCCTTATCGTCATTTCCTTGAGAGCCTTGTTGTAGCTTCTCTCTTTAATTGGTGATACGTTTTGTCTTGTTTCCCAATGTTTTTTATCTTCTCTTCAAGATTAGTTCCATAGGAACTTAATGTTGTTAATTGGTTTAATTTCACCCTCCCATTGAGTGCATAAACTACTCTATTATATATTTGATTTCAAAATCGAACTTGTTGAGCGTGGCTAGCCATCTAGCTTGTCTTGCATTTAATTGAGGCTAATCAAAAAAATATTTCAATCCTCCATGATCATTCATTAGGGTGAAGTTTTTCTACTAAGAATATATTGTCTCCACATCTTCATCGCATGGATGATGGCAGCCAATTCCAAATCACGGGTTACACAATTATGTTCATGTTCATTCAACTTTTAGGATTCATAGCATACTACTTGACCATTATGAATCAAGGCTCCACCAAGTCCCTCCTTGCAGGAATCCATGCATAATAATAATGAAATCCTTTTCAGGATCTACTATTCTTAACACTGGTGCATTGGTCAATATTTGGTTAAGTTGATTGAGGCTTTTAACACAATCAACTATCCATTCAAACCTCTTCCCTTTCTTTTGCAAAGCATTAATTGGACAACCAATCTTGGACAAATTTTTAATAAATCTCTTGTGTTAATCTGTCAGTCCCATGAAGGATCTAACACCTAACTTCAGCCACATTTTTACGTGTTGGCCATTCCATGGTAGCCTTGATCTTCTCAGGATCAACTACTACTCTTTACTTGGAGACAATGTGTCCCAAATAATGAATCCAAGAAGGAAGGAAATTTCACCTACTAAGCTTTGCATAAAGCTTATGCTCTCTTAGAAATTATAGTACTGCGACCAAATGCTCTTCATGGTCCCACTTGGTATTTTAATAGATCAAAGTGTCATCAACAAAGACTATGACAAACTTATCCAAATAAGGGCACAACACATTGTTCATAAGGCACATAAAAGTTGTAGGTGCATTGGTAAGCCCAAAAGGCACTACCACAAATTCATAATGCACATACCTTGTTTTAAATGTTGTTTTATGGATATCCTCATATTCTATACACACATGTTGATATCCTGATCTCAGATCAATTTTAGAGAATATTGTTGCTCCTCTTAACTGGTCAAATAAGTCATCGATTCACAATAATGGATACTTCTTCTTTATGGTCACCTTGTTTAGTTGTCAGTAATCAATGCACAACCTAAGTGTGTCATCCTTCTTCTTAACAAAAAAAATTGGTGCTCCTCATGAAGACACACTCGACCTTCACTACAACAAAATTACCCTCTAGCAAAGGTTTTTGTGGAAGCCCCTATAAAAATAGCCCAAAAATCCATTTCTAGCAGAGATCACTGACGAAGTTGGGCGAGAAAATGTTTTAGCTGATGTTTTTTAATGGTGTGTCTATAATACACTAATGCACCAGTGCATTACTATAAATAGACACATCAATGCATAACATCATATGGTGCACCATGGTAGAGTTATTTTATATAAATAAAAATAGTGGTGCGCTAAGTAAATATGATGCACTAGTAAATATACTACTCGATAGCACCAAAAATGGTTAAATTTAAAAAAAAAAGAGTCAATCGTAAAATTCATTTTGCCTAGTTTGGTGTTATACTCTCAATACATCCTAGTGCTAAACCAGTATACGAATACCCCATTGCATAAACAATATGGTGCATTGTTGTGGAGATTTTTATTTACAAATAGTTGTGCACATATGATATTATACACATTGGCGTCGTTAATTGGACTGTCGAAATTCTATGCAGATTCAAAATTGCTCATGTAATTTACTAAAACATAAAACTTGAATCTACTCTGCTCATTTGTGAAAAGCAATTCATGATCGAGAAAGGAAATCATAAACATGCGACATGAATCAATACACAAACATGGAGAATTATCTAGGGGAAAGAAACTACTCAAAACCCCTTCCTATATGTATTGCATTGATTAGAAAATAGAGAAGAAATGCAATGCCTGCTCAAGCCTAAGAAACCTTTGCACTAGTATAGTCTATATCACTGCTTCACAGATTGACCTTGGTCAACACTCAACCAAATTTCATGTTTTTTGAGCTCCTATTTCCTTCTGTTGTTCCCTGAGGAATTAACCCCTATTAATTAGGGAAATTGCTCCATGAGTATTGCGCAATTCTTATAGACCCTTCTCTGACTGCATGCACCACCTGTACACTTCGGAATAGTCTACAATCGATAGTACACTGCCCTTGAAATCCAATATCAATTGGGTAACTTGAGTTATCTACATGGACCAATTATTTTGGGTTGATTTATGAGTTAACTAGTTGATCACTGAGGTACACACCCCACTATTGGACCATCCACTAGTTCTCTAACATTTAGAACTAGTTAAACTCATAATAATTCAAATTAACTGAAATATATTGCTAGAAATTAGAAATCAATCATACTAAATTGAACTCAAGTGTTTCCTACTCGAATTAACTAAGTTAATTGAGTGACAAGTGCCATGTCACCTCAGTTAACTGCCTACAAGTATTTTACTGAAATTGAAATTGAAATTTTAATCTTGTTTGACCAAGGCAAAGTCATCAAGAATCAAGCATCAAGCATCATGACATGTTGCAGATGGGATGGAGTTTCCATGGACCTGAGCATGGGTGAGATTCTTGGTGAGTCCAGGATGTGACAGAATCCAAGATAGACTGGTGAAGGCATAAGGATGTTCACTCTCATGGCTTGAGCGTGACAGTTGGATTAGCTACCCAACTAGTTCAAACATGGGGTCCGGAAGTGCACGGAGAGATGTTGGCATCAGGCAGGCAAGGAGGACAGTTCACAGGATGGGACGACACATGATGGAGATGGGAGTTCTACATATGTTGCAGGGATGTTTGCAGTATGTGGAGGAGTTGATATCATGGACCAAGGATGAGACGGTTGTTGATGTTGATCTTGGTGGATGGCTACCAGGATGGGATGTTGTCGACGATGACAACGATTTCAGGTGGAGGATGTAAAGACCTGCGGTTCTTGGCACGCCCACCCGATGTGCGACTTGGCTTGTTGGTGAATGAGCGAAGGTGAACGAACAAAAGTGTGAGCTCTTGACTTGATGTGCGATGGACATATGTAAATGCGCATAAGGAAGGAGAGCGAGGCTTATTTATATGGTGTGGGGAGCGTGGGCTCAACCCACCGGCCGACCTACAAACACAACGGAGGCCGACATACATAATGGCGCATTTGCGATGAGTAGGGGGCGTTCAAACAAATGGAGGACAAGTCGGCTTGGGCAGCTCGACTCGCCCTTCCATCCATACAAATAAACCATGCGATGGTGGCATTTGGAGCATCAATTCAAGCAAGTCTTTCGATAAGTGCGAAGTGCGAAAGGGAAGTGTGAGCCGCAGCAAGAAGGGAAGGCACAATTCTAATGCGCCCAACCTTGGGCAGCTCCACATGGTAGCACGAGCTTGCAAGGAAAGGCGAGGGCATGGGTAGGAGCGCTCGTTGTTCGGATGAGGAGCGCGGGTGGAGACTTGGTGAAGTCGCCCAACGCACAAACATAACGCGATGGAGTTTGGTGAGACCGCTGTGCGAAGGAGAAGAGGGTGTCTTGGTGACTTGGTGGAGTCGCCCGCCCATCGTGCACAAGGTTCGGTTGAGAAGTGCGGTTGGCAGCTCGTGTGAGGGCACGCCCGCCCAACTTGGGCAAGGAACTTTGGTTGGCACACGGAGGTGTGGAAGGTTGTAAATTTGGCTAAGTATGAAACTTGGTGTTTCCCAAGTATACTTGTAAAGCTTTGTAACATTGAAAGATTGTATAATATATTGTATTCGGGTAGACTCATTGTTCAGGGAGTTGCCCCTCCCTTTATACTGTGCAATTGTGTTCTCTTGTATAATTGCTAATGATAATGAATGTGTATGGGTTTTCATTGGTATAAAGGAAACATAATAATTACTTGGTTGAGAAAAACAAACTAAGTAGGACAAGTGGTTAGGCGTAGTCCATGAACATAAGTATTAGTGAAAAGAAAGTGTTCGATGGTGCCGCACCTCACCAAGAGCGGTTGAAAGACTACCGCCGCCCTAGGGGCGTGACAGGAGGGTTGGCCCACCCAACTCGTGGGACCGCCCTCTCAACTTGCCCCACATCATATAAACTTGTCTCTTTGTCGTTCACTTCGCATTTCGCACGTCCTTTGTACGGTGGAGTTGCCATGCCCGTCGCACGGACCGCAGGTCCTTACAGGTAGGGTGGGGGGGGGGGACGTGAGGGGGTGGTCGGGTAGGGCGAGTAGGGTGAAGGCCAGGTAGGGCGAGGGCTGGGTAGGGCGTGTAGGGTGGGGAGGGCGTGAGGGGGTGGGCGGGTAAGGTGAGGACCGGGTAGGGCGAGGGGGCGTGAGGGGGTGGGCAGGTAGGGTGGGTAGGGTGAGGGCCGGGTAAGGTGGGGGGGGGGCATAAGGGGATGGGTGGGAGCGGTTGGGGGATGGTGGGGAGCGGTGGGGGAGGGGCGGGACGGGGAGGGGGCGGGTAGGGTAGAGGAGTGTGGGGAGGGGGTGGATAGGGTGGGGAGTGGGGGGAGTGGGGCGGGTGGTCGACCAATTACGGGTGGGGGGAGTTACCCTGAAAAAAAAATTGACCCTAAAAAAAAATCATCGTTCCAGTATCATCAATTTTTCGTTTTCAAGCTGTATTTTGCACAAAAATTTCGCTTTCACTACCATTTTTAAAACATATTCAAAATTGTACCTAAAAAAAACCATCGTTCTAGTATACACACTTTTCGTTTTTAGCACTGTTTTTGATGTTTTTTTGGCGTTTTTTGGCCAGAGTTCCCGTTTTGATTTTATAGTTCCCGTTTCAAAGTTTACATTATTAAGAGACTAACTAATAATAATAATAATAATAATTAAGGAAGATAGATATAGGTTATTTATCTTTTGAGGATTATAGGGAAATGTCAGCTCCCACTTGATCTTATCCCTCATCCTCATCATTAGCAGATGTCATTCCTTCCATGCAAAAGCTAAGGATTCTTCTTTCAACAGAAACATGGATCTAGGTCTAACTCTAACGGTTTTATATACAACCCTAGGGATTTATTATCAAGCCTTGTAGATTTCTAGGGTTTACAAACCATAGACTTTCAATATTATCTAAACATTTATCATATGCAAGTTTTCTTTCCAAAATCAAAATGCCCAATATCCCTTTACATATGTGATGAAGTCCATTATAGCTTTTGTAGGGTCGTATATGCAACGAATCTTTCAAGGTTCATGGCGTCAATAAAACATCCTGCTTCTGAACACATTCTAAAATGTAATGCAACATTTCCAAGGGAAACATAGGTCTATAAAACTTCAATTCAATATATATCCAAATATTCTCAACACAGGTATAATAATTTCATCCCTTATATAAGTGACATACTTGAATGTCTTCTTGTGCAATTACCCAAGATATATTTTTAGAGAGGCTTCCTTCAAGCCTTATCGAGTTATGGATTAGCCACAATTCCAAAGATTTCAAATAATCATCTGTCAGCATATCTCATTCAATACAATCACACTCACAACAATGCAGTGAAAGACATATCATTGTAGTATAAGGTATATGGCATTCTAGACTTTGCAACTTTAGGGCAACATTTCATCTATGTCATTGTTTCTTGCAATACCAAGATGGCTTACGTGCTAAATATACATAGATGTATATAAAATTGCACAAGCACTTTGAAGATCATATATCAGTTGAGGATTTCATCACTAAAATTGTTGTGTATAAGTAGGTGAAGAGACTCTTTATACATAATTGTGCGTAATGGTTTCGTCAAGGAATCCTTCACAACTTCATATAATGCATATATTTCCAGAACATCAACACAATCCTTTGATGATACATTTTGCATAAATGAATTTTTACCCCTCAAGGAATACTAAGATCAGCCTTAACAACTTTAAAGAAAATTTGTTACGAGTCTTAATACAAACTAATTCAACTAGGCCTATGGTTGGTCCTCATATACTCTACAAGTGTATTTCCAAAAGAACTTTGATCTGAAACAAAAAAAAAATTGAGAGCAATGTTACATACCATTCAATCTAATGCAAAAAATCTTCAATAGAAATTTTGAAATGAAGATACCTTTCTTGACTTTGTCACTGATTAAGGCATTTAGGATTACTTTAGATCATCTTCTGATATTATTTGGTCTTTGTATCTTTCATCTGAGGTATTTTGGCCTTACTATAGCGTACCAAATACCCTTGGTTTTTATCCTTCTTTCATAGTTGCTGACTAGAGCTTCTAGAGGCATGAACTGAGACAAGTAACATAGAATTTGTTTAGTAATAAATAGTTAATAATAATGAGAGGCAATATTTCTTTTGCAATGGTCATTAGCAACTTTTGTCTAGATTGATGAGGCATCTTAAAATTGTTTGAAAACACAATAACAAGAAGAACAATTCAGGCTTTCTAGCTTTGAGATCCTCTTCAAAACAATTAAGGTTTTGGTCTTCGATCTCTAAAGTGTAACACAGTGAAAACCTTTCATCCTATAGACTGTTCCACCGATGGCATCACATAATGAGAACACCAATTATCTCAAAACCATAAAATGTATCCAATGTCGATTTTGTTTCAACAGGTGACTTTCATGATCTCCTTCAAACTCAAATTGATATCATGAACATCTACAACCTTCTCTAAAGCTAACTTCCAATTTTTTCTCAAGGTTTTCAAAACCACTGTTAAGGTCTCCTTCAGATTACTAAATTGAATGAATTAGGGTCCAATTTTCTAGGCTTCTCATCTTCTTAATCACTCTCAGACTTTCACTATATGAAGCTCCTTTTTTTGGTCTCATGTGGTTTGCGTTGAGGCCTTTCGGCCCTCTAAGGTTCAGAATGAGGCCTTTCGGCCTTCTAAGGTTCAGACTAAGACTTTACCTCAGATATATTTGAACCTATTTGATAATGACTTGAGATTTGTTGGTTCTCTCTCTAGGATCTTTGGTCCTTCTTCAGGAATCAATGGAGGCTTGAATTTACTTTGTCCAACAGACATGTAGCTTTATTACTTCTGGGGATAACTTCCTTAGATGACTATGGATTCCCATTAAGGATCTTGGGTTTTCTTCAAGACTTGACAAGGTTGCTCTTTTACCCCTCTGATACCATGTTGATTTTTCAAAATGTCTTATATCTTATAATTACTTCTAATGATATTTACTTAAAATTATTTCATATTCACATTAATCATTAATAAATTACACAAAATATATTCAACAATAGATAGTAGGATCATAAAGAGTCATCGAGACAAGAAACATAAGATATTTTAACATGGGAAAACCCACATGAGGAAAAATTCTAACAACCTTTTCCTTAGAGAAATTGTTAGATAAACATTAGATACATCTAATATTTCAAGTCAAAATAGAAGTCAAACTAACCATGAATAGGCATAGGTCAAACCATGCCAATAATAAGTAGCCTCATAAACTCGTTCTAATTTACCTCAAAAATTTCAGCGTTCCACAAAGAATTAGGTTTGCTCAAAATTTCATTTTGCTCCAAAATTCGACCTCATACTAAAAATATACCTTCTAAATATGATATTCTTTTATTCTTCTTAGAAGATGATATGTCCATAAGCTCAGTCTGTTCATCTTCTTAAGTATGTCCAGAACTTGTCTTGTAGAGAAGAGCATTTGATGTATTACAAGAGAGATTTGATATGCCTTAGAAAGTCTTTGTTTGCTACTTTAGAGGAGTCCCATGAGTGAATAAAAGAGATCTGAATTTCTTTCCTTTTGGATGAAGATGAGTAGTGTATTTATAGTAGATAAGAGAACCCAAGGTTCACCTCTCTAGGGCCGAGGCGACTTGAAGTCGAACTTACTTTTGGAAGAAAGAATACATAGTTTGAAAAGTCAAATTTCCCTCTTTTTGAAGTCGACATGAATAACATGTCTTGAATACATTATTACATTTATTTGGAGGGATAAAATAACAATTATGAATACCGACCATAGCTACAAAAATTCAAGACCAAATACTATAAAAGATGGGAAGAAATGCTTATAGACTCAGTCTATCCCCATGCATGTGCATTTACCAGTGGTGAATGTAGAGAAACTAAAAATATATGAGCCTTCCATTCTAGATTAGGAAGAAGAAGAGAAGTTCTTACCTTTTGTAGAGGATTTGGCACTTGATGCTCAAGCATAGTTGATAGAGGATACAATTTTGGAGAAAATGTCTAGAACTAGTAGATAGGGGCAACATCACCTTTGGCAAATTGTGATCAAGGAGGATATTGGTGGCTACCCGCCTATTCCACTTGGACCCCCAACACCATTTCCTTTCAGTTTCCTTAATTCTAGCACAACTTTCTATTTTTGGCAGTTTTTCCATTACTAAACTTCTGAAGTTGTTTTGAGGTCCTAAACGACGTTTTCTAGGAAAATGACGAGACTGGAGAAATGTCAGAATATGTTTCACACATTTTTTATTACCTCCTCATGGAAATCTTTGAAACAAGGTACTATGATAGCCAAACGAAGATCGTATGCCAAAGTTATGACCCCAGGAAGTTAGGGGTCCAATTTACCCCAACGAGGCCCAAAATTGTTGGCATTTCATCTCCTAGGGTTAAGGTTTCACACTTCTTCTTTATGGTAAAAAGGCCTCTGAGACTCATTGTAACACGGTTCAGAAGGCATGTAGCCGTCGCATCTCTTCTAAGAGATAAACTACCATCGTCCAAGCTAGTTTGTTCTATTCTGCATGTAAACAATTTTCAGTACTTGTTATTAATTAATTAAATTTATGTTCTTTCGTTGTATCTCTAAGTTCTGTTTAAATTTGTATTTCATTTTGTTCCTTCATGAATTCAGATCAAATTGATTTGAAAGGACAACTTCCAGGCAAGGCTAAATGGTGCTCTCGAGAGAAGGGGAAGGAAAAATGTCTTGCCCTTATTTAATAAAATATTTTAGGGACAAAAGGCCTCCCAAAATGGGAGCCATCATCCGAATTGAATCATTATGTATTTTTTCATCCATCTCAAATTCTATTGGAGTGGAAAAATTGAGGAATAAGCTCACAAAACCATTATTATTGGCAATACCGAGTTTGGAAAATTGAGGTCTGAAACCTTCCAGGAGCAATTTGAGGCATCACGGTGAAATTGTTTGGGGGTAAAACTTTTCAACATAAGTGCCACACCTTTTTTTTGTTATTCTACACATAGATACCTTTCCAACGACAAAAGAATCGCTTGAATCAGAGTTTGTATGCAAAATTTATGCCACTTGAAATTTGACCTTCTTATTTGGACCACCATAATTCAAGAGTATGTTGCATTAGCACCCATTTCTGATGGAAAGGGAGCTAGCCACTTAATCATGATGATCATGACTTTATAAGAGTCCATTTTGTAACTCTAGCTAAGAGTTGAGGGAGTCGAACTTAACCATTAGTACGCTATCGGGTTGTGTTATAACTGAGCCACTGGGAGGAAAAGGGGTTCCATTATATTCGAGTGCATTTTGTTTCATAGATGAGCAAAGTAGCCAAGAGGGAAAGGGAGTGAGCAAATAGAGAGGATTTGTGTGCTATAGAAACCCATAGGCCGCAAGCCTCACTACTTTGTACTTGCATCCCTTTTCCATTCGAAGAAAAAGACTAGAGCAACCTCATCTTCCAAGATATACCTTATGTCACCTTATAGTTTGTGAGTTTTTATTTTGTTGTTCCCTATTTTTTACATAATTATAATTTGCATGCATATACAATAAACAATAATTTACAAATCCAAAAAGATAAGGAGAAATAAAACCTCATAAGATAGATTTTGGATTTTATGTATAATTTTATCAAATTTATTATGATGAACTATCTAATAAAATATCTTTACAAATCACTTAACCAATCTTAAAACCTATAATTCATTGTCTCACTCAATAAAAATGTTGTCCTCTTTTGTATCTCTATGAATTTAATGCTTTGTTCTTTAAATAATAATTATTATTATTCATTATTCCCCTTTTCACTATTAAAAAAAGGAAAAGAAAAATGCTCCCACTTTTTCCCTTTTCCAAAAGTTTATTACTATTATTTTATATTTGGGTTCAATTCTTTTATTGCGCCAGAGGCACTCTACAACCCAGTATGGGGGTAGATCTCACGTAAACATTGAATATAAATGTAAATGTAAACGTAAACATTTAACATTAGGTAAGAACATGTAATGTTTAACAGTTAACATTAGTTAGATCTCACGTAAACATGTAAACGTAAACGTAACTCTAAATGTAAACTAAACGTAAACATTTAACATGTAATGTTTAATATTTAACATTCTTAATCTAATGCCGGCCCTATTTAGAAATCAATCTAATTATTATGATCTATAAACACAATATAAATTTAAAATATAAATAGGTTTATGAACACTTAAAAAATAGGTATGGTAAATAAATAAAAATATAAATAAATTGGAGCTATGGTATGGTAAATAAAACCTCGTTTTATACTTACTCCAAAGGTATAGTAAATAAATAAAAATATACATAAACTAGACGTATGGTAATAAATAAAACCTCTTTTTATATTTACTCCATAAACCTCTAATTATTTATGAATACTCAAAAAAAGAATTTTACTTTTTTTTTCCAAGGAAAAAAACCAAGCTTTTCTATTATAAAAATAAAAGAGCTACAAATAGATGAGTTAACATCCAGCAGATAGAAACACTGCCTGAGACAGATATGTTGCCACATGGGCTCGCATCATTAGTGAACTAACGTGCACAAAGAATATGAAGGAGAAGAGAAAAAGAAACGAAAAAAGGGGAAAAACCTGGCTTCCGGCTCAGGTTTTTCGCCCCTTTTTATTTTCGACCTTGCGCCATTCTCCCACCGTGGGCTCGGTCGAGACAATGACTAACTGGGTTGTTTCATTTTGTTGTCCAGTTTCTTTATCTGAATCTGATGTATCTGAATGATGCTGCCGTTTGATGCCTCCCGTGCTTTGATCCACGCTTGTCATCTGATGCTGGGTCTTTGTCTGGAAAGAATGTGGCTGTTGCTCCTTGTTGACGACTGTAGTTTCCTTTTGAGTCTCTAGATCAACCTCCTCTATGATTGTATCGTCCTCCTCTTCTTCTGTTTCTGCATCTTCTGATACTGTGGGTACTTTCTTTTCCTCGGTTTTCTTCTTTATGACGTTGTCTATGTTCTGCCATCCTTTATGCTTCCTTTGTTGTGGCTTGTTCTTGTTTTGGCTTTTGCATGCATTGAACAAATGACCTGTTTGTTGACATCCCCTGCATCTGAATGCTGTGTTCTCATAGTCCAAAGATTGTTTCCATTGAGTATTGTTGAAGTTCAGGATGATGCTTTCTGGTAATCCCTGGCTGAGATCTACCTCGACGCAAATTCTAGCAAATGTAAAGATCCCTTTTAGATGTCTCTCTGTGTCTATCTTTAACATTCTTCCGAGAGCAGTTCCTATGACCGCTAGGGAAGAAAAGTGCCAAAAATGCATCGGAAGATTATGTAGCCTTACCCATACCGGCATTTTTTATACCACCATGGAGTTTGGATCAAACTCCGGGAACCAGGGGGTAACAAATAATCCCGCACTGCCCCAGAACCATGGTCCTTCGGTGAGGACTTTATCCCTCTCTTCTTCGACTCGAAAGACTACTATGAAGAATCCTTTCGAGCATAGCTGAATCCGGCAGTTTTTTGTCCATGTCATGTGTATCCATTGGTACAATGCATCCGATCTAGGCCAGAAGCCGTTAAATCTACAAATAATTGCATTTTTTTGTAGATCTGTGAAAATGCCCTTTACCTCTGGGATATCCAGCAGAATGGAGGGGCTCACTGGTGCTTCATCTACGATATACTGCCCTGGGGGGGTATTTACATTTGCATGTTCTTTCCCCTTTTGAGTTCCTGTCCCCTTTGCTGCATCTCTGTAGGATCCTGTAGGTTTTGATGTAGATCCCTTTGATCCACCTCGCAGCCGGAGATTGAGAATAACAGTTGAATCTTTTGCAACCCTGTAATGCTGGAGGGTGTGTTGATCCTGCATGCATAACCCAGAAAATAATAGGTTTTGTGATGCAGCTGGAATGCCCAGTCTGACCTGTATCTCTTTTTTTAAATCCAATACTGTCATCCATGCACAGATCTGCACACAAAAGTGCCTTCCGTCTGTTGATCTAACAAAGATTTGTTTCAGATCTGCTATGTCTGCCTTGTTCTGGTTCCTTATTAATATTTGTTGCACTGCCGAAGGTATAGGGACCTCATAGCCCATATCCCAACTCCCCCGCGAACCTGAATCCCTACTCCACCCCATACTTGTTTTATGGCTTTGACGAGACCGCCCTAGATCTGCAAAAAGAAGCCCCGGCGAACCAAAACGAGCCTTGAGAGCTGGCATGCTCCTCTTTTCTTCGTATTCCAAAATAGAGTTTCCATATCTATGCAGTGTGTTCTTGAATACGGCCGTATCAAACCAGAATAGGATAAGCACTGTTTGATTTGGAATAATAAACTCCAGACAGAGGGTTTTCGTTGCCGCCGTGAGGTTAACCATCTGCAAAAATGTGTAGGATCGCCCCAGACGCCGTTTGATGAGATTTGTTTCGAAAGAGACCTTCCCATCCGCCGATCCAGACCAGAAACCGTGTGAGGCATCGATCGCTAGATCTCCAGCGACCATGCATCTAGCCGATCCAAGACGGATCAGGCCATTTAGGACCTCGACGGCGCAGAGCTTTTCCACAGAAACCCTAAATCCTCGTCGCGCCTCCATTTTTTTTTTCAACAACATAGTGCTAGTTCAAAGAATTTTACTTAGGTGAAGCTTATGGGCCAAATACCATATTTATAAGAGGTGTATGGTAAATTAATAAAAATATAAATAAACGAGAGGTATGGTAAATAAATAAAACATTTTTTATATTTATTCCATTTTTTCACTTTATATTTAAACACTCAAAAAAGAGGTTTTATTTAGGTGAAACCTATGGGCCAAATTATTATTAATATCATGCAAAAAAAATATTAACCCTAATATTAATATTAATAAAAATAAAGATAGCACATGGTATTGACCTATGGTATTGAGAACCAAAGGTATTGACCCATGGTATTCAAGTGGAATGTAGCCTATTTAAAGGGGCGAATTAAACAGTATAGATCCATCTTTACTTTGGATCTACTAAGGGCCGAGAGGGATCAAATATCTTGATATGCCAACTAGCATAGACTAAAAGAAGATTTGATCCTCAAATATCTTGATATGCCAACTAGCATAGAGTGAAAAAAGATTTGATCTCTCTCTGCGTAGATCCAGAGTAAAGATGGATCTATTTTGGTTTACTTAATAAAAATAAAGATAGCACATGGTATTGACCTATGGTATTGAGAACCAATGGTATTGACCCATGGTATTCAAGTGGAATGTAGCCTATTTAAAGGGGAGAATTAAGCAGTATAGATCCATGTTTACTCTGGATCTACTAAGGGCCGAGAGGGATCAAATATCTTGATATGCCAACTAGCATAGAGTGAAAAAGATTTGATCTTCAAATATATTGATATGCCAACTAGCATAGAGTGAAAAAGGATTTGATCTCTCTCCGCGTAGATCCAGAGTAAAGATGGATCTATTAGGTTTACTTAATCGAGTTGTTTTTAGTGTGACTTTTTGGAAGATTTTCCGATCTAATTTCTCTAAAATCCGTAGGAATTCATTGAAATCACAAGCTTGATGGGTAAGCCTGGCACTATAGAAATGCCCAGGTGCTGAATTCATATATACAGTAAAAAAACTAGTTTAAATAACACAAATCAAGATTTCACCTCATTTTTTTTCCACCAGATTCTAGCACCGGAAACTCCAAAAAGTCGCACTAAAGACAACTCCTTAATAGCTAATCATTTATTTTCTTATTATTTTATGATTGTCTTCTCACATTTATTTTCTTATTGTTATTTTATGATTGTCTTATCACAATTATTTTCTTATTGTTATTTTATGATTGTTTAAATTTGGACATTTCCTAACTCAAAATTTGTAATTTTATTATTATTTTTATTTTTATCATCATGACAAGTAGAGTGTACCGATTCCTCACCAATAAAATAAAATTAACACTTTTATTCTTATAGTGGAAAGAAAAAGGAAAAAAAAATAATTAGGTTAACTATAGTTTATGGGATAGTGCTTTGATACCAACTTAAATTTTGATAGTGCCAATTATATTCTATATTCACATTAAATAATATTACATATAAATACATTTAATGTTGTCTTAAGATAAATAAACTAATTTTAGATATACAATCACTTGAAAAAACTGATGGAAAAACAAACATTCACGTTTATTGAAAAGACTGATGGACAAATAGGAGTTGTTGATGTTCTCCGCACCTTTATTGAAAAACTAATGGACAAATAAGGAGTTGTTGACGTTCCCCTTACAAGATCCACTCCCATACAGCCTAGAAACTCACTGAACATAGTAGCAATCCAAACCAAGAACCATATCATTTTACCTCCCACCAACTACATTGACTTAACATGAACAAACTTAATTACGGCACTAGTATGCATGCATGAAGGGTGACCCGTCACCTCTATAAATTGTCATGTAAGAGGAAGGTGGTGAGGTGGTGATCCCCTCATTAATTCCAAGGTTCCTCAAGTCCATCATCCCCACAAGGGAATGTTATCTATTTCAAAAATATATGTTATGACTTTTTTTTTTAAATGATTTTGTATTCATATAAGAATATATGAAAACATGAAATTCCAAGAAGAGGGAAAAAAATATATATTAATTTAATAATATATTCTCAATAATATATATTAATTCATATATCTTATATTAATTAATTCAATAATATTAATGAGTTAAAAATATTAACATAATAATTATAATGTTAATGTTAAGAAAATTGATTTAATTATTAGTTTATTAAAAGTAATTAATATAATTAATAAATTGTGTTTTTTTTTAAATAAGAAGTTATAATAAAAGATTTGGGTTTTTAATTTCGTGATTTACATATTACTTGATAATATGGTAATAGTCAATTAAATTATCCCTAAAAATATTAATATAATTATAATGTTAGGAAAATTGATTTAATTATTAGTTTATGAAAAGTAATTAATATAATTAATAAATTGTGTTTTTTTATTATTTAAAAAAATACTTTTGTATTTCACCTTTTTAAAATTTTAATCTTTTATTATTTATAAAAAATATTAATAAATTTATTCATTATCCTATTTTTTATAAATATTTAAATGAAATATTCACAAATTAGAATATATATTCCCTTAACTTTGGCTTTATATAAAATATTTAAATAAAAATCATATTATTTTTATCTATTATTATTATAATAAAAAGTTGAATATTATTATTTTTCTAATAATAAAATTTTAAACAATTAATAGTAATTAAAAAATTCAAGCGAACTAAATAAACGAAATTAACAATGTTAATGCTATCTACCATGTGTAAAACCTATATATATATTTTTAATATAATTTGGAAACAACCATATTAGATGGAGGATTATGAAAAGCATAGTAAAATTATAACTACCAATTCTAAAATAACATATTAATAAAATAATTCATTTTCTTAAATTGAAGAACACCATTTGCGACTTTTAATTTTTTCTCTTCCTTGGAATACCGCCCCCTGTTGATAAAAACTTTTCTTCTAGTGGCGGACCATCGATTAAGCTTCCAAATCTTTCCTTCTGGTGGAGGGCCACTGACGAAGACTTTCTTATAATTTTCGTTATCTTGGAAGACCATCGATAAAAACAAAAGTTTTTTCTACTCGTGACATAAAAGAATCCAGATTTTGCCAAGCTGCCCCTCCTGCTTTCGAAACTGCTGCAACCGCAGCTTCACTCAACGCCTTCACCCTCCACTTCATCGCACAACCCTCTCTACCTCCTTTTCAGCGACACCGTTGCTCGTCTTCATCTCCACCGCCACTTTCGCTTCCCTTGCCAGAAGCAGAGCGTTGCCAGGTTGGTCCGATTACAGCGGCAACGCCATCATCGGAACGCCCGCGACCACGCTCTCCATAGCCGAATTCCATCCGCAGTGGGTAATAAAAGCCCCTGTCGCTTCGTGTGCCACTTCGTGTGCCAAAATCGCCGCCTGCGGTGCCCACCCTGTTTCTATCAGGTACCGCCCCTCCACCCGTTTCTCGGAGCCTTCCGGCAGTAGCTCCGCTTTCCAATCCTCCACTGACGCAGCCGTCCTTTAGTATTTCAGGCGAGCTCTTGTTTTTGGGTTTCTCGTCTCATTTCAGTTCTTGAAATGGTGCATCCTGCGCAGATGTTCAAGAACAGATTGCAAGAATATGCACAGGAGAACTCTTTGCCATTGCCTCTCTATGAAGTTGTAAATGAGGGCCAAGACCATCTTCCGCAATTCAAGTGCACTGTAATAATCAATGGGGCAAAGTATGAATCCCTTCCTGGTTTCACCAACAAGAAGGCATCACAGAATGCTGCAGCTAAGGCAGCTGTCGAAGATTTGGAATCGCAAGGGTTGATTGTTGAGTTCAAAGTAAGTTTCAATTCTTACTCAAATTCTCAAAATCTTTTCAAATGCTGGTTTTGCTTTCTATTTTATATTTCTTTTTCTGTTGTGAGTTTGTTTGCAAATTTAATGATTTTGATTGAATATGGTGGAGTATGTTATAAACTTCCTTTTATTTATTTGTTGACAACCAAAAAGGAGAAAGTATGGCCTAAAGGTATCCTTGCGGAAGTTGTTACAAGGAAGAATATGCCGCCTCCGAGTTATCGTTTTACAGGGATTTTTACAGGAACTGTGGTTGTTAATGGGGTTTCCTATACTGGAGGTCCTTCAAACAATCAAAGGGACGCTCAAAACAAGGCTGCACTTGAAGCACTTCAGGCAATCGACCCCAAGGCTACATTTGAAGTACTTCAGGCAAACGACCCCCAATATTGTGAGTTGATGTGGATGGAGAACTAACTATTTGCATTCTTCTCGGCTATCCTTATGTAACTTCTAATATCCTTACATTTCTTTTGCTCTCAACGATGCTATATGTTACTGATCTTGCCACTGTTCCATTGGAATCTCATGTTAGGTAATTCGTTATCGCATGTTGAAGTTAATGTGAAGAATGATTCCAAACAGCCAACTGCACAACCGGATAACTTGGCATCTGATAATCACTATTAGAAGGAACTGAATCTCAATCGGCGGGAAATGGTCTAGAAAAGTCAATTGTCGACGGTGCACCTGCTACTGAAAAGGACTCAGAGAAGACAGATGTGGAGAATGCATGTGCAGTTGGACATGGTATAGAAAAGACAAAGGTGAAGGATGCCCATGAAGCCGGAAGGGGAATTTCAGATATAAATGATGCACATTCAGTGTCAGCCCCACAGCCTCATAATCATATTCAACAGGATCCTTTGTCTGCACAACAAGAAATGGTGCATCCTGCGCAGAGGTTCAAGAACAGATTGCAAGAATATGCACAGAAGAACTCTTTGCCATTGCCTCTCTTTGAAGTTGTAAATGAGGGCCAAGACCATCTTCTGCAATTCAAGTGCACTGTAATAATCAATGGGGCAAAGTATGAATCCCTTCCTGGTTTCACCAACAAGAAGGCATCACAGAATGCTGCAGCTAAGGCAGCTGTCGAAGATTTGGAATCGCAAGGGTTGATTGTTGAGTTCAAAGTAAGTTTCAATTCTTACTCAAATTCTCAAAATCTTTTCAAATGCTGGTTTTGCTTTCTATTTTATATTTCTTTTTCTGTTCCGAGTTTGTTTGCAAATTTAATGATTTTGATTGAATATGGTGGAGTATGTTATAAACTTCCTTTTATTTATTTGCTGACAACCAAAAAGGAGAAAGTACGGCCTAAAGGTATCCTTGCGGAAGTTGTTACAAGGAAGAATATGCCGCCTCCGAGTTATCGTTTTACAGGGATTTTTACAGCAACTGTGGTTGTTAATGGGGTTTCCTATACTGGAGGTCCTTCAAACAATCAAAGGGACGCTCAAAACAAGGCTGCACTTGAAGCACTTCAGGCAATCGACCCCAAGGCTGCATTTGAAGTACTTCAGGCAAACGACCCCCAATATTGTGAGTTGATGTGGATGGAGAACTAACTATTTGCATTCTTCTCGGCTATCCTTATGTAACTTCTAATATCCTTACATTTCTTTTGCTCTCAACGATGCTATATGTTACTGATCTTGCCACTGTTCCATTGGAATCTCATGTTAGGTAATTCGTTATCGCATGTTGAAGTTAATGCGAAGAATGATTCCAAACAGCCAACTGCACAACCGGATAACTTGGCATCTGATAATCAGCTATTAGAAGGAACTGAATCTCAATCGGCGGGAAATGGTCTAGAAAAGTCAATTGTCGACGGTGCACCTGCTCCTGAAAAGGACTCAGAGAAGACAGATGTGGAGAATGCATGTGCAGCTGGACATGGTATAGAAAAGACAAAGGTGAAAGATGCCCATGAAGTCGGAAGGGGAATGTCAGATATAAATGATGCACATTCAGTGTCAGCTCCGCAGCCTCATAATCATATTCAACAGGATCCTTTGTCTGCACAACAAGAACATTTGAAAAAGGAGACAAGGGATACCTATCAAGACAAAGTACATGGATCTAAGGGGATGCAGCAAATCAGTCAGGAGCTCGATCTAACTGAACCCATCAGCAAGAGGAGTAGAAGTGAATCTGAGAACGCTGAACAAATTTCTCAAAAAAAGAAAAAGAACAGAAAGGAGACTGATAGCACAGCTTGACAAAGCCTAGAGTGTGCATTGTCTCATTCTGGTATAACACAGTGAAAACTTTCTTCATATTTCCAAATCATTGATTTTTGTCTCAATTCTTGAGCTATTTCGTTTTATTGATTTTAGCATAGAAGGACATTTAGTCAGATTTATTATATTTATAGGACTCAGATTTCTCAGAAACCTCATCATCTTGAAGTTGAAACAAAATGAACTCTTTATGGCTGTTACTCTTGCTAAATAAATATATCACGAGTGCATATCATATATTTCCTTGTTTTGCAATGACCCAAGAAAAATCTGTATAAGATGATGCAACATCGCAAGGTCATTTTGCAACAATCTGTCATGTGATTTGGCTTGGTAACCATGATGTAGTAGCTATTGATTAACATTTTTTCTTGGTTCTATGATTACTTTGTTTCAATAGTTGTGAACTATGGAATTTTCCGTTAGAGGTTTGGTTAATCAGCTAACATGAATAAAGAATATTGACTTATATATGTGTATCGTTTTCTTTAATTCCAACGTTTGAATTTCAAATTAGAAATTGTGTTCCTGTTCATTTATTTTCTTCTTGAAGCATAGAGTCCTAGATCTAATAGGGTGTACCATAACAAATTCGGCCGAATAGACCTAAACGATCCAAAACTTGGGAATTTTGATTTGGCCTTTGAATAATTCACTATAATTCAATTCGTTTGGCATGTGTTGCATGGTGCAGCATTTTCCAAGAAGATCCAGTCTTTCGAAATAGTAAAGAATGCATAATCTCAGTGCCTGTGTCATGGAGATCAACTTATTCTCAAGAACAAGAAGCTGATGCAGAGCCCTGTGATACCATATCTGACGCTGGACTATGCTTATCTGAGAGGATTGGTGATTGATAGCTGGAATTTTGTCTATTCTCCAACATGCTGCTTGTCCCTAGAATGTTGTTTGTTGCTCCAGTTTTGTGTAACTGTATAAAGAATATGACGTTTACATATTACTTTGCACTTGGCTTGTACATTCTGCTGCTTGGCCCGTACATCCTGGAATGAAACTTACAAAGTTTTGTTGCCTGCTGCTTTGCCCATATATTCTGGAAGGAAACTTAAAGGATTTATAGTGCTTTTAAGTGGTATATTCTGAGCTTTTTTCCCAATTTTCTACTGGACTTTTTTTTAATTGTATTGAATTTGTCCAAATTTGAATTTGGTGAGTACTCTGCTGCATAACATATTTCCATTCCGTTCTCCACTAGAATGGCGTTGCGTACATGTAGCATACAGGATATGTATGCTGCGTACCATATTATGCTCTGAATATTGAATCATATTAATATACTCTAGAGTCCTTGTTTCTATGATCCGTCAAAACTGCTATAGCAAAAAACATTGCTCCCTTTTCTCATCTTTTAGCATTTGGGAAATAATTTTGCCGGACTTCATTTTTTTCTTTGTCATTTTAGCTATCACAAGATGCTTCTCAAATATGGATTTTTAGCATTCTAGCTATCACTAGAGTAGTTACTAGGAAATGCCTTTCATTCCTATAAAGATGGTTTTTTCCAATATCGATCTCAAGTATTATGAAGTAAAGCTCATTTTTTTCTTATAGATTTTATAAACTCGTGAATGTCAGTGAGGTTGAATGATAGTTCGCTTTCTTTGACATAATGATTGTCTAGAGTCTTGAAAATATCTCTTCTGGGATACCATCTTGGCGATATAGCAATTTAGCTCTATTGCTGAAAATGTTTAACTTGCATGTACATGGAAAATTACTACCTTATCTGAGTTGATAGAAATATTGAATCATTTTAATATTCTCTAGACCGGAAATTTAAGTATGAAATTCAAACTAGCTTCTAATATGCAAACTGTAAAATGTATTTCTAATGATTTTATGGGTTAATGTAATATGAAAATTATTACACTAGCTTTTAATATGCAAACTGTAAAATGTATTTCTAATGATTTTATGGGTTAATGGAAAATTAGCCCACCTGCTGGTATTAGCCTAGCCCCTAACACTAGCTTCTAATATGCAAACCGTAAAATGTATTTCTAATGATTTTATGGGTTAATGGAAAATTAGCCCACCTGCTGGTATTAGCCTAGCCCCTAAAGGATGTTGTTGCCTTCTAGCACCTTGTCATCCTAGCTACTAGTTTGGAATATGATGTAAGAAAAAAATGGAAAATTAGCCTACCTGCCAATATTAGCCCCTAAAAATGGTGTTGCCTTCTAGCACCTTATCATCCTAGCTACTAGATTACAATGAATGGCCCTTCAATCTATAAAGATGCCTTTCCAATATCCAAGTATTCTGAATTAAATCTCATTTTTTCTTGTTAATTGCCTAAATTCATCAATGTCGGGAAGATTCTTTGATATATAGTGATTTAGGTCTCAATCTCTAAAAATGCAGAACTTGCATTACCATTTTAAACCAGTGGCTTAAAAATGGAGTTCAAATTTGGAAAGATGGATACTAAATGGAATGCCTTAGAAGTGGAGTTTAGCGTTTACTTCTTCAAGGATGTATCCTAAGTGGAATGCTACTTTGACCATTTTCAAAGCAAAAATAGTGTCTTTGCACTTCATGATTCTAATGAATCTAGTCTTTGCACTAATAGTGATTTGTGCTTAAAATCATGTACGAAGTACAGAAGTTTTAGTGAGTTGTGCTTAAAATCATGCATTCTAGCTACCACTAGAGTAGTTACTAGGAAATTGCTTTCATTCCTATAAAGATGGTTTTTTCCAATATCCATCTCAAGTATCCTGAAGTAAAGCTCATTTTTTCTTGTTAATTGCCTAGATTCATGAATGTCGGGGAGATTCTTTGATATATAGTAATTTAGGTCTTAATATCTGAAAATGCAGACCATTTTAAACCAGTGGCTTAGAAGCGGAGTTCAAATTTGGAAAGATGGATACTAAATGGAGTGCCTTAGAAGTGGAGTTTACTTCTTCAAGGATGTATCCTAAATGGAATGCTACTTTGACCATTTTCAAAGCAAAAATAGTGTCTTTGCACTTCCTGATTCTAATGAATCTTGTCTTTGCACTAATAGTGATTTGTGCTTAAAATCAGGTACAAATTACAGAAGTTTTAGTGAGTTGTGCTTAAAATCATGTACAAAGTAGATTTCCCCCCTATTTTTTAGTTCGTTTCTTTCTATAAGATGCCTATGGTTTTGTCTTACTCAATGTTATTGAATATGCCTTCTTTTCGGAGAAAAAAAGCAAGATTTGATTATATTAAGATAATATATCTGTGTGAGATGTACATAAAGGTGGCATTTGAAGCTACGGTTTGGTCTATGATAAAGAGAAATGATCAGAAAACAGATAGTCCAGAAAAAGAAATCATAAGGCAGATTGACCTGTGATTTAATAAAGACTGTAAAGCATATATGCATCACATCTTGGATCAGAATTATCAAAATACAAAAAACAGATAACTGTTGGATAGCTATGCTGAAATTGATTCAAATAGCGCAATGATGCGGAGGAAAATATTGGAAAAGGGAGCTTTTGAATCCTGGAAGATTTGTGGTTCCTCCAGATCCAGGCGCACCATATCATGATGATGAAAAGGAAGCTCATTGGCTTTTGTTGGGAGCTCCACTAGGCAAAAGCTGCATGAATAGAGTCAAAGATAACATGTGGAAAACCAAAATAATTTGCTAAATCATACCAGATAAGCTGTGTAGATATGCATTGGACAAACATATGTAGATTTGTTTCTTCATCAGATTCGCACATCCTGCATCGGCTGGGACCTTGCCATTACCTTTGTGAAAAGACAGTCGTATTGAATATTCTAGGTGTTGCCTCTGTTATAGCTTGTTCAAATCTTGTACATTGTAAAAAGACACATTCATATAGATCAGGAGTTATGTCAAACAACCTTTTTAGTGTAGTGGATACCATTACAACATTCTTTATTTTTCGCATCTACCACTACACAATCCTTATTAGCTATATCTTGAATTAGAGTCGATAAAATCTGTTTTCAGCCCTATTCCTCCTAAAACACATGATCTCGCACTTCTTTGAAATGATGTTTATATCTTCCTATCCAAGTGAATCAAGGCAGCCAAAGTTCTATTTTTTAAGGCAAATCCACGATGCTTAATTTCATTAAAAGAGAGGGAGTGCTCGGAAATGGCTCAAACTCATTCATTACGATGCTTGGAAATGGTATGTGAAAAAGGAAGGATATGGACAAAAAGTTGCATAGATTTGTTTAACCCCGGATCTTCTAAAGAGAGTTTTACCCTTAAGTTTTTCCAAGAGGTTAAGATGATCTATAGGATTACCTGGTTTTAGTCCAGCGGGCATTCAAATTTCATATTCACATAATTTTTAAAGTTAAGTAATTCATTAGTGGGCATTCAAATTTCATTTTCAAATAATTTTTAAAGTTAAGTAACTCATTTCTTTTGAAGTTTTGGGTATAAGCAATGCATTAGTCATTTAAAAATATGGATACAAACAATGTATTAGGTTCAAAATGAATTTCTATAATCGAGAATTTTTTTCTATTAAAATTGTGTTGGATTAGGTACAATTGCATATTCACATATCCATTAAAGTTATGACATGATGTTTTTCATCAAATTTATGGGGCTATATGATGGTAATGGAACTGGATTTGTATTACATCTATGCTAGTGTTTTGACACTAATAAATTGTGGTTTTATTTTCAATCTAAATATTTAAGATTAAGTTGCATTTTTTTTATTGTTTTATTCTCTTATTGATTTAGGTTTCTTTTATCCATATCAAAATTTTGAAGAGTTCTTCGGCGAAAATCACATAAAGATACTTTTGTCGACGGCTTCCGAACCAACTAGTGTGGTTCATCATTAGGACAAGTTGAATAAATAGATCCGGTTTTGCATATTAAATAGATAGGGCAGAATATCCAATGACCCAATTTTCTAGACAAGGTAACAACTAAAATGACAATAGCTGGATTTGACCGGGAAACGGCTAGTTTGATTTTGATAATGGCTAGTTTTATTCTCATATTGAAAATTTTTATATTTGAAGGGATCTTTAAAAAATTGTTATTTAAAAAGATATGAAGTTAAGGTGAATTCTTGCTCTTATGGAATTGCCCCCACCCCAACCCCCAACATGCCCCCCTCTTATGAGGGGTTATCTAATAGGAACAATGGTTTTTGAGGGGGCTGCATTCTTATAATAACTTACTACTAATTTAGAATCCCCCTTCCACCTAGTATCCCGTTCCCCCCAACATGCATCACTATTATGGGGGGTTGGTGGGGTGATTCTCTAAATTGCACCCCCCATCTCCTTTGTAAACCCACCCCATAGCTCCTCACCTGCAACAATTTTTCTTTTTGGTGGTTGTATTTTGTATTAGTAGAATTAGTAGACTTACTACATGTCACTGAGGACGTTTGTGGTCAAGTTGGAGGGATTGCCCACAAGCACCCTAGGCGCATTAACAAAGTTTTGAACTTGGGTAAGGCCCCATTGTTGTTCAACAAACACTTTTTTTGGTTGGGAATGTCCATCTTTCCTCTCAACATTATGATGGGGGTGAGAGAGGGGAAGGAGATTATGCCGATGATTCCTAGGAATTGTTGGTCCCTCGTTACATCCCCTAAACCATGCACTTCATAACCCCCTCCCCCTAAATTACACATCCCATCCTGTCTATGTGCTCCCTCCCAACAATATGATCGGGGCGGGGGGGTGGAGAGGAGGAGATCTCAGAATTGTCCACTTTCGACCCCCTTATTAACTACTCTCCCAACAAGCACTATTATTGTGGGGTCTGGTGGAAGGTGTGGGGTATTGATTTGTGGAATCACTTCTTTCCCATTCCCCCTCCCAACATATGTTCTGCTTATGGGTTATTTATTATTATGGTTATAAAGCTAGACTTGTTTAAAATAATTTCAAGATTATTCTTCACGATGATTTTAATCTATTATTTGATAATTGGATTTATAGGTGTCTGAACTCTCTTTCCATTTCCATTAACAGGTCATTCTCTAGGGTTATCCTTGGTATCTCCTACTATTTATACTCGTAGAAAAATAACTACGCAAAATTATAAGGGATTATAAAATAAGAGGAAGTCTAAAATATAACTATTGATGGTATTGATCACTCACTTTATTCTTTGCAGAGGATTGAATCCAAGGGATTATAAAGTAGGAACACTTAAAAAAACTTAACTATTGATGTATGGTATGGATCACTCACTTTATTCTTTGTAGATGTAATCTTTTTTTTTTTTTTTCACTTCTGGTTCACGGATACCCGGGTCAATGGGTAGCCGCTACATCCAGGGTTGTTCAACACTGAGTGGACGCACCCGAAGGCATCAACACCCCTCGGCCTATTTACTGACCTAACCCCAAGAGCTTTCGAGATTCGACCCTGTGACCTCCCATTGGCGAGGCACTTGATTTGACCGATTGAGCTAACTCTTGGGGCTCTTGTAGATGTAATCTTATTTGGTGTAGGTTTAGAATAAAGGTAAAGTATATAAAAAGATGTTTGTGTTTATTTGGGGTTAATCTTTAATGGTCTTCTATCACTAAGATATATTTTTTTTTTTTAAGTTAAATCATTAGAGAAATGCCTTTCATTTTAAATCAAATGATTTTACAAAGACATAAAATGCTTATGATTTGTGTTGAAGATAAACTATTATAGGTATAGAGTTTGGTTTTGGTTATATCGAAAATTGGAAAATAGAATCACAAATTACAACGATTAATCGTTATCATTAGGAGGTTACTTAATGTTAGTGAAATCATTATTTGAGGTAATGAGGTAGTCTTCTTCTATTGGTATTTAGTGGTCTATGTTCTAGTTGGTATTTTAGAAAACATAGAGAAAGGTGTTTTCCACTCCTATAGATAGAGGGGAAAGCAAAATAAATTTCATTGGTAAAATATCATTGCTTGCAAAGCTTAAAGATTTTTTAGGTTGGGGATTAAAGAATATTCAAGTTTGAGTAATCTTTAGTTACAAAGAGTCTTTCAATGCTTATTAGTCAACAAGGGTTGTGGCGAGTGTTGGGCTATTTAATTGTTGTTCAATAAACCCTTTACTAGTCAATACGGTTCTTAAGCTTATGAGTTGTAAACACAATATGTACAGGGGTGAGATGAAGTCTAAGTTACCCTAGTCATTTTCAAAGCAAATAAACCATTTTATTATATATTCAAATTGAAGGACACTGCTTCAAAGAAGACTAAGACAATCTTACTCATTCACAAAATTGATATTGAGTACAACTAGGATTCAAGAGCTTTTTATATCATGTCACAAATTACTTAACTTGTAGATCAACTTGGTCTTATTTTTTAATGTTTTTTTAACAAGAATGAGTAGAGGGTTTCATTATCTGCCCCTAGGCGCAAAAAAAAAAAAAAAAAAAAGGTTCGAGAATTCCTTACATTTGCACCATCTTCAGAGGATGTTCTACTGAGAAATTGACTAATATTCTAGGATACAAATCCCAGTATCTTCCATAGTTTCTACAACTAAGACCTTCCTCGTGATTACAATAGTAAATTCTTACAAATTACAAACATAATTATATGCAGAAACAATACATTGACTTATTTGGGAGACTTTGCAACAAGGAGTCTACACGAAGTTGGGATCTTGAAGCGAAATTGATGCTTCATGTTCCCATTTTTCCTTATGGGATTTCCGGCCTCTTGTGAGAAGCGGTTTTGCTACATTTGAGAAGAGTGATTGTCCAACATTTCCCCTTGTGCTTGACTTAGTGTGAGTTGCTTTGATTATCATAGATTTTTTGTAAAACGTTGGAGTAGATTTACTCATCTCCACATGCTCACAATCTGACATGTTTAATTTTATTCTCCCCCAACGCTGCTAAGTTTCCTTGATCCTCCTTTGGGGTTTCATCCAGAGGAGTAATTTCGTCTTGTTCTAGATCTTGAAGAGCCTCAAAAGAATTTTTGCTGAGGGAAGGTTCAAGAACTTTTTCGATAGATTTCTTTGAAGTTGCAACCTTGTTCTTTTGATTCTTCCTTTGCTTTTAAACTGGTTGAAAATTTCCCTTATTAGATATGGGGGTATGGGCTTGATCTTCTTTAAAGATAAGGGCTTGGACTTGCTCATCCTTTTTTTCATGAGGGCAGTTTTTGGCAAAATGCCCATGAGAATGTCATATGATGCATTTGAAGGGAATCTGCTGATAGTCCAATTCCTGAATATGACTCCATTCCCCTAAATTTATTTTTAGGGCCTCTAGTAAACCTTCAGAGAGATTTACTTCGACACAAATGCAAGCATAAGAGAATTGGCCTCCTTTTGGTGTTGTTTTGTCTAGATAGTGGCCCAGCTTGTTTCCAATCTCTTTTAGTGCATCAAGTCCCCAAAGATGGAGAGGGAGGTGAGGCATCCGAATTCACACTGGCACAAAAGTAATTTTAGAATTTGGATTGAAATCGAGAGTCCATAGGGAGATAAAGAGGCGTCCAGTTCCCACAAAATGCAACCATGATTTGAAAATTAGATCTCTTTCCAGTTTATTCACAAATAGACTGCAAAAAAGTTACCTGACCTTGAAGCTTCAACAACTTTTGGATTTGGCCATAAGCCCATAAACTTGCCAACCAATGTTTTTTTTAAGAGGGATAAGGCTCTCTTACATGGATATGACAAAAAGAGTTCCACATCTAGAATCTCAGCGATTTTCTTCACAAATTTTTGTGGGGGAGAAGAAGGTCCCCACGGTTTTTGTGTGTTGGAAATAACACTGAGAGCGGGGGCGGGGTGAATCAGTATTAACAAGTCAATAATATTTCATTTCACAATCATATTTGTATACGCTACTTCAGTTAATGAAACTTGCATATATACGTAACTGTAGTTAAGGTTTCTAGCGTATACCCTACAGATTTATAATTTAGTTAATTCATCAGATGTTGATCTTTAATCTGTGCATAAAAACCATATAAACTGTATTCAGGTACAGTAAAAACAGAGCAGACAATCACACACAAGAACACAAGATATAAGGTGGAAACCCAATGTGGGTGAAAACCACCTCCTACAATTCGCCTCTATCTTCTTTTAATAAGAAACTTCTTTTTACAATATTTTTGTACTGGTGCAGTCTTATACCAGTACGCGGGCTTCTACCTGTAGAAGGCTACAACCTTCTCTCGTTCTCCAGATTCTCCTGGAAGGGAGCTACAACCCCCTAGCTCTTGTACTAGCTGATGTACTAGTACGTAGGTGCTGACCTACAGAAGGCTACAACCTTCTCTTTTCTTCCAAGGACCACATTTCATAAATTTTCAGACTGGATCCATCAATAACATCAATCAAACATCAAAATATATCTGCATCAATCAATTTCCTTTGTACCAACCAAAACTGAATCAAATAATCACTTCTTTGAATGCTGTAACCAAAATACAGTAACAGTAACCAGAACCCAACCCAGAACCCAGAACACTGCAACAACAATCAGAAGTAGCTAAAACATATTTTATGAGGTGTATGCTACTTCAATGTGACGAACCTGTGTGCATATGCACTTGTATCAAGGCAAACCTACGTATACGCACTTTTGAAATGTTGAACCAGCGTGTATACACGCCTTTGCTATAATGAACCTGCGTACAGATCTGTAAAAGATGATTTAACCTTTACAACTATTCAGACATCAATTATACCCAGATCATCAGATTTACAGATTACGACATGCGCTATTTATAAAAGATCAAAACCACACAAAGATACTTCTCTTCAAGCTTTAAGATCTTGACCCATCAATAGAACTTATCCTTCATCAAGCGCTCAGGTTCATCCTTGATTAAGATCCAGCTATGCACCATAACCCAAAGACCTGTATTCTAGATCTTATTCTTCATTAGATATAAAATACTTGAGTGACTTTGTCTAATGATCTTCTCCTCCTTTTATAGTCTTAGGTGTTACTCAATATCATGGTCCAAAACCACTTAGAAGCAATAATTTGGACCAAATACCTGGGGTCAACGCTTCAGACAAGATACCTTGGACCAAAACTAATTTTCCAACATGTACGCGCCTTTCTTTGTATGAAAGTGCGTATTTACGGTGTACGTGCCTTTCTTTCTGCTAACCCGCGTGTACACGCGACTTGGACAATAGGGAACCTGCGTATACCTCTCTTTCTTCATTCTGTGAGCCTAAACTGTGATCTGTCATTTGTGTGAGTTGCCATCAAGGACAACACTTGAGTCATAGTGCCAAATCTGTGTCATAATGCCAACAATCTCCTCCTTTGGACTTGATGGCAACCCCAAGTCACTCTCCCCTTTTGTCATCAAGGGCAAAGGGTTATGCTCCCCCTGAGTACATGTTGAATTCTCTAATATGCTGAAGTGTGTTGTCCATGCTCCCCCTGACTGTAAGCAAGGTCTGCAAAAAGATGTTCTACAAGAAGAACATGACTCTATATATCATAAATGACCATCCTATCACTAAAGACTCATACATACATCCATCTCCCAACCAAGTGGGGATATACCAACTGAAGGAACAAAAGGAGTTACCATTGATGCAGCTGCTACTGGAGACCCAAAAAGATCATGTATCATAACCAACCATCCTTTCCGTACCCTTATATCTCTCTCCCGACTACTACTGCAGGAGCTTAACCAACCCCTATTACTTGAGTCACATTGGATCGATCTGTGACAGATAAAGAGGTGTAATCAGAATCAAAAGAAATCAACAAATACAAAAACAGTCTCTAAACCCCTGCTAATAAAACATAACAAGAACATGCAACCATCCACAGAAACATCTACATACAAAGGAAAAACAAAAAACAGACAACAATCCCTTCATACAATCCAAAACATGACAATCTCTTTCCACAACAGAAACGCACTCTCATGGTACAAAACCTTAAAATCTGCTAAAGCAGTTCAACTTTCAAATTTCAAATTTCAAACAAACCACCTCCAATATCCTCCACAAATTTTACATAAAAAAACATATAAGACATCACCAGGTTTGCTACGGTGGTTAGCTCTTAGAATTTAATCTAAACTTCAGGACAGTCTGACATTAAATATCATAATGGGCACTCTCAACAACCCATTTCCTTAAAATCTGCTAAAGCAACTAAAATTTCAAATTTCAAACAAACCACCTACAATAGCCTACACAAATTTTAAAAAAAAAAGGACGACATCACCGGGCTTTGCTATGGTGGTTAGCTCTTAGAATTCAATCTAAACTGCAGGACAGTCTGACATTAATTTTGATAGCATATATACAAATTTTGCATGGGTTTTGATAATGGGTACTCTAAACACCCCATAACCCACAATCTACGCCAGAAGACAGCCAAAATTCCACCTGATCCACTCATTTATTCAAATTTTAAATTTATGATTTGATTGGGAGTGGACCACTGGATTTATAGATCAGAAAAGTCACTGGAAATGGGGGCATTTGAGTGTCTAGTATAAGGGCTCGGTTAGATGGTGAAGTGGGAGTGCTTCATATCCCTGTCAAGGTTCACATCCGAGTCAATGTCATCCCTCATGCGCTGTCTTGCTCAAGAAAGCAGGCTGCTTCGAGTGGTTAAGACCAGTTGCATGTTTGGATGACTTTGGCAGAATAAGATACCCACCTAGGTGAAGAATTTCTAAGCCATCTACAATCAATTGGAATATTGTCAGATTGGGAAAATGCACACTTGCCACACATTGATACCAATAATAATAGAAATTCAATTGTAATATTGCCAAACTGGGAAAGGTGCTCTTGCCACATATTGATGGCAACAATAATAGAAAGCATATTGTGATAACAAATAAGGGATTTAAATTTCACACTAGCGTCCTTTTTCATTCAATTCAAAAGGAAATCCTGTATACCAATCTCTAGCTACATACAAAGGAAAAACAAAAAACAAACAACAATCCCTTCATACGATCCAAAACATGACAAACTATTTCGACAACAGAAACACACTCTAATGATACAAATCCTTAAAATCTGCTAAAGCAGTTCAAACTTCAAATTTCAAACAAACTCAAATTTCAAACAAACCACGCACAATAGCCTCCACAAATTTTTATGTAAAGCAGTTCAAATTTCAAACAAACCACCTACAATAGCCTTCACAGATTTTACATAAATAATATATAAGACATCACCGAGGTTTGCTATGGTGGTTAGCTTTTAAAATTTAATCTTAACTGCAGGACAGGTTGACATTAAATATGATAGCACATATAGAACTTTCGCATGGGGTTTGATAATGGGCACTCTAAACACCCCATTTCTTTAAAATCTGCTAAAGAAATTCAAATTTCTAAGATCAAACAAACAACCTACAATAGCATACACAAATTTTACATTAAAAAAAAATATAGCAAAATAACAAACAGAAAAAAGACACCACCGGGTTTGTTATGGTGCTTAGCTCTTAAAATATAATCTAAACTGCAGGACAGTCTGACATTAAATATGATAGCATAGATACCAATTTTGCATGGAGTTTGATAATGGGCACTCTAAACACCCCATTACCCGCAATCTATGCCAGAAGACAGCCAACATTCAACCTGATCCAGTAGTTTATTCAAATTTTAAAGTTATGGGTTGATTGGGAGAGGACCACCGAATTTATAGATTAGAAAATTCACTGGAAATGGGGACATTTGTGTGTCTAACATAAGGGCTTGGTTAGAGATGTTGAAGTGGGAATGCTTCATATCCCTGTCATCCGAGTCAATGTCATCCCTCATGGGCTGTCTTGCTCAAGTAAGCAGGCTGCTTCAAGTGGTTAAGACCAGTTGCATGTTTGGGTGACTTTGGCAGAATAAGATACCCACCTAGGTGAAGAATTTCTAAGCCATCTATATTCAATTGAAATATTGCCAGAATTGGGAAAATGCACACTTGCCACACAATGACACAATGATAACAATAGACAGTCATATGATTGTTTGGTATTGTTGTTACAGTGATCTGATTGTTCCAATTGTTTGGTTGAGTTTCAGTTGATTGGTTGATTCAGTTGGTTTAAATATTGATGATTGAGTTATGGTGATAAGGTTCAGTTTTGATGATTTGTTTTGAGATTAAATGTTAGTAGTGGGTCCAGTTTGAAAATTTGATGAAATGTGGCCTACAAGTTATGATGTGTTGTAGAAGGTGGATCCAGTATGAAAATTTATGAAATGTGGTCCCAGAAGTTGAGGGAGTTGGAGCTTCCTTCTAGTGGTAGCTGGTAAATCATATCAAGGGGTTGAAGCTCCCTTCCAGTAGTAGTTGGAGAACGAGTGAAGGTTGTAGCCTTCTGTAGGTTGGTTCTTGTGTACTGCTATGAGTGTACGCCAATACAACATCCATGGGGTTGGAGCTCCCTTTTGATAGGAGCTAGAGAATGAGTGAAGGTTGTAGCCTTCTGCATATGCGTTCCTACATACTAGTATGAGACTGCGCCAGTATAAGATTGTAAAATATTTTCTTTATATTTAAAAGAAGATAGAGATGAGAACAACATCTGTTCTTTTATCGTATTGGGTTTCCACTTTAAATCTTAGTGTTCATGTTTGTTTCTTATGTGTGATGGTTTACTTTGTTCTTACTGCACATGGTTATTTTCTATCTAATGTTTAATAAAGGGAGTAGTCTACCTAGGCGGTAGAATGGCCCGTTTTCCGTCACCGGCCGGAAAAGCGTCCGGCTCCGGCCACCGGGAATGTCTCCGCCCTCCGCCACCCTCCTCTAGCTCCGCCACCCTCCTTCTCCGCTTCTCTGCCACCCTCGCCTGGCAATCCTGACATTCCCTGCCAGGGCCTGACAAAAAATCGGTAGACTACTCCCATCCACTGACCTACTTTCGCCCTTTTCCTTTATTTTCCTTGCATTATTATTAGATTTTTTAAGTAGCATCATGCTTCATAGCTCACACTGGCTCATCCCTGCGGAGAAGCCAAATTTATCCATCCACAGGTTGCAAACCCTTGACACTTAGTCCGCTCTTCTCTCGGTTCTCGCCATCTCCAGCCTGTGACAACCAAATCTCTGGTCACTTCGATAGGTCGACTTGAAAACTATTCCGGCGCGTATATATGTGGGGGTTAGATCTCTACGAGAGTCGATTCCATGAAGCCTCGAGACCATGTGTGTTCAGCAGGATTCGATCTGATGACGCTGTGAGAGTATTATTTTTTGTTACAAATGGAACCGTGCCCGTTCGTGAAGGTCTTGGTGGGAGGTTTGGCGCTGAGAATCCCCAAGTATTCATTCTTCAAGATTTCCTTGCTTTTGCGAGATCAAATTTGATAAATTCCCAGTCCAGATAGCGGCGGTTCCTCTCATTTCTTTCGACGCTCCTGCCCCTGATGTCCAAAACTTGGTGGCAAGTTTTCATCTGGAGCATTCGGAGCTAGTGAAGCTTTCCAAGAATTATTCTTGCCTCGGGGTTTCGAATCCGCAGCTGGACATTACGGTTTACACAGGCCGGCAGGGTTCGAACTGCGGTATGAACTTGGGAAAGGTGCTGGGTAAATTCTCGGTTCCTTTGGACTTGGAGGGAGCCCACGAGAGGCTGGTCGTGTTCCACAACGGGTGGGTGTCTATTGGGAAAAGCTCAGTCGGAGATTCGAAAGCGGGACCTCAGCTTCACTTGAACGTCCAGGCAGAGCCTGACCCAAGGTTTGTTTTCCAGTTTGACGGTGAGCTCGAGTGCAGTCCACAGGTCTTGCAGATTCAGGGCAATATTCGGCAACCAATTTTCAGCTGCAAGTTTAGCCGCGACAGGAATTCTAGATCACGGTTGGTGCTCTGATTCTTAGCTACGCATTATTTACTCTCAACTACATTGTGCAGAATCTCTAGAGCTTGGTATACAGGATTTTCTTTTGAATTGAATGAAAAATGACGCTACCGTGAAATTTAAATCCCTTATTTGTTTTCACAATATGCTTTCTATTATCAACCATTAATGTGTGGCAAGCGTGCCTGACCAGTTTGGCAATATTACAAATCACTGTCTATTGTTATCATTGTGTCATTGTGTGGCAAGTGTGCATTTTCCCAATTCTGGCAATATTTCAATTGAATATAGATGGCTTAGAAATTCTTCACCTAGGTGGGTATCTTATTCTGCCAAAGTCACCCAAACATGCAACTGGTCTTAACCACTTGAAGCAGCCTGCTTACTTGAGCAAGATAGCCCATGAGGGATGACATTGACTCGGATGACAGGGATATGAAGCATTCCCACTTCAACATCTCTAACCAAGCCCTTATATTAGACACGCAAATGTCCCCATTTCCAGTGAATTTTCTAATCTATAAATTCGGTGGTCCTCTCCCAATCAACCCATAACTTTAAAATTTGAATAAACTACTGGATCAGGTTGAATGTTGGCTGTCTTCTGGCATAGATTGCGGGTAATGGGGTGTTTAGAGTGCCCATTATCAAACTCCATGCAAAATTGGTATCTATGCTATCATATTTAATGTCAGACTGTCCTGCAGTTTAGATTATATTTTAAGAGCTAAGCACCATAACAAACCCGGTGGTGTCTTTTTTCTGTTTGTTATTTTGCTATATTTTTTTTTAATGTAAAATTTGTGTATGCTATTGTAGGTTGTTTGTTTGAACTTAGAAATTTGAATTTCTTTAGCAGATTTTAAAGAAATGGGGTGTTTAGAGTGCCCATTATCAAACCCCATGCGAAATTTCTATATGTGCTATCATATTTAATGTCAACCTGTCCTGCAGTTAAGATTAAATTCTAAAAGCTAACCACCATAGCAAACCCCGGTGATGTCTTATATATTATTTATGTAAAATCTGTGAAGGCTATTGTAGGTGGTTTGTTTGAAATTTGAACTGCTTTACATAAAAATTTGTGGAGGCTATTGTGCGTGGTTTGTTTGAAATTTGAGTTTGTTTGAAATTTGAAGTTTGAACTGCTTTAGCAGATTTTAAGGATTTGTATCATTAGAGTGTGTTTCTGTTGTCGAAATAGTTTGTCATGTTTTGGATCGTATGAAGGGATTGTTGTTTGTTTTTTGTTTTTCCTTTGTATGTAGCTAGAGATTGGTATACATGATTTCCTTTTGAATTGAATGAAAAAGGACGCTAGTGTGAAATTTAAATCCCTTATTTGTTATCACAATATGCTTTCTATTATTGTTGCCATCAATATGTGGCAAGAGCACCTTTCCCAGTTTGGCAATATTACAATTGACTTTCTATTATTATTGGTATCAATGTGTGGCAAGTGTGCATTTTCCCAATCTGACAATATTCCAATTGATTGTAGATGGCTTAGAAATTCTTCACCTAGGTGGGTATCTTATTCTGCCAAAGTCATCCAAACATGCAACTGGTCTTAACCACTTGAAGCAGCCTGCTTTCTTGAGCAAGACAGCGCATGAGGGATGACATTGACTCGGATGTGAACCTTGATAGGGATATGAAGCACTCCCACTTCACCATCTAACCGAGCCCTTATACTAGACACTCAAATGCCCCCATTTCCAGTGACTTTTCTGATCTATAAATCCAGTGGTCCACTCCCAATCAAACCATAAATTTAAAATTTGAATAAATGAGTGGATCAGGTGGAATGTTGGTTGTCTTCTGGCGTAGATTGTGGGTTATGGGGTGTTTAGAGTACCCATTATCAAAACCCATGCAAAATTTGTATATATGCTATCAAAATTAATGTCAGACTGTCCTGCAGTTTAGATTGAATTCTAAGAGCTAACCACCATAGCAAAGCCCGGTGATGTTGTCCTTTTTTTTATAAATTTGTGTAGGCTATTGTAGGTGGTTTGTTTGAAATTTGAAATTTTAGTTGCTTTAGCAGATTTTAAGGAAATGGGTTGTTGAGAGTGCCCATTATGATATTTAATGTCAGACTGTCCTGAAGTTTAGATTAAATTCTAAGAGCTAACCACCGTAGCAAACCTGGTGATGTCTTATATGTTTTTTTATGTAAAATTTGTGGAGGATATTGGAGGTGGTTTGTTTGAAATTTGAAATTTGAAAGTTGAACTGCTTTAGTAGATTTTAAGGTTTTGTACCATGAGAGTGCGTTTCTGTTGTGGAAAGAGATTGTCATGTTTTGGATTGTATGAAGGGATTGTTGTCTGTTTTTTGTTTTTCCTTTGTATGTAGATGTTTCTGTGGATGGTTGCATGTTCTTGTTCTGTTTTATTAGCAGGGGTTTAGAGACTGTTTTTGTATTTGTTGATTTCTTTTGATTCTGATTACACCTTTTTATCTGTCACAGATCGATCCAATGTGACTCAAGTAATAGGGGCTGGTTAAGCTCCTGCAGTAGTAGTCGGGAGAGAGATATAAGGGTACGGAAAGGATGGTTGGTTATGATACATGATCTTTCTGGGTCTCCAGTAGCAGCTGCATCAATGGTAACTCCTTTTGTTCCTTCAGTTGGTATATCCCCACTTGGTTGGGAGATGGATGTATGTATGAGTCTTTAGTGATAGGATGGTCATTTATGATGTATAGAGTCATGTTCTTCTTGTAGAACATCTTTTTGCAGACCTTGCTTACAGTCAGGGGGAGCATGGACAACAAACTTCAGCATATTAGAGAATTCAACATGTACTCAGGGGGAGCATAACCCTTTGCCCTTGATGACAAAAGGGGAGAGTGACTTGGGGTTGCCATCAAGTCCAAAGGAGGAGATTGTTGGCATTATGACACAGATTTGGCACTATGACTCAAGTGTTGTCCTTGATGGAAACTCACACAAATGACAGATCACAGTTTAGGCTCACAGAATGAAGAAAGAGAGGTATACGCAGGTTCCCTATTGTCCAAGTCGCGTGTACACGCGGGTTAGCAGAAAGAAAGGCACGTACACCGTAAATACGCACTTTCATGCAAAGAAAGGCGCGTACATGTTGGAAAATTAGTTTTGGTCCAAGGTATCTTGTCTGAAGCGTTGACCCCAGGTATTTGGTCCAAAGTATTGCTTCTAAGTGGTTTTGGACCATGATATTGAGTAACACCTAAGACTATAAAAGGAGGAGAAGATCATTAGACAAAGTCACTCAAGTATTTTATATCTAATGAAGAATAAGATCTAGAATACAGGTCTTTGGGTTATGGTGCATAGCTGGATCTGAATCAAGGATGAACCTGAGCGCTTGATGAAGGATAAGTTCTATTGATGGGTCAAGATCTTAAGGCTTGAAGAGAAGTATCTTTGTGTGGTTTTGATCTTTTATAAATGGCACATGTCGTAATCTGTAAATCTGATGATCTGGGTATAATTGATGTCTGAATAGTTGTAAAGGTTAAATCATCTTTTACAGATCTGTACGCAGGTTCATTATAGCAAAGGTGTGTATACACGCTGGTTCAACATTTCAAAAGTGCGTATACGTAGGTTTGCCTTGATACAAGTGCATATGCACACAGGTTTGTCACATTGAAGTAGCGTACACCTCATAAAATATGTTTTAGCTACTTCTGATTGTTGTTGCAGTGTTCTGGGTTCTGGGTTGGGTTCTGGTTACTGTTACTGTATTTTGGTTACAGCATTCAAAGAAGTGATTATTTGATTCAGTTTTGGTTGGTACAAAGGAGATTGATTGATGCAGATATATTTTGATGTTTGATTGATGTTATTGATGGATCTAGTCTGAAAATTTATGAAATGTGGTCCTTGGAAGAAAAGAGAAGGTTGTAGCCTTCTGTAGGTCAGCACCTACGTACTAGTACATCAACTAGTACAAGAGCTAGGGGGTTGTAGCTCCCTTCCAGGAGAAGCTGGAGAACGAGAGAAGGTTGTAGCCTTCTACAGGTAGAAGCCTGCGTACTGGTATAAGACTGCACCAGTACAGAAATATTGTAAAAAGAAGTTTCTTATTAAAAGAATATAGAGGCGAATTGCAGGAGGTGGTTTTCACCCACATTGGGTTTCCACCTTATATCTTGTGTTCTTGTGTGTGATTGTCTGCTCTGTTTTTACTGTACCTGAATACAGTTTATATGGTTTTTATGCACAGATTAAAGATCAACATCTGATGAATTAACTAAATTATAAATCTGTAGGGTATATGCTAGAAACCTTAACTACAGTTACGTATATACGCAAGTTTCATTAACTGAAGTAGCGTATACAAATATTATTGTGAAATGAAATATTATTGACTTGTTAATACTGATTCACCCCGCCCCCGCTCTCAGTGTTATTTCCAACACACAAAAACCGTGGGGACCTTCTTCTCCCCCACAAAAATTTGTGAAGAAAATCGCTGAGATTCTAGATGTGGAACTCTTTCTATCATATCCATGCAAGAGAGCCTTATCCCTCTTAAAAAAAACATTGGTTGGCAAGTTTATGGGCTTATGGCCAAATCCAAAAGTTGTTGAAGCTTCAAGGTCAGGTAACTTTTTTTGCAGTCTATTTGTGAATAAACTGGAAAGAGATCTAATTTTCAAATCATGGTTGCATTTTATGGGAACTGGACGCCTCTTTATCTCCCTATGGACTCTGGATTTCAATCCAAATTCTAAAATTACTTTTGTGCCAGTGTGAATTCGGCTGCCTCACCTCCCTCTCCATCTTTGGGGACTTGATGCACTAAAAGAGATTGGAAAAAAGCTGGGCCACTATCTAGACAAAACAACACCAAAAGGAGGCCAATTCTGTGTCGAAGTAAATCTCTCTGAAGGTTTACTAGAGGCCCTAAAAATAAATTTAGGGGAATGGAGTCATATTCAGGAATTGGACTATCAGCAAATTCCCTTCAAATGCATCATATGACATTCTCATGGGCATTTTGCCAAAAACTGCCCTCATGAAAAAAAGGATGAGCAAGTCCAAGCCCTTATCTTTAAAGAAGATCAAGCCCATACCCCCATATCTAATAAGGGAAATTTTCAACCAGTTTAAAAGCAAAGGAAGAATCAAAAGAACAAGGTTGCAACTCCAAAGAAATCTATCGAAAAAGTTCCTGAACCTTCCCTTAGCAAAAATTCTTTTGAGGCTCTTCAAGATCTAGAACAAGACGAAATTACTCCTCTGGATGAAACCCCAAAGGAGGATCAAGGAAACTTAGCAGCGTTGGGGGAGAATAAAATTAAACATGTCAGATTGTGAGCATGTGGAGATGAGTAAATCTACTCCAACGTTTTACAAAAAATCTATGATAATCAAAGCAACTCACACTAAGTCAAGCACAAGGGGAAATGTTGGACAATCACTCTTCTCAAATGAAGCAAAACCGCTTCTCACAAGAGGCCGGAAATCCCATAAGGAAAAATGGGAACATGAAGCATCAATTTCGCTTCAAGATCCCAGCTTCGTGTAGACTCCTTGTTGCAAAGTCTCCCAAATAAGTCAATGTATTGTTTCTGCATATAATTATGTTTGTAATTTGTAAGAATTTACTATTGTAATCACGAGGAAGGTCTTAGTTGTAGAAACTATGGAAGATACTGGGATTTGTATCCTAGAATATTAGTCAATTTCTCAGTAGAACATCCTCCGAAGATGGTGCAAATGTAAGGAATTCTCGAACCTTTTGTTTTTTTTTTTTTTGCACCTAGGGGCAGATAATAAAACCCTCTACTCATTCTTGTTAAAAAAACATTAAAAAATAAGACCAAGTTGATCTACAAGTTAAGTAGTTTGTGACATGATATAAAAAGCTCTTGAATCCTGGTTGTACTCAATATCAATTTTGTGAATGAGTAAGATTGTCTTAGTCTTCTTTGAAGCAGTGTCCTTCAATTTGAATATATAATAAAATGGTTTATTTGCTTTGAAAGTGACTAGGGTAACTTAGACTTCATCTCACCCCTGTACATATTGTGTTTACAACTCATAAGCTTAAGAACCGTATTGACTAGTAAAGGGTTTATTGAACAACAATTAAATAGCCCAACACTCGCCACAACCCTTGTTGACTAATAAGCATTGAAAGACTCTTTGTAACTAAAGATTACTCAAACTTGAATATTCTTTAATCCCCAACCTAAAAAATCTTTAAGCTTTGCAAGCAATGATATTTTACCAATGAAATTTCTTTTGCTTTCCCCTCTATCTATAGGAGTGGAAAACACCTTTCTCTATGTTTTCTAAAATACCAACTAGAACATAGACCACTAAATACCAATAGAAGAAGACTACCTCATTACCTCAAATAATGATTTCACTAACATTAAGTAACCTCCTAATGATAACGATTAATCGTTGTAATTTGTGATTCTATTTTCCAATTTTCGATATAACCGAAACCAAACTCTATACCTATAATAGTTTATCTTCAACACAAATCATAAGCATTTTATGTCTTTGTAAAATCATTTGATTTAAAATGAAAGGCATTTCTCTAATGATTTAACTTAAAAAAATATATATATCTTAGTGATAGAAGACCATTAAAGATTAACCCCAAATAAACACAAACATCTTTTTATATACTTTACCTTTATTCTAAACCTACACCAAATAAGATTACATCTACAAGAGCCCCAAGAGTTAGCTCAATCGGTCAAATCAAGTGCCTCGCCAATGGGAGGTCACAGGGTCGAATCCCGAAAGCTCTTGGGGTTAGGTCAGTAAATAGGCCGAGGGGTGTTGATGCCTTCGGGTGCGTCCACTCAGTGTTGAACAACCCTGGATGTAGCGGCTACCCATTGACCCGGGTATCCGTGAACCAGAAGTGAAAAAAAAAAAAAAGATTACATCTACAAAGAATAAAGTGAGTGATCCATACCATACATCAATAGTTAAGTTTTTTTAAGTGTTCCTACTTTATAATCCCTTGGATTCAATCCTCTGCAAAGAATAAAGTGAGTGATCAATACCATCAATAGTTATATTTTAGACTTCCTCTTATTTTATAATCCCTTATAATTTTGCGTAGTTATTTTTCTACGAGTATAAATAGTAGGAGATACCAAGGATAACCCTAGAGAATGACCTGTTAATGGAAATGGAAAGAGAGTTCAGACACCTATAAATCCAATTATCAAATAATAGATTAAAATCATCGTGAAGAATAATCTTGAAATTATTTTAAACAAGTCTAGCTTTATAACCATAATAATAAATAACCCATAAGCAGAACATATGTTGGGAGGGGGAATGGGAAAGAAGTGATTCCACAAATCAATACCCCACACCTTCCACCAGACCCCACAATAATAGTGCTTGTTGGGAGAGTAGTTAATAAGGGGGTCGAAAGTGGACAATTCTGAGATCTCCTCCTCTCCACCCCCCCGCCCCGATCATATTGTTGGGAGGGAGCACATAGACAGGATGGGATGTGTAATTTAGGGGGAGGGGGTTATGAAGTGCATGGTTTAGGGGATGTAACGAGGGACCAACAATTCCTAGGAATCATCGGCATAATCTCCTTCCCCTCTCTCACCCCCATCATAATGTTGAGAGGAAAGATGGACATTCCCAACCAAAAAAAGTGTTTGTTGAACAACAATGGGGCCTTACCCAAGTTCAAAACTTTGTTAATGCGCCTAGGGTGCTTGTGGGCAATCCCTCCAACTTGACCACAAACGTCCTCAGTGACATGTAGTAAGTCTACTAATTCTACTAATACAAAATACAACCACCAAAAAGAAAAATTGTTGCAGGTGAGGAGCTATGGGGTGGGTTTACAAAGGAGATGGGGGGTGCAATTTAGAGAATCACCCCACCAACCCCCCATAATAGTGATGCATGTTGGGGGGAACGGGATACTAGGTGGAAGGGGGATTCTAAATTAGTAGTAAGTTATTATAAGAATGCAGCCCCCTCAAAAACCATTGTTCCTATTAGATAACCCCTCATAAGAGGGGGGCATGTTGGGGGTTGGGGTGGGGGCAATTCCATAAGAGCAAGAATTCACCTTAACTTCATATCTTTTTAAATAACAATTTTTTAAAGATCCCTTCAAATATAAAAATTTTCAATATGAGAATAAAACTAGCCATTATCAAAATCAAACTAGCCGTTTCCCGGTCAAATCCAGCTATTGTCATTTTAGTTGTTACCTTGTCTAGAAAATTGGGTCATTGGATATTCTGCCCTATCTATTTAATATGCAAAACCGGATCTATTTATTCAACTTGTCCTAATGATGAACCACACTAGTTGGTTCGGAAGTCGTCGACAAAAGTATCTTTATGTGATTTTCGCCGAAGAACTCTTCAAAATTTTGATATGGATAAAAGAAACCTAAATCAATAAGAGAATAAAACAATAAAAAAAATGCAACTTAATCTTAAATATTTAGATTGAAAATAAAACCACAATTTATTAGTGTCAAAACACTAGCATAGATGTAATACAAATCCAGTTCCATTACCATCATATAGCCCCATAAATTTGATGAAAAACATCATGTCATAACTTTAATGGATATGTGAATATGCAATTGTACCTAATCCAACACAATTTTAATAGAAAAAAATTCTCGATTATAGAAATTCATTTTGAACCTAATACATTGTTTGTATCCATATTTTTAAATGACTAATGCATTGCTTATACCCAAAACTTCAAAAGAAATGAGTTACTTAACTTTAAAAATTATTTGAAAATGAAATTTGAATGCCCACTAATGAATTACTTAACTTTAAAAATTATGTGAATATGAAATTTGAATGCCCGCTGGACTAAAACCAGGTAATCCTATAGATCATCTTAACCTCTTGGAAAAACTTAAGGGTAAAACTCTCTTTAGAAGATCCGGGGTTAAACAAATCTATGCAACTTTTTGTCCATATCCTTCCTTTTTCACATACCATTTCCAAGCATCGTAATGAATGAGTTTGAGCCATTTCCGAGCACTCCCTCTCTTTTAATGAAATTAAGCATCGTGGATTTGCCTTAAAAAATAGAACTTTGGCTGCCTTGATTCACTTGGATAGGAAGATATAAACATCATTTCAAAGAAGTGCGAGATCATGTGTTTTAGGAGGAATAGGGCTGAAAACAGATTTTATCGACTCTAATTCAAGATATAGCTAATAAGGATTGTGTAGTGGTAGATGCGAAAAATAAAGAATGTTGTAATGGTATCCACTACACTAAAAAGGTTGTTTGACATAACTCCTGATCTATATGAATGTGTCTTTTTACAATGTACAAGATTTGAACAAGCTATAACAGAGGCAACACCTAGAATATTCAATACGACTGTCTTTTCACAAAGGTAATGGCAAGGTCCCAGCCGATGCAGGATGTGCGAATCTGATGAAGAAAAAAATCTACATATGTTTGTCCAATGCATATCTACACAGCTTATCTGGTATGATTTAGCAAATTATTTTGGTTTTCCACATGTTATCTTTGACTCTATTCATGCAGCTTTTGCCTAGTGGAGCTCCCAACAAAAGCCAATGAGCTTCCTTTTCATCATCATGATATGGTGCGCCTGGATCTGGAGGAACCACAAATCTTCCAGGATTCAAAAGCTCCCTTTTCCAATATTTTCCTCCGCATCATTGCGCTATTTGAATCAATTTCAGCATAGCTATCCAACAGTTATCTGTTTTTTGTATTTTGATAATTCTGATCCAAGATGTGATGCATATATGCTTTACAGTCTTTATTAAATCACAGGTCAATCTGCCTTATGATTTCTTTTTCTGGACTATCTGTTTTCTGATCATTTCTCTTTATCATAGACCAAACCGTAGCTTCAAATGCCACCTTTATGTACATCTCACACAGATATATTATCTTAATATAATCAAATCTTGCTTTTTTTCTCCGAAAAGAAGGCATATTCAATAACATTGAGTAAGACAAAACCATAGGCATCTTATAGAAAGAAACGAACTAAAAAATAGGGGGGAAATCTACTTTGTACATGATTTTAAGCACAACTCACTAAAACTTCTGTAATTTGTACCTGATTTTAAGCACAAATCACTATTAGTGCAAAGACAAGATTCATTAGAATCAGGAAGTGCAAAGACACTATTTTTGCTTTGAAAATGGTCAAAGTAGCATTCCATTTAGGATACATCCTTGAAGAAGTAAACTCCACTTCTAAGGCACTCCATTTAGTATCCATCTTTCCAAATTTGAACTCCGCTTCTAAGCCACTGGTTTAAAATGGTCTGCATTTTCAGATATTAAGACCTAAATTACTATATATCAAAGAATCTCCCCGACATTCATGAATCTAGGCAATTAACAAGAAAAAATGAGCTTTACTTCAGGATACTTGAGATGGATATTGGAAAAAACCATCTTTATAGGAATGAAAGCAATTTCCTAGTAACTACTCTAGTGGTAGCTAGAATGCATGATTTTAAGCACAACTCACTAAAACTTCTGTACTTCGTACATGATTTTAAGCACAAATCACTATTAGTGCAAAGACTAGATTCATTAGAATCATGAAGTGCAAAGACACTATTTTTGCTTTGAAAATGGTCAAAGTAGCATTCCACTTAGGATACATCCTTGAAGAAGTAAACGCTAAACTCCACTTCTAAGGCATTCCATTTAGTATCCATCTTTCCAAATTTGAACTCCATTTTTAAGCCACTGGTTTAAAATGGTAATGCAAGTTCTGCATTTTTAGAGATTGAGACCTAAATCACTATATATCAAAGAATCTTCCCGACATTGATGAATTTAGGCAATTAACAAGAAAAAATGAGATTTAATTCAGAATACTTGGATATTGGAAAGGCATCTTTATAGATTGAAGGGCGATTCATTGTAATCTAGTAGCTAGGATGATAAGGTGCTAGAAGGCAACACCATTTTTAGGGGCTAATATTGGCAGGTAGGCTAATTTTCCATTTTTTTCTTACATCATATTCCAAACTAGTAGCTAGGATGACAAGGTGCTAGAAGGCAACAACATCCTTTAGGGGCTAGGCTAATACCAGCAGGTGGGCTAATTTTCCATTAACCCATAAAATCATTAGAAATACATTTTACGGTTTGCATATTAGAAGCTAGTGTTAGGGGCTAGGCTAATACCAGCATGTGGGCTAATTTTCCATTAACCCATAAAATCATTAGAAATACATTTTACAGTTTGCATATTAAAAGCTAGTGTAATAATTTTCATATTACATTAACCCATAAAATCATTAGAAATACATTTTACAGTTTGCATATTAGAAGCTAGTTTGAATTTCATACTTAAATTTCCGGTCTAGAGAATATTAAAATGATTCAATATTTCTATCAACTCAGATAAGGTAGTAATTTTCCATGTACATGCAAGTTAAACATTTTCAGCAATAGAGCTAAATTGCTATATCGCCAAGATGTTATCCCAGAAGAGATATTTTCATGACTCTAGACAATCATTATGTCAAAGAAAGCGAACTATCATTCAACCTCGCTGACATTCACGAGTTTATAAAATCTATAAGAAAAAAATGAGCTTTACTTCATAATACTTGAGATCGATATTGGAAAAAACCATCTTTATAGGAATGAAAGGCATTTCCTAGTAACTACTCTAGTGATAGCTAGAATGCTAAAAATCCATATTTGAGAAGCATCTTGTGATAGCTAAAATGACAAAGAAAAAAATGAAGTCCGGCAAAATTATTTACCAAATGCTAAAAGATGAGAAAAGGGAGCAATGTTTTTTGCTATAGCAGTTTTGACGGATCATAGAAACAAGGACTCTAGAGTATATTAATATGATTCAATATTCAGAGCATAATATGGTACGCAGCATACATATCCTGTATGCTACATGTACGCAACGCCATTCTAGTGGAGAACGGAATGGAAATATGTTATGCAGCAGAGTACTCACCAAATTCAAATTTGGACAAATTCAATACAATTACAAAAAAAGTCCAGTAGAAAATTGGGAAAAAAGCTCAGAATATACCACTTAAAAGCACTATAAATCCTTTAAGTTTCCTTCCAGAATATATGGGCAAAGCAGCAGGCAACAAAACTTTGTAAGTTTCATTCCAGGATGTACGGGCCAAGCAGCAGAATGTACAAGCCAAGTGCAAAGTAATATGTAAACATCATATTCTTTATACAGTTACACAAAACTGGAGCAACAAACAACATTCTAGGGACAAGCAGCATGTTGGAGAATAGACAAAATTCCAGCTACCAATCACCAATCCTCTCAGATAAGCATAGTCCAGCGTCAGATATGGTATCACAGGGCTCTGCATCAGCTTCTTGTTCTTGAGAATAAGTTGATCTCCATGACACAGGCACTGAGATTATGCATTCTTTACTATTTCGAAAGACTGGATCTTCTTGGAAAATGCTGCACCATGCAACACATGCCAAACGAATTGAATTATAGTGAATTATTCAAAGGCCAAATCAAAATTCCCAAGTTTTGGATCGTTTAGGTCTATTCGGCCGAATTTGCTATGGTACACCCTATTAGATCTAGGACTCTATGCTTCAAGAAGAAAATAAATGAACAGGAACACAATTTCTAATTTGAAATTCAAACGTTGGAATTAAAGAAAACGATACACATATATAAGTCAATATTCTTTATTCATGTTAGCTGATTAACCAAACCTCTAACAGAAAATTCCATAGTTCACAACTATTGAAACAAAGTAATCATAGAACCAAGAAAAAATGTTAATCAATAGCTACTACATCATGGTTACCAAGCCAAATCACATGACAGATTGTTGCAAAATGACCTTGCGATGTTGCATCATCTTATACAGATTTTTCTTGGGTCATTGCAAAACAAGGAAATATATGATATGCACTCGTGATATATTTATTTAGCAAGAGTAACAGCCATAAAGAGTTCATTTTGTTTCAACTTCAAGATGATGAGGTTTCTGAGAAATCCGAGTCCTATAAATATAATAAATCTGACTAAATGTCCTTCTATGCTAAAATCAATAAAACGAAATAGCTCAAGAATTGAGACAAAAATCAATGATTTGGAAATATGAAGAAAGTTTTCACTGTGTTATACCAGAATGAGACAATGCACACTCTAGGCTTTGTCAAGCTGTGCTATCAGTCTCCTTTCTGTTCTTTTTCTTTTTTTGAGAAATTTGTTCAGCATTCTCAGATTCACTTCTACTCCTCTTGCTGATGGGTTCAGTTAGATCAAGCTCCTGACTGATTTGCTGCATCCCCTTAGATCCATGTACTTTGTCTTGATAGGTATCCCTTGTCTCCTTTTTCAAATGTTCTTGTTGTGCAGACAAAGGATCCTGTTGAATATGATTATGAGGCTGCGGGGCTGACACTGAATGTGCATCATTTATATCTGACATTCCCCTTCCGGCTTCATGGGCATCCTTCACCTTTGTCTTTTCTATACCATGTCCAGCTGCACATGCATTCTCCACATCTGTCTTCTCTGAGTCCTTTTCAGGAGCAGGTGCACCGTCGACAATTGACTTTTCTATGGGCGTATGTACTTATCACATAAATTCTGTATGGGATAGGTGTATGTAATTTATTACTGTGTTGACTTGTGTTTTCATGTATGGCACACGGGAAGTTTAAGTGTGTGAGTTCACAGTAGAGTAAAAATTAGAGTGGTGAAGCGAAAACCATGTGTGGTATGTATTGAACACACAGCAGTGTGTAAAAAGATAGAACCAGGGTGATGTAATTTCAGGTGTGTGGAAAAACCATGTGTAGTTTTGCACAGCAGTGCATAAAGGAAATGGTGGAGCGAGTTTTTGTAACTCTGTAAGTTTTGTTTTTACAGCAGCATGTAAAAGTGTTTCACACCAGTGAATGTAAATTTTGTTTTACAGCAGTAAGCTCATGTAAACTTTTGTTACAGCAGTAAGTTGTTTTTCACAGCAGTGAATATGAAAACAATTTTACAGTGGTAAATCCCTCTCAGTAAAAGAGGATGTATCAGTTTTTGTTTTAATGAATAGAAATCTTTTATGGTAGTAAAATACTCTAGTTCTCTGAGTGAAATTTCTTTTAAGTCTTCTATGCACAAAAGATCCTGGAGTAAAAGAAACAGAGCATTGCCTCAGTGTGTTTAAATATTGGTTTTTGGTATTTTCCCCATTTAAAGAAAAATACCCAACAGTGGTATCAGAGCAGGCTCAGGCTCTTTAAAGAGGTTAAAGAAGCTGAAGGGAGAAGGTTGTTGCTGCAGCAAAACTTCTCAGTCAGACAGAAGACTCAGACAACAAGGGTTCAGGTATTTCTCAAAGATTTTTCTTTGTGTTGCTGCTGAAAGAAACAGTCATTTTTTTTAAATACACAGTCAAGGAATGGCCAGCACAAGCACTGGTATGGGTTTGTTTAACACCCAGCTCCCACAGTTTAATGGGAAGAACTATGATTATTGGTCAATAACTATGACAGCCCTGCTTGCCTCTCAAGATTTATGGGAAATAGTTGAAGAAGGTTTTGAAGAACCAGCAGATGAAACTGAGTTCAATGCATTAACTTAGGGAGAGAAGGATCTGCTGAAGAACAATAGGAAGAAGGACTCAAAAGCCCGTGTGTTGTTGTATCTAGCAGTAGACCAGAGTATGTTTCCAAGGTTAGCAGCAGCTAAGACAGCCAATGAAGCATGGCAAACCCTTAAGACAGCCTATCAAGGCATGGAGAGAGTGAAGACAGCAAAACTACAATTGCTGAGAAAGGATTTTGAGAACTTGAACATGAAAGAGTCAGATAATATTGACTCATTCTTCACTCATGTGATTAGTGTAATCACACAAATGAGAACTCATGGAGAAACCATTGAAGACAGAAGAATTGTGGAGAAAATATTGAGGGTCTTACCCTCAAGGTTTGATGCCATAGTCACCACCATTGAAGAGACAAAGGATCTCTCAAGCTATTCAGTTGATGAGCTACATGCATCACTGATAACACATGAGCAGAGGTTGAGTAGGAATGAAAACTCATCTCTTGAGCAAGCCTTCAAGACCCAGATGTCCTTTGGAAGAGGCAGAGGTCAAGGCAGAGGAAACAAAAGAGGAAGAGGCAGAAGCCAGAACAGAGGTGGAAGGAACAACCCATCAAATGCACAAGGAAGAGGCAGCAATCCAAATCAGAACCAAGGTCAAGGCAGCAGCCAACAAAGACATCAACATCATGCTCAAGGACAAAGGTATGATAAATCTAATGTTCAATGCTATTATTGCAAAAAGTATGGACATTATGCTAGTGATTGCAGAATGAAACAACATGATATGAACAGCAGACAAAATGCAAATGTTACAAGAGAAAACAGCAGTCAAGACAATGTTCTGTTAGCTTGTAACATGGCTGAAACACATAGTGAGGACATATGGTTTTTAGACTCAGGTTGCAGCAACCATATGACCGGAAACATAGCCTTCTTTTCTGCCCTAGATAAAAATGTGAAATCAGAAGTCACACTAGGAACTGATAGTAAAGTGTCTGTTATGGGAAAAGGAGAAATAAAAATACTTTCAAAGCAAGGAGAAAGGAAAACCATAGCAGATGTATACTATGTCCCCGGAATGAGATGTAATCTCTTGAGTATTGGACAGCTTGTCCATAAGGGGTACAATGTTTTCTTTAAAAATGATGTGTGCACCATCATGGATATACCACCCAGCAAAAGATGCATTGCTGAAGTGAAGATGACAAGGAACAGGATGTTCCCTCTCCGGATCAGGACTGACATGAAGAACAAAAGGGAAATGGCAGCAGTCACCCAAGAGGCCTTCCAGAGCGTGCCAAAGGATGAGAATTGGTTATGGCACTTGAGATTTGGGCATCTCAATTTTGGAGGTCTAAACTTATTGAGCAGAAAAGGAATGGTAAAGGGATTACCATTGATAGAGAAACCGGACAGCCTATGTGAAGGCTGTATTTTGGGAAAACAACATATAGAAAGTTTTCCATCAGGGAAGAGCATAAGGGCAAAGACACCCTTAGAGATTATCCACTCAGATTTGTGTGGACCAATGCAAGCTCCATCATTAGCTGGCAGCCTATATTTCTTAACATTCATTGATGATTTTACAAGAAAGACTTGGATATATTTCCTCAAGAACAAAAGTGAAGTCTTTGAGAAATTCCAAAATTTCAAAGCACTTGTGGAGAACCAAAGCGGGCTGCATATAAAAGTTTTGAGAACTGATAGAGGAGGTGAGTATATCTCCAAGGAATTCCTAAGATTCTGTAGAGAAAATGGAACTCATAAACAGTTTACAACTCGGTACACCCCACAGCAAAATGGAGTTGCTGAAAGGAAGAACAGGACCATCATGGATATGGCGAGGAGCATGTTGAAGGCAAAGCATTTGCCAAATGAGTATTGGGCTGAAGCTGTACATTGTGCAGTTTATATTTTGAACAGGTGTCCTACAAAGGCAGTCATGAACAAAGTGCCAGAAGAGGCATGGAGTGGGAGAAAGCAAGGAGTCACCCACATGAGAGTTTTTGGATGTGTGGCCTATGCACACATTCCAGATCAGCTAAGGAGGAAGTTGGACAGCAAAGGGGAGAAATGTCTTTTCATTGGATACAGTGATGAATCCAAAGCCTACAGGCTATACATTCCATCTACCAAGAAGTTCTTTGTAAGCAGGGATGTTCAATTCATTGAGGAGGAAGCTTGGGATGGAAGCATAGAGAAAACAGTGAATGTCAAAAACTGTTTGTCTCATGATGAAGATGAAGAGGAAGTGGCTGAAATATATCCCCAAACAGCAGTGCCAACACAAGGACAGCAAGGTACACCATTGAGGATAAATGAAAGTGCTTCTCCAAGCACACCACAAGGAGGAAATTCAAGTTCATCTTCAAGCACTTGCACACCAAGTGAACGAGGTAAGAAGTTTAGAAATCTAAGTGACATTTATAATGAAGGAATGAATTCCTTATTTGCCTTGTATTGTCATGTTGATGATCCTATTCATTTCGAGGATGCAATTAAAGATAGGAAATGGATAGAAGCTATGGATGAGGAAATTAATGCCATAGAGAGAAACAAAACATGGGATTTGGTTGAGTTACCAAAAGGCAAAGAAGTCATTGGTGTGAAATGGGTCTACAAGACCAAGAGCAATGCTGAAGGCAAGATTGAAAGACATAAAGCAAGGCTGGTTGTTAAAGGCTACAAGCAGCAGTATGGAAGAGATTATGAGGAGACTTTCGCCCCGGTTGCAAGAATGGAAACCGTGAGAGCAGTGCTGTCCATAGCAGCACAAAACAAATGGAAAGTCTACCAAATGGATGTGAAATCAGCATTCCTAAATGGAGTGTTAAAAGAAGAGGTTTATGTTGAACAGCCTCTCGGATATGAGAAGAAAGGTGAAGAGCACAAAGTGTGCAAATTGAAGAAAGCTCTTTATGGGCTGAAGCAAGCGCCAAGAGCATGGTACAGCAGGATAGATTCATATCTATTAGATAATGAATTTGACAAATGTGAAGGAGAACCCACAGTCTACATCAAGGAAAAGGATGGTAAAATTTTAATTGTTGTCTTGTATGTAGATGATGTTATTTTCACTGGAAATGATATTTATCTTATTGAGAATTTTAAATCAGTCATGAAGGATGAATTTGAAATGACTGACATGGGTTTGTTGAGATACTTCTTAGGCATAGAAGTAGATCAAAATGAAAAAGGAATTTTTATATCTCAAGCAAGATATGTAAATCAAGTTTTGAGCAGATTTAAGATGGAAGAATGCAAGGCAGCAATCACTCCCACAGTGATGGGATTAAAGCTCAGCAAAGAGGACAGCAGCAAGGATTTTGATCCTAGCTTGTATAAAAGTATTGTTGGCAGCCTTATGTATTTAACAGCAACTAGGCCTGATTTAATGTATGCTGTTAGTTTGATTTCCAGGTTCATGGAGAGGCCAAAGGAGGCACATTGGCAGGCAGCAAAGAGAATTTTGAGGTATGTCAAGGGTACCAAAATGTTTGGCATATTATATAGCGTCTCAGAAAGTTCAGATTTAATTGGTTACACTAATAGCGATTGGGCTGGAAGTGTAGATGATCGGAAGAGCACTTCCGGTTATGTTTTTCATATGGGTTCAGGAGCCATTTCATGGGCTTCTAAGAAGCAGTCCATTGTAGCATTGTCTACAGCAGAGGCTGAATATGTGGCAGCTACAGCAGCAGCATGTCAAGCAGTGTGGATGAGAAGAATGTTGAGAAGCTTAGGCCAAGAGCAGGCAAAAGCGACAGTCATCTTTTGTGACAATAGCTCAGCTATTGCATTGTCAAAGAATTCAGTGTTTCATAAGAGAACGAAACACATTGATACAAGGTTTCACTACATCAGAGAATTGGTGAACAATGGAGAAATTGTCTTGGAACATTGCAGGACTCAAGAACAGGTTGCGGACATCCTGACAAAGCCATTGGATCAGAAGAGCTTTGAATTTTTGAGGAAGTGTTTGGGTATGATTGAATGCCCGACAGTTGAAATTAAAGGGGAGTGTTGAAAATATAATTTCAACAGCGATCGCCGATATCGCATATCGGCAAGTCGGCATATCGGCAGGTTGAAGCATAGGAGGCAGGCAGTGGCAGCGATATAAAATGTTGCCGACGAGCGATCGCCGATATCGCATCGGCAAAGTCAAAGTGAAGGGCCGATATCGCATCGGCAAAGTTGAAGTGAAGGAGTCATAAGGAAGCTCTTGTGTTTGCGATGAGCGATCGCCGATATCGCATCGGCACTTCGCTATCGGCAATATCATAGGGTCGGGGTCTTTGACATGAGTAAAGTTGCGATGCGATGGAGTGGACCCGATGGCTTCCCAAAACCAAATTGCATAATGTTTGAAATTCACCCGACGGCAAATATTAAATGTTGCGTGGAGTAAAGCTAAGTTTTGGTTGACCATACGTCTTAATGAAATGTCATAGTGGTAGGTAGAATATTAAAGTTTTACATAGAGTTCGTAAGTTTTTTTTATGAGAAGGTATGGGCGTATGTACTTATCACATAAATTCTGTATGGGATAGGTGTATGTAATTTATTACTGTGTTGACTTGTGTTTTCATGTATGGCACACGGGAAGTTTAAGTGTGTGAGTTCACAGTAGAGTAAAAATTAGAGTGGTGAAGCGAAAACCATGTGTGGTATGTATTGAACACACAGCAGTGTGTAAAAAGATAGAACCAGGGTGATGTAATTTCAGGTGTGTGGAAAAACCATGTGTAGTTTTGCACAGCAGTGCATAAAGGAAATGGTGGAGCGAGTTTTTGTAACTCTGTAAGTTTTGTTTTTACAGCAGCATGTAAAAGTGTTTCACACCAGTGAATGTAAATTTTGTTTTACAGCAGTAAGCTCATGTAAACTTTTGTTACAGCAGTAAGTTGTTTTTCACAGCAGTGAATATGAAAACAATTTTATAGTGGTAAATCCCTCTCAGTAAAAGAGGATGTATCAGTTTTTGTTTTAATGAATAGAAATCTTTTATGGTAGTAAAATACTCTAGTTCTCTGAGTGAAATTTCTTTTAAGTCTTCTATGCACAAAAGATCCTGGAGTAAAAGAAACAGAGCATTGCCTCAGTGTGTTTAAATATTGGTTTTTGGTATTTTCCCCATTTAAAGAAAAATACCCAACATTTTCTAGACCATTTCCTGCCGATTGAGATTCAGTTCCTTCTAATAGCTGATTATCAGATGCCAAGTTATCCGGTTGTGCAGTTGGCTGTTTGGAATCATTCTTCGCATTAACTTCAACATGCGATAACGAATTACCTAACATGAGATTCCAATGGAACAGTGGCAAGATCAGTAACATATAGCATCGTTGAGAGCAAAAGAAATGTAAGGATATTAGAAGTTACATAAGGATAGCCGAGAAGAATGCAAATAGTTAGTTCTCCATCCACATCAACTCACAATATTGGGGGTCGTTTGGCTGAAGTACTTCAAATGTAGCCTTGGGGTCGATTGCCTGAAGTGCTTCAAGTGCAGCCTTGTTTTGAGCGTCCCTTTGATTGTTTGAAGGACCTCCAGTATAGGAAACCCCATTAACAACCACAGTTGCTGTAAAAATCCCTGTAAAACGATAACTCGGAGGCGGCATATTCTTCCTTGTAACAACTTCCGCAAGGATACCTTTAGGCCGTACTTTCTCCTTTTTGGTTGTCAGCAAATAAATAAAAGGAAGTTTATAACATACTCCACCATATTCAATCAAAATCATTAAATTTGCAAACAAACTCGGAACAGAAAAAGAAATATAAAATAGAAATCAAAACCAGCATTTGAAAAGATTTTGAGAATTTGAGTAAGAATTGAAACTTACTTTGAACTCAACAATCAACCCTTGCGATTCCAAATCTTCGACAGCTGCCTTAGCTGCAGCATTCTGTGATGCCTTCTTGTTGGTGAAACCAGGAAGGGATTCATACTTTGCCCCATTGATTATTACAGTGCACTTGAATTGCGGAAGATGGTCTTGGCCCTCATTTACAACTTCATAGAGAGGCAATGGCAAAGAGTTCTTCTGTGCATATTCTTGCAATCTGTTCTTGAACCTCTGCGCAGGATGCACCATTTCAAGAACTGAAATGAGACGAGAAACCCAAAAACAAGAGCTCGCATGCAATACTAAAGGACGGCTGCGTCAGTGGAGGACTGGAAAGCGGAGCTACTGCCGGAAGGCTCCGAGAAACGGGTGGAGAGGCGGTACCTGATAGAAACAGGGTGGGCACCGCAGGCGGCGATTTTGGCACACGAAGCGACAGGGGCTTTTTTTATTACCCACTGTGGATGGAATTCGGCTGTGGAGAGCGTGGTCGCGGGCGTTCACTGTGGATGGAATTCGGATGTGGAGAGCGTGGTCGCGGGCGTTCCGATGATGGCGTTGCGGCTGCAATCGGACCAACCTGGCAACGCTCTGCTTCTGGTCATTAATGACCTATGACCTGGTCATTAATGGACAGATAACTCCATATATTAAAAAAGGCATTTTCGCTATGATAATCATTATTGAATGTCGTGAATCAACTTCTATTCTTCATATGATGTGATCTTATTCATCGTTTCATTTCCATTATTTCAATACTCAGTCTAGGGGTTACCTTCCTTTGTTATTATTTTCTTTTTCACTAATTCAACGCTTTTACCAATATTTTTTAATATATAAATTTAATAGTGTTAGTATTTTTTTATATGCAAAATGTGATGGTCCTTTAAAAAGAAATGCACGGGAAGAATCATAAAAGTATACTTCAAGTTCCAAGAATAAAAGAATATAGAAGATTTCAAATTTGATTCAATCTAATTAACAAATGGAATTAATTATAATTGAGGAGATTTCTTATAAATTAAGATGTTGTAGATCAATTACGCACAATCTAATGCACAATTTTTTTGAAGTATTTTGTGAATGGTTACGCAATGTGATTTTCTCAATATTTGATTAAATGATACTGTATATGTGATTATGTTCGTAATATTTTGTAATATTGATCCTAAGAGTTTGTTATTTATAAATTTTAAAATTGGGAGATTATTTATAAATTTTAAAATTAGGAGATTATTTATAAATTTTAAAATTAGGAGATAGATAAGTTGAAAAAATTCAAAGTTAATATATTTATTTAATAAATGAAAGGTTAATTATTTAATAAAGGAAAAGTTAATCAATTTAAAAATTTATAGCCAAAAATTATTTATTAATTTTAAAAATAGAATAATAAATTGAGAACTCCTAAATTAGTACACTCATTAAATAAATGGAAAGTTAATCAACTGAATCATCAATAACCAAAATTGAAAATTCTCATTCAAAACCAATGACTTCTATCATGGGGAAAAGAAATCTTGAGAGGAAGATTGTGTCATCCAAATTTTAAGCTTTCATGGAAGACACATAATAGAGTTACATGGATTTGTGTGGGAGCATTGCATAAATCATATTTTGAGTTACTTCATTGTGAGTATGTGAATATTTGTTTATGAATTTGTATTCATTAAGTTTGATTGAGTTTTAGAGACTCATTCTACAACCCAGTATGATCTGTAACTATGTTAGTCATCAAAATTGAAATTTTGCTTATGTCTGCCTCAATACAAAACAAAAAAACAAAAAAAAAAAACTATACAAAATATTTAAATAATGTGTTCATAAAAATAAATTCACATAAAGAAATTGATTTGCACTAGAAGAAATTGGATCTCTCTAGGCTCATGTTAGATCCGTATTGAAGATGTATCTATACTAATATTTTCCTAACACATAGTGGACTAGTGAATGTAAATTTTAGATATGTTCATTTGTATAAATATAATAAATCAAGAGCTACATAACACTAAAAATGTGTATCTTGATTTATGAGCACCTTAAATTATTCTAACTTTTGATTTTAACCATTTTTGTCATGTTATTTTATTTCTCCAATTTTGTTAATATTTTTTTTCTTAAAACACACCAAAATAAAATAAACAAAACTCAAAATAGCTAAGCCAACCCAACAAGTTTGAGGAATCATGTTGAGAGTGAACATCTTGATTGAGGTATCTTGGTCTAATGAGTTCAATGTAAAAATTTAATAGGAATATTTGCAAGTATTAATAGATATATAACACTGAAGAATAATTGTAGAAAAAGTATCATCTACACATTTTGAAATAACCATTAATTCATAGTTTCAAGCCTATTTCAAAAGGGATAGAAGGGAGATTGCAATCAACAGTGTGAAATATTTCCAAGAATTCCCTTGTCTAAATTGGTTTAGAACATAACTTTAGTTTAATCATGGTAACTTAATTTCAATTTAGAACAATAGCAAAATAAACTTAGATATAACAATTCAAATATCTTATATAATTCTTTTTATTAGTTTGAAAATCAAATTATTAACTTTAAATAAAATTTATAAATTAATGAAATATAAAACAACAATCACAATCTCACCATTTTCATGTTTCACATATAAATTTGAGTATCAATATTATACTTGAAACCTTTGTAATCTTTTTTATGTATTCAAAACCCAAATAAATACTATTCAGGTGCAATATACAAATAAAATAAACAAAACACAAAAATAATAACTTTACACTAATTTGGAATACTCATCAAATATATAAAAATGCCAATCAATTAAAAAAAACAAAACAAAACAAAAAACACTCATGAATAAATACTCTTCAAATAATAATATCAATCACACTTCAAAAATATAGAAATATTATTACAATTACGTATATAAAATATCTACAACTATTCTCTAAAACACTTGGATTATGATATAAAAGTATTGCCTTTATGTGAAACAATGAAAACCAAAATATATCATAATTGAGTTTTAAGATTTAAAATATATTACATAATATATTTTTTAACTTCAAACATCAAAATATTATTGTTTCTTAGAATTACTATGTCAACCATATTAATTATTTCACCTTTTTTTATTTACCTTTAATTTTAGGCATGAAGGATTGCACTTGCATCCTCTCAATCGGAGATGTATATAAGATTATGAGTTTTACTCCTTCACTTGCATCCTCTCAATCGGAGATGTATATAAGATTATGAGTTTTACTTCCATCCATGTAGATTTTTAATAAGTCCATTATTATTATTATAATTCTTAAACAATTATTATGATGATTACTTTTTATTTAAAAATTATAATCGTAAATAATTTTTTATAATAATTAATTTTTATTTAAAAATTCAGTAACAAATAACTTTTTATTTAAAAATTACAATCATATAACCAAAATCAAATTATTTCTTTTACAAATAACATATTTTAAATACTTTGTGCTTCATCATTTCTTAGTTGCATTGTACTTGTAATTACATTGGACTTGTTCATATCTTAGTATTATAACACATTTTAAATACTTTGTGCTTCATCATTTCTTAATTGCATTAGACTTGTAATTACATGGGACATGTTCATAAGCATTAGTATTAGTAATAACTTTTCATTCTCACAAACGACAATTTCATTACTCACAAACCTAAATTATATTAATTTTCAAAATTTCATTACTAATAAATATAAATCATTCTAATTCTCATTTCTTTAAATATATAGGAAAAATATTATTATTTTTTTATTTCATTTTTTATTTATTTACAAACAAAATATTAAAATTTTTCTACATATTATTTCTTTATAAAAATATTATATATATAAATAAATATTATATTTCCTCTATTGAAATTTATCATCATTTTAACTTTCTTTCTCATCTTTTTATATAAAATATCCATACACACTATCAAATTTTTATACTTTCACAATAATCAAACTAATAAAAAAATCATTACAAATCTATTAAAAGTAATTACTTTGAATTCATTTTTCTTACCACTTCCATTAATATTATACTTTGAATTCATTTTTCTTACCACTTCCATTAATATTATAGGTTGATCTATATTTTGAGGATGGTTGTCTTTTTCCATCAAATAAAATAAAATGTAAATATTTCATTCATGGAAGTCTTTATACAATTTGTATAGTTTCAATTATGTATTACTAACTATGTTGTTTTTGAAAAACTATTTAATAAACCATTTGATATTAACCATAAATTTTGCCTATTTTTATTATTATATTATATTACAATTTATTTAACATTACTACGACATTGTAAAGTTAGTCAACTATATTTACTAATGTGGTTGACAATGTTTAATTATGTTTGACTATATTTCACAATCAACACTCTTTAATTTTGATCAAACATAATCGCATATTAATATTTGATTAATATTAATAATGAAATAGGTTGTGACATCATAATGGTACATAAATCTATTCAACATCACAATATGACAAACATTGTCACAATGTCATATTACATTGGAATTCATCCACCATTTTATTGTGACATTACAAAATTAGTCAACCACATTTACTAATGTGGTTGAGTATGATTGGTTATGCTTTACTATGTTTGACAGTTGACACTCTTCAACTGTGGTCGAACATAATCGCCTATTTTAATATTACTAATTAATATTAATAATCAAATATAGTAAATCACATTAACCACAAACTGTCAATTCTCCTCCACTTTGCAACACACAAAATATGAATATTCTTTTCTCAAATCATATCTGAATTTTGCATACACAAATCTGATTTATCTCTGCAATATTGTGTGAATATCTTCAACAATCTCTACTCACTCATAATGCCCTCACACTCTTTAAAAACAACCAATCAAATAGACTCAAAACCTTCCTCTATTTATCATTTTTTTTTGTTGAGTCACTTAGTAAATCCTACGAGTTATGGATTACTCAACAATTCTTTTCACACGCTTCAGATTTGGTTGAGATAGGATTTTTTACCAAACCAACCACTAAATCCACTATTCCTTTGATATCTTCAACCTTGATCAACTTCTAGAGGCCCCACGAAAGTTTTCGACCATATGCCAAAAAATTTAGATCAATAACATCACCACAACACCAAATTTAGTTGAGCAATGCGAGGAATGCATAGAAAAACTTGTCAAAACCCTTAGTCACACCCACAACATAGGCTCCCATAGGCTTGACTCCATGGGACTATGACTAAGGATGATCAAAACTCAGACAACTCAGCTCAGATCCTGCTCAAACTTCTTCTAGAGCTTGAAAACCCTTTGTAGGACCTCTATAAGTCACTAACACCTCTGGAAAACTTCATCAAGTCACTTCCATATCATCAACATCATCACAAGTCAAACTAGGTTGACTAGGATACCAACCAACAACCATACTAAGCGTCTGGACCATCAAACTTTTCCACAACATCTCTGCCGTCAGTATGCAGCTCCAATACCTGCCAGACATCTTCAAAACATCCACTGGCACATCTAAATCATCTCCAAGCCAAAATTATAACACCATCAACATTTGGATCTTACTAGGACATGAAGACCTAATCAACAAGGCTCCTCAACTCTAACTCCTATAACATCCACCAACATTTGCATGCAACAACATGATTAAGATGATCATCATCATGGGAAGGCCTCCAGGCTAGTGAAACACACCATAATGAAAATAAATAACAACAACATGATGATGAGGACCATGGCATCCTCTTATCACACTCTATATGAAACACATGTTAGTCACATCTCCATGCTAGTAGACATACCAAGGACCATCTACATATCATCCATACAAGCCACATGCATCCCCTACATACCCATGCTACTAGGTTGACATGAATGACAGTCGACCAACACATCTGCAACACACACAAACACCAACAATCTCCCCCTTTGGCATTGATGGAATCCTCATCTGAAAGTAACCATCTGAAAATTGATCTTCATCCTCACATTCTCCCCCTTTGACATCAATGGCTAAGGGTTTAATATGTCAATGAAAAAATGATATAGCTCCTCTAAAGCAATGGGATCCATGAGCAAAAACAAATCCACTCAAAAGACATATTAAGGTGATGAATAATAGAGTGAAGGACTAAAATATAATAACAACACTTCTCAATATAACTAAAAAATATGTGCAATGAACTCCCCCCGAACACAAGTTATGCCCAAACAACAACACAAAGGTGCAGCAACATATATCTCCCATGGAAGCATGATAATAAGAAACAACAATAATAACTGGAATACATGCTCTCTCACCTGAAGCAACTACAACATAATTCATGTCATAATAATAGCAGCAAACCAAATCACAAATACATAGCAACAACAATATAATATGACCAAATATTAGCAACAACCTTGATCAAATCTATAGCGGAAACAACATATATATGACCAACTCTGAAGAAACAACATCAAATACATCCACTCCACAATGTACTATCCAACAGTAGAAAAACTCATACATCAATAGTAGCAATGACTGTCTAGATGCAACATTTCTCTAAAGTAGACATGGTAGAAGCAAATCCAGTATGATAGGTCACGACAGTATGACCAACCATACTCCACTCAATACAAGTATCTCCATGGATGAATGTAAACTAATGTATATATTTGTCAATGTCTCCTTGCCATATGCAAGAGGCTACTCCACATGGACAAATGACTATGAAGAAATGATATGCAATAGAGTATAGTTCCTCATAGGATTATTACATGGCTACAAAGGTGATAATACATGAATGTATAATTACATCAATAAGCCCATATATGGTTGAACCATGACTCACATGACTCTCTCTCAATGCATACATGACTCAATAATGTCCCACCATGATAAGTATGAGAGTGTACAAGAATAATACATGAAATACATGGTTGCAACAACACTACTAACAACCCATACATAGTTGGACTAACTCTCATGACCCATTATGAAACATATGAAAAACATGGCTCTCATAACAGTCCTCTCATTAATGCGTGTCTAATACAATGTCATAATGAAAGTACGTAGAGCATATGATCATCCACATGTCCCCTTTATGATAGCAATATAATGTCAATATAAATCACATAAGAGACATGTATCAGCCTCTGCAAAGTATCAACCATGGATTTAGCTATTAGTAGTAATAATCAACACATAACAATGTATAGTGGCCCAACAATAGCATGTATCAACAACATCATTAATCATAAAGATAGAATCTAATCAAGCCAATATATAAGCTCTCTATAGTTATACAAGGCGGAAATAATAACCATTAAATGAAGCACGATCCTCTACAAGATACTCAACAACTAATAGCAACAAATAAGCATATAATGATGTAATGACAACAACAACATCACATCTATTGTACCTTAAGAAACCAATTTCCTAGCTGTAGAGAAATTTTGCTTAAAACATTAATGATTATTGTTTGACTTATTGTCACTTTATTGTTTGTTGTGTTCTCAAATGAAGGACCTGGAAAACTTGGTCTTAGCCCTTAATACATGTATGACCAGAACATCTTAGAATGCCATTTGTTGCTAGATATAAATGATGAATAAAGAAAGCTTGAAGGAGAAGCTAAAGATAATATTTTGTTTAACACAGAACCTACTATCCATCACTTAGAAGAATTATGAAAATGAGAACTGAATCATAGACAATATGTTGCTTAACACAGAAACTACTATCTGTGACCCTTGGAGAAGTTAAAGATAATATGTTGCCTTACACAGGAACTATTATCTATAACTTAGAAAAGAAGGTGAAAAATTCAAGTATAGGAGCGCTCTTTTAATGAATTTTAACTTTATCTACATAAGCAAATAAAGACCTGCAGCTTCATTACTATACATGAAAGAAGAAGGTTACAAAATTATACCCAACAATTCATGGAAACTTCTGATTCTTTCATTAATCAACAGTTATATTAGAAATACAGTGGCCTAGTCTCCAAGTTCTCCAAAATTCTAACAACCAACCCTTTCTCTATAAATTTTCCCCTTCTTATACATTGTGAAACAGTTGCTAATCTTTGAAACTGTCAAACGACTAAACTGCTTCTCTAACTATCTTAAGTAAAAACTATTACAATATTTTACAGAGGGTAAAAGACACCTCAAAGAACATACAATAACAAGAAATAACTGAACTAGAAGATGCGAATAACTATTGGCTTGCTCTGTTAATCGGTCGCCGAGTTCTTCTATATATGCCTTAATAATGATTAATCCACTTTAACCATAATAGACAGTTCTTGACTTTGACTTGTACATAAATCTGGACTTACACATGTATCAGGCGTTTTGATTGGCCAAAATACAAAGAAAACATGCCCAACTGCCTTCCTCTTCAGATTCGGCTTTAACGCTGGTTTTTCATTTTACACAACAAACTTAATGCAAACCTTTGATTATTATGGAACTAAAAAATAATTATTTCTGCTTCATAAATCCATCGGTTCCACTTCATATCGCAAATCGCAATTGGCCCTTTCAAATGATATACCAATATAAAACTTAATGATATGTGATATAACAGACGCAACGAAAGAATTAAACATAATATATGTAATATCAAGTCTAGAATCTCCATTGCAAATCACAATCGGCAAATGAACCAACACATATGCATAAGACGCTTTGCGGACCCGCTGGAGTTATTAAACATATATATATATATATATATATATATATATATATATATATATATATATATATATATATATATATATATATATATATATATATATATATATATATATATATATATATATATATATATATATATATATATTTGGGTCCGAAATCCATCGCAATCGCAATCGGTGCTTTCAATTGGTGTATTAACCCAAACCTTAACAATCTGCGATATGGTAGACCCACCGGAAGTATAAAACATGGCATATATAATATCGGGTCTGGATCGTTGTCGCAAATTGAAATTAGTATAAGTCATATACATATATAAACGTTATGCGATGATCGTAGACCCGACGGGAGAATTAAACATAATATATGTAATATTGGGTCCGGCCTATCACAAATCGCAATCCTTCGATTAATGTTATTAACCCTTTGATTATGCTTTATGCCACATATATATATCCAAGTTCCACTTATAATTGGGCTTAACTCATAACCCTTCATATCAGCACTGTATTTCTATTATAACCATTTATAATAGACATACATACAAAAATGTGTATTCATACCTTGTTCCGCCTTTTCTAAGGCCTTTGCACAGTTTTCAAGATACGCATTTATCGCAATCAGGAATCGGTGATTCATGTGGTAATAATTCATATAACTGGCCGCTGCACTTTTTGCGATTGCGATCTAATCACATCGCTAACACACACAGACATACATGCATACATACATACATATATATATATATATATATATATATATATATATATATATATATATATATATATATATATATATATATATATATATATATATATATCTATAGGTTATGGCTCCATAAACCATTTATAATATGATTTAACTTGATTACATGGGCCAATTCTTTTACACTTATTTCTTTTTTGTTTTCATTCCGATATGCAATTTATTACATCTCCCTCTTGCCTTATCTTTTTAAATATATTTTCAAGTGATTTTTGAATGAAACATGAATATTAAAGGCAACAAAAATACATGTTACAACAACATCAACAACCATACTCAATAACATAAGCATCATCATATGTAGCATCAACATCAATATGAAACACATTCATCATAAATATAAACATCATGAACCATCATCATACTAAACTCCATGGCACCACCACATGCATAAAATCATCAGCCCAAAATGCATGACTGAAGCCAACGGCATATGTAGTAAATTATCCATCCATAACCAAAATCAAAGCTTATGCAGCAATGATACATCAAATAAACATATAGCATGGAACCCATAATCAACTCCAAGGAACCATGGAACCATCAAAACCATCAAAATTTTGGAAGCAAATAAAGTGCCCCCCCTGAACATGTGCCATCTTTCTTCTTGATCACATCTTCGCAAAGACAACATCAATATTCAAAATCCATAAAAAAGGAAACATAATCAAAGAGATAGTAATAAATACAAACTACTGCATGCAAAAACAAAATGTTCCATATACTGTCCTTAAGCTTATGAAGGCTTCACATCCATTTCACTATCTAAAATATCTATCATGCAAGAGTGAATTGAAATATGTGATGATCTCTTCTTCTTTTAATATGAAGATGAAGAGTACTTATTTTATCTCCTTGATTTGCTTACTCTTCCCTTCAATACATAAAAATTTTTTGATGTCTTAACTTCTTTAGCAATTACCCTCTTTTGTCCTTCTTTCCTGATAAAGAAACCTTTGGAGTTGAAGACCACTTCCTTTCCTTCATTCACCATTTGGGTCACCCTTAGAATATTGTGCTTAAGACCCTCAATGATCCATACATCTTCTCCATTTGTCCTCTTTTCACCAAGGTTGGTCTTGCCACTTCCTAATACTCTCGTTGGTTCACTCCCTTCAAAAAAAACATGACCACTCTTGATTCTCTTCAAAAAGTGTCATTTTATCCTATATCCTAACATATGATGTGAACATCTATTATAAATGTACCGCTTATCATCATCATCACGTCAGAAAGGATCAATACCACACTTTCCTAATTGTTCCTTTGTTTTCTTCCACATAGCTCTTGGTTGGTTCCTTTGGTTTGCATGCTTCTTTGGCTGTTGTTTTTGTATCGAAGATCTCATGGATCTAGGCATCTAGAAATCCTTGGCCATGTGTACAAAATTGTGACACATATAACATTATATATGACCAAGATAAGAAGCCAAAGGATCTGATATTTTGTTGCTCATGCTATATTTCCATCTTCTCGTACTAGATCTACAATCAATCGCCTTATGGCCAAAAATGTTTCAAGCATAACATAAACCATTACAGAAAATTGTATAACTAGAAGAAGATCATCCTCTTTGTTATACAAGCTACTACATAAATGTGTCCAATTGGCTCCTACAAATAGCTGCCACATGTCAAAACTAGTCATAATTGAAACACTCAATCTCGTTCAACAACGGGGAAAATGATTTCTAATTTATCCATTGAGCTCTGCTAAGATTAACACTAGGAGTGTATGATTTTCTGGACATAGAAACTCCTGTTGAATCTCTTCTTTGTTGTTGATGAATATGAATTTGTTGCCTCCTTTCTCCAACATTCTCATGGCTACTCACAATCTTCATTGTAGGCTTCTTTGATTTTGTTATTTTAATCTTTCCTACATCTAAACTTGCATCTACTCTTTGAAGGTTAGATCTATATATGTTGAATGCTATGTTTCTCTTAACCTTTTTAAGCTACTGGTCTTTTTCTTTAAGTTTCTTTCTCAATTTATGTGCTACATTTTCGAGTGCTTCTACATAATATTTCTTTTCTTTTTTCTTGTTGCACATTACTTCTTCATTTATTTTTGAGTTCGCCAGCTAGGTCTTTAATGTAGTGAGCTCCTCCTTGAGATTTTTCTCCTTCTCATCACAAATTTGCAAAAATTTCTTATGATCTCTACATGTAGCTGTTAGTTTATCCACTTGAGTAGCTAATTCTTTGATCATAACCATTGTTGATTCATATTCATCCTTAACAAGAGAAATATCCATCTTATCTTCAGTAAGTAGATCTATAGAATCATCAGAATCATAATTTAAAAATTCTTTCAAAATATTAACTTGTGACACATTTGATTTGGTTGAGAGTTCACAATTTGCAGCTTCTTTTGCAATTAAGTGATTTTCTTCCTTTTCAAACCCTTTGTCTTTTGAGACATCCTCTTCTTGCTTCTAGCCATGATCCTCAATCTACTATCCAATCAGTCAACCTCCACTCAAGAGCACTACATCTGATACCAATTGTTGGAAATGTATTCACTATATGGTGGGGGGTGAATCAGTAGTGATGGCTTTTATACCAATTTTAAATCTATTTCCACAACCTCAAATATCCATGCACATTCACAAAATTAGCTCATCAAAAGATGTAAGCAGAAACAAACTCAAAACATAATAACTGTGAGAAATGTCAACACAAGCATGCACACATAAGAACACAAGTATTTATAGTGGAAACACTTTTAGGAGAAAACCACGCCACTGTTGTTGTGTTGCTTAATTCTTTTGTTAATGTGCTGAAAACTTTTACCTAGATTAGCTTACACACATAAGCCAAAATACTTTCACACCTTTATATATGTCATTTTGACCAGTGATTCCAGTCATTCTTTATATATGTAATTACGTCATTCATTGGGGACTTCGAGACCAAAGAGAGTGACATTCATTATATATGTCATTATGGTCGATAGAGAGTGACATTCATTATATATGTCATTACGGTGAATGAATGATCCAAGCATAATCCCTGCCCTGCCTGAATGAGATAGGTCATTCCGTGAGAAAGATTGGCTTCCTTCACAGTATGATAGCACCTATCGGACAGGAAATATGTTTCTCTCTCGGATCTACAGACTAACATCCGCTAGAATCTCCCACGTCCAACGATCCTCACCCTACTACCATTGGACTATCCAACTCCTATTGGATGGAGAAATATCTTCTTTCTACTCAATCCACCAAATCATTGTCTACTATGAAGCCTCCATGCCTTCACTTCCTCCATGTGAACCACCCTTTATAGATATTTCATATTGGGTTCTCAATTCACTCAACATGAGAAACCCAACAACACCATCATTTTGTACATCAAATCCAAATAAAAAAAATTGTACTCGAGAGGGTTATTTCTTATTTTATAGTCACAAAAATTTATTCTCTCTAACAAACCACAAATTTTCAATTCTACTCCACTTTGCATCACACAAAATCTAAATATTTTCTTCTCAAATCATCTATGAATTCTGCATACACAACTTTGATCTATCTCTACATTACTATGTGAATAGCTGTAAAAATCTCTACTTACTCATAATTACTTCACAATGGCATACTCTTAGACTCTCAAAATAACCAACCAAATAAAATCAAATCCTTTCTCCATTTATCATTTTTTTTTTGTTGAGTCACTTAGTAAATGCTATAGGTTATGGATCACTCAACAATTCTTTTCACATGCTTCAGATTCCGTTGAGATAGTATTTTTGACAAATCAACCACTAACTCCACTAGAGCTTTGATATCTTCAACCTTGATCAGCTTCTAGAGGACCCACGAACTTTTCTAACCATATGCCAAAATATTATGATCAGTAACATTGTCACAACACCAAAATTAGTAGAGTAGCACGAGGAATGCAGAGAAAAACTCGTGAAAAACCTCGGTCTCACACACAACATAATATCCATGTGACTAGAACCTTCATTCGCTCCAATAGGCATGTCTCCTAGCAATTGGATCCCTTCATCTTTTCCCACAGGCTTGTCTCCATGTGATTGTGTCTAAGGATGATCAAAACTCAGTAATATCAACTCTGATCATACTCAAACTTCTTCTAGAGCCTGAAAAGCTTTTGTAGGACCTCTGGAAGTCACTAACACCTCTGGAACACTTCACCAAGTCACTTCCATATCATCAACATCATCACAAGTCAAGCTAGGTTTACTAGGATTCCAACCAACAACCATACTAAGCATCTCGGCCATCAATTGTCTCCACAACATCTCTTCCATTAGTATGAAGCTCCAATACCTATCAAACATCTAATAACACATGCAGATCCACTTCAAGCCAAAAGTATAACATCATCAACATGTGTTCCTAATTGCAACATGGAAATCTAATGAATAAGGCTCCTCAACTCTAACTCATGTAGCAACACCAACATCTATATGCAACAATATGATCAAGATGATCATAATCATAGGAAGTCCTTCAAGCTAGTGCAACACACCATCATCCAACTCAATAACAACAACATGATCATGAGGACCATGACATCCTCTGATCACACTCTATATGCAACACCTAGAAGTCACATCCCCATTCTAGTAGACATACTAAGGACCATGTACATATCATCCATACAAGCCACCTGCAACCCCTACATACCCATGCTACTAGGTTGACATCAATGCCAACCAACCAACACATTTGCAACACACATCAATTCCAACAAGTCCTTCCACCTGGTAAGAAATTCCCTGATAACCCTATTCCTCAACTTCCTTTCCTACACCTCCAAGATGGCTTCAGGAACCAAAATTGAATTCCCCTTGTCATCAATTGGCGGTAGATCTGTGGTAGTTGTCACTCACTACCCCAATGCCTTCTTTAGGCAGAACATGAAATACATTGTGCACTTTTTTGCATGGGGGAAGCTCCAGCTCATATGACACCACCCCTACTCACTGGATCACCATGTAAAGTCCATAAAAGTGAGGCTTTAGATTCTCAATCCCTTGTATTGGAGTGTACACTATCGGTATGGCTGTAAGCGTACGTACACCAGGTATCCCACCTCAAATTTCCTCTTTATTTCGTGGAAATTTGCATACCTTCCATTGATTTTGAGTTATCTGCAAGGTGTCCTTGAGAACCCTAAGGATCTCTTGATTCTCTTAAATCTAATCCTTTTCCCTAGGGGCACTGCTATCCCAAAACACCACGTCAACAAATTATAGAGCCTCATAGTCATAGAGCACTCTAAAGGGTGTTATCCTGATGGACATGTGATATGTTTTGTTGTAGCAGTACTACCATTGATGAATACATTTCACACATGCCTCTTGCTAACCTTTCACTTAGTTATGTAGGTAACCGTCTATCCATTTTTTCACAAGGTCAATTTTTTCATTAGTCTGAGGGTGGTAATTGGTGCTAGGTGTAAGGTCAGTACCCACTAGTCTAAACAACTCCTACAAAAAGCCCCTCATGAACCTGATATCCCTGTCATTGATGATCATCTTAGGGAGCCCATTCAACCTAAACATCTCCCTAAGGAAGAGCTCGACCACCTAAGTTATCAAGTACATGGATGGAATAGCGAAAAAGTGGGTGAACTTGGTCAACATGTTCACCACCACATATATATAGTCTCACCCCTAAACAACTGGGAGTCTAGTGATAAAGTTAATGAAAATACTCTCCCACTTTATCTCTAGAATAGGAAGAGGCTTAAGCAACCCGGTCAGATGTGCGTTCTCCACCTTGTTCCTCTAACATGTGCCACACTCTTGTATGTACCTTAATACTTAACCATTGACGCATATGCATGTAAAACACTCCCTAATAGATCTATAGGTTTTGAGGTATTTGTAGGTTTTGAGGGACCTGAGATGTCCTAAACGAGGTTAATCATGGGCTTCCTACATGATTTTCTCCCATAGCTAAGACCCAGAACCAAATAAATCTTATTCTTGTAGTATATCACCTCATTCATCACCTTGTACATGTCATCCCAAACGAACCATCTAGAATCTTGCGTGCCTATTGATTCTTGTAGTACTCCACCAAAAGTTGCACCTTCCAATCTTGGGTAATGTCCAAGAGAGAGAGTCTTGCAGACCTCTTGGAAAGTGCATCATCCACTAAATTATGCTTCCCCTTGAAATACTCTATCTCAAAATCATATTCTTGGATCCTGCTAACTCGCTTCTACTTCCTGTCATTAATTTCACTTTGGTCCAGGAAGAACCACAAGCTATTATGGTCTGCCTTTAACCTAAACCAGTTCTCCACTAGATACTGTCTTAATTTGACCAATACATTAATGATGGTTGACATATCCTTATCATAAATGAAGAATAGTATCTCATACTCATGGATATTCGAGTTCTCATAAGGAATGGGGTGACCACCTAGCATCAATTCTTCTCCAATTCCCTCCCGTGAGGCATCACACTTTAGTACAAAGGGTTGTGAAACGTATGGAAACGCTAAGATGGGGCAAGAACTCATCAATACCTTGAGGAACTCAAATCCCTCGTATGTTGTGTACGACCACTCAAAATCCCCTTTTCTCATTAGGTTTATAAGGGGTTTTTCCAATCAACAAATTCCCTTCATGAACCACTTGTAATAAGTACACATTCCTAAAGATACTCTCAACTTTGTCACACTCCTGGGAGTTGGCCAATATAATATGGCCCAGATCTTCTCCTGGTGCACCTAGACTCCCTCCTCTCTAATCATGTGGCCCAAGTAAATCATCTTTGTGAGGGTAAAATCACACTTAGACATTTTGGCATAAAGTTGTTGCTCCTCCAAAATCCGCCACACCTCCTCTAAGTGCTCCTCTCAAGTCCTACTATAGATAAATATGCCATCAAAGAATAATAATACATATCTGCACAACTTCTTGCAAAAAAAATAGTTCATGCAAGACTGGAAGATATCTGACACATTGGTTAGCCCAAGGGAATAACCAAGAACTCAAAGTTCCCATAGTGACACCGAAAGGTTGTCTTGGAGATATCCTACTCTCTCACTCAAATATAATGGTAGCCTGAGCACAATTCTATTTCAGAGAAGTACTTGGCTCCCCTGAACTTGTCCATCAATTCGTTTATCCTCGGGATTTGGTACCTATTCTTTAGTATCATCTTTTTGAGAGCTTGAAAATCATTACACATGCAGAGAGTCCCATCCTTCTTCTTCACCAACACCATAGAAGACGCAAAAGAACTGGAACTTGGCCTGATGTGTCCAAAGGATAACAACTCTTGAATGGCCTTCTCTATCTCACCCCGGTATGCATTGGGATGTTTGTAGGGTGTGGTTATGACCACCTAAACACCCTCCCCCAACTAAATAATATGCTCAAACGCTTTTTTGGGGGAAGGCTTGAAGAAATATGTCCAAAAAATTCCTAATGTCTTTCTAAGACTGGTAAAATGTCTAGATGATGTTGTCATGTCTAATCCCCAATCCCTGTCTCTGTAATACTACACTCCATTGTCTATGCTATATCTCCTCTCCATTGATATACCTCCTTCATGTTTCTTGTCACTACGTCAAGTGGGTAGGAATGCATTCCCCTCAAAAACACCTTCTTCCCATTTGGACCTATGAACTCCATCTCCATCACCCTCTAATCTATAGCATAACATCCATTAGAGTATAGCCAATGAAAAACCAACACCACATTGGTGTGTGACATGTTCACCATAAATAAATCATCAGTGACCATGTAGTTCACCTTCATCAAATTCATCTTAGGGATCATCCTACTGCACTCTATTGTCTGGTTACCAAGTATCATAACTAAAAATCCCTCAAATGGTTTTGTCTCAAACCCCTCTGGACTACTAGTTGTGCATATATAAAGTTTTGGGTGGTCCCACCATGTATAAGTGAAGAAATGATGCCCTTCCTTAAAACCTTGATAATGCAGCTCCTCTCCTATATCTCGGTGATCCTCCTCCCCTCCTATTAGCTCTCGTTCATGCTATTACTTAGGCTCAATATAGAAAAACACCTCAATATAGTGGACCTTTCCCTTATAACACTTATGCCTAGGTGCTCAAGGTTCCTAACATGTAAAGCACAGTTTCCTCCTCTGAAGGTCCCTCCTAATCTTGTCATCCAACTTCCCTCGCCTGATCCACTCCTTCTGAGGGGGTATTTTTCCCTTACCCTTCTGAGTAAAGGTATTCCTAGGAGGTAATATGGTCTTAGGGACTATGTCCATCATGTCCTAAGTCCTAGTGATTGCATCTTACAAAGTAATGGGCTTGTAGGACCTCACCCACCCACACAATGGGTATGTTATCCCATCAAATAACAACAAGATCAATCTTTCCTCTGAGATATTAGACACCATCATAGATAGGGTATGAAAATAAGAAATATATGCTTCTACACTACCTGCCCATCTTAGTTATGCTAACTCCCTAAATTGTAGCTCTAGTTTCTTCCTATCAAATATCTCTATGAGCCTTTGCGTGAACTCTATCTACGAATTGATACTAGCATGCCTTAGAGTGATCGACCCATGGTACTGCCACTCTTGTGTGTCACCATTCAGATATAAGGTGGAATACTTAATAACATCCACCTCTCTCATGGTATTTAGCTGGAAATAAGTATCTAGCGTATGCACACATGCCCTATTGGAACTCCTGGATCATCCATCAAAGATGGGAAGTGTTATCCTTCTTACTATCCTTTGTAGGTTCTGGTTCTGCTGACATCCCCTGTATGATCACCCAACTTTAGATCTTTGTTTCTACTTCAAGTGGAAAAATTCCCCAAAAGAGTTTTCCATCTTGATCCTCGAGTCCAATGCACCATACTCCTCAATCACATCTGCGAAAGACCTCATCATAGCTACAAACGAGTCTAGTTCTCCTGATGGCCCATCCCAAAATTATAGTTAGTCAGTTAGAATGGCCAGTTATAGGTGGGTTTTCTTTTAGGTTTATGTCTGCATGCATGTGGCTCCCTTCACCATATTGGGATATACCTTCCCCATTATTATCCTTCTTCCCAGGATTATATATATGAGTGCTAATAAACTATGTCATTATGTCCATCAAAGCTTATGCTTACTTGCATGTCAAGCCAATGTTGGCTCCTTTCCCCATTTTTTAGGTTCCTCCACATTCTCCATGGTTTCTCCATCCCAGTTATCAAGCTCCCTTGTGTGATCTAATCATTAGTGTCAAAAAAAGGGCCAAGGACCCAACCTCTACATTATCCTCTTCTACCTGAGGCCATGCCTCTACAAAATACCATACCATTGAAACAAGGTGACATCACCTGTTCCTAATCCCTCGGCTAGTCAAGAACATGCTTTGATACCACTATAATATTCCTATTCGAAAATCAACAAGAGATACAAAAAAATGAACATGGAACAACAATAAAATAAATAACAACAAGCATAATTTAACATGCAAATGGGTCTAACATAACAATCTAAGTCATTTTTACTAAATCATGGTTCTCAGTACATAATATGAGATGAACCAATAGAACTTAGGCTTTCCCAGCACACTGAGTAAAACCCAGAAATGTGTTATTGACCCAAGAGGGGGAAAACTAAAAATGGTGATGTTGTTGGTTCAGTGAATAAGTTATTGTTGATTTCCTACTGGAATGGAAGTTTCTAGCTTCAATACTACCTAGATAATCCTAAAAATTCATCCATAGACTCCTATCCAAAAACCCATAAATGGTTTGGCTCAGTTCCAAGTGGTGAAGAATCCCTCCAATTGGTGAGAATGGCCAACTAATTGACTGGTGCAAACTGTTACAAAAATTCCCTCCTGGAATTATCCCCAACTCCACAACTAAGAAATCCTCAATTGATCTGAAGTTTTCCTTCTAAAGGCCCTAATTATTTAGCCCCTCAAGCTCCCAATCTCCCCAACTCCTAGGCCTATGCAAACTTTCTCCAATCAAGACCATGTGTTGCTATAAATTACTAAATTCAACCCCAAAATACCCTTGTAAACTACCACCAAAATTCCAACTCAAAGATGCATAAATTACTTCTGCAATCCCTACTCCAAAAAATTTTATGTTGGCCTGCATAATAAACCCAATGATCAACCTCTGTGCCCTAGGAAATGTGCATTGCTAGTCCAAAATGTTGAAGATGAAGCTCTATGGAAGCCTTTGGATGGATTCCTCTAATTTTTAGCTAGGGATACAATCCAAGTTCTCTAAAAATGGTCCGTATTCCACCTGCAATCCCTATGCTAGGCAACACCCCAATCTCTTTTTGTAAACAACTATAACAACCCTGGTGAAAATTCCATGTAACAAAAGTTAAAAATAATAACCATGATTGATGGGACACTTATTCCAAGCTTATCTCACGCAAAACATCATAGGGGGTTGTTACACAAAAATATCGTCACCATTATTATTTGCAGTCAGTATGGGTCTATCATCACTTGTACTGTCCTCCTAAGCAAGTCTCAGACCTCAGCTCCTCAAGTCAAGCTTTGAAATTGAGAGAAAGACATTGAAAATCAATGAAACTCTGGTTTCGCACTTTCTCTCACTATTACCTGCAGTCCCGCACCTTCTGTTTACAAAAACTGCGGACCTACCCGCTCTGTCCCTAAAGGTGTGGGTGCGGACCCCTGTGAAAGTTAAAAAGACGCAAGTTTATTCTAAAAAACTCACTTTGGGTTAATTCTAGATGATTCTAGAAGGAATTTTGACGTGGATTGGCCGCTCTTAGGTGGTTCATGCATCCCAAAAGAGAAGGAGCTAATCCCTTGATGAGAGGATCTATCCCTTTGAAGGAGGGCTTTATCCCTTTGAAGGAGGACCTAGTAACTTCCCTCCGTTGCACTATAAATTCAGGCATTGGGCTAGTTGCTGAGGAGGTTAGAAGCTGAACATTTTTGAGGGTAAATGCTGGTGAAATTAAGACTTCCTAGTTGGGCTTAAGAGGAGAGATCACATACCTTTTTGGCTTCATTGGGAAGAGAGTGAAACTTGTCAAAGTAGAGGAGACTTCTTGCTGGACCCTAGGAGGAGCTTGTACAGCATCAAGGCACAGGTTGTAAAGTTCTTCTTGATTTGAATTAATACAGTCAAACTCATTTTTCTCAACAAATTGTCTCATTTCATTTGTTTCATGAATTCCTTGACTTTCATGTTAACTATGTTTTATGATATTGGCTTTTCAGGTGCTATTTAATTTGTTTGCTTGTTTTTGTTTGCAGATTCGCGACAAAGGAGCTCATTTGGATCGAAGGAGCGAAGGCTTCCACAAACTTGCGTTGGACCCAAGGTAGGCCTAAAACACTTGTTTGCCTTTGTTTATAAAAGCATATTTAGAGAAAGATAGTGTGTGATTGGTTTGCTTGTCATTAGGTCTTCTTTAGATTCTAGGAAGGTCTATCTTGTCTGCAAGATCGACTTATTCCGTGTGACAAAATGGCGACCATACTGGGGACTTGATTTTTTCCTTGTTTTTACTTTGACCTGAGAAACTGTGTTTTTGTTTCTGTTTTTGGCTTGTTGTGTGTGAAATTGGGTAGAGATTGTAGATCCAGGGTTATTTTTCATTTTTCATAGCTTTGGGAGAGGACCGCACCCTAGCCTTTTGACACAGTGCGTACTTATCCGCACTTTTGCTTTTAGCACAGAGTGGTACCGCACCTGTGTTAACTGTGGGCCTGCGAACCCTGTCAAAATTTTGAAAAACCTAAGATTTCCTCTGTTAGTCAGCTTAGTTTTTGTTTAGAAGTTATTATCCACTGCCCAGACCTGCATATAACCTGTCAGAAGCTTTCCTTAGGTTGATTTCATTAGTGTTAGGGTTTTAGGTGAAATTCCTAGGAGTTTTGCTTGTTGGGTTTGTTTTCATTTTGGTCTTGTAGTAGCTCTGAGCTTAGAAGCTGTAGGAACCTCAGATCACCTCGGTCTCTACCAGTCTTCTTATGAGTCTGACCATTTATGAAATCTACCCTTGTTGAGGAATCCGTTTTGTGTTTTCTCTTTACAAAACTTCGAAAAGCTTGTGTTTAAAAGTTTGGATTTTCATTTTTTTTAAAAAGAAAACAAAATTGGTTGTTTTTGACTGATTTGTGATTCTGCACGAATTGTCCTTAGTTTACATCTAGCTAAGTAAAACATCCTTAAAAAAGACATCTTGTAGGCTTTGACTTCAAATAGGTTTTTATAATTTATAGATCTCAAAGTTAGTCATTTCCATAGTTTTGAGCGTTTTATAAAAATAAAAATAAAAAAATCTCTTTTGGAAAAAGTTTGTTTTTGTAGTGATTGAGTGCTTTGAAAAGAAAAGGGAATTTTTTGTGAAATAACTAGTTGTCTCGTTTTGAGTGCATTGGAAAGGACAAAAGCTCTTCTTTTAATTTGTGTGTTAAGAAAGATTTGTGTTTACAAAGTATTTTGCATTCTCAAACTCTTTCCTAGCTAGAATTTCATCGAAGAGAAAAGATTGTTTAAATCATCTTAGGTGCATTTTTAGTGATTTTGAGTCGAGTCTTCATACCACGAATTTCATCTCCGCACCTTTTGACTTAAACAAAAACCAATAAAAATAACGCTTAAAGTAAAATTCATCTAGCAACGTTTTTATTTCTAGGGCTCTGATACACCAACATAGCTTAGGCTAGTGTCTTGGGGTAGGAGAGTAATTAACTCTCCAAAACAGTAAAAACAAACAAGTAGTTGTATCTTGTGGTAGGGAAGAAATCCAATTGTTGCATTTATGCTCTGGGAAAGCTCCTCTTAAAGGAGAAGCACGAGATCGTGTCCGAACCAGTGTGGGAATCAATCCTTCCTCATTGGGAACGACGCTAGATATTCAGGTATTAAAAATGGTAAACCTCGGATTAACCATTGTCGAGGAGCCTGGGGTCACTTGTTGGTAAACCTTGCATTATGTCAAGGAGCCTTCAAGGGGATTGAGCTTGCTACTCTGCCCTTGCGTGCGTATCGGATCGTAGACTGTTCCCCCAGGTATATTTGTTTCAGTTGGTAACCTTAGTGGCCATATTCTTTAGGATTCTTCCTAAGGTGACAGTGGTGGGAAGATCCCACTGTACCTGGAGCAGGCATCGGCTAGACTCACTTGGATTTTCTTGGGGGTTCTCTTCACTCGAGACAATTAAGTGGAGGAACTTGTGCCAGTCTATTCATTAAGCAGGTTGTCGAGGTAACTGTTCCAACCGCCATTTCTGTATTGAACTCTGCGACGTTGGATTTCATCACCAACTAGCGTTTGCAGTACGGAAAGTTACTGTTTGTATGGGTTTGATCTCCTAGATTCTTTAGGCATGTGATTCAAATTTGTTTGGTTCTTTAGAGACTTTAGGTGGTTTTCATTGAGATTTTACTTTATTTGTGTGTGAAGTAGTTAAAAGTTTTTAACCGTGGCTGAATTACCGAGGAAGTCCCGTAAACTATGGGGCCAACCTCCTGAGTTTTCACCGAGCCAGCTTGAAGGTTTGAAAGTCCTCGTAACTCCTAGAGACAGTAGAGTTGGGTCACCTGAAGAAGGAGAGTCTTCTTTGGTGGTACATCCTGATTTTCAAGCTTTAGTAGCAGATTATAATCCACAATCAGTGTCTGTTTCCGAAGTTACTCGTAGCTTTTCATCTACTAGTGATATAGGTGAGGAACCTGAAATATCTGAACCTGAAAGTGAATTTGCTGCTACTCCGACATCGGGGTTTACTTCTCCAGCTTCTAGTGGTCATGGTTCACCTAGGGTAGAAAGAGTAATCACCCAAGATCTTCCTTCTGGACTCATAGCTATCGAAGAACTTGCTACTCCAGAAGAAGAAGTAGGCATCCCTATCCCTGAAAATCAACCTGTTATTGAGCTAAGGGAGCGTGAATAAATTTTTTACAGTCCACCTAGGAGCAGTACTTAGTATCTTTCTTTGACTAATTTCTTAGAAAACCCAGGGTTAAGTTCCTTATCACCCAACACCTAGAGGTTATTATCCTCCGTTAAATATGTCAAGACAGTCGTCCATGTTTACTCAATCGCCCAAATCCTTTTTGTACGGCAGTCCTTCTATTCCCTCTGGGTATCAGTCACTTTCTGGTACTTTTTTGGGAGCATCTCCTCAACCCATTGAACAAGGGTTATTAACTGGAAGCAATGGTACTAAGTCGTTGAGCGTAGAAGATATTCTCATGATGTCAGGTTCTATTCCCAATCCTCAACCTCAAGGTGGCTAGTTACCACCCGGGGGGCAACCTCAAGGTACCCAATTTGCGTCTGGGGGGCAACCTCAAGGACAGTACATACCTACGGGGCAGTACATTCCTCAAGGTCAACCCCAGACTCAATATGTACCCCAAGGTCAACCCCAGTATCAATTTATACCTCAAGGTCAACCCTTGTATCAGTACGTGCCTCAAGGGTATCAACCCCAAGGTCAATATTCAAACCAAGGTTTCCAACCACCCTCCAGTCAATCATATGTTCAGGGAACGGGAAATGTACCTTTGAATTATCAATCCCACCCTCAACCCGGTTATGGTCCTCAATATTCTCAACCTGTTATGGGTCCGTACCCCAGAATGAATTTAGTGTGGGATCCATCGCAAACTCAACAGGTGTTGCAGCCAAATGTACATTTGTCATCTCAAACTGGACAACCCTTAGTTTCTGGTACACCCGAGTAACCTGTCCAGTCTAATATTCAAACTTCTGTACCTTCAGTAGTTTCTCAGCCTGGGCCTAGTACGCCTCGTACTCCGCCTCAAACGACTGTTGCAACTGCCGCAACATCTATTCAATCTACCCCACCTACTTCCGGAGTATCGACAACTCTGGTTTCTACTGTTCCTATATCTACTCCTCAGACCTCTTTGTGGAGTACTAAAAAGGTATGTTTTTGATGATCATTTCAATGGCTTTTCAGTGGGACTTGTGAATCTTTTTGCATCATGAACATGGAAAACAATAAAGAATTATAACAAAACATGTGGGATTAATATGCAAGACTTAACCGCTGATAGTTGTCATTCTCCTATGCAAGAAGGGGTAAGACGATGAGCTGTTGTTCCAAAGAAAAAGACAAGAACAAGGTAACTGTTGTCCCTTTGACGAAGGACCGAGTGTAAACGAGGCTAAGCAGGTTGAAGCAAACCGGTCCGGAAAAGGAGGAGAAGGCACCAGCTCGGCGGAGGAAAAAAGAAGTGATTAAGGATTAATAGTTTGGCGAATCCCTCATGATCTTTGATCCTGAGGGATCGCTGCTTTATTTATCTTATTGCTTAGACATCTTCACCGTCACCCTTATATAAAGGGACGGCACTATTAGCTTTGGGGGATGATGCTTTTATGTAACTTTCTGTTAAAGATTGAACTTTGATCATCGAGTCTCATTGAACTTGGCTCATTGTACTTTCTGTTTTATGCATTAATATAAACTTGGTGATTATCTTATCTCTGCGTCTGGATTAACTTAAAGCAGTGTACCCTTGAGGCTAAGGGCCTGGCCCCGGAGGACACTTGCTTCTGTATCACTACGATTTGATTTCTGTGTGGTTTGCTTACCGTCATTAGTTGGTAATCTGATATGCTTTATACGTTACATCATATGCTATGTTAAGATTCGTTCATTAAGATTTTTACAGACAAAAACTGTTGTATTGACTCTGCATTATATCACTAATCCTTTCAGAGTTGATTGAATATTATTAGACTTAACTGAACGTTGTTACTATTTTGTTACAAAGCTCTTATGTTGTATATTCGTGTTGTGGAATTTATCTGAAGGTTGTGTTCTTTATGATTCAGGAGTAATGCTGTTCCATTTTGAAACGCAGTTGTATTCTTGTTGATGACGATTGTTGCTAAATCAGATTACTCTTCAAGTGTGTTGTGTGTGTATGATTTCCAAACGTTGTTCCATGACTTATTAGTAATTAATGCTGTTCCATTAATGCATGCTGCTTGAGAATGAAAGATTGATGTTTGATTACAACGAGTGCATCTGAGTTGGTAGGATAAAGCTTGATTACTGCTTGCGAGATTTAGTTGTTCGATTGTTGTTCGATTTCTTAATTTCTATTCCATTTTTCTACCTGTCGTTTCATTTACTCGCATTTGTTATTTTGGTGTGAGAGATGATCTGTGGCTGTAGTGAGCCTCGGTATTTACTGCCTAGCTCCCAGACCCGTGGTCCATGCTCCAATTTCCTTTCCATCAGTTTCCAAAGGGATGGGCTATTGCTGTCGAACCCTTGACTGATAAAGTTACCTAGTTTTAGAGTGTGTGATTTATTCATTTGAAGTAACTTAGTTATAGACAAGCATCCGTTTACTCTTGTATTTTTGTTGAACACTGTACTACTAGCATTACTCTGACAAATAGCCTCAGATTGAGTCACTCTTTGAAATAACCAAACGCTCCCGAATTGACATATTAATGTGAGGTAATTAGAGGTGAAAGAGACCCTTTTTATAGCTCTACATTTTGGCACCGTTGCCGGGGAAAGAGTGTAGCCATTTGTCTTTTTCAGAGTAGTGTACGAACCTGCTAGGGAAGAGTTGGATCTTAAAAACGGAAGGTAAGAACCTGCGTGCGGAGCATGTAAAAGCCCTACTCCACTGTCTACTTTCCTAACAGATTTGCTATTGCTTTTTGTGAATAGAATTTAGTAGTTCATTTGAGTGCATGACTAAGCAGAAAAAAAACAAAAAAGAATATTAAGCTTCCATCCAAACCCAAAAAAGCTAAGGGGCTGGTGACCCTTGGCCGAACAACCTTCATAGATGAAATCTATAAGAAAACAGAATCTCAGCCATCAGTAGGCCCCAGGAAAATCATTTCTAAACAACCTACTAGTTCCCTTCAAGCCACAGGATCACCATCTCTAGCCTTTGCTTAGGTGCATAGTCAAACTGAAGAGCAGGACTTTCAAGAAATTGAAAATTCTACTCCAAAACTATTGTAGGAAGGGAATTTCAGCAACTTTTGTGAAGGAGATGGAGAAACAGGGGAAACTGAGGAACCAAAATCTCCCATTGGAACAGATCAGCTATTAAACAGCCCAGATAAGGGGAGCGCTGCGAAAATCATTGTTGAAGGAGTCCAATCTCCTCAGACATCAGGTATTCCCCTTATCCCGGATAAAGGAAGTGCCATTAAAACTATCCCTTCTAAAACCGTTCCCTCTCAACCTAGGAATACCCTCCTAGATATCCCAGAAGGTTATTGGCATATATTCGATCCTATGGCTCAGAACCAGCCAAATACTCAAACCTCTACATTACAATATCCTATAGTGGATTTTGCAGCAAATGTGCCCATGAAAGCTATCCCTCTTCAACATATCCCTACATTTCACAGTCTCACATCGGAAGATCCGGATGCATTTTTATTCGAATTCGATGTGTTGTGCAGGGGATATGATTACACCACCGATCCCCAGAAATTGAAATTATTCCCCTCTACATTAAAGGGGGTTGCTTTAAGATGGTTTATGGGACTAGGTGGTGGGGTCATCAACAACTGGGATCAAATGAAAGAATCCTTCTTAAAAAAATATCAGGATTATTGTAGGTCTAGAGAATTGAAAGACGAAATATTCCAAATGACAGCTAAACCGAACGAAACATTAGAAGAATATGTGGAACGTTTTCAGTACAATTTACAAAGATCTCCTTATGCATCACTACCTTTACCTGATAATGTGTTAAAAACTGCATTGATAAGGGGCATGAAGGTACAGTGGATTGAAACATTAAACATCATGGGAAAAGGGGATATTTATCAAGAGAATTTTGCTGACATTATTGATTTATGTATTAGGAGTTCGAGAGGCAGCACAAGAGTAAAACCGACAGAATATGATCGGTTTGCAAGAGACAACAAAATATCAACAGAAGGAGTAACACGTGTGGAGATTGGAAATTTATTAGAAAGTTTTAAAACTGATATTCTAGGGACACTAACTACACAACTTGATATTATGCAGGCCAAACAAAAGCAGATGGAGGCAGAACAGAATTTGGCAATCTTCTACCCCCGATGCAGAAAAAAGCATAGTCACAAGGATTGTCCACTGGATACAGTCAAAACATGTGCCATATGTACAAAAGATCATCTTACGGAAAGTTGCCCCTCACTTCCTGGATTAAAAGCAGTATATAAGGAAGCAGAGGAAGAACCAGAATCGGTGTACTTGATCAACCAGCACCGCCAGTGGCAGCCAAGACAATCTGGTATATTTCCAGACCCAACCTCTTCTTTTCAGCCTCCACAATATAATGCTCAACAATATAATATGTGGCAAAGTCAGTCCCAACCCCCATTTTCAAACTGGTCACCACCGTCGTTTCCTTCTTCAAACCCGTGGCTGAATCAGGCAAGCCAATCTGGTTGGCCGAATTTCCCTTACACTCCACCATATTGGCAAAATAGCCCATATCCTCCACAATGGACTCCACCTACTTCACAAAGTTCACCCTTGCAGACAAGCTGGCAAAGACCGATGCACCAACCAGTAGTAACTATTCCTCTCCCTCAACCTACTCTGCCAGCTTTACAACAAAATCCCAGTCTAATCCGAGACCGCAACTCCCAGCCCAACCCAACCCCAATCCAAATAACAGACCGATCCAATCTCTTCAAATCATAGAATCACCAGAAATAGGACCTGACCTGCGGGAGTGTAATGATCTTCAATTACGATCTGGACGTATCATTGAAACTGAGGGAGATAAAACAGTTCATATTGAAGATCAGTTATCAAGAGAACATCAGTTGCAACAAGAGGATGTAAATAAGCAACAAACTCATAATCAAGCAACCACATCCTCTCCTCCGTTCCCAGAACGATTAGTCATACCTCGACCTTTACAGTATCCTGACTTTGACATTCTGGGAGAATTACAAAATTTGTACATAAAAATCCCATTCCTCCAAGCCATTCAAGACATTCCTATATATGCAAAAACTATCAAAGAATTGTGCATAAAGAAACCAAGGAGGAATATAACAACTAATCCAAGAGTCCAAGTAGTCGGTACTTTATCTGATTTATTATCTGGGAAAGAAACACCCATTAAATATGAAGACCCAGGAAATCCAATTGTAACTGTTCAAATTTATGGTCAGACCCTGTCTAATGCCTTAGTTGATCTAGGAGCTGCAATCAATATTTTAACAACCACTTCCTGTCAAAAGCTCGGCATTACATCTGTAGAACCCACCTCTACTTTGTTAGGATTGGCTGACCAATCTGTGGTTAGACCAGAGGGTACTCTACATGATGTCATGGTCTCTGTAGATTCTTGGGAATATCCAACCGATTTCCTGATAATTAATCCAAAAACATGACTTGATGGACACCCGTTAATCCTAGGTAGACCTTGGCTTGCCACTGCCGATGCTTACATTGGTTTCCGACAAGGAAATATGACCATAACCAAAGGCCCTGATATCAAGAATTTAGTTCTATACCCTCCAGCGCAGCCAAGTGTCACAATAATTAAAACTAACAAGTATCCTGTATCATACCTTACTGATAACATTAAATCTCCATTGACTATACAAGAGGCACTTGATTTTAAAGATCAAACAGAAGATGATGCCATTAACAACTTCATTAGTCAAACTAAATCTCAAGGATAATTTTAGGGGCGAATCTTCGCCCTTTGGCGAAATTAAGGGGTTTTAAATTTTTAGTGGGTGAATATTTTGTATCATAGTACATTTTTACAAATCACCTCAAATAGCCCACCTTATTTTAAGGGAGAGGGTAAAAAAGGTAAATTTAGCCCTTGAAATTAGGACTTACAACCTTCCATTCGCCCATTTTCAAGAATAGGTTTTATTTAAGTGAATCCATTCGCCCATTTTCAAGAATAGGTTTTATTTAAGTGAATCCTATGGGCCAAATACCATATTTATAAAATAGGTATGGTAAATTAAGAAAAATATAAATAAATGAGAGGTATGGTAAATAAATAAAACATTTTTTATATTTACTCCATAAGTCACCATATATACATGTAAGGGTGTAAACAAATAAAAATATAAGTAAAGTGGAGGTGTGGTAAATAAATAAAACGTCTTTTTATACTTACTCAAAAGGTATGGTAAATAAATAAAAATATAAATAAACTAGACGTATCGTAAATAAATAACACCTCTTTTTATATTTAGTCCATAACCCTCGTTCTATTTATGAAGGCTCAAGAAAGAGGTTTTATTTAAGTGAATCCTATGGGCCAAATACCATATTTGTAAAAGAGGTATGGTAAATTAATAAAAATATAAAGAAACGAGAGGTATGGTAAACAAATATAACATTTTTTTATATTTACTCCATAAGTCACGTTATATTTACGAACACTAAAAAAATGGGTTATATTTAGGTGAAACCTATGGCCAAAATACTATGGGACAAATACCATGGACTAGATTGTTATTAATACCATGCAAAAAACCATTATTAACCCTAATATTGCAATTAATAAAAATAGAAATGGCACATGGTATTGACCCATGGTATTCACCAAAATGGCACATGGTATTGACCCATGGTATTCACCTGGAATGTAGCCTATTTAAATGGGGGAATTAAACCAGCATGTAGCCTATGCTAAGATTCACTAGGACTTTACAAAGTTTTATTATTTAGTGAAAGACTCGCCAAGATCTTACAAGATTTTATAATTGAGTAAAATATTCGCCATGCTTGGTGAGAGATTCGCCAAAAAATTATATATACATTATATTATTGATAAAATCGCCTTGCATTTTTCCTATATACCATGGAGATTCGCCCATTTATTATATTTATAAATTTAGGGGGGGTTCTTAAAATTTTCCCTGCTAAATCTGGATCCTGCACACAATGTCACATGATAGAAACAGCATTTGATAATGAATTAGAAGAAGATCCTCTGAAAGATACGCATAATCAAACAATACCTGTTACTTCTGTCGCAAATAGTAAAATTGTGGAAATTGAACCAGGAAAAACTTTAAATATCAATGCCAGCCTCACACCTGAACAAGAAACGAAGCTCATCCATATGTTAAGAAAATATCAAGAAGCATTTGCATGGGATTACCCTGATATGAAAGGAATCGATCCACAACTGTGCACACACCACATTTATATAGAAAAAGATGCTAGACCTGTTCGTCAACCACAAAGAAGACTTAATCCTCATCTAAAGGATGTGGTAAAAGCTGAACTTCAGGAAATTTTAGATGTCAATTTTATTTATCCTATTTCGGATAGTAAATGGGTCTCTCCGCTTGTGGTGGTACAAAAAAAGAATGGGAAATGGAGAAGTTGCGTGGATTACAGGGGACTCAATAAAGCAACACAAAAAGACCACTTTCCTCTCTCGTTCATAGACCAAGTGCTAGATACTTTGGCAGGAAAGAAATTATTTTATTTCCTGGATGGCTTCAGTGGATACAATCATATTCAGATTGCCCTTGAAGACCAGGACAAAACTATTTTTACTTGTCCTTGGGGAACATTTGCCTACCGAGTTCTACCTTTTGGCCTATGTAATGCTCCTGCCACATTCCAAAGGGATATCCTTAGCATTTTTGCATATTTAATAAATGATGGACTTGAAGTATATATGGATGACTTTACACCATATGGAGATGATTTTGACCCAGCACTAAACACCCTAGAAAAAGTCCTACAACGCTGCATAGCTACCAGGCTTTGCTTAAGCCACAAAAAATGTTACATGCTGATGACTGAAGGACTTATTCTAGGACACTATGTTTCAGCAGCTGGCATTCAAGTAGACCTGGCCAAAATCCAGATACTTTTGCTTATTCCCACTCCTACTACTCAAACAGAGGTACGCAGCTTCCTTGGATTTTCTGGTTATTATAGACGATTTATAGAACATTATTCACACATTGTTGCACCTTTATATGCACTAACTGGTAACGTTGATTTTCTTTGGACAGAAAAATGTGAACGTGCTTTCAAGGATTTAAAGAAGCTCGTATCCACAGCCCCAGTCCTTCAAGGACCAAACTAGGATTTGCCATTTCAAATATCATCTGATGCCTTAGATACAACCATTGGCATAGTCCTTGGGCAGGAAGAGGATAAAAAACCATACGCTATCTATTACATCAGCAAAAATTTATCCCCTGCTGAATTAAATTACACTGTTACTGAAAAAGAATTCCTAGCTGTAATACATGCTGTCAATAATTTTAGACATTATATTACAGGCTATCCTGTTATCTTGTATACGGATCATTCCGCCATAAAAATATTTAGCAAATAAGCCGTTCACAAATGCCAGAATAAATAGATGGTTGATCTTATTGCAGGAATTCGATATCACAATCAAGGATCGTCCTGGCAAAGAAAATCATGTAGCCGATTTTCTCTCAAGAATGCCAAAACCAATTGATGCAGCAGCAGTTGAAGATCAATTTCCGGACGAACATCTGTTTGTTGTTGTCGTTCAAACACCCTGGTATGCTGATGTTGCCAATTACCTTGCAGTAGGTAAACTACCAAAACACCTAACCCCTAATGAACGAAAACAGATTGTTCAGAAGAGTACTCGATTCTCCTAGATTGGGGGATATTTTTTTCACACAGGGGCAGACATGCATATCAGGAGATGTGTTCGAGAAGATGAAATCTTTGACATCCTAAAAGCCTGTCATGACGGACCATGTGGGGGACACTTCGCTGAGCGTAGAACTACACACAAAGTATTACAGATAAGATACTATTGGCCCACGATTTTCAGAGATGCAAAGAAATTTTTCCAAGCCTGTGACAGCTGTCAGCAAGCAGGATGTCCTAGTCAAGATAACGAGATGCCTCTAAAACCACAGTTAGTCATCGAACCATTTGAGCGATGGGCTCTTGATTTTGTTGGACCCATCAACCCCTCATCAAATCAGAAAACATATATCCTGGTGGCAACAGAATATGTCACCAAATGGGTTGAAGCAGAAGCATTGCCAAGATCCATAGAGGACTCTGTCATACAGTTCCTGTTCCACCTATTTGTACGTTATGGCCTTCCAAGGGAAATAATTACGCACAGAGGACCATAATTTGCTGGCAATAGATTAGCTGCAACACTTAATAATTATCATGTCCAGCATAAAATCACTACTCAATATCACCCACAGGCGAATGGACAAGTTGAAAGCAGCAATAAGGTAATAGAATCAATCCTAACGAAAACCATTGCGTCACATAGGCGTGATTGGGCTGCCCGACTACCTGAAGCACTCTGGGCCTATAGAACAACATGGAGAAGCACCACTAGTTACTCACCTTATCAATTAGTGTTTGGAAAACAACCATTTTTCCTATAGAATTTGAAATCCAAACATTACGAATAGCACAGGAAGTTGGCTTAGATCTAAAAAAGGCACAAATTAATCGACTACAGCAAATCATTGAATTGGACGAAATTAGGCTCTCTGCACTACAAAATACAGCACTGATTCAACAGCAGCGAGCTAAATGGCATGACACGCTCATCAAAAACAAAGTCTTCCATGAGGGAGACTGGGCTCTGTTATATGATTCTCGGTTTCAGAACTTTCCTGGGAAACTCCAGACTCGTTGGTTGGGACCATATGAAATCCAGAAGGTACATGACAATGGGACCATCACTTTAATCACCATTGACGGTTCTGGATATGCCTTCAAAGTGAATGGCCACCGAGTTCATCTCTATCGTAAACCACTCACTCGGGAATCCTTCTGCCAACAGCTACCAAAGACACTGATATGGAGATTTTAGGAAAGGAAGAGAAGTCTTCCTCACCTGTAATTCATTGAGAAATTCATTTCTTTGTACAATTTGTACATAATTTCTTTTCTTCAAGTCGTTCGTGTACATATGCTTGAACTAAATGTGTTCTTGTCATCCTTTTTTTTTGCTCAAAGATTTCGATTGTTGCCATTCCGTTTCTAAACGAATGGCATTTGCGTGTTTTTGTTGTTCCTTTTCAAAAGGAACAGCATTCTTGATTTTTTTGTTGTTCCTTTTCAAAAGGAACAACACTCTTGATTTTTCTGCTGTTCCTTTTCAAAAGGAACAACACTCTTGATTTTTCTACTATTCCTTTTCAAAAGGAACAGCACTCTTGATTTTTCTGTTGTTCCTTTTCAAAAGGAACAGCACTCTTGATTTTTCTGTTGTTCCTTTTCAAAAGGAACAGCGCTCTTGATTTTTGTTGTTCCTTTTTCAAAGGAACGACATTTGCTTGTTTTGTTGTTCCTTTTCTAAAAGGAACAACATTTTGATTTTTGTTGTTCCTTTTTCAAAAGGAACGGCACTGCGGTGTGTATGTTGTCCCTTTTCAAAGGTGCAGCATATTTTTGATTTCTGTTGTTCCTTTTTCAAAGGAACGACACTTTTGTGTCTTTTGCTATTCCTTTTTCAAAGGAACATCATTTTTCATGGATGTTGTTCCTTTTTCAAAAAGAACGGCATTTTCACTTTTGAGACCTATGCTCCTTTGTTGTTCCTCTCCCCAAAAGGAACACTTCTAGCATACTTTTTCTCTCCTTGTGAAACAACTTATCCCTTTTGCTGATCTAAATTGAGGATGCTTCTTGCTCCTGTTCTTTCAAAGTCTTTTAAAGACAGCTATGCACTTATGCAATGAACACAAAATCGCAACATACTGAAATCAGAAAATTATAAATCACTATCTTTATAAGGCTCTGTATCGGTAAGAGGACAGAAGGAAGGGTATACTTATTCATCATCTTTTGTTGTCATTGTCTTACTAATTTTGCCTTGATTGGTTATCTTTATCATGACATTCTCTTTAATCCTCTTTGATTATTGTTTAGGAATAAGGGCAAAGGGTTTATATCTTCCTACTGGGATAATAAGACTTCTTCCACCATTCCTACTCTTAAGGAGTGTATTGAACCACCCTTTGTGTATAAATAAGGAAAAGTTCTTTATGAAAAAAAGAAAGTAAAAAAATGAATTATAAGTTGTCAAATGCAGGATAGGGGGTCTCATCAAGAGCCAGCCTACCATGATCATGAGGATGGAAGTGAAGTGGCATTCCCACTATGGCCACCACACCAGGGATATGGTCCAAAAGGTATATCAAATAAACAAACCTTAGAACAGGAGGTCTCATCACGAGCCGGCCTGCCCACTCTTCGCTCCCTCCTTGTGAATGGCATTATGGCTAACTGGTTACCAAGCTAGCATAATGGCCTACACTTTGACATTACATTCCTTAATATGCACATAAAGGATCATGGTTCCAGGGGTGAAATAAACAACTCTGCCAAGGTTATGGACATCTGTCGGCAGCAGAGCACTGTTAATGGTATTGAAGTCACATTGATTACACCAATAGGTAGGATACTAATACTCTTTTGTTTCTTATATCATAGGCACTAATCATACATTATTTCCCGACTTATATATCGCATGAACATTTATTACCACCAATCATGGCAAAGGAGGTTATAATGACCACTTGAGATTTGGCAAGTACGACAGACGTCCTATCCCCCAGCCTCGCATCATATCACAGCAGCCTCTTACGTAATTCGCGATCCAATTTCATGCCTCGATTTCGGTAATTCGTTGTTTTTCTAAACATGGCATATTTTCATACGCTGTTCCTTTATGACTTGGTTGCAGATCGGGTGTTGCTCCTTTCTTTGACGGCTGGGACAACCTATCGCATTGTGGGGGGGGAGGTTAACCTCATTATTCCCCGATTATGTGTCAGCTCACTATTCGGGAAAGATAGTGTACTAGGGAATGGCACAGCTTAACAGCATGATATTTCTATTTTTTACACAAGTTGTTGTTCATAAGCCATTTCCATTGCATACTCTATGTTTTTTTCAAAATCTTGTGATTATTACTCCCTCTGTGTTTCAAACAGCACAAGCAGTTGTTGTTCCATTGAGAATCCACAGTGAAACCATGGGAGGTAGGGCAATTCGAAGCGAACCTCAGGAGTTGACAGTCTCCGCTGCTGCTCGGGAGATCCTGGAAAGAGTAGGATGGTTGACTTATCTCAGTCGCTTGTAGGAGTCTAATGAAATAGTGGCGATGGAATTTATACAGAACCTACAGGAGAATCACTCCATAGTAAGGGGGAAGTAGATAGCGGTCACCGATAATATAATCACAGAAGTCTCGGGACTACCAGCCACCGGACCTGTATGGACACTAAAGAAGGAAAGATTACAGAAGATCATGGAAATTTTCCAGGACGAAGGCCAGAGCTTGACGATTAAGGGGAAGGAAGTTCTGCCAGTGTTACACTAAAAAATGTCACCATGACTACTTACAGTTAGTATGGCTCAAATCAACAGTCATGCTACCCTCTTAGGCAAGTCTTATGCCTCTGCTATCCATCTCAAACTCAAAGAAGAGAGAAAGTCTTGTAAAAAATGTGTTTATCTCTGGGGTCGCAGGTTCTCTCTAGCCTTCCCTGCGGGGACGCTCACAATGTTCACAAAAGCTGCGTCCTTGGGCGCTCTGTATGTTAAGGGACAGGTGCGTCCTTCTGTAAAAGGCAAAATGCGCAAGTTTCATCTTAAAAAAGTTACTTGTGGTTACTTCTAGAACTTTCTAGAGGTCGGTTTGATGAAATGGATGCGCCTCCAGTTGGTTCATGTATCCCTATTAAGGAGGAACTTATCCCATCAATAAGGGAGCTATCCCACCCAAAGAGGGGGATTATCCCATTGATAGTGGACCTGAATAACCTCTTTACAGCACTATAAATAAAGGCATTGAGCCAGAGGGAGGGGAGGTTGGAGCTATACATTTTCTTTGGGTAAATGCTGCAGGAATTAGGACTCCCATTTAGAACCTTGTGAGGAGAGATTGTCTTTGCTTGATTCTACTTGGAAGTGGGTGAGCTTTGTCAAAGTAGAGGAAAACCCTTGATGGACCCTGGGAGGAACTTGCACAACACCAAGGCCAGGTTGTAAGAGTTTCTTTGTTTCGTTATTAATACAAACTGGTTTATTTTTCTCAATAGCTTGTGTTAATGAGTTATTTCATGTGTTCCTTGGTCTGCATGTTGAATATATGTTTTATTATATGAAATGCAAGTGCTTGGTAATTGTTTGATTGTTTGTGGTTGCAGGAATTGATGTGAAGGAGGAGCTCATCCGGATCGGCAAGGACGGACTACAACAACAGCGTTTTGGAATAAGGTAAGCCTAAACACTTGTAGTTTTCATGTTTTAAAAGGTGTATTTAGAGAAAGATCACTCCATTTTGTCTTGTTTGTCGCTAGAGAGTTTAGACTCCTAGGGAGGTCAGTTGTGTCCGCACAAACGACTTTTTCCGCCACGACAAATTGGCGACTCCACTGGGGAATCCATTAATGAGAAAGTCTTTTCCTTTGTGTGAACTTTGCTCTGAGAAAATCATTTTTATTTTCTGGTTTTTGACTGTGAGAATTAGTATTTGGGTGGCTTAGCTTTAGATTTAGTTAGATTTGGTTTTTCTTAACTTTTCCAGAAGGACGCACCCTCTGAGTACTGCACAGTGCGTCTTTGGACGCGCTGTTGCCGTTTGCACAGAGCGGGCCCGCACCTGTTATAACGGGTTGCCTGCGTCTTCCTGTAAAATTTAGGAAAATTCCATTTTTTGCTTTAATTGCTTTTAGATTTTGATTTTTCTTAGTGTTTTCTGCCCAGATCCTTTAGTACCCTGTCAAAAATTTTCACCTGAACTTTTTTTGTGAGCTTTGAGTGTTTTAGTGGATTTCAACGAAGTTTAGGCCTAGGGTTTGATTTTTGAATAGGTCCTGTAGTGACTTTGACGGTAGAAAGTTGTCCAGCCTTAGATCTCTCTGGTTTGTCAGCCTTCTTAGAAGTCGGGCCTGTCGTAAAGTCTCCTTGTGTGAGCAGCTTACCATTTAAGTTGTTTTGGGTCAAATTTCGAATTACTTGTTTATAAAGTGTTGATTTCCATTTTACAAAAGAACAAAAAGATTAGAGTTTTGTTTTGGCTAGTTTTTGGTTCTGCAATAAGCTAGTCCTTGATTTGATTGCGATCAAGTAAAACACCTTAGAATAATCATTGTTGGTTTTGGCCTCGTTAAGATTGCTTAGAGTAAATTTACCTTTTAGTTTGCTTATGAGTGAATTTTCGTAAATTTTGATAGTTGTTAAGATTGATTTTTGTTACCTTAGATTTATTTGCTTTATTAAAAGAAAAATACAAAAACATCTTCTTTACAAGTCTTGTTTCAAGTAGCTTTTTGTTTTTGAAAGAGAAAAAGAGTTTTTTCGTGCATGTAAAGAGCGGTCATGTTTTTTATGCTTGGAAAAGACAAACGAATTGTTTCTTTGATTGTCTTTAATTAAGAAGTTGCTTTTATAAAGATTGCATTCTCTCAACTTTTTAGTTAAGCAATTCATCGAAAAAGTAAAGTAGTGGGTAAATCATCCTAGGTGCATTTTGTAGTGGTTTCGAGTCGAGTCAACACACCACTGGTTTCGCTTCCATCACCTTTTGACTTAAGAAACAACCTTAAAAGTAACGCTTAAATTAAAATCAATCTACTAATTTTTATTTTTCTAGGGCTCTGAAACACCAACATAGCTTAGGCTAGGGTCTTGGAGTAGGTGAGTACTTAACTCTCCAAGACTACAAAACCAAACAGATAGTTTATCTTGAGTAGATTAAATCCAATTGTTTCAGTTGCACTCTGGGAAAGCTCCTCTTAAAGGAGAAGCACGAGATCGTGTCCGAACCAGTGAGGGGATCATTCCCCCCTCGTTGGGAACGACGCCAGACAGTACGTATTACAAACGGTAAACCTCGGATTAACCATTGTCGAGGAGCCAGGGGTCACTTATCGGTAAACCTTGGATTATTGTCAAGGAGCCGGTAAGGGGATTGAGCTTGTTACTCTGCCCTTGCGTGCTGTCGGAGTTTAGACTGTTCCCCCAGGTGTAATTGTTGTGATTGGTAACTTTAGTGACCATAATCTTTAGGGTTCTACCGAGGTGACGGTGGAGGGAAGGTCCCACTGTACCTGGAGCAGACGTCGGTTATACTCACTTGGATTTTCCGGGGGGTTCACTTCACTTCGAGACGGTTAAAGTGGAGGAACTTGTGCCGGTCTATTCATTAAGCAGGTTGTCGGGGTAACTGTTCCACCCGCCATTTCTGTACTGAATCCTACGAGGTTGGGCCTAATCACCAACTAGCGCTTTTGGTCCGGAAGACTACTGTTTGTGTTTGGTTTGACGCTCTAGATTATTTAGGCGTGTGCTTCAAATTTGTTTGCTTCTTTAGAAGACTTTAGGTGGTTTGATTTGAAATTTTTACTTTGTTTTCGTGTGTTGTAGTTAAAAATCTTTAATTGTGGCGGAATTACCGAGACAGTCCCGTCGACTTCGGGGCAAGTCTCCTGAGATTGTTACCGGAATATATTTGTTAAGAAAACTCCGTAAATCGCGGGGTGAATCTCCTGAAGACATTCCGGGTCAGTACGAAGGGTTAAAGGTTCTTGTAACTCCTCCTAGTGACAGTAGAGTAGGTTCACCTGAAGAAGGAGAATCTTCCTTGGTAGTCCATCCAGATTACCAAAGTTTAGAAACAGGTTACAATCCCGAAACTGTTACAGTTTCCGAGCTTGCTGGTAGTTTTTCATCTGCCAGTGAAACAGGCGAAGAACCTGAAATTTCCGAACCTGTTACTCCAACTTCTAGTGTCCATGATTCATCGAGAATAGAAAGAATTATCACCGAAAATCTACCTTCTGGTTTGATTGCTATAGAAGAACTTGCTCCAGAAGAAGATATAGGTGTCTCTCACCTTGAAGGTCAACTTACTATTGATCTAAGGGAGCGTGAATCTATCTTTTACAGTCCTCCTAGAAGTACTTCTTGGTACCTTGCATTAACCAAATTTTTAGACAACTCAGTAGGTTTTTCTACACCTCGTACTCCTTTTCCACCTAGAGGTATTTATACTCCTGTAAATATGTCTGGTCAGTCGTCCGTGTTTACTCAAAGTCCTGAATCTTTTTTACACGGCGGTCCTTCTGTTCCCACTGGGTATCAGTCACTTTCTGGTACCTTTGCGGGGGCATCTCCTCAACCCGTTGATCATGGGTTATTTGCTGGAAACAGTGGTAATATACCATTGGGTGTAGGAGACATTTACATGATGTCAGGTTCAGTTCCCGTTTCCCAACCTCAAGGTGGCCAATTACCGCCTGGGGGGCAACCTCAAGGTACACAAATCGTGTCTGGGGGGCAACCTCAAAGTCAGTATGTACCTATGGTGCAATACTTGCCTCAAGGTCAACCTCAGCCTCAATATGTACCCCAAGGTCAACCTCAGTATCAATATCAACCTCAAGGATGGCAACCCCAAGGATGGCAACCTCAAGGGTATCAACCCCAAGGTTATCAACCTCAAGGGTACCAACCTCAAGGTCAAGGTCAACCCCAGTATCCGTATTTACCTCAAGGTTATCAACCTCAAGGTCAATACTCAAGTCAAGGTTATCAACCGCCTCAAGGTCAGTCATATGTTCCAAGTATGGGAACTGCACCTTACAATTATCAATCCTACCCTCAATCTGGTTATGGATCTCAGTATCCTCAACCTGTTACGGGTCAATACCCTGGAATGTTAGTGTGGGATCCATCACAGGGTCAACAGGTGTTGCAGCCAAGTGTACAGATGATTCCTCAAGCTGGACAACCCGTAGTTTCTGGTCCAACCCAGCAACCGCAACCTGTCCAGCCAAATGTTCAAACTTCTGTAGCTTCGGTAGTTACTCAGCCGTCAATTGCACCTAGTACTCCATCTCAAACGGCTGCTGCAACTACCGCTACATCTACCATACTTACTTCTGGAGTATCGACGGCTCCAGTTTCTACTGTCCCTGTTACCACACCTCAGACATCTTTACCGTTGTCTGGATCTACGATTCAAACCACGGTCCAGATGCCTGTAGGTCAGCCTGGTATAAGTACGGTTGTCACTACTCAACCTCAATTTGTTCAACCTCCGTACCAGGGACAGTACCAACATGGGCAAGCTGTCCAACAACCGGTTTACCAGTATCAACCGTATCCTGGGTACACTTATCAACAACCTCAACAACCCCAGTACGGTCCGGTTAATCCTGGTTTTCCAGGAGGATATAATATCCCAAATGCGACTCCTGTTCCTAGTTATCCTGGATATCCTCCTCCTGGGGCTGGTATTGTGACCCAGAGTTTTAGAGATCCTAACCGGCAGTTACCGTTTATTGCAACTTTGGATTTACCCGACTTGACGCGCCTAACGAACGATCCAATTCAATATCTTCAGTTCTGGCCGCCAATGCCAAATAAGTTGCCCAGCGATATACCCAAGTTCGAAGGTAAGTCTGGAGAGGATCCGTCCAATCATGTGATGACTTACCACCTCTGGTGTGCTTCGAATTCTATCTCAGATGATTCTATCCGCTTACGTCTTTTCCAGCGTACACTCATTGGTCTCGCGGCCAAGTGGTACATTGAGTTACCACGGGCCTCTTTTTACAACTTTAGCCAGTTAGCTACCTCGTTCTTAACTCACTTTCAGTTGCCGGTCAGATACGATAACGGCACGGAGTTATTAACTTCACTAAAACAATCGACGTCCACGTATATTTCTGATCACATTCATGAGTGGAGACGTCGAAGGAGATTAGTGAAAGTTTTTATCCCGGACCAAATCTTAGCTGAATGGTTTGTCAAATCATTATTACCGAAGATTACTGAAGATGTAGCTAAGGCCGGAGTAGTTACTGAGGAGCAAGTCATTGCTCAGGCACAATACCTTGACTTAGTTTACACTCAGTCGGGTACGTTACACGAGAAGATTCCGGATCTTCCAAAGTCGAATCAAATCGCTGCTGCTCCTTCGGGATCTCATGCCGCTGATGGTATGATTGGTATCGTGACTACGAAGAGCAAGAAGAAGTCTTCCAAGGCTTCATCTACTCCAATTATCACTTTGCCTGATTCTCCGACAGGAGAGTCTTCTCCTGAACTCACCGCCGACATTCACGCTGTAGAGTCATCTACGGCCAAATCAAAAAACGGTGGAAAGAAGAAAGGAAAGAAGAAGGCTAAAGCAGACAAGGCTCCAAAGGAGAAAACTGAAAAGTCGGAAACCAATGACGAAAAACGCAAACCTCGATATCCTTGTCTTATTTGTGAAGAGGATCATTTTACGAGAGATTGCCCTCATCGGGCCGAGGTTGTGAAAATAGTCAAAGGTTCTCCCACTCCTGCTGTGTTAAAGAATCCATTTCCGGAGCAGGAGAATAAGATGATAGGTTCTTCTTCGAATGCCAGTGAAGAACCCATTTTGATGATGTCTCATGTGAGGATTGCGACTCGATCGCAAGATTATGGTAGTAAGGCTCCTGTTGATGGTAAGGAAGCAGAATCTTCTCACTCTAACCCATCAACCTCAGCTCCTGGTTCCGATCCACTACAGATCGAAAAACCTAACCCAGACTTAGTGATTAAGCCGCCCGCCAAGGGTGTACTTCGAAGGTCTGCTTTCAATCCACATGCGAGAGCAGCCCAGAATTACAACATTGTTGAGGACTTAGCTGTTTCACCTTCAGCAATGTCGGCACTCGAAGTGCTGCAATCATGCCCAGCACAACGGAAATTGCTTTTGTCGGCTATCGGAGCTGTCGATGTTCAGGACCCGAACCTAATGATCTTTGATCTAGAAAATAGTACGCCACGTCTCCCCCATCAAATGGCTTTCCAAATTCCAGTGATAGTCAAAAACAGGCCTATTCATCGGACTGTGATTGATGAGGGAGCTTCTACGTGTATTATGTCGATTCAATGTTGGAGATCGCTTGGTTCTCCTTCGTTGAACCAATCCCCCACCATCCTTAAGGCCTTTGATGGCCGTGGGTTCCGTCCGTTTGGTATTCTACAAGAATTGCCTATAGGGGTTGAAGGTAAAACCGTTAGTCTGGATGTGGAAGTGGTTGATGCCCCTCTAGACTACAACCTTCTTTTGGGTCGAAGTTGGTCATATGCTATGACAGCGGTCGTTTCATCGGTCTTCAGAGTAATTAAGTTTCCACATAACGGTAAGATCGTGACTATTGATCAGCTGACATACTTTTCATCCGACCCAGCCTCTTCAGAGAGTATCCAGCATGTCGGTAAGACGACAATCCCTTATAGGGACATTGGTGTAGGTTTAGTTAAGGATTCCGGTTTACTGGGAACTTTTCCTCTCCCTCCACTCAGCGCAGATCCTTCGTTTGCAACAATTCATATGATTACATCAGAAAACATTATTTATGATGATCCTTGGTTCGTCCCATCTGACTCTGAGATAGACTCACTCGGTAATGCTATGCCTTTGAGTCCATATGAAATTGCTTATGAAGCTCTCATGTCTTTTACCGACTTTCATTCAACCGAAGTCGACCAAATGAATGTGGTCAGTGAAGAGTCACTTTTCACCTCACCCTTAGAACGGATAACGTTTCCCGAAGTCGTGTCATCTGACGAACAACTTCGCGAAATCCTAAGTGTAGACGATCTACCATGGGAGGATCTCCATCACAGATCTTCGTTTTTACCTAAGGATGATGCATTTGAAAATGATTTTTCATCTATCTTTACCGCTGAATATGTCAAAGACGCTCAGGATCCAACGAAACATTCTGATTCAGAGTTGAATTTAGGGAATATTTCTCGTACTATTCCCATTGATATTTCAGTGAAGCCCGGAATCGAGGAAAACATTCATATAGGTGCCGCATGTACTGAAAAAGAAATCCAAACTTACAAGGCCCTATTCCAAGAATTCCGCGACGTGTTTGCCTGGTCTTACGAGGAAATGCCGGGAATTGATCCTGCCATTGTTGTTCATGAAATAAAGACCTACCCGGATGCTAAACCCGTCCGGCAACGGTTGCGTCAAATTCACCCTCGAAAAGCGGCTGCGATTAAAGCAGAAGTCGAAAAGCTGTTGAAAGCAGGTTTCATTTATCCGATCCCGTTAACGGATTGGGTATCGAATATTGTTCCGGTCAATAAGAAACAAGGAACAATAAGAATCTGTATCGACTATAGGGATATAAATCGAGCTTGTCCAAAAGACAACTATCCTACGCCTTATATCGATCAAATTATTGATGATTGTGCCGGAAGTGAAATGTTTTCCTTCATGGATGGTTTCTCGGGCTATAATCAAATCAATATTCTACCTGCCGACCAACCAAAAACGGCATTCATTTGTCCATGGGGGACATTTGCTTATTGCAAATTACCTTTTGGGCTTAAGAATGCCGGGGCTACTTTTCAACGGGCGATGTCTTATGCATTTCATGACATCAAGCACATTGTGCAACCCTATCTCGATGATTTGCCTGCTCATTCTTTACATCGAGCTGATCACCTTGTCCACCTACGAGCAATCTTTATGAGGTGTAGGCATTATCGAATTCGGTTGAATCCCCACAAGTGTGTTTTCTGTATAGAAACAGGTCGATTGCTGGGATTTGTTGTTTCAAAAGCCGGCATTCGCGTCGATCCCTCGAAAGTCGAGGCTATCATCAAATTGCCTCCTCCTTCGAGTTTGCGCCAACTCCAAAGTTTGCAAGGGAAAGCGAACTTTTTACGCCGATTCATCCCAAACTACGCCGAGGTCACTAAAGGTTTTACACGGTTGTTGAAACAGAACGCACAATTCTTTTGGGACGAGATTGCCCAACAATCTTTTGATGCACTTAAACACGCGTTGACCCATGCACCGTTATTGCATCCTCCCAACTACAACCAGGACTACTTCTTATACCTCGCAGCTTCGCATTCCACCATTGGAATGGTGTTAGTTCAAGAAGATGAATTCGGAGCGGAGCATGTGATATATTATCTTAGTAGGACCTTGAATCCCACTGAGCTAAAATATTCGCATGTGGAGAAATTGGCCCTGGCAGCCGTTCAAGCTGTCCAGCGTTTTCGTCACTACATTCTTCTCCGTAAAACTACAGTTATTTCGGATTGCAACCCTATGATTTATATTTTGACAAAACAACTGCTAGGGGGCAAGTACTCTAAATGGATTGTCATCCTGCAAGAGTTCGACTTGGAGTTCGAGAAGTCCAAGTCTAAGAAATCCTTAGTTTTTGCGGAATTGATGTGTGATTTCCCGAGTGCTGACACAGAGACTGTGGCAGAGGAGTCCATTGCGGACGAATCTTTGTTTCTTATCAGTACGTTAGATCCGTGGTACGGGGATATAATCATCTATCTCCAAACCCAAACCTTTCGGCCTGAAGCTTCCAAAGCGGAACGTCGAAAAATTCGGTTTCAATCCCAGCCATACAAAATTATTGGAGATACACTTTATCGCCGGGGGGCAGACTTAGTTTTTCGACGTTGTTTAACTCACGAAGAGGCTGAGAGGGTTTTGAATGATTGTCACTCTGGAGCATGTGGCGGTCATATGTCTGGGTATGCCACAGCTCAGAAGGTGTTGCGCGCTGGCTATTTCTGGCCGTCTATGTTTAAGGATTGTATCATTGCAGTCAGGAAGTGCCACAACTGTCAAGTGTTTGATCGCAAGATGCGCGCTCCACCTGCTCCTCTCCACCCTATAATTGCCGTTGGTCCATTCGCCAAATGGGGTATCGACTTTATTACTTGTAACCCTCACTCGGCCGGGGGGCATGCGTATATCATCCTTGCGGTTGATTATTTTACTAAGTGGGCCGAGGCGATGCCTACATTCGACGCAAGCGGCAAAACAGCTGCAGTTTTCGTATTCAATCATATCATAACTAGGTTTGGTGTCCCACAAGCAATCATTACTGACCATGGGAGCCATTTTCGAAACGTCATGATGACTGAGCTTACAAGCCAGCTTGGTTTGCGCCACGATAGCTCTACTCCTTATTATCCGCAAGCCAACGGTTTGGTTGAGTCTATCAACAAAGTTCTAGTTATCATGATCCGACGAACCATTGGTGTTCATCGGTCGAATTGGCACAACATGTTATTTTCAGCGCTATGGGCATACCGAACCTCAGTGAAAAATTCAACAGGGTTCACTCCTTTCCAGCTAGTTTATGGCTTAGAAGCTGTGTTACCCATTGAATGCGAAATCCCATCACTTCAAATGGCTGTCGAATTACTTCCAGCTACTTCCGAAGAGGAGAAACGTTTATTGTACTTGGCTAAATTAGATGAGACTCGACGTGACGCTACATTGGCAATCGAGACTCACGCGAAACGAATGAAAGCTCAGTATGATAGAAATGTAACCCCTCGAAGTTTTTCGGAAGGAGACCTAGTACTATTATATGATCAAGCTAACGATAAGCTAGGTGCTGGAAAATTCGTTCCCATGTGGCATGGGCCCTACATTGTAAAGCGAAAGCTAGCAAAAGGGGCTTATGAGCTAGTTGACTTTGATGGGGACTCTTTGGGTAAACCCAGAAATGGACTTTACCTAAAGAGGTATTATGCTTAAAGGATGGGTATGGAGAAATTTTTAGATAGGTTAGATTTTCTTTCTAGCTAGCAAGTGTGTTAGTTTAGTCAGTGTGCTTAGCTTAGAGAGTGTGGTTTTTCGTCGTTATTCTGGCTTATCTTGGTTTTACTCTTGATATTGCAGATGTCGACGCCTCTCCAAACATACATTGGATTTGCTGATGGTGCTTGTCGTAGTACACAGAATATCTCTTCCGCAGCTTGGGTTATCTATTCGCCCTCTGACGAGTTAGTTTCTATGCATGGGGTAAGCCTCGGTCAAACAACGAACAACATTGCAGAATACAGTGCAGTGATTGAATTATTATCCGAATCTATTTCATTTGGAATTCGACGTTTGATAGTGAGGTTAGATTCTGAACTTGTTGTATTACAGCTTAATAGAGTTTATGCCATTAGAAATCCTGTGTTATTAAGGTTGTTTTTGAGAGTGCGTCTCTTGGAACGTGAATTTGATTACATTGAATATCAACATATTCCAAGGTCTTTGAATACATTAGCAGATGCAATTGCTTCTCGAATGTTGGACAGACATTTACAATAATCATGCAAGTAAATTTAAAAAACATTTCATCACATATGTTAAACAGGATAAGCCGGTAATAGTGATATATATAGATAGAAGTGTGTCAAAAATATATACATCGTCTTCGATCATAGGTTGAAAACACCTTATGATCGGCAAAATGATAGTACAAAAAGTCAAAATGTCACATGTGACTACAAAAGTGACTAGTCAATCACTGGTGGTGCTCTCTGTATGACACCACTGCGCGGGCTACCTTACGCAAAAATCTCCTAAACGGTCCAGGGACCGCGACTACGAAGCGCTGAAGCCTGATAGGAATGTCGTCCATAGTAGTCTCAGGTATATCTGCCGTGAGACGCTCTAGATCATGCTCCAACTCAGCTAGTACTTCTGCAGCCGCGTCCTGTGGGGCCGGTACCGGTGCAGCTGGATGTAGTCTATCAAAAGGCCGGAGGTTGGCTGGACGCTGTGGACCAACATCTGCATTTTGAAAGTTTTACTGTTAGTTTTGAGACGATATATATGAAAAATAAAAAAAACACATAATTAGAAAACTTGTGAAAATAAAAGTAGCTCTGTCGTCCCATTGTTCTCCCTGTGGAAGAACCATGTCCGGATCATGTCGAAAGTCTACTCCGGCATACGGAAAGTCCTGTATCGAAAAAACCTGGTCCTCTAACCAGTGAAAGTAACTATCTGAGAATCGAACCACTGTCGCACCCTCGTCAGGATGCCGGGCCATCACCGCAACCCATCGTATCAGCTTTGGCTCCCGAGGACCCAAGATATCAACAGTGAGTTGCTGAGGGATCAGCATTGGAACTCTCTCCAAGGCAAAGCTCACGACTAGAGGCCCATATCCAAAAGTCTTTAGTCGTCCGTTCTTTGCCTTGGTCAGTTGGCTCTTCATATGAGCCGACACAGCTTCACACCAGTTGAAAATGGTGCCTTGGTAACAGTCAATTGCCATCCGCATTTGGGATCCGGAAGCAATGTGTAAAGCGGCCGCGCCGCAAATTCTGGTAACCGTGAACGCTATGACTTTGAGTTCAGGCAGAGTGATGTGTTTTATCTCTATGCCTTTCGAATGGCGAGCCCCAGGTGTGCACCACTCGTCGCGGAGACTATCAAGGGATTGGCCACCCGGCCTAGTCCCCGCAAGACTGAGTTGCTCGCCTCTGTTCGGCAAGCCAGTGAGAAAGTATACATCCGAGGGCTCTATCTCGAGCTGGTGCCCTCCTATGTAAAAGCATTGTTCTTGAACGTTCCATCGCTCAACCAGCCATTCCAAAAATCTTACCTGGCCCCTCATGCCCGGTATGGTCCAATATTTGTATAATCTGCATGCTCTTAGGGCATCCAGGGAAGGTTGATGATTTATTGCAGCTTCATCATCCTCTACATGCTCTCTTTCTCTCCAATCTAACATGGTTAATGCCCTGCACATCAGAAATAGTCATTAGAAATTGATTTGGGAATTTTTAGATAGTTTTTTGAGGGGGTTGGGGTTTTGAAATGCGCGTTTCACGGAAGACGCACCCCGACTTTACAGCACAGGGCGCCCGGACGCGGATGCCCTGAAGGCGGGCTGCGTCTTCCGACCGTTTTCCTGTATAGGAAAAAGTCGGGGGACGCGGGTCACCCGAAGGGCACCCGCGTCCGCCGAGAGGCGCATTCCAAAACCAAAACCCCCCCAAAAAATGAAACTAAGACCTAAAAATTAATTCTAAACGGATAGAAATGCAGAGTAGGATGTGTAAAATACCTGGATAAGACGGCGTTCGATTCCGACGGTCGGATTTTCCGCAGCGACCACGGGAAGTTTCTTGTCAAAAGCTCCTTTTTCAACCTCAACAATCAAACGGTAAAAATGACATGGTAAAAGGTCTTTTTATAGGTTTTTTGGATGAATTAGTTCATTTTTTACCATGAAAAGATATTTTTCGATGTATTTTTGCCTTTTTTAAACAGGTATGAGTAATGTGTTGCTTTTGTGCAGGACAAAGGGATTTCAAGGGAAATTGTCATTTTTCACAAACAAAAATATTAGAGTCATCTTTTAAGCCCTTTTCTGACTCCTAAAACATGAAAAGATCGCCGAGCGTTTCTTTTACACTCGTTAAAACGGAATTAAAAGACGGTCCCCTTTTAGCTCTTTTCTGACCGCAAAATCAGGAAAAGATTGCCGGGTTTTTGTTGTTTCAAACTCGATAAGGAAATAAAACGACGTGTCCTTGATCGCTTTTTACTTTTCAGGTCAACGACACTATTATGAAAGTACTCCTTGGTCGCAAGATCAAGCGGTTCCCCCAGGTATTATTTTATACTTTTTCGGGCTTGAGGGACACAAATATACGAAAAAGTTCAACGTGGAGTCTCCTTTAGTTTTTTCAGACTCTCTAAAATTGAAAAACGCCGAGTTTCTCCTATACTGGGCTCGTTAAACTTTTACAGTAGAGGACCTGTTCAATTACAAACAGGAACGAACCACTCCTTCCTAGGGTTCGAATTTAAACTAGGTTGGACTCGTCCGAAGGATGAGCTTACAATCAAGCATATGTTATCCTCCTCAAGCTTGTTAAAAAATAAAGAGGTACTTGCCAGAAATGGTGGGGGAAAAGAGAGAAGAATGAACCTGTTTGTTACCTTTTGTCTCAAAAGAAACTTTATTACCACTCTTGAACACGACACTTTTTCATTCACCTGGGTTGGGAAATCTTTTACCTCACAGTTGATCAAACCACTTTGAAAGTCTTTAACCGGGTTCCGGGGATTAACTTTGAGTTATTCGTCACCAAGCCATCTGTCGTGTCGTTATGTGTTCAAGAGGTCTGCAAGCAAAACTTTCATCTGCAAAATACTTGTCATCCATTTGACCATCCCTGAGTCAGTCCTTACAGCAACATTTCTTCAACTTGAACAATGATTTCGTGTTGCGGGCTTGCCTGCAACGGGTCGCTTTCTATCGACATCGACACATTATCTAGAAAGATGACTTAGGAATCGACAGTACCTTGAAGTCTGCATGCATCAATGGCAGGTTTCTCGCCTTTGACGTCAGTTTGCATCATTGACTTTCGATCAAAGGATTTCGTGAAGTGTTCGACATCAAAACATCTATTCACATTTCACGGGTTGTGCTTGGTACTTTGAGAACCATTGACATTACTGGTAGTCTCTCTCACGCTTGTTAACAGTTTACATCATCGACTGGTAATCAAGTGGTTTCTAACATGTTCGACATCAAATCATTTAATCACATGGCTAGAATCGTACCAATTCGGGAAGTAGAAGTGAAGACCCTGGATCTAGTTTCTACCATCCAGGCTGCGAGGAGTTTTGTATTCATTATCTATGTAGACTAATCATAAACAGATGGCTGCGTCCATACTGTGTCTACAAAAGTCTATAAAAATGATGTACTGCAAGATCATTCCTGTATCAGAGTAGTTAGTCCATTAGTTAAAGTTTTGAATCTGAGTATGGGAATGCCTACCTCAGTGATGATATAATCTTATACATGTATTTTGTGTTGAAAATTGCAGGTTCCAACCAGGTCATCCACAAGACAATCCTTGAAATGATAAAGCGCTTCACCCTTCCTAGAATTACAAAACCCTAATCTATTCCAGGCGTCGCACTTTAGGGGGCAATATGTTACACTAAAAAATGTCACCATGACTACTTACAGTTAGTATGGCTCAAATCAACAGTCATGCTACCCTCTTAGGCAAGTCTTATGCCTCTGCTATCCATATCAAACTCAAAGAAGAGAGAAAGTCTTGTAAAAAATGTGTTTATCTCTGGGGTCGCAGGTTCTCTCTAGCCTTCCCTGCGGGGACGCTCACAATGTTCACAAAAGCTGCGTCCTTCGGCGCTCTGTATGTTAAGGGACAGGTGCGTCCTTCTGTAAAAGGCAAAATGCGCAAGTTTCATCTTAAAAAAGTTACTTGTGGTTACTTCTAGAACTTTCTAGAGGTCGGTTTGATGAAATGGATGCGCCTCCAGTTGGTTCATGTATCCCTATTAAGGAGGAACTTATCCCATCAATAAGGGAGCTATCCCACCCAAAGAGGGGGATTATCCCATTGATGGTGGACCTGAATAACCTCTTTACAGCACTATAAATAAAGGCATTGAGCCAGAGGGAGGGGAGGTTGGAGCTATACATTTTCTTTGGGTAAATGCTGCAGGAATTAGGACTCCCATTTAGAACCTTGTGAGGAGAGATTGTCTTTGCTTGATTCTACTTGGAAGTGGGTGAGCTTTGTCAAAGTAGAGGAAAACCCTTGATGGACCCTGGGAGGAACTTGCACAACACCAAGGCCAGGTTGTAAGAGTTTCTTTGTTTCGTTATTAATACAAACTGGTTTATTTTTCTCAATAGCTTGTGTTAATGAGTTATTTCATGTGTTCCTTGGTCTGCATGTTGAATATATGTTTTATTATATGAAATGCAAGTGCTTGGTAATTGTTTGATTGTTTGTGGTTGCAGGAATTGATGTGAAGGAGGAGCTCATCTGGATCGGCAAGGACGGACTACAACAACAGCGTTTTGGAATAAGGTAAGCCTAAACACTTGTAGTTTTCATGTTTTAAAAGGTGTATTTAGAGAAAGATCACTCCATTTTGTCTTGTTTGTCGCTAGAGAGTTTAGACTCCTAGGGAGGTCAGTTGTGTCCGCACAAATGACTTTTTCCGCCACGACAGCCAGCAACGCTAGGAGAACCTTGGGCGGAATTAGCAAGAACATTGCAAAGCTACATCACCTGCGAGGGGAGGAAAGACGTGGTAAGACCACGACATCTTAAACTCTTAGCTGTTTTAAAGCAGAAATGCTCTGTAAATCTACCTGCACTTTTCAATTCATTACTTCATGACGTTGCACGAAGCCTAAAAAAGGCACAACATGTAGAGTCAGTTGTCAGCCACCATGGGTTAATTCGATTAATAGTTAGTCATAGCCTCACCCAGCAACAAAGCAGCTAGGAAGAGCTAATTGCAATAATTGAAGGGAGGGTGACAACACCATCCCCAAAACGCAAACATACTACAAGCACACCAGAACGTCCGGAAAAACGCAGAGAATTAGTAAAACAAAAACATGTTGCAAGCACATCTGAACGACCAGAAACATGCCAGGAATCAGCAAAGCGTAGGCATGACACCGGTACACCTGAACAACCAAGGAAATGCAGAAAATTAGTCCGGTTAGCCTGGATAAGAGGAAGGGTGGAAAAGCTCCAGGAAAGTACCAGCCAACCAGTGATAATTGAGGACGAGCAATCCTCATGGCTAGAAGTAGAAAAAGAACAAGCTGAAGGAGAAAAGAAAGGAGAGGTCGATGAAGCCGAGCAATCCGAAGAGGAAAATGAGGAAGAAGCTGAGCATTCAGAAACAGAAGTTGAGCATCTTGAAACAGAAGTTGAGCATTCCGAGGCAGAAGCTGGACAATCCAAGCAGGAGGAGAAAATGGGACAGCAGGTAGGTAGCCCACCACAGGACCTAGTGGGAGAAGATGAATTGGCCGCAGTCTTGGCCAACATGAGTGAGTATGGCCAACCTTCCACTCCATCATACCTCCACGGCAAACCCCCGGAAGAAGATGCATCCGAAAAACCACATGCGGAAGATGCAAAAGAAGGAAATCTTCCTATTCATGATGAAGAGGAGATAGGAGACACTGAACAGGAACAATCTATTCCGAAGGCACCAGAGGAAATTCCGGAGGAAGTAGGGATAGAAAAAGAAGTCTTCCAAGAAGTGACGGAACCAGTTAGGGTTCATACCCCATAACAGCCAGCACAAAACAGTGAAGAAGCACCCCAGGAGAAAGATCCAGGGACTAGTCACGACCCAAAAACGCAGCAGAAAGCCTGTTGTTCCTTCTAATAAAATGTTGGAATTAGGGAATTACGAAAGGAACAGCGGAGATTATTGAGCATAATAGCCCAGCTCCACCAGCAGATCAGGATCCTGAAAGCGAGGCAGAGGGTAAGGAAGACTGCAGGGAAGAAAAAGATGACCACTGCAGTAAAAATCCGTAAGATAAAAAGGCGGAGGACCAAAAATCGCCCTGTTGTTCGAAACCCTGCTGAAGATCCAGCTGTTGTTCCAAATGATGCTGAAGATCCAGCTGTTGTTCCAAATGATGCTGAGGAACAGACTGCTATTCCATTTGAAAAGGAACAGCAGCAAGCTGATATTCGTGTTAAAAAAGAAATGGACAACAAGAAAATTCAGACGGAGGCACCACCCTCAGGGGTGATAAGGGTTCTGAACTCAAAACAACGCAATAAGAAAGTTCAGGTAAAACTCCCGGCCTCCACTACTACATGGAGAAGAGATCCAAAGACAGTGACCTTGCGCAAGGGATTGAAACAGGCTTAGCAAGAAGCAGAAAGGCTTAGAGAGAAAACGGTCCCTCACGAGAAGTATGAAGAACTACAACAACAACTAAGGAACGTCAATCAATCCGAAAGTCAGGCCTTTGAAGGGTGGCGAAAGGAACAAGAGAAAGTTGCAAAGGTAACTCGTAGGCTAGATACTGTTATCAAGCAGATGGATACCTTATTTTCTTTATACAATGACGTTTTAGCATGTAGGGCCCCTGCCAAAAACTATGCTCTGTTTTTACTGGAACGGTACTTAAAATTAAAAATAAAAGTTGTTAAAGCAGGCGCCCCGATATAAATTAACAATGTCCATGACTTTATAGACTGTTGTAAACATTATGGGGTGAAGGTCCAGATATTTCTATGTGAATTCTATTTGCATAACCTCGTGCTAGACCGGGAGACTGAACTGAACCCTGGCCCTTTTGTTGGAGACATCCAATTGCAAGCATTCATCTCATTTGGGGTTAATCAGATTAAATGGCTCAAAGCCTATAATACTTTCCAGAGGCAGGAAAATGGCCTAGATTTGTGGGTAAGGGCTGAGCCTAGGGACCCAGTACGGTTGTGGAAAGCACATAGAAACCTCATGAGAACTCCGGTGTGATAGAAACGTTAGGACCCATGCACGAGGCACTCATTCGACAAAGTTTAGAATATTTTCTTTATATCAAAGACCTCGCCATTGATGCAACCAAATTTCGGTACCGAATCTCTAATCCAAACATCTAGCTAAGGGAGCCATTTAAGTATGAGAATTTTCAATTAGCTGCCAATCGTTTGAACCTCTATGGCGAAAGCATTTTGAGGGCAGGGCCATCCTGGTTAGGATATAGATTCCGCAGTCCAATTATTTGGTACCCTGCACCCGGATATCAAGCCCTATATGAGATGCCTGAGGGTCAAACAGACCAGTTCTTTGACTACCTAGTCACTCACCATGGTTGTAGGCCTCCGCATGAGATTCCTTCTCCAGCCTATTCTCTCACTGCTTTGCATGTCAACTACAACGTTTTCATGAGGGCATGAAACAGGGTAAGCAGGGGGGTGTGTGGAGTACTAAAAAGGTATGTTTTTGATGATCATTTCAATGGATTTTCAGTGGGACTTGTGAATCGTTTTGCATCATGAACGTGGAAAAAAATAAAGAATTATAACAAAACATGTGGGATTAGTATGCAAGACTTAACCGCTGATAGTTGTCATTCTCCTGTGCAGGAAGGGGTAAAAACGAGGAGCTGTTGTTCCAAAGAAAAAGCCAAGAATAGGGTAACTGTTGTCCCTTTGATGAAGGACCGAGTGCAAACGAGGCTAAGCAGGTTGAAGTAAACCGGTCCGGAAAAGGAGGAGAAGGCACCAGCTCAGCGGAGGAAAAAAGAAGTGATTAAGGATTAACAGTTTGGCGAATCCCTCAGGATCTTTGATCCTAAGGGATCGCTACTTTATTTATCTTATTGCTTAGACATCTCTACCGTCACCCTTATATAAAGGGACGGCACTGTTAGCTTTGGGGGATGATGCTTTTATGTAACTTTCTGTTAAAGATTGAACTTTGATCATCGAGTCTTGTTGAACTTGGCTCATTGTACTTTCTATTTTATGCATTAATATAAACTTGGTGATTATCTTATCTCTGCATCTGGATTAACTTAAAGCGGTGTACCCTTGAGGCTAAGGGCTCGGCCCCAGAGGACACTTGCTTCTGTATCACTATGATTTGATTTCTGCGTGGTTTGCTTACCGTCATTAGTTGGTAATCTAATATGCTTTATAAGTTACATCATATGCTCTGTTAAGATTTGTTCATTAAGGTTTTTACAGACAAAAACTGTTGTATTGACTCTACATTATATCACTAATCCTTTCAGAGTTGATTGAATATTATTAGACTTAACTGAACGTTGTTACTATTTTGTTACAGAGCTCTTATGTTGTATATTCGTGTTGTGGAATTTATCTAAAAGTTGTGTTCTTTATGATTCAGGAGTAATTCTGTTCCATTTTGAAACGCAGTTGTATTCCTGTTGATGACGATTGGTGCTAAATCAGATTACTCTTCAAGTGTGTTGTGTGTGTGTATGATTTCCAAACGTTGTTCCATGACTTATTAGTAATTAATGTTGTTCCATTAATGCGTGCTGCTTGAGAATGAAAGATTGATGTTTGATTACAACGAGTGCATCTGAGTTGGTAGGATAAAGCTTGATTACTGCTCGCGAGATTTAGTTGTTCGATTGTTGTTCGATTTCTTAATTGATGTTCCATTTTTTTACCTGTCATTTCATTTACTCGCATTTGTTATTTTGGTGTGAGAGACGATCTGTGGCTGTAGTGAGCCTCGGTATTTACTGCCTACCTCCCAGACCCGTGGTCCATGCTCCAATTTCCTTTCCATCAGTTTCCAAAGGGATGGGCTATTGTTGTCGAACCCTTGACTGATAAAGTTGCCTAGTTTTAGAGTGTGTGATTTATTCATTTGAAGTAACTTAGTTATAGACAAGCATCTGTTTACTCTTGTATTTTTGTTGAACGTTGTACTACTAGCATTACTCTGACAAATAGCCTCAGATTGAGTCACTCTTTGAAATAACCAAACGCTCCCGGATTGACATATTAATGTGAGGTAATTAGAGGTGAAAGAGACCCTTTTTATAGCTCTACACTCTTTACCACCATTTGGATCCACGATTCAAACTTCGGTTCAGATGCCTGTAGGACAACCTAATTCAAGTACGGTTGTCACAAGTCAACCACAATTTACTTATCAACCGTACCAGGGACAGTACCAATTCGGTCCTGCTGTGCAGCAGCCAGTCTATTAGTATCAACAGTACCCTGGGTACACATATCAACAACCTCAGCAACCCCAGTACGGTCCGGTTAATCCTGGTTTTCCGGGAGGATACAATATCCCAAATGCAATTCCTATTCCTACTTATCCTGGATATCCTCCTCCTGGGGCTGATCTCATGACCCAGAGTTTTAGGGACCCTAATCATCAATTACTGTTTATTGCAACTTTGGACTTGCCTGACTTGTTGCGCCTAACGAACTATCCCATTAATTATCTTTCGTTTTGACCGCCAATGCCGAATAATTTGCCTAGTGATATTCCTAAGTTCGAAGGCAAATCAGGAGAGGACCCGTCGAACCATGTGATGACTTATCACCTCTGGTGTGTGTCTAACTCCATTTCAGATGATTCAATCCGTCTAAGACTTTTCCAGTGCACTCTAATTGGTCTTGCGGCCAAGTGGTACATTGAGTTACCGCGAGGCACTTTTTATAATTTTAGTCAGTTAGCTACCTCGTTTTTAACTCATTTTCAGTTGCCGGTCAGATATGACAATGGCATGGAATTGTTAACTTCGTTAAAGCAATCGACATCCACTTACATTTCAGATCATATTCATGAATGGAGACGTCGGTGGCGCTTAGTGAAGGTTTTTATTCCGGATCAAATTTTGGCTGAATGGTTTGTAAAGTCTTTGTTTCCAAAGATCACTGAAGATGTAGCTAAAGCCGGAGTTGTTACTGAGGAGCAAGTAATTTCTCAAGCACAATACCTTGACTTGGTCTATACTCAGTCAGGTACGTTACACGAGAAAATCCCTGATCTTCCCAAGCAAAATCAAATCGCTGCAGCTCCTTCGGGATCTCATGCCACTGATGGTATGATTGGTACGGTTAACACTAAAAGTAAGAAGAAGTCTTCCAAAATTCTTATCCTATCATAACCTTGCCTGATTCCCTGACAGGAGATTCTTCCGCGGAGATTTCCACCGATATTCACGTTGTAGAGTCATCTACAACCAAATCAAAATCCGGTGGGAAGAAGAAAAGGAAGAAGAAGAATAAAACAGACAAAAATTCAAAGGAGAAACCTGAAAAAACAAAATCTAATGATGAAAAGCGCAAACCTCATTATCCTTGTCTCATTTGTGACGATGAACATTTTACAAGAGACTGCCCTCATCGTGCAGAGGTTGCGAAGATTGTCAAAGGTTCCCAAACGCCTGCTGTTTTGAAGGATATTTTTCCAGCTCAAGATAGTAAGATGATAGGTTCTTCCTCGAGTGCCAATGAAGAACCCATACTGATGATGTCCCATGTTAGGATTGCGACTCGATCGCATGATTATGGTAGTAAAATTCCTGTTGATGGTAAAGAAGCAGAATCTTCTCATTCTAATCCATCAACCTCAGCTCCCGGTTCTGATCCACTACAGATCGAGAAACCTAATCCACACTTGGTAATCAAACCGCCCGCCAAGGGTATACTTCGGAAGTCAGCTTTCAATCCACATGCGAGATCGGCTCAGAACTATAACATTGTTGAGGATTTAGCTGTTTCACCCTCAGCAATGTCAGCTTTGGAAGTGTTGCAATCATGTCCAGCACAGCGTAAATTACTTTTTTCGGTTATAGGAGCTGTTGACGTTCAGGACTCGAACCTAATAATTTTCGATATAGAAAATAGTACACCGCGCTTACCTCATCAAATGGCTTTCCAGATTCAGTGATAGTAAAAAACAGGCCTATTCATCGGACTGTGATTGATGAGGGAGCCTCAACGTGTATTATGTCGATACAGTGTTGAATATTGCTTGGTTCTCCTTCGCTAAATCAATCTCCGACAATTCTAAAGGCCTTTGATGGCCATGGGTTTCATCCTTTTTGCATTCTACAGGATTTGCCTATAGGGGTTGAAGGAAAAACCGTTAATCTAGATGTGGAGGTGGTTGATGCCCCTTTAGATTACAACCTTCTCTTGGGTCGAAGTTGGTCTACGCTATGACAGCTATTGTTTCATCGGTCTTTTGGGTTATAAAGTTTCCTCATAATGGAAAGATCGTAACAATAGACCAGCTAGCTTACTTTTCATCCGACCCAGCCTCTTCTGAAAGTATTCAGCATGTCTTTAAAACGACTATCCCGTATAAGGATGTTGGAGTAGGACTAGTTAAAGATGTCGGTTTACTGCGACCTTTTCCTTTTCCTCCGATCAATGCATCGTCTTCATTTGCAACCATTCATATGATCACATCAGACACCATTGTTTATGATGATCCTTGGATCATTCCTTCTGAATCTGAGATAGACTCATTTGGTAATGTCATGCCTTTGAGTCCATATGAAATTGCGTATGAGGCCGTGCAATCATTTACCGACCCATCTTCAACCGAAATTGATTTAATGAATGTGGTCCGTGAAGAATCACTTTTCACCTCAAGCTTGGATTCAATCACGTTTTTAGAACTTGTTAACTCTGATGAGCAAATTCGTGAAATCCTATATGTAGATGATTTACCATGGGAAGATCTCCATCACAGATCTTCGTTTTTACCCAAGAATGATCGTTTTGAAAAATATTTTTCATCAATATTTACGACTGAATATGTCAAGGAACCTCAGAATCCAATGAAACATCCTGATTCAAAGTTAAATTTGGGAAACATCTCTTGAACAATTCCTATTGACATTTCGGTTAAGCTTGGAATTGTTGAGAACATTCATATAGGTGCCTCGTGTACAGATGATGAAATTCAAATATATAAGGCCCTATTTCAAGAATTCCGCGACGTGTTTGCCTGGTCCTATGAGGAAATGCCAGGAATTGATCCCGCGATTGTTGTTCATGAGATCAAGACTTACCCAGACGCTAAACCCGTCCGGCAACGTTTACGTCAAATTCACCCAAGAAAAGCTGCTGCAATAAAAGCAGAAGTTGAAAAATTACTCAAAGCAAGTTTCATTTATCTGATCCCCTTAACGGATTGAGTATCGAATATTGTTCCGGTTAACAAAAAACAAGGAACAATAAGAATATATCGATTATAGGGACATTAATCGAGCCAGTCCAAAGGAAAATTACCCAACTCCCTATATCGATCAAATCATTGATGATTGTGCCGGCAGCGAAATATTCTCCTTCATGGATGGTTTTTCCAGATACAATCAAATCAATATTCTACCTGCCGATCAACCAAAAACGGCTTTCATTTGTCCATGGGGGACATTTGCTTATTGCAAACTACCTTTGGGCTCAAGAATGCCGGAGCAACTTTTCAAAGGGCCATGTCTTATGCGTTTCATGACATCAAGCACATTGTGCAACCCTATCTCGATGATTTTCCTGCTCATTCATTACATCGAGCAGATCACCTCGTCCATTTACAAGCAATCTTTATGAGGTGTAGGCATTATCGGATTCGGTTGAACCCACACAAATGTGTCTTATGTACAGAGATAGGTCGATTACTGGGGTTTGTAGTTTCGAAAGCCGGCATTCACGTCGATCCCTCAAAGGTCGAAGCTATTGTCAAATTGCCTCCTCCTTCGAGTCTTCGCCAACTCCAAAGTTTGCAAGGGAAAGCAAAAATTTTACGACGATTCATTCCTAACTACGCCGAGGTTATAAAGGGTTTTACCGGGTTGTTGAAACAGAATACTCCATTCTATTGGGATGAGATAGCTCAGAAATCTTTTGATGCACTAAAACACGCGTTGACCCATGCACCGTTATTGCATCCTCCCAACTACAACCAGGATTACTTCTTGTATCTCACCGCCTCTCATTCCACCATTGGAATGGTCTTAGTTCAAGAAGTTGAAATCGGAACTGAGCATGTGATATATTACCTTAGTTGAACTTTAAATCCAACTGAGCTAAAATACTCACATGTGGAGAAATTGGCATTGGCAGTTGTTCGAGCTGTCCAACGTTTTCGTCACTACATTTTACTACGTAAAACTACAGTAATTTCTGATTGCAACCCTATGATCTACATTTTGACCAAGCAATTGCTAGGGGGCAAGTACTCTAAATGGATTGTTATCCTGCAGGAGTTCGACTTGAAATTTGAAAAATCTATCTAAGAAATCTTTAGTTTTTGCGGAGTTAGTGTGTGACTTCCTGCGTGCTGACACGGAGACTGTGGCGGAAGAGCCCATTGCGGACGAATCCTTATTTCTAATCAGCACTTTAGATCCGTGGTATGGGGATATTATCATTTATCTCCAGACCCAATCCTTTCAGCCAAAAATTTCAAGGTCAGAACGTCGGAAAATACGTTTCCAGTCCCAACAATTCAGGATTATTGGAGATACTCTTTATCGCCATGGGGCAGACTCTATTTTTCGACGTTGCTTAACTCACGAGGAAGCTGAAAGGGTTCTAAATGACTGTCACTCTGGAGCGTGTGGAGGTCATATGTCTGGGTATGCCACAGCCCAAAAGATATTGCGCGCTGGCTACTTCTGACCGTCTTTGTTTAAAGATTGTATTATTGCGGTCCGAAAATGCCACAACTGCCAAATTTTTGATCGAAAGATGCGCGCTCCACCTGCTCCTCTCCACCCTATAATTGCTGTTGGTCCTTTTTCCAAATGGGGTATCGATTTTATTACATGTAACCCTCACTCGGCCGGGGGGCATGCGTATATCATCCTTGCGGTAGATTATTTTACCAAGTGGGCCGAGGCGATGCCTACATTTGAGGCAGACGGCAAGACAGCTGCAATTTTCATGTTCAATCATATAATTGCTAGGTTTGGTGTCCCACAAGCGATAATCACTAATCATGGGCGTCATTTTCGAAACGTTATGATGACCGAACTCACAGGCCAGCTTGGTTTGCGTCACGATAGTTCAACCCCTTATTATCCACAAGCTAATGGTCTGGTTGAATCCATCAACAAAGTTTTAGTCATCATGATCCGACAAATCATTGGGATTCATCGATCGAATTGGCATAACATGCTATTTTCAGCGCTTTGGGCGTACTGAACTTCAGTAAAAACATCAACAAGGTTCACTCCTTTCCAAATAGTCTATGGTCTGGAAGCTGTGTTACCCATTGAATGCGAAATCCCGTCATTACAAATGGCCATCGAGTTACTTCCAGCCACTTCCGAAGAGGAAAAGCGTTTGTTATACTTAGCTCAATTAGATGAGAATCAACGTGATGCTACGTTGGCGATCGAGACTCACGCAAAACGTATGAAAGCTCAGTATGATCGAAATGTGACCCCTCGAAATTTTTCGGAAGGAGAGCTAGTCTTAGTTTACGATCAAGCTAATGATAAATTAGGCACTGGAAAATTCGTTCCTATGTGGCATGGTCCCTATGTCGTCAAGCGAAAGCTAGCAAAAGGGGCCTATGAATTGGTAGACTTTGATGGGAACTCTTTAGGTAAACCCAGAAATGGTCTTTACCTGAAGAGGTATTATGCTTAAAGAATGGGTATGGAGATTTTTAGTTAGGATAGCTTTTCTTTCTAGCTGGTGTGTTTTAGTTTAAACAGTCTACTTAGCTTAGAGAGTGTTTTTCGTCATTATTCCTGCTTATCTTGGTTTTACTCTTGATATTGCAGATGTCGATGCCTCTCCAAACATACATTGGTTTCGCTGATGGTGCTTGTCATAATAGACGGAACATTTCTTCCGCAGCTTGGGTTATCTATTCGCCCTCTTACGAGTTAGTATCTATGCATGGGGTAAGCCTCGGTCAAACAACGAACAACATTGCCGAATATAGTGCAGTGATTGAGTTATTATCTGAATCTATTTCATTTAGGATTCGGAGTTTGATAGTGAGGTTAGATTCTGAACTCGTTGTATTACAGCTTAATAGAGTGTATGCCATTAGAAATCCAGTGTTATTAAGATTATTTTTGAGAGTGCGTCTCTTGGAACGTGAATTTGATTATATTGAATATCCGCATATTCCAAGATCTTTAAATACATTAACAGATGCAATTGCTTCTCGAATGTTAAGTAGACATTTGCAATAATCATACATGTAAATTTAAAACCATTCCATAACATGATTTACAAGATAAGCCGGTAATAGTGATATATATATATAGGAGTGTGTCAAAAAATACATTGTCCTCGATCATAGGTTGAAAAATACCTTATGATTGGAAAAAATGATAAGTACAAAAAACAAAAATGTCATATGTGCCCACAATAGGCGATCATCCTATCACTGGTGATGATCTCGATAAGAAACCACTACACGGGCCACCTTGCAAAGAAACCTCCTAAAAGGTCCTGGGACCCCAATCACATAGCGCTAAAGTCGATGAGGAATGTCATCTATAGTGGTCTCCGGAATATCTCCTGTTAAGCGCTCTATATTACCCTCCAACTCGGCCAAAACCTCTGCTAATTCGTCCTGTGGGGCTGGTGCGGCTGCAACTGGTTGTTTCCTCTCGTAAGGCTGGAGAGCGGCTGGTCGCTGTGGACCCACATCTGCATTTGAAACTTTTACTATCAGTTTTGGGACGATGGAAAAATAATAAAAATAAATAAAATAGGAAAAATGTTGAAAATGGTTTTACCTGAGTCATCCCATTGCTCTCCTGGTGGAAGAGCCATGTCTGGGTCACCACGAAAATCTACCCCAGCGTAAAGGAAGTCCTGAAAAGAAAAAAATTGGTTTTCTAACCGTTGGAAATACTCAGGTTTGAATCGAACAACCTCTTTCCCCTCGTCCGGATGACGGGCCATAACTGCGACCCGTCGCATTAGTTTGGGCTCTCGAGGAAGCCCAGCTCCAACAGTAAGGTGTTGCGGGATCAACATGGGAACCCTCTCCAGACCAAAGCTCACAACCAAAGCCCCATAACCAAAGGTCTTTAGTTGTCTATTCTTGGCTCTGGTCAGTTGGCCTTTCACATTGACCAACACAGCATCGTATCAGTTGAAGATGGTGCCTCGAAAGCAGTCAACTACCATACGCATCTGGGATCCGGTGGCAATATGTAATGCGGCACTCCCGCAAAGTCTGGTGATAGTAAATGCGATCACCATGAGTTCAAGAAGGGATATGGTTTTTATGTCTATCCCTTTGTCTCTAGCCTGGCTGTTGCAGAACTCTAGCCGGAGGCTATCGACAGACTGGCCACCTGGCCTAGCCCCGAATAGAGTCAAGTACTTTCCTCTCTTAGGCAAACCGGTCAAGAAATATATATCTGCCGGCTCGATTTCAAGCTGGTGGCCGTCAATGAAAAAGCACTGGTCCTGTATGCTCCATCTGTCAACCAGCCACTGTAAGAAATCCACCTGGGCCCTCATGCCAGGTATGGCCCAGAATTTGTACAAGCCGCACACCTTCAAAGCATCAATCGAAGGTTGGTGATTCCATGCGGCAGCATCCACGTCCTCATGCTCTCGTTCATACCAATCTAGCATGATGTACTCTCTGCATCAAGTAAAAAGATAAATTAGAATGCTAGAAATTAATTTGTTTGGGTTAAATTTGAGAATTTTTGGGTTAAAAACCCTTGCGGCGGGGACCGCACCCTCTGGGTTAGACACAGTGCGTGGGTCCGCACCTTGCCTACATGGAAGGTGCGGACCCCTGACTTTTTCCCCATTGAGAAAAAGTCGGGGTCCGCGGGCTGGCAGTGGTACACCTGCGGGCCCCTGTGTGCGGGTTTTAAGCCTAAAAACCCTCCAAAAAATCAAATAAAAACCCAAAACAAAAAATGAAACGGTTAAAAATGAAGAGTGGGGCGATGTGGATTACCTGGAGAAGACGGCATTCGATTCCAACGGTTGGATTTTCCACAATCTTCACGGGAAGTTTTCTAAACAAAAGCACTATTTTCTCACCCAAAACTCAAACGATAAAAATGAATTGACGAAAGCCCTTTTTATAAGTTTTTTGAGTAAATAAATTGCAAATTTGTTTATGTTTCACTTTGGAAAGGTATTTTTGCAACGTTTTTATCAATTTCAAACAGGTATGAGTAATGTTTGCATTTTTGTTCAGGATAATGGATTATTCAGGCAAAATCTATCATTTTCAACGGAAAAACATTTAGAGTCACCTTTAAGCTCTTTTCTGACTCTAAAACATGAAAATATTGTCGAGTTCTTCTTTTAAACTCGTTAAAATGGAACTAAAAGACGGTCCACTTACAGCTCTTTTCTGACCGTAAAAACATGAAAAGATTGCGGATTTTTGTCGTTTCAAATTCGATATTGGTTATAAAACGACGTGTCATTGATCCCTTTTTTACTTTTTCGGATCAAGGGCACTAATTACGAAAAGTACTCCTTGGTCGTAAAGATCAAGCGGTTCTCTCAAGTATTATTTTATACTTTTTCGGGCTTGGGAGACACAAATTTACGAAAAAGGTCAACCCTGGAGTCTTCTTAAGTTTTTTCAAACTCTCCAAAATTGAAAAACGCTGAGTTTCTCCTATACTGGACTCATTAAAATTTCACAGTAAAGAACCTGTTCAATTACAAACAGGAACGAACCACTCCTTCTTAGGATTCAAATTTAAACTAAGTTGGACTCATCCGAAGGATGAGCTTATAATCAAGCAAATGTTATCCTCCTCAAGCTTGTCAAAAATAAAGAGGTACTTGCCAGAAATGGTGGGGGAAAAGAGATAAAAATGATCCTGTTTGTCATACTTTGTAACCCCTCTTGAACATGACGCTTTTATTCACCTGGGTTGGGAAATCCTTTGCCTAACAGTTGATCAAACCACATTGAAAGTCTTCAGCCGGTTTCTGGGTATTAACTTTGGGTCAATTGTCACCAAGCCATCTATCGTGTCGTTATGTGTTCAAGAGGTCACTGCCAATAAGCCATTCATCTGCAAAATATCTGTCATCCATCTTGACCATCCCTGAGTTAGTCCTTGCAACTAAATTTCTTCAAGTTGATCTATGATTTCGTGTTGTGGGCTTGCCTACGACGGATTTCTTTCTATCGACTTCAGCTCATTATCTAGAAAGATGATCTAGAAATCATCAGTACCTTGGGATCTGCATGCCTCAATGGTAGGTTTCTCGCCTCTGACAACAGGTTGCATCATTGACCTTCGATCAAAGGATTTCGTGACATGTTTGACATCAACACATTTATTCACATCTCATGGATTGTACTGGGTACTTTGAGAGCCATTAACATCACTGGTGGTTTCTCTCACACTTGTTAACAATTTATATCATTGATTGGTACTCAAGTGGTTTCTACCATGTTCGACTCCAACACATTCATTCGTATGGATAGAATCGTACTGTTTCGGGAAGTAGAAATGAAGACCCTGGATCTAGTTTCCACAATCCAGGCTACTAGGAATTTTGTATTCATTATATAATGGACTATTCATAAACAGATGGTTGCGTCCATACTGTGTCCACATGAGTCTATACTTGTGATGTCTTACAAGATCATTCATGTATCAGAGCAGTAGTTAGTTTTCTAAGTCAATTTTGATCTGAGTATGGGAATGCCTACCTCACTGATGATATGATCTCATATATATATCTTGCATTGAATGTTTTTACAGGTTCCAACTGGGCTCTCCACAAGATGATCCTCGAAATGATAAAGTACTTCACTCTTCCTAAATGATAAATGAAATCCTCATCTACTACAGACTTTGCACTTTAGGGGGCAATCTGTTACACAAAAATATCGTCACTATGATTATTTGCAGTCAGTATGGGTCTATCATCACTTGTACTGTCCTCCTAAGCAAGTCTCAGACCTCAGCTCCTCAAGTCAAGCCTTGAAATTGAGAGAAAGACATTGAAAATCAATGAAAATCTGGTTCCGCACTTTCTCTCACTGTTACCTGCAGTCCCGCACCTTCTATTTACAAAAACTGCGGACCTACCCACTCTGTCCCTAAAGGTGTGGGTGCGGACCCCTGTGAAAGTTAAAAAGGCGCAAGTTTATTCTAAAAAACTCACTTTGGGTTAATTCTAGATGATTCTAGAAGGAATTTTGACGTGGATTGGCCGCTCTTAGGTGGTTCATGCATCCCAAAAGAGAAGGAGCTAATCCCTTGATGAGAGGAGCTATCCCTTTGAAGGAGTGCTTTATCCCTTTGAAGGAGGACCTAGTAACTTCCCTCCATTGCACTATAAATTCAGGCATTGGGCTAGTTGCTGAGGAGGTTAGAAGCTGAACATTTTTGAGGGTAAATGCTGGTGAAATTAAGACTTCCTGGTTGGGCTTAAGAGGAGAGATCACATACCTTTTTGGCTTCATTGGGAAGAGAGTGAAACTTGTCAAAGTAGAGGAGACTTCTTGCTGGACCCTGGGAGGAGCTTGTACAGCGTCAAGGCACAGGTTGTAAAGTTCTTCTTGATTTGAATTAATACAATCAAACTCATTTTTCTCAACAAATTGTCTCATGTCATTTGTTTCATGAATTCCTTGACTTTCATGTTAAATATGTTTTATGATATTGGCTTTTCAGGTGTTATTTAATTTGTTTGCTTGTTTGTGTTTGCAGATTCGCGACAAAGGAGCTCATTTGGATTGAAGGAGCGAAGGCTTCCACAAACTTGCGTTGGACCCAAGGTAGGTCTAAAACACTTGTTTTCCTTTGTTTATAAAAGCATATTTAGAGAAAGATAGTGTGTGATTGGTTTGCTTGTCATTCAGTCTTCTTTAGATTCTAGGAAGGTCTATCTTGTCTACAAGATCGACTTATTCTGTGTGACAGGGGTGTTCATTTTGTTTATTATGGCTAAGGAAATCGGCAGAGGAAATGGATAAGGGTTTGGAAAGGCAAAATGACATTTTTGGCACATTTATTTATGAAAATAATGAAAATTAGGAGAAAAGGGAGGCGAAAGGCCATGGTTTTCATGTGAGGAGGAAATTGAAGGAAAATAATGAAGAAAATAGAGGCCTCATTCATAAAAAAAAAAAGGCTTCAGAGGATTAGTTGGTAACTTTTTGTCAGTTCAATCTTGGAGCTCTCCCATTACTCTCTCTCTCTCTCTCTCTCTCTCTCTCTCTCTCTCTCTTGGAAACTTAGAGTTTTCTTAGAGCACTTGGGAATTGGATCAAGAAATGTAAAGATGGTAAGAGGAAGCGAAGATAAAACAAGGAAAATTATGATCAAGCAGCTACAACATGATTCTTTGTAGGTATTGATTTGCATGTCTCATTTCCTTTCTACATTTATCATGCATGGTATTGCATGTGGTTATGTTTATGTTATGGCATGGGTTTTGCAAGGTGTGACAGTGGTTTCCAGCCTAGCCTTGCCATTTCCTGGTAGCCTTGATGAGATGGGTTCTCATGCTTCGTTTGAGATGCATTAGCGAATGGATTCGAAGCTGAGTGGGGTGGATCTCTGAAATGACAAGCACATGGCCTAGTGGTCCCTGAACTGGACTGTGGATCCCGATAAAACCATTGGCCTAGTAACCCCTGAGACAGATTGTGGGTTGCGGTAATGCTAGCGTTGTGTGCCTCAGTGGGCCTAGGAATCCTTGCTGGTGAATGGGATAACATACGTAAAGACAAGAGGTGGATTTCTCTCCATTGGGCCTAGTAGTCCTGGGATGGGATGTATGGTAAAGACTGGAGAGTGGGTCTCAGTGTAGGGCCTAGTGATCCCTGATTGGACTGTCGATCATGGTAAATCCTGAGAGACTAGGAGGAACTCAAAATTCCTCACGATCTGGGTGGATAAATGTGATAGCATCCATGATTGTTTGGTTCTTTTCAGTTGGTTACGAGTCCCATATTCATGCTTGGAATATGGCACAGGGGTGATTGGCTGAAGAGAGAATTAGCTCAACCAATCTATGGTCAGGTGGAACGTGGCATTCCCATCCTTGGTTGGCTTCTACATTCATTAATGATAAATCCATCCCTTTGGTTTTGATGTGTAAATGGATGGGTTTATATGTGGATTCTATGGCTGATGTATTTATGGTATTTATTTTGTTACTATGTTGGTTATGTATATGTTTTATGACAACAACTATGTATGACTCTCATCATGTTTTTACTTGTAAATGAATGGACAATGTATCTATGACCTAATAGATGATAATGAAGAAAATGATATGAGGGAATAATGGTTCTTAGCGATTCTTAGATAATTATGAGATCCCTATGCTTAAATCTGTTATTGACACCTGTAGATTACATGTTTGTGATATGTTTGAGGAAATGCCTACCATAGCTAGTGGGGGCATGTTTAAGGGCTTGCTCAACTAAATACTTTTTCATCATCGTTTCCTTTTTGTTTTACTACTTTGAAGATTTCATTCCATTCTGGATAGTGACCTAGTATCTGGGCTTGAAAAAGTGGCTCAAATCCCACAGACATTGGCACAAAAATGGACAAAATGGTCCATGGACGTTGGCTTGTAGGCCTGTGAGAGTGTCCAGAGGTCCCTAGATGTTGGCATGCCCATAGCATGAGAGCGTCTAGAGGTCAAGTGATCAAAAACTTCAGTGAGACCCAAGGGAAAGTTCCCTGGGGTGTTGGCATGGTTCTCAGCGATCCTATAGCTAATGTGGAAGTTTTGTATGTTGTGTATTCATCATTTCCATTTCCTTAAGGTCACATAGGAGGTTGAATTCAATCACAGTAGCTTCTCATGACATGTTTACCCCAAGTGGATGGTTACTTGGGTAGATGTCAGAGGAGGGTGTTATAGAGTGGTATCAGAGTCATGGTTCACCCCTCAAACTGGATGGGTTGTGCGTTGGTCATGCATGCATGTTAGTTTCATGTGTGTCTCTTACGCTTGCATTCCATGTGCTTGTTGTATTTGCATGATGTTGATCATGGTTGTAGTGATGTTGTCCTATGGAATTTGATGTTGTCATTGTGGAGTGCATCATCATGAGTGTATGATGGGTTACATTCCCATATGTTTGGTTACATTCTTGTATGTTTGGTTACAAGTTTTGTTTTCTTATTCTTGATTACATGCATTCATGCATGTGTGTGGTTGATTACACATTGTTTATGCATGTTGATGTTTCCATGTGGTCATGTGTACAATGGCCAAATGGTTGTTTTCATGCATGAGGTCATGGTATTTGTAGTCAACATGGTCATACATTGATGACTGGATTCTTGCTAGAATGATGTTTATGTGTTTATGCAAATATTTGTATATGTCTATATGTTGTTATGATTATGGTATACATGTGTCATGTTGATTTGGATGATTGTGCAGATGAGGTAACCTCCCCAAATTATACTAATGTATGTTGGATTATTATGATTTGGTTTATCTGACATATTATTCCTTGCAAGAAAAAGAGATCAAATGGCTAGAAAGATGGTAGACTACAAAAACTCTCCCTATGAATTAGATGAGCAGCGTGGTGGACACGATTCTGATTTGATAGAAACATTGAGAAGCTTGAAGGAAGAGATAAGGACTTGTAAGGTAGAAAATGATAGGATCATATAGCCTCAAGAGAAACAAGTAGAGGTTCATTCAGTACTCCTTCAAACTTTGTCAGAATTGCAACGACAAGGGCCACTTCAAATCAACAATGGACAGGAGGGCAGAACTAATGGGGCATATGGCAGTAGGTATCCTGGTAGACACAGGTCAGATAGAGGTGACGGTGAGAGATGGAATTTTGTTGGACACTCCAGATAGGAGGGGTGATGCGTACAGGTACTATTCTAGTTCTGGTTTTGACAGGCATCGTGATTGTAATTGTTATCATCCTTACAGGAGGAGTGATAGGGGATACTTGCCAGATGAATTTAAGAAATAAAAGCCACCTACTTTTGATGGAGATGAGAAGAAGCCAAAAGATATAGAGGCTTGGATTAGTGGGATGAAAGCATTCTTTGAGCTGCATTAGTACAGAGATAACATGAAGCCCATAATTGCTATATTTAGCTTGGAAGGTAAAGTAGACATTTGGTGGGAAGGCATGAAGCAGGTCAGAGACATCAAGACAGATGACTTGAATTGGCATGAGTTCAAGAGGATATTTAGGAAGAAATACTTGTCAGAAAGGTACTACGACAGTAAGGCCAAAGAATTCTATGAACTAAATATGGGATCAATGGAAGATGAAGAGTACACGACCAAGTTTCTGGAGATATTGAGGCTTGTACCATATATTATAGATGAGAGGGCTAAAGTTCAACGATTTGTTAGTGGTTTTCCATTAGCATTTAGAGATCGTGTTAAGTATGATGAGACTCGGTCACTTGAGGAAGTTATTGGGAAATTGAAGCATTTCTATGAACATTCAAAGTGTAAGAATGAATTTTATCAAGGATGGAAAGGAAAAGAAAAAGGTGAAGGTAAATGGCATCCTAAGAGAGAAAGGCCTCAAAATGCAAAGGAGAAAGAAAATGTGGCACCTCAAAATAAGTTTAATGCAGCTAAACAAAGACATGGATCACAACATCAACATAGAGGGGATGGTTGGAGTGCTTGACATGTGGTGAGGAACACCTTAGGAGAGATCGTTCGCAGAAGCAAGGTGGTAGGCCTAAGATATATAGTGTACAGGAGGCACAAACTACTGGGGATGTTGGGCATAGTATTCCTTGTATCTATGCAACCATGGAAAATAGATAGGCAGAGCACCAGGCATCTATCATTGAGATTTAAGGTAAGCTTTGTGATCAATTTATTTCTATTTTGATTGACCCTGGATCTAATTATAGTTATGTTAGTCCTCACTTGGTGGATAAGTGTGGTTTGAGTAAAGAATTTTATGCAGAATCTTGGTTGGTGCAATCGGCTATAGGTATAAAGAAGTGAGTTCATTATTGGGTAAGAGCTTGTGCATTTGATTTGAATGGTATGCCTATCATAGCACATCTGAATGTATTACCATTGGGATCATACATTATGTTTTTGGGCATGGATTGGTTGTATCTTCATAGAACCAAGATAGGCTTTTATGACAAATCCATTGAGTGTGTTGATGACAATGGATAACCGAGAGTCTTACAGGGAAAGAAGAAAGCCACATCAGTTAGGATGGTGACAACTATGGAGTAAAAACATAGTTGTAGGAAAGGGTGTGTGTTATTTGTAGTGCACATTTTTGGTTACAAGGGTAAGGAAGTTGAGGATGTAGATGTGTTGAGCAAGTACCCAGTTCTATAGCAGTTTCAGGATGTATTTCTTGAGGACATTACAGAGTTTCCACCTCACAGGGAGGTAGACTTTTCTATTGACTTGGTGCTAGGGGAAACTCTGGCATCAAAAGAACCTTACAGGATGAGCACACCTGAGTTGGTAGATTTGAAGCTATAGTTGAAGGAAATGTTGGAGATGGATACATTAGGCCAAGTGTATCACCATAGGGTGCACCAATGTTGTCTGCGAAGAAGGAAGATAGTACTCTTAGATTATGAATTGACTACAAGCGGTTGAACAAAGTAACCATCAAGAATAGGTATTCGTTACCAAGGATTGATGACTTGTTCAATCAGTTTAAGGGAGAAAAAATGTTCTGGAAGATTGATTTGAGATCTAGGTATCATTGGGTACGCATCAAAGAGGAGGACATTTACAAGACAACCTTCCAGGCTAGGTATGGGCATTATGAGTTTGTTTTCATTCCATTCGGTTTAACTAATGATTCAGCTACATTTATGTGCTCAATGAATAATGTGTTGTGTCTATACTTGGATAAGTTTGTTATTGTGTTCATTATGATATATTGGTATATTATAAAAATGAGGAAGAGCATTCCGAACATTTAGCAGTAGTGTTGAGGTTGTAGAGAGAGCACCAATTGTATGCTAAGCTCAACAAATGTAGTTTCTTTCAGGATGAGGTAAATTACTTGGGACATGTTGTCTCCAAGGAGGGAATTGTAATAGACCCAGAAAAGATAAGGGCCATCATGGAGTGGGTAGCTTCCAGGAATGTAGATGAGGTGAGATATTTCATGGGGTTGGTAACATATTATAGGAGGTTCACCAAGAACTTCTCATAGATTGCTTATCCTATTACATCATTGTAGAGGAAAGGTAAAAAGTTTGACTGGATGGAGGAGTGTGAGGCCAATTTTGAGTAGCTTAAGTAATTGTTGACACATGGTCCAATGTTAAAGATTGCAGATCCAGATAAGGAGTTTGTAGTATTCACAGATGCTTGCAATAGAGAGGACTTAGTGGGGTCCTTATGCAAGATGGATAGGTGGTGTGCTATGATTCGCGAAAACGGAATGAGCACAAGCAGAACTACCCAACCCATGATCTTGAGTTAGCACGATCATACATGCCTTGAAGATGTGGAGGCACTATCTTCTAGGCAGGTGGTTTTTGTTGATAAGTGATCAAATTGGATTGAGGTATTTGTTTGACCATCTAAATCTGAACACCAGGCAATCTAGGTGGTTGGCCATGATCCGTGAGTTTGACTTTGAGATGAGATACATCAAAGGTAAAGGGAACAGGGTGGAAGATGTTCTTAGCAGGCGATATAGGTAAATCACTTAGCAACTATGAGCTCCTCTGGGATAGAATTATAGGATAGGATCTTGCAGGCAGGTTAGTAGGATGTCAAGTATATGGAGATTGTGCACAGGTTGCAGCAGGGTACTGATACAGGTACATGTGATGGTACAGGTAGTGGTATAGGTATAGGTACATGTATAGGAAGGGGCACAGGTATAGGTGTAGGTGCAAAAGATGTGGACTATTTCCTTACAACAGATGGATTTGTTAGATTAAGAGACAAGATATATGTGCCAAACAAAAGTGAGCTCAAGAAGGTGATCTTGAGAGAATTTCATGCGAAACCATATTTGGGTCACCTAGGTTATAAGAAGACATTGACAACAATGAAGAGAATTTATTATTGGCCAAACTTGAAGAGGGATGTAGCACAGTTTGTGGATAAGTGTTTTGATTGTCAGCTTGTGAAGGTAGAGAGTAAACATCTAGGTGGACTACTACAATAGATTGCGATTCCAAAATGGAAATGGGAGGTCATTTCCATGAAATTCATCATAGGGTTGCCGAGGACAGTGAAACAACATGATTCATCATGGTTGTTGTGGACAGGTTGACAAAGGTTACACACTTCATCCCAGTGAAGTCTACATTCTCATCTAGCGATGTAGCACAGGTCTTCATTAGAGATGTGGTCAAATTTCATGGTGTTCCAAAGAAGATTTTGTGAGATAAGGATGCAAAGTTCACTTCCAAGTTTTGGAAGGAGCTGTTTGCATGTTTGGGAAAAGAGTTGGCCTTCAGTATAACTTATCACTTGCAAACTGGTAGACATACAGAGACGGTCAATAGGATATTGGAGGACATGTTGAGGATGTATGTGATGCATCAACATCGGAAATGAGAGGAGTATATTACCTTGTTTAAGTTTTCATAAAACAATTGTTATCAAGAGTCATTGAGGATGAGTCCTTTCGAGGTATTGTATGGGTGGAGTTGCAATACTCCCATCAGTTGTAGCGATCTAGTTAACCAGGTGCTTATTAGACCAGACATGTTGGAGAACGTGGAACAAGAGATGCAAGTTATACAAAAGGATCTAAATGAAGAAAAAGATAGGTAGAAGAGCTACAAAAATCGGAATAGGTTGTTCAAGGAGTTCCAAGTTGGGGAATAGGTGTAATTGAACATCTAACCAAAGAAGAGCTCCATATGGATTCGATCATGTGCCAAGATGGCATGATGGCTTTTTGGACCCTTCAGTACTATTGATAGGATTAGTCCAATATCTTATTGACTTGCAATGCCTCTGACAATGAAAATCCATGATGTTTTCCATGTGTCATTGGTTAAGAAATATGTTAAATATGTTGATCATGTGATTGACTAGTTTGTATTACATCTGGAACCAGATGGAGAATTCTAGCCAGAGCCTCAGTGAATATTACAAAAAAAGGTGCTTATGCTCTAGAAATGGCTAATCGAGAAAGTTAAAGTGCAATGGAAGAAATTTGGGCCCAATGAAGCTACATGGGAGATGATGGATCAGATGTGAGCTATGTATCCTTCCTTGTTTTCCAGTTGAGCCAAAGCAGTTTTGGTATGATGTTTTGGTACGTATTTGGTATATGTTTTGGTACATGTTTTGATGATGTTTTAGTATATGTATATATGTATATGGATGTAAATTCTGCCATGAAATATGTTATAAAGCTCCAATAAGTGGAATGGGTGTCATGTTGTCATGTTATTATGTTATCATTTTTTTATGTTTTCATGTGGGTTGGCATTCAACAGGGTGATCATTATAAATACAACATCGATCTATCTTATAAAGATCCATGAGCAATACGTCTTCTTTCTAATGGTTTTGCTGAGGTATATGTGTGATTGAACACTGAGGATGGTGTCCCCCAAGGGGGAGGCTTCTGTAACAACCTTTGTGAAAATTACATGTAATAAAAGTTAAAAATAACCATGATTGATGGGACACTTATTCAAAGCTTAATCTTGGGCAAGACATCCTAGGGGGTTTTCATTTAGTTTATTATGGCTAAGGAAATTGGAAAAGGAAATGGCTAAGGCTTTGGAAAGGAAAAATGGCATTTTTGACACATTTATTTATGAAATTAATGGAAATTAGGAAAAAAGAGAGGTGAAAGGTCACAGGTTGCATTTTTGGGGCTTGGTTTTGCCCAATTTTGACACATTTTTCCATAATTTACCTCTCCAATTTTGAACTATCCTAAACCCCTATTATGCCTATTTCAGTTATAATACTTATGTTTTTGCCAAAAGGGTGTCGTAGGCTGATGGTATGCAAATTAACACTAAAAAGTGTCTTTTACCTTAACTTTATGTATTCCTTAGCTAGTTATTCTTTATTTAATTACCATGCCAACTAATCTCAAGTTCTTGTGAAAATTTGTTTTGATTCAAAAACAGGCCCATAATTCCTGTAGATAGCTGTGAAATTCTATTTCCTACAAACACTCTGGATTTCTTGCAATTGCGGATTTCCTGTAATGCCTGGATTTCCTGCAGCGACATTGACGGTTAGCCATGTTCCACAAATATCTAATTCAAACGAGAACATGGGTTTTGTGGGTAATATATCACATATGGTTGTTGTCCTATTGGTTGTTCCATATCTACCAACAACACCACCTAGATTCAAAAGCCTTCTCTCATTGGCTATGTGGAGGAAAGCTACAACCATGTAACGAATTTCATCTAATCCATGCTTTAAATCATGGATTAGATCCAGTATGGCTAAAAAAGATATTTTGTAACAGTTTTATTAGATGATGGCTTAGATTAGTAGTCTCCTTTATTTCGAGCCATATATGGGCTTTGTAAATGTATAAATTTTGTCCTAGTTTTTATGATAGGGGTTGTTATATTGTTGGGTTGGTTTTCAGCACAGACTGTGTATCAGATTGTACTCGACTGTATCTTTTTCAGATTAATACAAAGATATATGTTCTATCTATTTCAGTGAGAAAGCTCTTCTAATTTGAAGGGGTTGTGAGTAAGGGCGGGCCCCCTTTGCTCACAACTCCCATAGCTTAGTATTTATGCATTTTATTTATGTTATGTAATAATAGTTTATTTTTACATCTAATGCACTCTTTCTCATATATTACCAGTACTGGATTAAATGAAATAGTTTCCTATTGATGTGTGGAATTCAGATAATGAAGATTTGATTTCTAATGTTGATTGAATTTCAGAATTTGTTGTAATTTGGTTTCTATATCTTTTTCTAATAATCATCAGCAATCTTAAGAGTTGTAGAGGGAAGTTTGATCCACTCTATAGCCTTTGCTACTAAGTGATTGATGCAAGAAACATCATTAGTTTTGTATGATTGGCTAGTTATATTAATCAACACTTACAATCTAAAGCCTGCATATAGTTTGCATGCATCTCACAATTTTACCCGCCTAGGTTGATGATTTATGTTAATCAAACTATAAGGCTATAATTTGACTCAATATTTTGGCGATGTTCCCGGGGAGGTGCTAAAGGGATAATACTAAAGTGTTTTTATATTACATGCATTGTTTGGAATTTTTCAAGACTGGGGGAGTCGAAGTGGTAAGACGAAGGGAAAATCCCACGCACCGGAGAAGTTCAAAAATTCGCCAAAGTCGTGTCTTGATTGTTTGGTAAGTAGATTCTTTTGAATTTGTTTTCATAGTAGATGATTGGGTCCAACATCTACAAATTTATTTTGTGGTGGTGTGAGCACCACTTCATTTACTAATACATTGGCAAGGAAAAAGAAGTCTGCAAGATATAAGGCATCAAGAGAAGAAGAGTTTGGTCAAGAGGTCTGTGGTCTTAAAGAGAGGCCAGAACATATTCTTGCTTCTACAGTAGTAGCTTCTACAGGAAAATATTCTATTGTTGCCCACTTCGAATCTCCTGTCACAAGGAAAAAATATATTTGCTCAATGGTCAGCCTGAAAAGGAATTCCTTGGAAATCCTGTTCAAGACCCATAATTCCAAACCATTGTTTCCATAGAATCTGTATCTTACAAAGACCCCACTTCCTTTTCATCCAGAATGGCTCACGAAGAGGGGACTAGTCACACAGATGGATACGATGAGAAGGAAGAAGAATTGGTCACATTTGAATTCCCTATCAGGGAGGTTGGTGGAGCTAATAAGATGAAGAATATTCCTCCTTCATCCTTGCCTAACTTTCGTGAGGTTCCCAATGAAGATATTGATGCCTTTCTATTTGAGTTCGATGTGTTATGCAGGAGCTATGACTATTCTTCCAATGCTCAGAGGCTAAAGTTGTTTCCTGCAACATTGAAGGACACGACTCTCATGTGGTTTATGGGGTTGGCTTAAAACTCCATTACAAATCGGGAGGAAATGAAAAAGGTATTCTTAAGAAAATATCAAGATTATTGAAAGACTAGGGACCTCAAAGAAGAGATTTTTGGCATGACTCAGAAGAAGGGGGAGAGTCTTGAGGACTTGGTGGAGAGATTTCAGTATAATCTGGAGAGATCCAAAATGAATCAACTGAGCGAGGATACTAAAAGAATATTTTTGCTCAAAGAAATCAGACCAAAATCTCTGGAGATTTTGAATCTGATGGGAGGAGGTGACATATCAAAGTTGGGCTATGATGAAGTTTGTGAGATATGTCGGCAATATTCAAGAGGAAATTCTAAAGTTGGAGGAGGAATAAGAGATGCTGCTTCCAAGCTTTTCAAGTTATTTGCTCGAGCTGGAAATTCTAAAGTTAGAGGAGGAACAAGAGATACTTCTTCCAGACTTGTCAAGTCAGTTTTGAAAAATTTAAAACTGATATTATTAACACATTACCTTCTCAATTGGATGTTTTGTAGGTTAAGAAGAAACATGAAAAACATGAGGAACTGGAAAAATCCCTGGCTATCTTCTGTTCGAAATCCAAAAATAAGCATGCCATGAGGGAATGTCCTACAAATAACATAGAGATATGTCGAATCTTTGAAGCAGATCACTCCACTGATCAATGCCCTTCACTTTTGGAAATCAAGGCAGCATATCTAGTAGATCAAGCAGTTGTCGATGCACTTTATGCAATGTCACCTCAAAGACCATGGAAACCACGTGCTATAAGTAAGGCTCAGTCACATTTTCAAGTTCCTTATAATCAAAATCAGATGTGAAATATTCCAATGCCCTGGCAGACTTGGCCTCCACAACAACCTTGGTAGGGGAACTTTTCTTACCCTACCACTCAAAATTTTCTTTCTCAAAACTTTTATCCTCTGCAGCCCACACAACAACAAACGATTCAACCTCAATAGAAGCAACTTCAGTTGCTTGCCCCACCAAATCGACCTTGTCCTATGCAACTTCCTACCTAGCCAGTGTCTAACCCCAGTAATAAAACCATTCAATCTTCTCACAACATTGGACTGGTCACCTATCCAATTTTTCCTACCTACTATATTGCACCATAGTCATTGCAGGAAATTTATGTTCTCGTGTTACAGGAATTTCCTTTCGCTGTACGAAATCTAGCTGAGGTCAGGAAAAGTGGTGAATCAACCTAGAAGAATTGAAGAGATTGTAGAGGAAGATATCCTAGAAATTCTTGAAGTTGAAACCACACCTAAACCACTAGAACAACCTACTTCAAGACCACAAGAACCTTCCTCATCCCATACAATCCAAACTCCTTTTCCAAAGAGGATGGAAATGAGACTAAAACAACCCCAGTTTGATCTTGTGTCTGAATTGATAAATTTATGCATTAAGATCTCGTTGCTGCAAGAAATTAAATATATCCCAATATATGCTAAAATAGTAAGGTATCTATGTACAAAGGGACCAAGAAGATAAAAGAGAGAACTCTCTAAAATTCAAGTAGGTGGAAAGCTTGCAAGTTTAATGTCTACTAGATTTGTTAAAGAAAAATATGCAGACCTTGGAATCCCTGTGGTTACCACCTTTATCAATGGATAACCTATAAAAAATAATTTAATTGATTTGGGTGCAACCATTAATGTGATGAATATGGAGACCTTATCTAGAATAGGAACCTTTGACTTATTGCCTAATCCTACCATCTTAAAATTAACAGATAGGTCTAAGGTAAAGCTAGAGGGGTATTAGAAGACATTGTCATCTCGTTAGATTCCTGGAAGTACCCTGCATATTTTTATGTTCTTAAACCCAAAATTAATGTAGGATGGAATCCTTTGATCTTGGGGAGACCGTGGTTAGCCACGACAGATGCTTATATAGGGTGTAGGTCTGGAAACATGACCATCACTCATGGGACTGAAATAAAGCATATTAATTTGTATCCCCCTGCTCAACCTCTCTTAAGATCAGAAAATACACATTGGGTTGAAGAAGAAGAGCATGATTCAGAATGTGCCCAACTAGTTTTGACAATCGCCCAAGCCATGAGCCTTAAAGAAAATTCAGAAGAAAATTTGATAAATTGTTGTATTTCTAATCCTGATTTTTTGCAACAAGAAGAAGGGTAGTCTAGTCATAATTTAGATTTCATTACTAATCTGCAGGATTTTCATGAGTATAGTACAACAATTGAACTAAATTCAACCTTATTATCTTCATTTCCTGCATATTGCATGACTGGGGAGTAAGGTGGTTAAAATTTTTCCTGAAAAACCTTTGAATATTAATTCTTCCTTAACCCCTTAACAGGAAAAACAGTTAATTCAAGCATTGAAAAAATTTTCAATTAATTTTTCTTGGGAATACACAGATATGAGAGGCATTCACGCAGACACATGCATTCATAATACTTATATAGAAGAGAAAGCCAGGCCCGTGAGACAACCACAAAGGTGGATGAACCCTGCTTTAAGGGAAATTGTGAAAGATGAATTGCAAAAATTGTTAAATGTAGGGTTCATCTATCCTATCTCAGATAGCCAATGGGTATCTCCATTGCTTATTGTCCCCAAAAAGAATGGTAAATGGTGAGTGTGTGTGGATTATAGGGAACTAAACAAGGCTACCTTGAAATATCACTTTCCCTTGCCTTTCATAGACCAAGTGTTGGAGACTTTAGCAGGGAAAAAATAGTTTTGCTTCCTATATGGGTTCAACGGGTACAATCAGAACTACATTCACATGTCCCTGGGGCACCTATGCATATATGGTACTACCATTTGGTCTATGTAGCACACCAACCACCTTCCAGCGGGAGGTCCTTGGAATTTCCTCTGATCGTTTGCATTATTGTGTAGAGGTTTATATGGATGACTTTACAGTCATGGGTGATACTTTTGAAGAAGATTTACATAATCTTGAGAAAGTTGTGTAGAGATGTAGAGAAACTAACCTCTCATGAAAATTTTTATATGATTATGAATGAAGGTATTGTTTTGGGTCATCATGTTTCTGCTACAGGAATTAAAGTTGATCTAGTAAAGATTGAAGTCATTGCAAAGATAGCCCCACCAACCAATCAGAAGGGAGTCTGAAGTTTCCTTGGACATGTAGACTACTATATAAGGTTTGTTGAAATTTTTACAAAAGTAGCCTCTCCATTATTTAAATTATTGACTAAAGAAGCTAAATTCATTGGGATGATGAGTGTCAAGCTGCATTTGATACACTCAGAAAAAATTTATTCAACACCGATCTTGAGAGGCCTCGATTGGAAATTGCCTTTTCATATTTCCACTGCTGCCTCTGATTCAGCAATAGGAGTAGTATTGGGACAAAAAGAGGATCCTATAACCCATGCTATTTATTATGTTAGTAAAAACTTAACTCCTGCAGAACTGGATTACACAGTAACTGAAAAGAATTCCTTGCTGTGATTTATGCTATTAATAAGTTTAGACATTACATCATGGACTATGAAGTTTTTGTACAAACCGATCACTCTTCCATTTGATATCTCATGAATAAACCAGTTATTGGTGGCATGATTACTAGGTGGCTTTTGATTACTGCAGGAATTTGACATCACGGTATTGGATATGCCTAGAAAGGAAAATTAGGTAGCTGATTTCTTATCTAGACTCAACCATGCAAGTGAGGATGTTTTTGTTAATGATAGATTTCCTGATGAAAAATTGTTTTCTATTTCTGTTAAAACACCTTGGTTTGCAGACATGGCCAGTTACCTTGCTACAAGAAAGTTGCCTCCTTATTTTTCAACTAATCAGAAAAAGAGAATTATTAGAAAAAGTGATGATTACTCTTGGATTAGGGGAGATCTTTTTTTCACTGGACTTGTTTTGATTATCCACAGGTATGTTCGGGAAGACGATATCTATGACATTTTGAGATCCTGTCACGATGAACCATGTGGAGGACATTTTTTAGACTAGCGGACAACTTACAAGATCCTTCGCTCAAGTTACTATTGGCCAAGTCTTTTCAAAGATGCAAAGGAATATGTCCAGAAGTGTGGCAATTGCTAGAGAATGGGGTGACCTGTACAATCAAATGAGATGCCTTTGCAGCCACAAGTTCTCATAGAACCTTTTGAGAGGTGGGCTCTTGATTTTGTAGGTCCCATCAACCCTATGTCCAAAGGTAAGAAGTATATTTTAGTTTGTACTAATTATGTTACGAAGTGGGTGGAGGCAATAGCACTACCAAGAGAAACATAGAAAACAGTGGTAGATTTTCTTTTCTTTTTTCTGATATTTTTGTAAGATTTGCAGTACCTAGGGAAATAGTCACCAATCAAGGTACTCATTTTGTATCAAATCTTATGCAGGGAATTGTGCAGAAATATCATATTACTCACCAGAAGTCCACCCCTTATCATCCACGGGCTAATGGGTAGGTGGAATCAACAAATAAGGTGTTGGAGACAATCCTTACCAAGACAGTGCAATTACATAAGAAGGATTGGTCTGACCAACTTCCTGAAGCATTGTGGGCCTATAGGATTACATGCAGGAATACCATTGGGTTTTCTCTGTATGAATTGTTGTATGGAAAGAAATTCTTATTGCCCATTGAATTTCATATCAAAACTTTTAAAATGGAAGCAGGTTTGGGTATAGATCTTGATGAAGCTTGGAAGCAAAGAATCCTACAGCTCAATGAGTTGGATGAGATTAGGCAGGATTCTTTTCAGCATACTGACTTGATTCAGAAACAACGGGCTAAATGGCACAACGGATACATTAAAAAGAATGAGTTCAAAGAGGGAGATTGGGAATTGTTGTATGACTCAATATTTAAGAACTTTAAAGGAAAATTTAACACACATTGGTTGGGCCCCTATGAAATTGAGAAAGTTTTGATAATGGATTCGTTTGGGTTAAAACCATTGATGATGGGAATGTTACCTTCTTGGTTAATGGACACAGACTCAAGTTATATCAAAATCCCCAATCTAAGGAGGAATTTGTGGAAGAAATTGTGAAGAAAAGAGAGATAGAGATGGTGATAGAAGGGATCGTTCCTTCCACTATCTCTTCCTAATTTCCTGCTAACACAATGAGCTCACTCTGTTCCTCCTCATGCTTGGTAAAACATGAGAGGAGTGGCTATTGGGTATAGTTTTATTCCTTTTTCTGGGCCCAATGGACTAATTACAGAAAAGGAGCCCCCTTGGAGTCTTATTCTCAGAGTATTTCAAACTCTCTAAAAATGAAATATGGCGAGCATGGACTGCCCTGGGCTCATTCAAATTATAGGTTAGTGGGATTCTCTCAATAAATTTTGTTTTCAGTTAAATCTAGATTGCCTGTGTTAGATTGATGTGGGTTTTCTTAAGGCCTCCTTCCAACAATCTTGGCCCATGGACATCAGAAAGTTATCTAGGTGCAATATCAAAGTCTTATGATGCCTTGAAGCTTGTATTCCCTAATGATAGGCTATCTCGCCAGCAGCAATGGGGAATCATTATAGCTCCTTGACTGCTAGATCCTACATTGGGGTTTGACATCAGCACATTAATTCACACCCAATAGGATGCATCAGTGTACCTTGGTCCTCGCTCTCATTAAAGGTGATGGGCCTCACATTGGTTAACAACTGACCTCAATGGCTGGTAATCCAATGAGCTCAGTGCACATTCGACATCAACACCTTTATTCATGTGCATTGAACTATACACACACAAGGGAGAAGTGTTGATTGATGGTTCGATCTCTTGTAGAAGCTCCACAAGTCATGGTCTGATTTCCTACAGAAGTTTTGAAAGTCGCGGTTCGATTTTCTAGAAGACTCACTAGTCACAGTTCTGTTTCCTCTAGAAAGCTCAACAGTCCTGGTTCCATTTCCTCCAGTGACACCCTGGTTTTCTGAAAAACAAAAAGCATAGACAGAGCATTAATTTAAAATTATTTAAAATTACTAGAAGATTTTAAATACTAGTCGTGGTCATGAATTATGAAATCATATATGTGATTTAATTGTTAGGTGGGTTATCATCTCAAGGACATGCACGCGTCATCCAAAGTACTACACCGTTGGAAGGTAAGAAAGGTAAAGTACAGCCAGCAACGGGACACTTGAGGTAAAGGGTAATTAACACTTTAATTTTTAACATTTGTATGATTTTTTAGCTATGGTCACCCTTGCGGAAAAACACAGCTGTAATCTGGTGCATTATGACTCCAGCTCCTCGCCTGATCTCCATGATTCTGACATGACCAGTAGACATACTCTCCATATCTTCCTGCAAGTTGGATCATGATGACAATCATGATCATGACGTATCTCTCAAAAATCCTGTGCTTTGTGATAACTTTCTGTAATAAACCCTCCCTTGTCACACGAGTTCGTTACAAAGCTTAAGCCGACATTTCCAAGGAAGTGCATACGCCCTATCTTTCAGTCTTTCACCATGTCGAAATTATGCCCCCCTGTCTTCTTTAATCTGCAAGGGCCTGAGTTACTGGAGGCCGATCCTCGCAATATGGCGAGATTGGAAAAAGCAAGGTGGCTACCATTTTTCTAGCGATTCAGTGGCCACAACTTGGAAGGGATAAAATCTTTTGCCCTGAACCTGAATGGCGATAAGGCTCAAGTTGGCGATGTTCAATAAAGTTTGACCAAGGGTTTCGTAGCGCGAGCATGCAGGATTTCACAATTGGGAGAACATTGGTTCAAGAACTAGCATTTCAACAAGGACTTGTGCACATCCTTCCTCCGTAAAGAGCATTCGGACCCTGACTGGAGTAAGGGAATTTCGCAGGACTTCTTGAAGAGTAAGTACAGAACTTATTGCTTTTCCTGCAGAAATACATAACGTGTGAAGGTTGCTTTGGTCTTGCATTCCTTTTTCATATTCGGCTTCTCGCCCATTTTCATGACAAGTAGTTAAATTTTCCCTATTACTTGAGGATGTCATTGATGAAAATGTCGACGACCACCAAGAAGAGGGGGCTAAATTTAGATGTTATGTTATATCGCTTAATAGTGTGTTTTCTATGAAGTAATGTGTAAATGTTGCACGAATCTATTGAATCTATAATATTTATGCATAAATTAAGTAATTACCTATTTTCGTGAAGATAAATGTTGAATTTGTTGTGATTTCCGATGACCTTGATAGATTTGCACGAAGGAAGATCTAGGGTTATTAATTAGTGTGCAAAAGTAAATAGATTGCTTCCTTATGGTCTATAAAGCTAGATCGTAGACCTCCGCGAAGGTCTAGGAGTCATTTTCTTAGAGTTGCAGCAGCAAACCCTAAAAGGATACCGATCTGTGCGATAGCAGATCTAAGCTACAAGAGCTTAAGACCACTTATCACATTGTCTTTGGATGCAAAACCCTGGTTCTAGCACCCCCCAATACTGCTTCAGGTGAGACTGTAGCTTATGCCATGCAAGTTGTTGCCGAAAGGGCCAGCAGTTAGGGTTTTGTTGGTTGGCGTGAACAACTTTGAACCTGGATCAGGCCCCCTAAAGCCAACAAATGGTTCCATTGTCGGGATTGGGATCTATCTAAGAGATGTGTGATAAATGGTTCGCTACAAAGAAAGAGATTGACAAGTGGATTGATCAAAACGTGCATGCATTCGCGGCTCAAGAGAAAAAGAGCCCTAAATTATCCAAGGAGCATTGGTTGCAGAGATTTTTTTACACAGATGAGACAAACGTGTTCTTATGTTTCTTCCCTGAAGAACTACACCAGTGGTTGTCTAAATTGGTTAATAGTCAAGGGATGTGGAGGCTTAACGGACCTATAATGTTTACTCTTGAGTTGGTGCGATGTCTGGAAGCATCAGAAAGTAATATCGTGTAGGTTGTAGATCACTAGATTGATCGCACATTGGGAAGCTTTGTGACTCATTTCGTGATCGACAGGAATATTAGCTATAGAGAAGCGGAACGAAGGCTCTTTAAAGGACCACAAGGTAAGTATCTAAAATCATTAAAGACAGTGATTAAAAATATGTTATGTGAAAAAAGGGTTATGCAGTTACCTTGATTTTTGGGGTTATGCGACGCAGGAGATTCTTTAGAAGAAATAGGGGATCCAGCCCGTAATATAGTTCGCTCATTGAACCCCTTCGAGCGATGACGAAGGGACTGTGCTGACTACACCACGAAGTGTAATTCAGTTAATTGCGCAGGGTATTCTGAGGATACCTCATCCATCCACTCCACCTCCACCCCTGCCTCATACACCTACACCTTCACCTCCCCCACCCCCATTTCCACCATTCAACATGGTGAGCATGATGAAGATACTGATTTTTAAAGGAACAGGGAGAGAAGATCCAAAACAATTTTGGTTTGTTGCAAGAGCTGTTTGGACAACCCAGCAGATTACGAATGATAATATTAAGAAATCATAGTTGGTTACAGCCTTACAGGATTGCACATTAATATGGTATATCAATTATTGCACTTATAACCCCAACGCGACGTTGGCAGATACCCACCTGGCTCTGAATTGGAAGTTCAGCAAACCAAAGTTAGAGGCATAGTCAGTAATTGAATTTAAGGAAATCCGATAGAATATAGACGAGACACCATGGGACTTTGATGAAAAATTGAAATGCCTGATCAGGCAGTCCAATATGGTAATCTCATATTTTGAGCATCGCGATTGGTTTATAACGTCACTCTTTCCACATTTAAGAGTACCTCTGCACAACAGAAGATATCAACGCAAGCGAAAGCCTTGGAGATCGTGATGAGGATGGATGCCTCAACTATAAAGGATACAAACCTAGCAGTGCAACAGATTCATTCACAGCTGGAAGGCCTACACTTGGAGTTTCAAAGAATGAAGAAAGGAAAGGAAGCTCAGTCGAAGGTGCGTGCTGAGGTCTGGTGTCTGAAGTGTAAGAGCCATGGACATGATAAGGATCATTGTGTGGTCTATAAGAACTATATTATAGGGGGAGGGCATGTTCCCTTAAAAACGTAGAATAAAGTTGGGACGAGCACGAGAGCTGCACTATGGTCCGCTATCTGTCAGGTTACATGATAGCATGCTACTGATAACTGCCATTTATTGAAAAAATTTGTACAGACCCCTCAGCAGTTGTTTTGCATTTTCTATAACTCTGTAGGACACGATGAACGCCATTGTAGGAGTTGTGAGCTGATGATGTATAAAACCCCTATCTACAGGATGCAGGAAGAGAACCAGCCTTAGGATCAAGGAACAGGAGTAGCACGCGGATGATTTCAAGGTCGAGGAAGAGGAAGAGGTGGTGGACTAGGTCGAGGGTGTGGGTAGGTAATATTCTATAACTGCAGCAAAGAAGGGCACTTCGCGCAAGACTGTACAAATCCCACACATCTCTCATGTCCGTATTGCCAACATTTTGACCATGTCATAGAGGAATGTCTGGTCCTTCTAATAAATATACAAGAAAAAAAGTCGCAGCCCCAGTGACCTATGTAGAACATTCAGATGACGCAGAATGAGCCCCATGAAGAATATCAGAGCATAAACATCGTACTGAGAAGTGACATGGCGACTGGTGTAGATAAAGGTAAGCAGTCTGAAGAAGATGGATGGGTGCGCAAGGTTTCTGAGAAGGAAGTATATTTTGATCTTAATCACACTAAAGAAACCTTCATGGAAGCCAAGAAGAACTTTGTTGAGGCCTCTGCCTTAGGAAGTCAAGAGAAAGTGCCCGAGACTAGTGCGACGTAAGAAGTAGATCCTTCTGTACTATCTACTTTTATGAAGACTTGTATGATATTACCACGCGATTAAAAAGTAGTAGAAGGGTTGCAAGATTTAACTAACAAGTGTGCAAATAATGAAAAGACTCCTGCTAAAAAATGCACAGTAAGAAATATTGGTCAGCATAAGATGTAAACGGGGTGTGAGATGAGGCTAACTGCGTAGATAGGTGAATATGAAATGGACCAGGTAATCTTGGATCTAGGGTCTGATGCAAATGTCCTACCTAAGAAAATTTGGGAAAGGATGGGGAGACCTATGCTGCAATGGTCTCCTATTCAGTTACGCATGGAAAATCAACAAAATATTATTTTGATGGGGCACTTATATGGTGTAATGGTGGACATTAAGGGTGCGAGCACACTAGCTAACTTTGAGGTCATTGAAATAGTAGATGATAGTAACCCATACCTCACACTCTTAGGAATTGACTGGGATATTAATATGAATGGGGTAATCAACTTGAAGAAGTGGAAGCTAACGTTTAAAAAGAAGTCTCTCAGGGTTGTAGTGCCACTAGAACCTACAAAAGGAGCGCATTATATTGAACCTATCCATGAATATGTAGAAAGATATGATGATCTGGATCAGATAGACAAGATAACAACGCGAGATGAAGATTGGGTCAATACCACAGTGAATGGACAAATCGTGTGGGACAGGGATATCTCTTGCACCTCAGATTCGGATGAAGAGCTTGAACACTGGTAGAATCAATTACATGAAGTATCTACACTCTGTTGCAATATGATGACCAAGTTGTTTCGTGTATCTTGACTGAGGTAAGAAATCTCCCACATTATGATGGTTTGATTGATGTAGGGTTATTTTTTGATGAATTTGAAAGGGAATTACTGGAGGAGCATTGATTATAGGCATTGGAATTGGCATTGCGCGCTACACCTACCCATTGGTGGGGTACGCACAAGGAGAACTTTGTTGGATGGAAAGAATACAGGAGAATGATGAATTTAAGGTTTGGGTATGCTAATACTAGAATGACAGAAAAATACAGTGGGAAGGATGATCCACATGATCATTTGCCATGATGGACTAAGGCTTGGGGAACAAAACCACAACCAGAATGGGTGCACATTTTTTGTCACACCTTAGATACCATCCCAATGAACTGGTATTTTGAGACGGAGCTTCACCATGCAACAGTTGAGTGGGACATATTAAGGGAGAGTTTTCTATTAACTTTCATCTTTGGGAATGGGTCTGAGAGCATTGATGAGGCACTATAAGAGATACAAGCAGCTATATTCAGAACGTTGAAAGAACCAGTAGAATGGGCTCAGTGAGATTGGAGTACACAGTTGTGCCATGCATTGGAATGTAACAATGTGACTTTTGAAGAAGAAGAAGAAGATGATCCATGAAATATTACCATTCTAGAAACAGAAGGACAAAGCGAAGTCGAAGGACCAAAGGTGGCGAAACCAGATATATCAGAGCCATTGAAAACTCAACAAGTAAACATTGGTTCTGAAGAACCTAAATTTTTTAATATATGATACTATTGGGATGAAGATACAATTGATAAGATGGTTGAGTTGCTACATAAGTACCAGGATTTATTCCCAAAAAGGTTTTCAAATTTTAAATGGATCATCAAGATTTAGGTGTTATGAAGATTATGTTGAAGCTAGATACGAAGCCTGTTCAGTAGAGGCCTTATCGGCTGAATCCAAAATATAAAGAGAAGGTGCACCAAGAACTAGATAAGATGTTGGATGTTGGTATTATTGAGCCAATATAGGAATCAGATTGGGTAAGCCCAATGGTGGTCCAAGAAAAGAAACAGAAAGGCGAGATTCGTATATGCGTAGATCTAAGAAAGTTGAATGATGCATGCCTGCATGACCCATTTCCAACACCGTTTACTCATGAAGCGTTAGAGAATGTTGGTGGATAGGAGGCATATTCGTTCACTGATGGATTTTCAGTATATCATCAAATAAATATCATGCTAGAAGATCGAAGCAAAATGACCTTCACAACTGACTGGGGTTGCTTTCAATATATAGTTATGCCATTCAGATTGAAGAGTGCGCCTGCAATATTTTCCCGAGTTGTGATCGCAACGTTCAAAGAGTTTATTTATAAATCCTTGGAGGTATATTTTGACGATTGGACTATGCTTGGATTAGTGAAGCGCCATGTTGTGAGTCTATGCCTTATGCTAGATACATGTTGAAGTTATCATATCAGGCTGAACTTGAAGAAGTGCATATTCTGTGTGCCCTTTGGAATTTTGCTCGGCCATGTTGTATATAAGAAAGGGTTGATGGTGGACCCTGTGAAGATTGTCATAATTGTGAATTTGGAGGCTCCTAAGAATGTAAAACAATTTCACGTGACATTGGGGCACACTGGGTATTATAGGAAGTTTATCAAAGCATATGCCTAGATAACCATGCCGATGGAAAAATTATTAAAGGAAGATGCAATGTTTTATTGGGATGAAGACTGTCAGCACAATCTAGATGTTCTGAAGGAAAAATTGCTAATTGTGCCTATTTTGGTATTTCCAGACTGGAAGAAGGAGTTCCATGTGCATGTAGATGCCTCTTGCATTGTGTTAGGAGAAGTATTAACATAGGCAAGTGAAGGAGGGATTGATCATCTGATAGCCTTCGCAAGCAGTAATTTATCAAAAGCTTAGAAGAATTACTCCACTACTAAGCGCGAAGGGTTGGTGATGGTCTACGCACTACAGAAGTTTGGGCATTATTTGTTGAGTGGACACTTTAAAATGTATACAGATAACTTTGTGCTAAAGTACCTGGTCAATAAGCCTATGTTGGGGGGGAAGATATGCCAATGGTTACTCTTGTTCCAAGAGTATGACTTTGAAGTAATTTTGAAGCCTAGAAGACCAAATGTTAGTCCCGACCATTTATCATGGATTGAAACAGGTGAGGAACCAACTAGTTTGGAGGAAGGACTGTTGGACCCACATCTCTTTGCGTTGTGTGTCGCGAACGATCATTTTTCCGATATCATTCAATTTTTAACAACAGGAACATCTCCGGAATGTTATTCCACTCAACAGAAATAAGAATTAGTAGTTCACGCTACAGATTTTCAGTGATTGCTGGTCATTTGTATAAGATGGGTACGGATGTGATACTGCAAAGGTATGTTTCGGAGTTTGAACGCACTAGTATCCAAGCTGAAGCCCATGGAGAAGTGGCAGGAGGTCATTATGCAGGGAAAGCAACTGCACAGAAGATTTTCCGCACTGGATTATGGTGGATGACATTACACAAGGATTCTAAGGTGTGCGATGCTTGCCAAAGGATGGGGAATCCTTTGTGAAGGGATGAATTACCTTTAAATCCTTAGGTTTCGTTGCAAGTATTTGATAATTGGGCCATTGACATTACAGATCCAATCCAACCAATAGGCAAGAATATGGGTGCGTGGTACATCATCACTGCAATAGATTATTTAACCATATGGGAAAAAGCACAACTAGTGAAGGATTGTACAGTGGCCACACCTGCGAATTTTTTGTTTGAATATGTCTTAACACAATTTGGATGCCCTAAGATACTAATGAGTGTAGGGGTACACATTTTTTTAATGAAACAATCAGCGTGATGTTTGAAGAATTCCAAGTGCATAAAAACAAGAGTACACCCTATCACCCATAGGCGAATGGAACAGTCGAAGATTTTAATTAGATTTTGGAGCATGAATTGATGAAGATCTACAACACCCTGAGGATTGACTGGGATATGCATGTGCCAGCAGTGCTATGGGCTTATTGGATGACCTGCAAGAATTTGACGAGCCAAATGCCATTTAGGTTGGTCTATGGAATTGAAGCAGTAATGCCTATGGAGTATATTGTGCCAAGTTTACATATTACAGCATTAACAGAGATGGTGGATCGCAAGACCTCGGAGGAATGGCTCGCGTAGATCATGTAGTTATCAAAAGACTGCTTTCTTGTAGGATTTCACCAGCAAGTGCAAAAGGAATGCGAGAAGGCATGACATAATCGGTATATTAAGTTGTGCACATTTAAGATCGATGATTTAGTGTTGTTATATGGTAGCAAGTTCACGAAATTTCTAGGAAAGTTTCAAATTCACTGGCTGGGGCCATATGTTATTAAGGAGATCACGGATGATGGCACAGTTCAGCTCACAAAGCTTAATGGGGAACCATTCCCTGGAAAAGTGAACTGAAGTAGGCTGAAGTTGTACACAGGGGATCCTACCCCTACACAATGACTAAATGGAAGCAGGACAGTCTTAGTAATCTAGACAATTGCAGGGGATTGCAGGACTATAAACTACGCTACCTAACGAAGTGAAAAACGTGGTAGAGAGGCTGCATGATAGACAACAAGAGTGCGACAAGTGAAGCTACACTGGATGAGCTGCGCCATGGAGGATGGTGTCACACAAAGGGGTCCAAAGTATCCATTGGAGTTACTATTCATGATTTGATGGCCAAAATTCAGTTAAGAGGAGTGAGTAGATGCCATTTATGGTGAAAATATTTGGAGATCTACAGCTAAAGATGCATTTATGATAAGAAATTGTGGGGAACGATTGGATTTGAATTCATGTCCCCCTATAAATTGTGCATGTTGGTCAACCGAGGAACACTTGGCATTTTGAGAATTGTTTGGGCAATTTGTTGTTTGAGGCTTATGAGTCGTCAATTTTGGGACGATTTAATGTCAATTCTACCATTTGCAGCCTTACCTGAGTGGAACCAAAAGTTCATTCTCCATCAAATGAATGCCACAAACCCCGTAGAAGCCATGAGTTCTGAAGTTGTTGTTTCTAACGCGTCAGGCCCTAAGATATCAAAGATGGAAGATACAACCACTATGGCTGCAACATCAAGGTCACCTAGGCCAAAGAAATCAGCTACAAAGGAGAAGTAGAAGAAACCTATGCATGTGAGATAGTCACCGAGGAATAATCTGGAGGTACAACAGAAGGAGAAAAAAGATAAACAGCTAGAGAAAGTAGTATATTTGGAGGAAGAAGAATTCGAAGGCATAGAGGAGTTGGATGCAGAGTAGGGCAAGCTGATCACATGGCTCCCGAAGTATGTCCCTCTGTGGAAAGGAGAAGCCAAAGTTACGAAAGACCTGGATTCAAGGAAGTTTACAATCTCAACACCCCTGTTGCCAGAACAAGTGGAATTTGAAGGCATGACCTTAGCATGCATTCTAGTGTTGATAATGGAGGATTTGGATCTCACGGACCACGAGAGATTCCCTCATTTGGCTACTAGAAAGTACATGACGAAGATTTACTACGAAGAGACTGGGTTACACAGTTGGAACCCATGAAGTGGGTTAGAGGTGTTCAGTGGGCTGGGTTTCTGCACATGCTCTGCATGCCACATTATCATAGATCAATAATCAACACAGTGTGTGTGCGCCATCTCCTTGTGTTGTTTCATGATGGGTTCCTATGGCTTGGGGAACCCATCCCGATTACAGATATGTTAATTCATCAGATCACAGAGCTTCCCTACAAAGGGGCGAACCCTGCCAAGGATTTTGGAGGAAAAGTGGAGAAAAAGAGTTAGCGGATAAGATGAAGGTAGAATATGGCCTCGTTAAGAAGTCGCACAGATATTCTATCTGCTCTATTCAAGACGAGGTGGTGCAATTCGCCGCCCAGATTCTTGCAGGGAAGATCATGAGGAAATGATGTGCTGATGAAGTTTCGGCACTGATAGTCTCATTAGCTGCCCAATGCGCAAAGGGAGTTCAATACAACTGGGCGAAATATATGTGCAAATACTTCCTCGCGAACTATCGTGAAGCTTGGGAGGACAGCAAGCCCTTCCACTACATGTGGCTTTTGTTTTCAATCATCTTAGTCACATGGAAGTTGTCGAAGGACATCCAGTTTCCTTCGCAAGTGGAAGATTACTAGAGGCCACGAAGTTCGCTTCATTGTGGGAAACCAAGGATCCAGAAAGGATCAAAGTGTTAAAGAATTTATGGATCTTGATGGATATGGATCTTAGAACAGTTATCAGTTACAGGCCAAGGTCGTCCCCAACCTTGTTCCAACAGTTGACAGTCTTCATAGATTTCAAGGCTAATTTCCACAATGTATCAATCTAGGCACGAAAGGACCCAAAGTTCATATGGCACAAGCTGCCATATTTAGTATCAAAAAAGAGATATACATGAGATCATCGGGAGTTGTCTAGTGGAGTGGCACGAACCCACAGAGCTTGGTGTGGGAACTATTAAAGGGGATGAGAGCTATATTCAACAGTCGATTGCTACATAGAAGCGCAAGGAAGTAGCTAAGAAGGTAGCGTGAGATATGGCTAAGCAGAAGTGGAAAGAATTTGTTGCTAAAGCAGCTATGGAGAAAGAATGTGAGGAGAAAGGGTGTGCCGCAAAAGAGTAGGCTGAGAAATAACACTCGGACATAGAAGAAGTTGAAAAATCAGTTTTGCAACACACATATGAGCAGGAACTTTCCAGACGGGAAGGTGGTGGAGTAGAGGAGAAGAGCACTCCTTTCACAGTAAAGAAGCATGAAAAAGAGTAGATTGTTGGGGCTTGAAAAAAGTATAAATCTGACAAACAAACACGCATTGACCAAATGGTCCTTATAGAAGAGGAACTCAATGAGATCGGGGATGAGGTCGGATACACAACCATAGAGTTGTGGCAACAGTTTGAGCAACAATACATGCAGATTTTGGGGAGCATCAGAAATATCTACTTGAGCTGCAAATCCAAACTGGCAAGATTCAACGAGTGTTAGGCAAGTGAGCCTAGTGCAAGGGAGCGGGACAATAGTAGAGATGGAACATACTCTATACCTCAGAGTCATACCTTTAAGATATGGATCGATCTGTGCGAAGTTAGAGGAGGATCGTGTTATGCTAGGTATAGTAAAGGACATGGGAGTCAACCTGGCTGCATTGCCACTTTAGACCCTCCACGCATTACATCACGGGGTGTCAGATGAGTTAAGGATCAGAGAGAAGCACGCCCTTATCGTCATCAGTGAATTTAAGGTCAATAATGAGTAGATATTCATGTAGAAAGCTCAGGTGTTGAAAGAAAAGGAGGAACTACAAGTGCAAAGTCACAGTTTGGAGACAGCCATAGAATAGGCCTATAATATAGTTCCAAAGTTGACATCCCCGGGGATGCCGCAGCTACAGAAAAAGTCATAAAATTGGTTTTTGTAGTCCGTGCATCAAAGGATGAGATTGGCAGGGTTACTTTTGATTTTCAAATGAAGATATGAGAACTTCAATTGAAGTTGTAGCCAAATACTCTGCTAGAGGTTCGGGAGTAATGTAGAGTAGCGATCAAAGAGAATATGGGCACCTTGGATACTGCAGTCACCAACTATGCAATGATGTTTGATCAAGCCATGGAGCTGTGGATGAACTTATAGGAGGATCCAAACTTTCAAAGGTTGAACATAAATGTCAAGGAGACACAACGTAAGTATGATGAATTTTGAGCAACTGCACACACATTAGTGCCAGCACAATGCCTCGCGAAGTTGTAGGAAGGAAAACAGCTGCAAGCACAGACAGAAGAATTACATTGAAAAGAGTCCCTTCTAAAGGCCATATTACAATCATGGATAGAGGAAGCCTGCCAGCTTACTCTATCACTTCAGGAAAAGCTAAAGGTGTTGTAGAAAACATAGAGGAAAATGAACCTAGCAGTGGAAGGTCCGACAACAGAGAAGTTGGTCGAGGAAGTGCAACAGGCCACAGTGCGGATCGATGCTGACATTACAACATTACGGGTCAAACTAGGTGGATTCCTCAACAATATTGAGGCACCAGCTACGTGACTCGAGGGAGAGTCACCATCTTTGTGTTTGGGGCATATTGGGATAAGGTCCCTAGGGTCATTTTTGGGGTTAGTTAACCCAATTATTGTAAAAATTTTGTAAAATATGTAAAGTCTCCGCGAAATGTGGATGTGGACCGCGCAGCTAGTTAGGAGTCAAACAGGTTTCAGACCCTTGTTTATACAAAGTAATAGGTTGGTTTTGACACTCACCCATGGTCCGTTGACCATGGTATTGTATTAAAGAAAGCTATATATAATTGAGGCATAGCGAGTCTAGAAGTAGTAGTAATTTTTGGGAATGAAGATTGTTTTTTTGGGCAAGTGCTAAGGCAAGAAAACTTTGTTTCCTGTACTTAGACGAAAGGGGAGGGCTCCTGTAGCTGAGTGTGTAGGAGGCCTTGGTAAGTCTGCATATAAGTGCATGAACCCTTGCAACTGAGTGCACAGGGCGAAGAAATCTGTAAATTGAGCATTGGAACTGAATAAAGACATAATTTGGAGAAATACTTTGCATCTGAGTATCTTTGTGAATTATGTTTATGTTATGTTATGTCACTTAATAGTGTGTTTTCTATGAAATAATGTGTAAATGATGTGTGAATCTATTGAATCTACAATATTTATGCATGAATTAAGTGATTACCTATTTTTGCGGAGATAAATGTTGACTCTGCTGTGATTCTTGACGACCTGGATAGATCTGCATGAAGGCAAATCTAGGGTTATTAATTAGTGTGTGGAATTAGATAGACTGCTTCCTTATGGTCTATAAAGCCTTATTATAGACCTCCGCAAAGGTCTAGAAGCCATTTTCTTAGAGTTGTAGTAACAAGCCCTAGAAGGATACTGATCTGCGTGACGGAAGATCTAAGCTACAAGAGCTTAAGACCACTTATCACATTGTCTCTGGATGCAGAAACCTGGTTCTAGCATTCCCAGTACTTCTTTGGGTGAGACTATAGCCTGCGCTATGCAGGTTGTTTCTGAAATGGCTAGCAGTTAGGGTTTTGTTGGTTGGCGTGAACAACTCTGAACCTGGGTCAGGCCCCTTTAAGCCAACATATATTTTTGGGAGACTCATTCTTGTGCTATTCCAGATAGAAAGAATGGCATACGACATGGAATAGCTAAAGGTGAGTATGTAGATCACTCTAAGAAATTTCCTATTAATCCCAACCATTATGGTTTGTCAAATGTCATCAATACATGGAAGCGATACGAGTATATTGTGGGAAATCAACCATGTTCTTCAACTCTGGATCCTAGGAGGATCAACTATGTTGAGGATGAGATTCCTATTTCACAATTCATGGGGTGTTTCATAACCAGATCTATAAATATATCAAACTATCACATAGGTATAGGTGTCAAACTTCCAAATTTAAGCATTCTCGCGAAGTATTCCATCCATGTGAACTATTATTAGTGATATATTGTGCTGATAATTGTGCATTTTCTCTTTAGACAAAAATCCAAAGTGAGTACTATCACCCAAACCAAGTGTCCATATTTGTACATGTTATGTATAGACACGCACAATTGAATGTTGATGGTAGAGATAGCCCTGGCAAGTCATGTTATGTGATTAAGTAGTATCACTTTTACATCAATGATTATCATGAGAATGACACCTTGTCCGTGCAACATTGCTTTGACTTGATTTATGAATCATTATAAAAAATGACATAACATTCAGAAAGTGTTGGATATGGTCAAATGCTTGTGCGGGGAATTTCAATTCAGCACAAAAATTTTATTGGTTGATCCAGCTACACAATAAGAAAAAAATCATCATACTTGGAGCTATTTTGAAATTGGACATGCAAAAGGATGAGCATGATGGTGCAAGTGCTTGTGTGAAGTGAGCACTTACGAGGTACGAAATGAGTCATGATGCAGATCAACTCAATCATCACTTGATCCAAGTGGATATAGGTTGTCACCCACCTATTCCACTTGCACCCCCACCATTGTTTCTTTCATTTTTTCATTTTCCTTAATTGTAATACAGTTTACTATTTTTAGCATTTTTTCACATACTGGGTCGTTTTGAGGCCCTAAATGACGTTTTTTCTGGAAAATGGTCAAATGTGATACGTTCATTCATGTTCGTAGTTGAAATTTATAGTCCTCATATAGATCTTTCCTATGAGGTATAATGTGTGTCAAACAAAGATCATACCAAAGTTACGACCCCGAGATGTTGATGTACCAATTTACCCCAACGGGGCCCATAGTTTTGGTGCTTCATCTCCTAGAGTTAGGTCTTTGGATGTGTAGGATTTTCCATTGTTTCTGAATAATAAATAGGCCTTCAAGTCTCATTGTAATAGAGCTCATAGACATGTAGCTGCCACATCTCTTCTCAGAGACAAGGTAACATCACCCGAGTGACTTTATTTACATTCTGTATGTAAGCATATTTTAGTTCTTTGATATTAATGAAATGACATTTTATTTCAGCTTCATCTCTCTGTTTATGTTTATATATGTATTATTTTGCATTTTGTCATAAATTTGGATCAATGGTATTAGAGAGGTCTACTCTTTCTTTATTTTTCTTTGCATGTACCCAACAAGGTCAGGGTATAAGAAGTTAGGGCTCGAACTGGTTGAACCTTTGCAAGATCAGCCTTGCAAACCCTGACGACCTCCCATGGAAGAATAAAAGAAAGATGAGGGAGCAGGAGATCCATTCAAAATATTGCTTGAAGAATCCCTCGAGTGACAAAGGTTTGCGATGATAGACAACGTTTCCCAGATCCTTCGACGGATGCCCATAGGCGACACATCTTCATCGGGAAGCCACTTTGGAGGCACCACTCCCTTCAAGGTTCAAGTCAACTTTGATATTCCCATATTTTAAGGTTAGATAGATGTAGACACTGTAGATAGATGGTTAAATCTACTAGAAGGGTATTTTTTGGTTCACGATTTTTCCAATAGGGAAAATATTACTTTTGCACTCCTCAAAGCCGCCTCCCATGTCAAGGGCTGGTGGGAAACCTGCTATGAGAAGAATGATGAGAGGGAACCCTCATTTTTTTCAGCCGCACCCACTTGGAACTCTTTCTGAGACGCCATCAAGGAGTAGTATTACCCTATCAAGAGCTATGAATATAATACATAAAGTGGACCACACTACGGCAGAGAAGGGACCAAGATGTGCTGGAGTTCACAAAAAATTTTCATACCCTTCGCAGGAAGTTTTGTATCAAGGATTATGAGCAACATATGGTACTCAAGTACTGCAGTTGTCTGCACAAATACATCCAAGGAAATATGGAGTTCCTAGACATCTCCTCGCTTTGTGTCACCTACCAATACACTGCCAAGATCGAGTATAATTCTAAACAGAAGAAGCGAGACTTTGGATCTGTGAATCTAAAGCAAGGGAAAGGCACCCCCAAACCACAGAACAAAGGACAAAGCCAAGTTGGGGTGACCCAGGACAACTCGTCAAAGATTCAGGAAAAGAACAACACCACGAAGACAAATAAGGACACAAGAAAGTGGTGTGAGTTCCATAAGAGCCCCACTCACAACACAAGTGAGTATTGAGCCAAGTAGTCACTGGTGGCCAAGCTAAAGGTTTCAAAATCAAATGCATGTTTTAACTCTGAGTCAAAATGTAATAAGAAGAATGAAAAAGGGAAGCAAATTATTGATGCAAAGCCCAACGCCCTTATTGCAACCACCAAGATCTAGAAGATTGAGCCCAAAGATCTAGAGGAGGGGGAACGTCTCTTCCACTCATAGATGTGGGTGAAGGGTTTTCTGTTGCAATTCATTGTCAATAGCCGAAGCCAAAATAATGTTATTTCAACATACGTCGTGAAGCAGTTGGGCCTACCGACCACACCACACATGCAGTCGTACACCATCGGGTGGCTTCGCCAAGGACGAGATATTTGTGTCAGCAACGAGTGTTTCCTTCCCTACAACATCAATCCCTTCATGGATTAGGTATTGTATGATGTTTCTCCTCTTAAATTTTGTGATGTATTATTAGGCCAACCATATTTGTGGAAGCATAATGTTGTATATGAGTTGAGGCCTCACACTATTATTATATCTTTGGGTAATAAGTTATACGGGATACCGAAGGTAGCCCCACCTACCACCATCTCTTTGATCTCTACTAAGAAATGTAGTAAGATTATCTCCCAGACTAGGAAAAAAAATTTCTTTATGATTTGCTCTAAAAGTAAGGGAAATATTGTGGCCACATTCATAGCCCCTGAGAAGGGTTCCTCCACATAGTAAAAGCAGGTGGATATGGTCATGGAAGAATACAAGGGCATCTCCTCCTCACCCACAGGGGTACCCTTACACTTTCATGTCAAGCATTCAATCGATCTGACTCTTAAAGCACCTCTACCCGACGGGATGATATATCACTACTCCATTATGGAAAATGAAGAGATCAAGTAGAAAATCCAGGAATTGTTGCAAAAAGGGAACATCCAACCAACTTTCTCACCTTCTGGGAGCTTGATTATACTTTTACATTAGGAGGATGGGACCTGGAGGCTTTGCATTGATTATCAGGAACTAAACAAAATCACTATCAGGAACAGGTATCCAATCCCATGGATTGATGACCTTCTGGACCAGCTCAAGGGGGCCAAGTATTTCATCAAGATTGATTTGAAGTTTGGCTATCACCAAGTTCCAATAGATCCCATAGATGTATGGAAGAATGCCTTCAAATCTAAGGAAGGCCTTTTTGAATGGTTGGTTATGCCCTTCGAGTTGACATATTATCCTACTACTTTTATGAGGCTAATGGATGACATCTTGCTACCTTTCACCAACTCATTTGTGGTTTTTTATCTGGACGACATCCTCATATTCAACAAGAGTTGGGAAGAACACTTGAAACACATTTGAAAGGTCCTTCAAACCGTGCGGCAACACAAACTATGTGCCAACTTGGAGAAATATGCCTTTGGCATGATCTAGGTCCAATATCTGGGTTACATCATATATAAGAGAGGCATGCATGTGGATCTGATTAGGATCCAAGTCATTCGAGATTAACCAACCCCAACCACTCTAATAGATCTTCACATATTTTTGGGCCTTAAAAATTTTTATTGGAGGTTCATCTTGGGATTCTCCCATATCACTTGGCCTTTGAGTCATATTACCAAGGGTAGAGGGAAAGAAAATTTTTCCTAGTTTGAGTCCAAACACAAGGTGTTTGTTTAGTTGAAGCATTGCCTTTTCTCTGCACTAGTACTCACATTACCAGACCTACAACAACCATTTAAAATTGAGATAAACGCCTCTGACTATGCTATTGGTGCAGTCCTCACCCAGCACGGGCATCCAGTGGCCTATCATAGTGAGACACTTTCTGATACAATTTAGAAGTACCCCACCTATGATTAAAAAATGTATTCCATTGTAAGGATGGTAATGGAAGCATTAAATTCTAGGGAAAGAGATAGTCATCCACACCAATCACCGACCTCTTCAGTTTATACAGACACAAGGGAAGTTGCAAAATAATCTCCATCATAAGTGATCTACATATCTGCAACAATTCTAATTGAACATTAAATACAAAAAGGGCAGCACCAATCATGTTCCAAACTGCCTCAATCAGCCCCCAGTTGCAGCATTGATTACTATTCTCAACTCTTGTGGCCACAAGATCTCTGGATAGCCACAACTATACAAAAATGATCCAGCTCTCCCATCCACATACCAAATTCTAGTAGATGGTAAGCAAGTTCCAAATTTCCACCTCCAAGATGCATTATTATGCTACCTGGGCCACCTTTGTGTTCCTTCAAGTGAACGTGCCAAGCTTATTTGGGAGGTGCACTACAGTCAGGTTGCAAGACACTTATATGTGGAGAAAATTGTGGTCATACTACACTTTCATTGGCAAAAACTCCTATTGGATGTTGGGAAATATATTAGATCTTGCACTGCCTATGGCATTGCCAAGCCAACCATCAAGAAGCAAGGCCTATAAACTCCTCTTCCTTCTCCTAGCCATCCTTGGGAATCCATATCCATGGACTATATGTCTCCTCTCCCTCCTACCAAGCATGGTAATGACTATGTACTTGTGGTCGTGGACACATTTTTTAAGATGGCTATATCGGCAACCTGCAAAAAGAGTGTCACAGTAGAGGACACTGCCAAACTCTTCTTTGAATGAGTGTGGTTACATTTTGGGATCCCACAGACCATTATATCATATCAGGATAGTAGGTTCCTAAGTACATTATGGTCAAGCCTCTGGAACTGTTGGACACCAATCTCACCAAGTCGACTACATTCCATCCCCAAACTGATGGCTAGATAGAGGTCATCAATAGGATGATAGTGCACATACTTTGCATGTACAACTCCAAAGCATCCATGAACCTCAGATGAGAGTCTTCCTTGTGTGCAACACAATTATAATAGATCTTGCCATAGCTCAATTTGTTGCAGTCCCTTTCAAGTGGATCTAGGAATTCAAACATTGTGTTTGATTGATGTTGTCATGCCTCAAGAGATTACACAGAAAGAATCCACACATGTATTGTCTAAGGCCGATAAAGCAACTAGATTTATTGAATGCATCCAACGCATCCAATATTAGGTTCAAAACATCTTAGAGAATTCCAATGCCAAGTACAAGCAGCGACATGATCAATATCGGGTGCCAGACAAGTTTTAGGTGGGCAACAAATTTTGGTTACATTTTCATAAAGAACACTTTACCAAAGCCCATTGGAAGCTCAAACCACTCCGATATGGGCCTTACACCATTACCAAGGTTGTGGGAGGCAATTCTTTTGAGCTCAGAATTCCCACAATCATTGGCATGCACTCAATGCTCAATGTGGATCGCCTTCGACCATACTTTCCACCGTTATTGGACACATCAAACATTGCAGAACAACTCACACCAATAGAGTTAAACCTAGACTACATGGAACATGCCACAAATGATCAGATCATTGACACACATATCAAGAAAATTCTCCAGCAAAATATCGAACTGTATCTGGTTGTCAAAGCTGGCCAACTTCTGCACCAAGGCAAGTGGCTCACCGGGACCAAGTTCAACAAAAGTTTCCCCACCTCATGGAGGAACTCAATTCAATGGGGACCATTGCTTCCTTAAGGGGGAGGACTAATCTAGGTGGATATTAGTGGCCACCCTCCTATTCCACTCGTACCCCCACCATTGTTTATTTCAATTTTCAATTTCCTTAATTGTAGCACAGTTTAATATTTTTGGCAGTTTTTCGAGTCTTGAGCTTCCAGAGTCGTTTTGAGGCCCTAAACGATGTTTTTTTTGGAAAAGGGGAAAATTTAAAATTTTATCTAACTTTTGTAGCCAAAAACTATAGTCCTCATATATATATTTCCAATGAGGTATCGTGCACATCAAACAGAGATCATATGCCAAAGTTATGACCCCAGGAAGTTGATGTACCAATTTACCCAAAAGAGGCCCATAGTTTTGGCACTTCATCTCCTAGGTTAGGTTTTTTTATGTTTAGGCTTTCCATTGTTTCTCAAAAATAAATAGGCCTTCGATCCTCATTGTAGCAGAGTTAAAAGGCATGTAGCCACTACATTTCTTCTCAGAGATAAGATACCATTGCTCAAGTGAGTTTATTTACATTTTGTATGTAAGCATATTTTAGTTCTTTGATATTAATGAAAGGAAGTTTTATTTCTTCTGCATCTATGTGTTTATGTTTATATATGTATTATTTTATGTTCCTACATAATTCTAGATCATCACCATAAGTGGTCAACTGGTGCAAATACCATTTAGGACATGAAAGCACGAATCTATTAGGCTCGTGCATAGGTTCTTCCGGAATGTCGAACTTGGTGATGTGAATAGATCCATTCCTTGGTATTGTAATACTATAGAAGGAACAACATAATTACACTCAGTGCGGCAAAAATACATGGGGGGAATATTTTCCATAGAGATAAGGAAGCTCACATGTTTTTGTGAGTTTTGCATTAATGTTGATGGATGTAGATTTAATCACTATGAAAAACATGGATACGTGAAAGTATGGAAAGATGTGCCTCTTAATCTAAAGGGACCTCAACCAATTTCAATGTGGCAAGAGATGCATGATGAAGAGGCCATCATTTCACTTATCATGATTAAAGCTCTAATCTTGTAAGATAAAGTGTAGCACATCTATCATTAACAATTTCATATATAAATTGAAATATTGAATTTATTTAACTAACATATTTTGTATTTTGGTTGTAGGCGATGTTTTTTCTATCACTTCCCCCTGGGAAACGAAGAGAACATGTTCTACTATTTGATGCGATGCACATAAGTGAAAAGTAGGTTGGTGAGACAATATGAAAATGGACAATTCACATACCAAATTGGTGACATGGTTGTGATGGGCCATTTTTTTTAAAAGGTTAAAAAATGGGTTGATCACAAAAGTATATAGATTTTATTCCTGTATATATATCTTGCCAATACAATCATCTAGTCATACTTGCTCGAATCAATCTCATAGAAATCAAAACAAATAAAAGTGAACCAAGGAGATGGAAGATGATATAATCAAACCAAGAACATATTATGGATACTTGCATTCGGATGAGTCATTGGCCATATGAGTAGATGATGCAAATGGTAACAATCAAGTGTAATCTAATCTAGTATAAGAGATCAACATATGAATTTTGTAATTTAGAAATGTGGTAGTTGAATACTCTTGTAATTTTGTAATTTTGTAATTTTGAATAGATAAATGTTTCCCTCTGGTCTAGGATGGATTCATAATGGTGTATATATGTTATATAAGCTTTATTTTTCTTGAGGTGCTTAATTTTTTAAACTTTTCCAAATTTCAAGGAGGTTTTATTTTTAGGGATAAGATCCTTATGTGAGCCCCATACATCTAAAACTTAATTAAAATTTAGAATCAGGAGGTACTTAACAATTTTTTTTATATTAAGTGTTTTTAAATGTCATGTATAATAGATATGTTGAGCATGGAAGAAACGTTCTAGATATAAATTATAATAGGTACTATAAAATCCATTTCAATATCTAACAACTAAGTTGATATAATATTATTTTACTTAAAATGGAAATTCAACTATCTAGGTTATGAATAACATTGAAATATTTTTATATTATTAATAAATGCCATGTGTCAGTTTCATGTAAAGCATAGAAAGAGTTACACACATGCTTCATATGGGATTGTAAAAAATGAAACACACACACACACACACACACACACACACACATATATATATATATATATATTAAGCTCTTGTAGAAAACCTCAAAATAAATAAAATCGACTAAAACTTATTTGTAGTTGACATCTAGACATCTTTTAAAATCATTGTAATTTAACATACATTAATTACACTAAAAGGCACTTTCTACAAGCCAATATGGAAGCAAATTTTTTATTCTTTCTATGTTCAATATTAAATTGATACATGATATATTTTAGTTCATTTTGAGTATCAAAGTGACTTGCATCATAGTAAGATTGTACTTATTTTGTTAGTCTATGAAACTAGAAAGATTCAAAATTGTTAAATTTTGTAGATTTTTTTATTTCTTGAATGTTTTTCATTGACGGTATTAAGATAAGGAATTGATTGAAATACTTGAATAGTCAAGTAAATTTAGGAAATTTCATAAAATTATATATATAATTATAGAAACATATAGTTAATTATTTTAATTAACATACATTGATTGCACTAAAAGAAACTTTCTACAAGTTCAATATTAAATTGATGTACATAAATATTTTAGTTCATTTAAGTATCAAAGTGACTTGCAACATAGTAAGATTGTACTTATTTTCTTAGTCTGTGAAATTAGGAATCAATATTGTTATTTTGTAAAATTTTACTTCTTGCATGTTCTTAATTGAAGATCTTAAGATAATGAATTGATTGAAATATTTGGATAGCGAAGTAAATTTAGGAAAGTTCATAAAATTATATAAAATTATCTAGAAACATATCTTTAATTATTTTTTAGTATATTAAATTCCAATACATATGACTTATATCATGTTATGACTAAGCTCTTGTAGATGACCTCAAAAGAAATAAAATTGAATAAAACTTATTTGTTATTTACTCGTTGAAGACATCTTTCAGAATTGAATTTAAAACTTATTTCAATCTTATTTGTAATTTTTAATTAAACCATGATATATTTTAGTTCATTTTAAGTATTAAGGTGACTTGCACAATAGTCTAAGATTGTACTTATTTTCTTAGTCTATGAAACTAGAAATCAAAATTATTATTCTATAGAATTTTTTTAAACTAGCAAAATAATTAACATATCCATAAACTGAAATTTAATGAACATCCATAAACAAGATTAATAAACATCCATAAATTGAAATAATGAATGTATCAATAAACTATTCATATGAAAATATTTACAATTACATTACATGAACATCCTTAAACTGAAATAATAAGCATCCATTGAAATAATGTTCATGCCTCCTTAAACTGTCCATGTATGAAAATATACAAAGTCGGTATCACATATGAATGTTCCCTATGAAATGGGCGTGAAATATACAAACTATGTATGATCCACTCTAGAAATTATCACTTCTATAACTCTTATAGGATTTTCGTTGCGCAAAGTAAGTGTCCATAATCTGGTACTGCAATATAACACATTCAAATCCAAATTATTTAGACTATTATTTGTACAAAATAAAAAATCTGGAAATAAATGATTTAGAACTTTACATTTAATTAGTCCCCTACCTGTGGCTCAGTCGAGTGCAAATGGAAGTTGGGTGGGATGGGGGTTTAATCAATCAGGGTTTGGTGCTCTCCTACCTATGGCTTAGTTGAGTTAAAATGGATGTCAAGTGGTATGGGGGTCTGACCAATATGGGTTTGGTGCTCCCCTTCTTGTGGCTCAAATATTGGGGCCTATGTCAATCAACTTGCATCAGCAATACCTCCATACCAAGCATCCCACTCAAGCATCCACATAATGGTGATATCGCTGCCACTCTGCATCTAGACCTATGTACACAATGGAAAAGACAGATTATAATTAGTTTATGAATTAATTAGAATGCATACATGTAACTTAAAAAAAGAAAATGTTGAAATATTAGGAATAAAAAAGTTTACCTCAATTATTGGTCCACTTGGTTGTACATAGTGACTCTCCTCCACATGAGTGTTATGAGGTGGATGTCGAGAAGACTGATCCATGGAAACATATACTAGACGAGGTTTCTCTAGTTGATTAACTACCCCCTTGGATGACCTCAAAATCTCATCCGTGTAGTTTGGTTTTATATGCATGTTATCATGAATCGATTAATATAAATGTAAATTAATATGAACTTATTAATATAAATAATGTATAATTTGACGATAAGAGTCAAAATTTTCATAAATATATACCTGGTCTATGACATGCGAGCCATGCGCCCTCCAAGTGTCACAGATGGTATCATGACATTTACGTGCATATGACAAAAGCTAGTCATGCCCTAGACTCTCAAGATATGAATCATCATATAATGGAACCAATGGGTCACAATGCAATGGAGGTCATCTACTCATATCTCCACACAATGTGACATGTGCACTGGCCAATGTCTTATGCATGTTATCTGCAATGGTATTCTTGGTCTCAGTGTCGAGTTATGACAACTAATTTAATTTTTTCGGTAATACCACGCTCCAAGATGGTCGTGGAAACAATCTCATAGGTGGTGCTACATGCACAGGGTCTTTACGAGCCCAAGCATGATCATATCTACATCCCAAGTTGGGTCCATAAAACTCAGATACGGTGTTGGTGTAATCTGACCTCATTTGTAGCACAAACTCTAAATATATATGCTTTGCAAAGTAAATGGGAACTTGGTCATGGTGGGGGAGCTAGTCCCAAGCTTCAATGAATTGATCATAAATAAAAGGGGTTGCATCAACATTCTTAAAATATTTGAGTAGAATCGGACTAGCATGTCTAGCACGACGATTCAGAGGGATGTCAAACAACTCCTCGTGAACATCAATGTCCTTGGTAGCATTTTTCACTGCATCCCAAATATGTGGGCCTCTAACCTCCAACCTCCTAACCCTATGTATGGAATATAGGAGGTGGCTCTGTGGGACTGCCCTTTAGTATGTTTCAATCAACCTATTGATATTATCCAGCATCAAATACAAACTGTAGGCGAACTAGCAAATATTTTACCCATCTCTCATGTGATCCATGTTTTTTGGGCCCTAACATCCTCAACTATGATATTGGCTATGTACTAGGTGCAAGCACATGAAGACAATGTTTTTGGTATAACACACTACATAATGAAAAGCTACAATACAAATTAGAAAAGAGTCAAAATGCTTTTATTCACTTTAAATGCACTTTTGATCATGGATTTAATGTATGTATCAATGATGCATTGTTGAAACTTGAAAATGTGTGTGTGTGTGTGTGTGTGTGTGTTATAGTTATGCTATGTTATGCTATATAGTTAAATAAAAATCTAAGAAGTGTAAGTTACAAAATCATTACTCAACTAATAAGTTTAATAAGGATGGGAATTAAGAGATATATAGTTGCCATATCACTAAATTAAAATAATTATACAAATATGAGTAGTGGAAATTTTAAGGAAAATTATAGTTTTTAGATAAACTCGAGCCTTAAAACGTTGTTAAGCATCACCTATATCATGTTATTATGAAGAACACTTTATGTTAAATAGTTATAGAACTTTGTAATATAGTTATGTGATATATATATATATATATATATATATATATATATATATATATATATATATAACAAAATTTTCTCGTTTTGAAATTTTAATTTAATTAACATTTTATTACATGCAATTAAATTTTTAAACAAATTATTGTATTTATTATTAAAAAAAATATTTAAAATATAAATTAATTTAAATTTAAAATAAAAAATAGAATAAAATTTCTTACTTGATAAATAGAGGTTCATCATGAGCAACCATATCTGTCATGTCTATCTCAAACTTATAATTTATTTATTTATTGGTCATAGTTTTGTTGTTTTCTATTTTGGAGTTTTTTTGGGCATATTTTTTGTGAAGTTTGTTTGAAATTTAAAATGCATTTTAAATAAGAAAAAGTCAAAAAAATTGCAACTTTATTTCACCAAATTTCTAAGAATAACTTTAAAACCTAAAATAATTCAAAAATACAGTTTTTACCACAAAAAAAAAAAAAAAAATCATAACAAACATGTTACCATTGCAATTATTGAAAAATTACATAATGAAATGAAACCAAAAATTAAAACCAAATTTATAGGTTTTTTTGGTGGTTTTTTGTGGTTTTCGTGGTTTTTTTGTAGTTTCTCTATGGTGGGTTTTATTACAGATTAATTTATTTTATTTTGCAAGAAAAATTAAATAAAAGAGACAAAAATATAGGAAACCTACCTTGGCTTGAGCCTCTGAGATGTTAGCAAGGTCGCTGGGCAATTAGATCGATCTCCTCCATCTCGATCAAGATTGGAAATTCTCCGTCGAGATTCTTCTTACTCACAGTCTGCGCAAAAATGTGCTTAGACCACAGTCTGGTTTTTGAAAAACAATCATGGCCCAATCAAGCTCCATTGCTCGATCTAGCCCTAACACTTGATCGGGCTCCTAAACTTGGGTTACCTAGGAGCTTGATTGAGGGTTTTTTTAATTCTTGATCGAGTTATTTCTTAGCCCCTAAGAAGCTCGATTGAGCTATTTCTTAGCCCCTAAGCAACTCGATCGAGCACTTAAAATGGTTTGATCAAACACTTAAAATGGCTTGATCGAGCTTTGTTTTTCACCTAAATGCACCCTCCCTCTGCCAAAATGTGTAACCAAACTCGATGAATAGACCCCTAAATGCTCCAAATTTATAGGCAAATTGTTTAATATATCCATTTCTCTTTTTTTTATTGATGCACATACAACTTTTGATCTATCAACCTCAAAGAATTAATTTTCCAATGTTGTAGTTTCAAAATCAATAGGTTCTGATAAAATAGGCACATGGTGAATGCTTGATTAGTCTTCTAGTAGTGAGCTCATTGCACTTATTTGATTTAATCAACTAAAAATATAGGACTTTCGATAATTGTACTAGAAATGTTGGCAATGTGTTAATTAAAAATTCAAATGTTGGCGAGTTAAAATCCAATCGTGTTCACTAGCCCACATTTGAACTTTGAAGATATGATTACAAACATTTCCATTCAATGCCTAATAACAACAACAAAAATTAGACTTAGACCCTGTATATATGACATTATACCAAGTATAAGGAGTATCCTTATTTTGGTTATGAACCATAAATCCATTTATACTCTTTAGGTCATGCATACAATCTTCATTGTGTATCTAAATTGCTCTAGACTTTGAGAGAGTCTTTTGTATCTTACACTTTGTAGGCCTTATAACTCCTGCTTATTTTAAACCTTGATTGTGAATATAATATAGTTCAACTTTTTTCAACTACACATATTAGTCAGTCCACATGTTTGTGGTAGGAATTATTCTCCTCATATAAGTACGTATATTTTAGATACATGTGGTAGGACTCAAATGCGTTGTTGGTGTCTTGATTAGAATGTAGAAATTTATGATAATTTTTTTCCCACATATCTAGAAAAGGTTATGACTAAAAATTATTATCAACTAAAAGATAATAACTAAAAACATTTGGTTATAGAGAAATAGCCATGATCTGATGTTGCATAACACTTACAAATTTTATCATTAGATAGCCAAGTGGTGTCAAAATATTTCAAAAATTGTTCCTCTTCACTAAATTCATAAAATACCCTTGCAACAACTTTTCGTATTGAACACCCAATATATATTTACACTAATATGGAATCCAATGACATGGAATTTTTGTGTGAATGTGTCACCATCACGGAACACATCCAATGTGTTTGTATGCATATAATAAATGGTATGTTTTTCACAACATCTTTTTTTTATAGAAAAATAAACTATCTAGAAACTAATTGTACCAATACTCAACACTTCTTGGATAATTGTCGTCCTTCATATATTCTTTTTGTCTAATATTATGGTAAATGCTAGAAATATACATCCTTATCATTAAAGTGTCTTGAATTACCCCTCTGAATAAATTGCTAGATTAGTTCTCCACATGAGATATTAATTTGTATCAAATCATTGTGACGTTAAAACCATCTTCTTTCATCCTTTTCACACTAGCTTGTAAATCCAATGATATATGTGACATATACTTTAATATTTGATGTCTACCCACTGCATTCTTCCCATGACACAAAGTGCAGTTTAATCAAAATGTCTACACTCTACGTATGTTAGAATAACATCATTTGGATGCACATAAAGACGATGCATGATGAAATGACATCTACAACCAACTTTAATTCTTTGGCATGAACAAGTTTATTAATCAAACAAGAACTCTAGCAAAAAGACCAAAACAAAAACATGAAAAAAAAAAGGAAGAAGAAGAAGAAGTTGTTGGAAAAACATTTTCTTTTAGAGGTCAATCTTCAACATTTTTTAATAATGATGTTAAATATAAAATATCATGGCTCCAAAAGACCTTAAAATTCCAACGATTTTCAATCATGACATTAAATATAAAATATTGTGTCTTTGAAAAGCCTTAAAATTCCAACGATCTTTAGGCATGACATTAAATATAAAATATCATGTCTCTAAAAAAACCTTAAAATTCCAAGAGATTTCAGCCATGGTGCTAAAGAAAAAATACTTATAATTGTTTTCAACCATAGCATTAAAGATAAAATATCATGGCTTAGAAAAATCTTAAAATATTGACAATTTTTCGACCATAGAATTAAAACCAAAGATTATGACTACAAAAAACCTTAAGTTTTCAAAATATTTCAAGCATTGCATTATGGAAAACTTTTATGACTATAAAAACTTTAAAAATAAACACCTCAATGAAAGAGTCATTATACCAAGAGTAATTTATTTTTTAAATACTAAAAATATAGCGATTTTAAAATCTTAGCCTAAGACAATTTGACACATTTCAACAAAAAATTAAAACTCAAACATCAAATTAACACGCAATGTAGGCGATCTTGACCCATTGTAATGAAAACTTAAAGACCAACCACGAAATTAGCACATTGTGGGGGGTGGATTTGATTCATTATAACAAAAAAAATTAAATCAACTATCAAATTGACACATAATCGGATTGGGTTGCTATTCGAGCATCAACACAAACCTTACAAAAAAAAAAAAATAATAATAATAATAATAATATATATATATATATATATATATATATATACAAATGAAAAATATAAAAGAAAAAAAAAATCAAACATTGAAAAAAAATAAAAAAAGTCCTAAAAAATAATAACAAGTAATAAAACATAAAAACAAATTATAAAGAATAACCCATATATATATATATAAACATAAAAATGTAAAAATAAAAGTAAAAATTAACTTATAAAAAATAAAAATTTAAAAAAATATATAAAAAATAAATAAAAGAAAGAAAATATTTCCAAAAAACACATAATTTAAGCAAAAAAAAATAAATAAATAAATAACATAAAATAAAAAATTAACCCAAAAGAAAATGATTATATAATTAAAAAAACAACAAAACAAAAAACATTAAATAAATAAATAATAAATACATTAAAATAAAATTTAAAAAACATTAAAAATTAATAGCATAGAAAATAAAAAGTGAAGATATAAAAAAGAGATTAAAAACAATTTTCATTTTAAAAAAATCACACAAATTTAAAAAACCCACACAATTAAAAAAAAAAAAAAACCCTTAAAAAATCGGGCCCAACTGGCCCTAAGCAGCTAAGGTAGATTTCAGGAATCAACCTTGGCTGCCCAAGGCATGCAGGACCTCAGGCCTGAACGCAGGGGATGTGCAGCTCTGCCTTGCTTAATCCTAAGGCCTTGCGGCCTTGGACAACTAGGTCAGTTCCCAGAATCGAGCAAGCTGCAGGGCCTCGAGCCTCGATAGAGCAAAGCTGTGCAGCTCTACCCCTCCTAGGCCCGAGGACCTGGCCACCCAGACCCAAGGCCCCACAACCCTGACCGGCCAGGTCGATTCCGAGAATTGACCTTGCTCGCCTAGGGCCCGCATGGCCTCAGGCTTAGGTGGGGGGAGCAGCTCCCCTCGCCCACGCTCAAGGCCCCGTAGGCTCTGGGCGGCCAAGGTTGGTTCTAGAAATCGACCTTAGCCACCCGGCCCCCGAGCCTCTACTTTTTTATTTTTTTTTAGTGTTCTTTTAATTTTATTTTTTTTATTAACTTTTTATTTTTTATTTAATGTTTTCTTTCAATTCTTTTAATGTTTCTTTTTGTATTTTTATTTTTGTAAAAAAATAAATAAATAAATAAAGTTTTTTTTTATGTTTTCGTTATTCATTATGTTTTTTTTATTATTATTTAATTGTATTTTCTAAGTATTAAATTTTTTTTAGGATTTTTTTTTATTGTTATTTTTACTTAAAATTTTATCTGATTTTTTTTTTTTTTTTTTTTTTTTTTTTTTTTAACTTCGAACGTCATCATCTTTGGATATAAAATTCATAAGAATTTCATAAAATTTGCTATTTTTCCAACTTTCTTTATTCAATTTTTTCATAAAAATATTTTATTTAACATGTCATTTTTAGCGAAAAGGTGTTGAAATACGTAATTTTTTAATTATATCTATATGCAAAAATGTGTATTTTTTGTCTAATGTTTAAAATTATTAATTTTTAGTGACAATGATTTTTTGTTTATTAAAGTATTAGTTAATGATATATAAATATATATAAAAACTTAACCTCAAAATATTAATGTTATTTTTTTTTTTAACTTTGTGAAAAAATGAAAAATCTCATTATAAAAAACATTACAAAGAAAAATAAATAAAAAAACACATGTTTGGAAAACCTTAAAAACCAAACATCCTAGGATGAAAAACAAGAAGAAGAATAAGATAATTTAAAAAATGGTTAAATAATCAACATTTATTTAAAAAAAAAATGTGCATACTTAGAATATAAGAAAATTTAAAGTGTCAAAATATGCCTTAAAAAAATGTTGATGTTTTTCAAAATCCATATAAAAATCACAAACATTAAAAAAAAAGATATCCACACTTAATACATCGAAAAATTTAAAATATAAAAAATAAGCCTTCTAAAAGAAATGGTTGATGTTGTATCAACATTTTTCAAAATCAGCATGAAAATCACTAACATTTAAAAAAAAAAAATGTTCATATTTTATACATAAGAAAATATAAAGTGTTAAAAATAAGTCCTCAAAAAAATGGGTTGATGTTGCATCAACACTTTTCAAAATCAGCATGAAAATCATTAGCATTTAAAAAAAATTGTTCACTTGATACATAAGAAAATTTAAAGTGTCAAAAATATGCTCCAAAAAAAAAGATGTATTCTAAATCAGCGCGTTGCAAAATCGAATGATTTTTTTGCTACCTTAAAAAATAGGTAATCGATAAATTTCTCATTTGATTGGTAATTATGTTCATGGACTGCATTATTTTCTTGTTGATCCTTTTGGATTCATTGTATTCTCACCACCTCAGTATTTAAATTTCGACTCAGGACCATATGCACACCAATAACTAAATAAGAACAATGATAACAAATTAGAAAACATGTCTACATATTTCTTGTGTAATGAAATTGAATTAGATGTGTATAATTAATTCAACAAGTAAATACTGACACGACATATTCAATATGTGTGTTAATGTAGGAATATACAATATCCTCCACTTTTTCAGATCAATTTGTATTAACAACAAATTTAGTGGGAGCATCTTCATCTGATTTCTCTCTATTTATAAAATCTTCTAGTCAACTATAAGGAATAATAGTAATTTGATCCCCTTCAATTTGTACCCATATGAGATATTTAGCAGAACATTCTATCATATATTTTGGGTCTTATGTGTCCACTTCATAATTTCATCCCACTTTTCCATTTACATAATACCTATAAAATTTTGAAGTATTAGGAGAACAACAAATATGACAATAAGATTTTTTAAATATTTTCCTATATGCGCTTCCACTTCTACAAGTGTGACTTCTAGATATGCATATTTTTATATTTATGTGCAATTATAAAAGTTGCACATAACAAAAGTTAGCTTTCATATGCATGCACTTCAGTATATGTGTGTATATAAAAATTGAGAGCTGACATGAGAATTGTAGGTGGGATCTTGACTTACAAATGAAACATATTGCTTATATATAATAAGAAAACACATACACTTTTAAATATATGAACAACTTCATATGGAAAAATTGCTACGATATATATCCATATACAAAACTTGACTTATATAAATGCATATATGAAATTCAATTTCCATAAATGCATATACGAAATATGGTTTTTGTATATACGCAACTAGAAGTGTGCACATATGGAAGATGGCTTCAACTTTCATATGTGCACATGCAAAATCCATCTCTTGTATATGCATATTTTATATATGCACATAGATATGGAAGCATACATATATAGAAGTCACACATATGCAGAAATAAAATTGTATTTATGAAATTTGATTTCTCTATATGTGTTTGCACGTATATATGCATATACAAAAGTGTACACATATGGAAAATGGTTTTTTTGTATGCACATAGATATGAAAGCACATATATAGAAGTTGACTTTCATATATTCACTTACATTTTTTCATAAGTGTAACTTTTGTATATGCACCATTCCATATCTATGTGCATATATAGAAGATAGATATGAAAGCATGAATATATGGAGGATATGGAAGCATGTACATATAGAATATGGCTTCCACATGTGTTGATATGCACACTTTCATATTTATGTGCATATATAGAATTGCGTATATATAGAAGTCAGTATATGCACATAGATATGGAAGCATGCATATATAAAAGTCAAACACATGTGGAAATATGAAAGTTCATATATGAAAGTTTACTTTTATATATGCACTTTCATATACAAAAGATGAATTTTACATATGATTAGCTTCTATATATGCACATAAATATCGAAGTGTGCATATACAAAAATAACATATATGTAGAAATGCAAATGCATATAGGATAGTTGACTTCTATATATGCAAAGGTCCACACTTATGGGATATGGCTTCTATATATGTGCAATTTTTGTATATGCGCATAGATATAAAAGCACATATATAGAATTTGATTTCTCTATATGTGCTTTCATTTTTGCATATGTGTGATTTTCGTATATGCACGCATACATATCTATGTGCATATATAAAATTTGTGCAAATAAAAAAGTTACACATATATAGAAGTCATAGTTTGTATATGCACGCTTCCATATATATATGTATATAGACAAAATCTACACATACAAAAGATGGTTTCTGTATACATGCTACATTTTTATATGCACATATATGGAAGCATGCATATATGGAAAATGACTTTTGTATATGCATAGTTTTTTTTTATGCACAACTATATACACACATAGATATGAAAGTATGCATATACAAAAATTACACTTATGCAGAAATACAAGAACATTAATGAAAGTTGACTTCTATACATGTGCTTGCATATACAGAGGTACATACATGGAATATGGTTTTTATATATGTACTTTTTTTATATGCACATAGATATGCAAACACATATATAAAAGTCGTCTTTCCTATATGCACTTGCATTTTTGCATATATGTGATTTTCATATATGCATTCTTCCAAATCTATGTGCAGATACAGAAGTTACCCATATACAAAATTAATCTTCCATATATGCACGCTTCCATATATGTGTGCATATATAGAAATTGTGTATATACATAAATTGCACATACAATGAAGCTATATTTCATATATGCATGCTTCTATGTGTGTGCATATGCAAAATATGCACATATATGGAAGATGACTTATGTATATGTGTAGATTTTGTATATGCACATATATATATGGAAGGGTGCATATATAGAATATGGCTTCTGCATATGCAAAACTTCTAAATATACACATAGATATGGAAGCATGCATATACAAAAGATGACTTCGTATATGCACAACTTCTGTATATGCACATAGATATGGAAGTTATCTTCTCGTATATGTATGCTTTTATATCTATGTGCATATATAGAAGTTGTGTATGTATGGAAGTCATCCTTTATATATGCACACATCCATATATATGTGTAGTATACAAAAGTTGTGTATATATAGAATATGGCTTATATATATGAGTAGCTTTTGTATATATATATATATATATATATATATATATATATATATATATATATTGAAGCGTGCATATTCAGAGGTTGGATTTCGTATATGCACAACTTATCTATATGTGCATAGATATAAAAGAGTACATATATGGAAGATGGTTTCCATATATGTGCAACTTTTGTATATGCACATATATATGGAAATCATACATATGCAAATATGTATGTGTATTTATGAGAGTTTGCTTCAATAATGTTCATGCATATCTATATACATATATAGAGGTCCACACATGGCATATGGATTTTATATATGTGTATTTTTTGTATATGCATATAGATATGAAAGCACATATATAGAAGTTGATTTTCCTATATGCACTTGCATCTTCACATATGTGTGATTTCCATGTATGCACTCTAATGAAAAGAAATCTTGGGGTAAGCCCAAAATCCCTTTTCATATATAAATCTTGATCCTGGGCCTGTGGGTTATGGCCCATTAAACCTTATCGGAAGCGTTTTAAAACTTTTAAAACACAGATCTTCATTAAATATCGAACCATCCTTTTATTACATAAACTAGCGTTTGAATGCTTTTTAAAATAACCACCACAATATTACAAAATACGTGTTAAGATCCCACAACAGTTCTAACAATTCCGATCCAAGTAATCGGAAGTCACATATTGCAACAACTTGAATGCCAAAGCCCGATGTAATCACAATTCCGATCCATACAATCGGCGATCGACATGATTACAATGTCAATTATCACAAGTTCATGGCTCCTATCCGACTGATTGGCAATCACAAATCGGCTATTTCAACACCGCCCTCTCTTTTCCACGATCCAAAGTTCCAATCTGACTGATCGGAGATCGGAACTCGACAGGATTGAATGGTATTTTAATTATGGTTGATTCTACAGCGCCAATTCACCTTTAAAACCATTATATAACATTTCTCATTCGGATCCATCGTTGTATGGAACGCCTTCTTTATTTCGATCGATTCCAATCACTTGATCTTCCTTCGCGCTGCATGCTATGTTCAACAAACAATCATATATCACATATACACGTTAGTTAGATCGCCATCGATCCTCAAGTGATCGATGGTCGATCAACAAGCTCATGACATGGAAATAGCTCAATTATAAAACACTCATTTCATATACAATTCACACTCGAACAGGCTTTTATATATTATACAAAACAGTTACAAATTAAGGCCTTTCAGCCTTAGAAACGAGCTCACGCTCGACTACATCTTGCTCACTCATAATTTTCCTCACAGAACAGATATCTATCACACCCCTATCACATTTATATAAGAAGCCTTAGATAGGAAGGATCGATCTGATCCTCTCCTGATTTTTCTCCAACGAAAACTCTCCAAAATATATGCACGCAGATAGCATATCCATCAAATCCTCTTTAAATTTATTTTAGAGCAGATTTTCCTCCCTTCGTTCAGCTCGATTTTCCACGTCTTCCTTGCTCTTCTTGGATTCCTCTTTAATTTAGAAGGGGTTTAGATGCTCCTGCATCAAACTCCCGAGGTAAAAAAAATATTGTGGCCTCTTGGTCATATTCTTCTCCTGGTCCTTAGCAATTCTATCCACTGCATTCCTTTAGTAGAACTGCTTTCATGATCTTCTATGAGCTGCAACCAACCTCTGCAGTAAAAGTCTCCTCTATTACATGATACCTCACCAAGCCCTCCGCACTCAGTCTTTTGGCATCCTTCTGGTTCTCTTCTCTGGAACCAATTGAGCACACCTTGCTCTAGGTTGCTGCAAATCTTCTCACCTTCCGCTGCCGCCATCTGAACGACGGTAAGACCATAAAATATCCAGCTTTAACACAACTGTACCTCTTTCCCCTTCTTCTTGCATTCTTCTTCCTTCTCGCAGGAAATCCTTTCCCTGCTCTGATACCACTTGATGAAAAGAAATCTTGGGGTAAGCCCAAAATCCATTTTCATATATAAATCTCAATCCTAGGCCTGTGGGTTATGGCCCATTAAGCCTTATTGGAAGCGTTTTAAAACTTTTAAAACACAGATCTTCATTAAATATCGAACCATCCCTTTATTACATAAACTAGCTTTTGAATGCTTTTTAAAATAACCACCACAATATTACAAAGTACGTGCTAAGATCCCACGACAGTTCTAACAATTCCAATCCAAGTAATCGGAAGTCACATATTGCAACGAATTGAATTCCAAAACCCGATGTAATCACAATTCCGATCCATAAAATCGGTGATCGACATGATTACAATGTCAATTATCACAAGTTCGTGGCTCCTATCTGACTGATTGGCAATCACAAATCGGCTATTTCAACACCGCCCTCTCTTTTCCACGATCCAAAGTTCCAATCTGACTGATCGGAGATCGAAACTCGACAGGATTGAATGGTATTTTAATTATGGTCGATTCTACAACTCCAATTCACCTTTAAAATCATTATATAACATTTCTCATTCGGATCCATCGTTGTATGGAATGCCTTCTTTATTTCGATCGATTCCAATCACTTGATCTTCCTTTGCGCTGCATGCTGTCTTCAACAAACAATCATATATCACATATACACGTTAGTTAGATTGCCATCGATCCTCAAGTGATCGATGGTCGATCAACAAGCTCATGACACAGAATTAGATCAATTATAAAACACTCATTGCATATACAATTCACACTCAAACAGGCTTTTATATATTATACAAAACAGTTACAAATTAAGGCCTTTCAACCTTAGAAACGAGCTCACGCTCGACTACATCTTGCTCACTCACAATTTTCCTCATAGAACAAATATCTATCACACCCCTATCACATTTCTATAAGAGGCCTTAGATAGGAAGGATCGATCCGATCCTCTCCTGGTTTTTCTCCAACGAAAACTCTCCAAAATATATGCACGCAGATAACATATCCATCAAATCCTCTTTAAATTTGTTTTAGAGCAGATTTTCCTCCCTTCGTTCAGCTCAACTGTCCACGTCTTCCTCGCTCTGCTTGGATTCCTCTTTAATTTAGAAGGGGTTTATATGCTCCTGCATCACACTCTTCCATATCTATGCACATATATAAAAGGTGCACATATACAAAAGATATTTTATGTATATGAAAACTTCCATGTGTGTGTGTGTATGTGCATTTACAAAATTTCCACATATAAGGAAGATGGCTTCTATATATGTGCAACTTTTGTATATGGACATATATATGAAAGCATGAATATATGAAATATGGTTTATGCATATGGGTAGATCCTTTATATCCACAACTTCTATATATGCACAGAGATATGGAAGTGTGCATATACAAAAGATTGATTCCGTTTATGCACAACTTTTGTATGTACACATAGATATGGGAACTATCTTTTGTATATGCATGCTTCCATATCTATTTTCATACATATAGAATTTGTTCATATGCAAAAGTTGCGTATATATAGAATCCATCTTCCATATATAAACACTTCCATATATATATGTGCATATACAGAAGTTGTGCATATATAGAAGATGGCTTTTGTATATGCACAACTTCTATATATGCACATATATGGAATTATGCATATATGAAAGATGACTTACATATATATACAAATTTGTTATATGAAAAGCTACTATATATGCACATAGATATGAAAGTGTACATATATAAAAGATGACTTTTGTATATGCACATAGATATGGAAGCATGCATATATAAAAATCACACATGAAAAAATGCAAGGGAATTTATGAAATTTGACTTCTATATATGTGCTTACATATCTATATGCATATCCAAATGTCCACACATAGAATATAGCTTCTATATATGTTAAATTTTTGTATATGCACATAAATATGCAAACACATATATAGAAGTCGACTTTCCTAAATACATTTTCATTTCAGCATGTTTGATTTCCATATATGCATGTTTCCATATCTATGTACATATATTGAATTTATGCATATATGGAAGCCATTTTTCATATATGGTTGCTTCCAAATCTATGTGCATATATAGAAGTTGTGCATATATATGGAAGACGTATTTTGTATATGTGTGTTTCCATATATATGGAAGTCATCTTTTATATATTTGCAAATTTTTTATATGCATATAAATATGAAACTATGAATATATAGAAGAAGACTTCCACATATGTGTGACCATGTGGTCCCGTATGATGCCAAAGTGAATGTGTGGTGTTTGAGTGAGGATGAAAATGCAAGAGCAGGAATGAGTTATTTTTTAGTCGTACATAACAAAAATAGAGGAAAAAATGGTTGATTGTAAACTTATGAATGTCTATTTGAGAAAACAATCAATCCTATGTCTTTGTGACCAATCAAACCTCATTAAGTCTTCTAAGAGCCTCCCCAACAATGGCGAAAAAATATACTATAAATGAAAAGCTAATGATAGTATTGAATGAGGGTTATAACGGGGGATACTGGGGCATGTCCCAAAAGAATTGGAAATATTTCCAATAGCTGTCCAAAATCACCTCTAAGTATGGTGGTTCCTCCCACCATCACCTATAGGTAATATATGCTAAGATTGGCCACTAAACTACCTTTGTCCAATGCGGGAGATTGAATATCTCAACTTCTAGGTATCAGTATTGTATATGGAGCCCCTACTAAGGGTTGGGAGATTGAAGGAGGCTCACAATAATCTGCAACCTAAGACTTACCCCCTTTACAAGTTTTTTCTACTGAATTGGCTTTTTGGACTCTAAATGATGGATGAATTCAAGTTCCCCATTATTAACTTCTATTTTTGAGATGTAAAATAACTAAGGGGGGTTATTTGGATGCCTACCCCCACAGTCCTAACCTAAAATACAAAAATTGTTTGGTGACCCCTCAATGGGGAAAACTAGTGTGTTAAGTTAGAATAATTTTACAACGACTCTCAAAGTGGAGTGATGGATCACTTCTCATTTAAACTTAGGGTGTGAAAATATGAAAGACAATTTGAAGGCACACTATACATTTTAATTCCCAAATATCACTGTGGGCACAAGGGGAAGAGCATACTCTTGTCGATCCAAAGAGAGTCTCTCTATGTGTGAAGTGAATTTGTGTACAAAGTGATCATGTGTGCATTCACCAAATGTTTGAGATTTTAAACATGTTCTTATCAGTGGCGCTTACTCTTACTTAAAAGAAGTTCTATAATCATAGTCATAGCTTAAAATAAACATTAATCATAGCTCAAAATTAAAATAAATCACAATTGTTGAAAAGTGACAAGAAAGCCTAATGAGATTAGAAACAAAGTTCTTGGAGGGAAATTAAGAAAACAAATACTTTAACCACCTATAATTTATATTATAAAAGTCAATATAAATGCTCCAGATCTTAATTAAGGTGTGAGCTCTATATTTTGAAGGGAAGCAATGAGAAATGGCCATGCTTTAGGAATTTATAGAGAAAACAAAATGCCTACCTCCACACACTCGTTGCTTACTAATTCTGGTCTCAATATTGTCCCTCATATTGAATAGAAATTGAGCCATAAGAGGGTGTGATGGCATTTCTTTGACAATTCTGAGAGTAAATGTTGCAGTTAAGGCCACACAGGTTTTGGAGAAGTACCAAATGCTCTAAATCATTCCATGTTAAATTTCAAGCAACAACATTAGTCTAAAAATAACAATCTCAAGAATAAATAGTTTAAAAAAATTTATTAAACATTTGTTAATCTAAAGAGCCAAAGAGCCAAATTCTACATAGAATAGTTAGAAGAAAAAAGAAAAACAACAAGAAGAAAAAGGGCTAGGAGAAAATAAAATGAATGATATATATAATAAAAAAACAAAATACCCTTTACCAATATGTCACTTATTTTACTTAATGGTTATTCTCTTATGTCTTTACTTTTTACTCTTTCTCTATAACTTAGTTAATTAAACATATTTTAGTTAAAGAAATTCCAAAAAAAAAATTAAAAAAAGATAATATTTTTTTAATAAAAAATAATAAAAGGAAATAAAATATATATAAACCCTTACCCCACACTCTCTCTTACACTTTACCATTCCCTCTCCTTGCTCAACCTCCACCTCATCCTAAACCACCTTTTTGTAACTCACCTCTTCCCTACACTTCCCTATCACCACCATCCCCATTAATCAACCACCACTCCATCTCACTCCTCTACCTTTAATGCCTTTTCCTATTCATGTTTTGACAACACCCTATACATGGATTCTTTAAATGATGGCATAATAATGATGATGGCGACAACCATGAAATTTTTTCCATTGAAATGCTTTTCGTTAAAACCCTATGCAAATGAGAAATGCTCCATTAGAGAAATTTTGAGGTCTAAAATGAGCTTCCTTAGAAAAATGTACAACCAAAATAAACTTTATAAGAACCAATAGGATTCAAGATGATGATGTCAACCATGGGGATGATTCACCATTTTTGGAGTAAAAAAAGAAAAAGATTAAAAAAATAATAAAGTAATAAAACTATTTTTTAGACTCATATTTTCTATTTATCTCCCTAAAGTTTTACTCAAATTTCAAGTGGGAGTACTCATTTGATGGAAAAATTAATTCTTTATCCAAGGAGTACCCATGTTGCATACTTTCGATGGACCATTCTACATGAAAAAACATGATTGCAATCACGTTTTTCATGGTTTTCTCATTTTTCATGTAGCAGGGGCCATCAAAAGTATGCAATATGAGTACTCAGTGGAAGAGGAATCAAAGTCTACGTCCAACGAATGTTCTCGCTCAAAATTTGAGTCAACCCATAGGGAGATAAATTGAAAATATGAGTTGAAAAAGTATTTTTCTTTTTTCCCTCTAAAATCTGATGATGTAATCTAATCTTATTTTATTATTTCCACTATTATTTTATAATTCCCTTAAGAGGCCCATTTTAGATTTCAAAATTCCTCTAATGCATTTTTCTGTAAAATGTGGAAAGTATGAAATGCTATTGAAGACCCTATGCAAGGGCGAAATATTTTTGTTAAAACCCTATGCAAATAAGAGATGATTACTTTTTTTAAACCCTATGCAAGGATGAATTTAAATCCCTATGCAAAGGAGAAATTCTTGCTTTTCTTTAAACCCTAGCAAGTATGAATTGCTAGCCTTTGAGATGTTTAGGAGATTGGCAAAAGATTTTAGGACGTATTTTTGGAATTTACTAACCAGCAATAATAATAAAAAAATTACTATAATGTATTCTAAATAGATATTTTTGAATAATAAAGGGCCTAACTTCATTGGAGGTTAAATGGACATTAAAACTCCCTAATCTTCGAATTATAAGTTTGTGACCCTCTGTAATGAATGAATTTGAATGAATTTGAGGTTAAGGTAATCAATGAATTCTTTTTTGGGAATTTTTCTAGGGTTTTTCTCTATAATAAACCAGGATTAAAGCTATTAAAATAAAGCACATCATGTATCCTCATTCAAAGAAATAATTACATTTTAACCAAATTAACCAAACTTACGTATCCCTACATCATGCATAGAATAAAAACATTATCAACAAACATGTTAAGGGAGAATGAGCATAATAATGTTAAGGGAAGTTAACAGTTCAATGGAGGTTAAATGGACATTCAGACTCCCTTGTTTTCAAATTATAAGTCTACGACCTTGCATAATAAATGAATTTGAAGTTAAGGTAATCAATGAATCCTTTTTATTTGTATTTCTCTACAATTATAGAATTTGTTTGGATTTTTCTACAATTGTTTTTCTATAATGAACTAGGATTGAGGTAAATTAAATTCTATATTTAGATTCTAAGAAAAATGGTCCTATAAACCCACAATTGGGATTCTCTATGACAACAACATTTATCCTCGTTGTTTTCAATTAAAAGTTTCAAAGCAGGAATTACATTTTATCTAAACTAGCAAAACTCAGGTTTCATGACATTGTGAATTGAACAAAAGCATTATCATCATACATGTTAAGAAAGAACAAGCGTAATAATGTTTGCTCTGAAAGTTCTAAATATTATCAAAAGGAATAAGGGAAAACCAAATATTATAAACACTTTAAATGCATACGTCGAATAATTTGCTAAATCTTTTATATCGAATTTGCGTAAAAAGTTCCATACACACTCAGAAGGAATAAGGAAAAAACAAAGAATATAAACCCTTTAAATGTATACCTTGAATAATTTGCTAATTATTACACTGTTTGGAGTCTTTTCTTTTAAAATAAACCTGAAATCATCTTGATTTTTGGAGACAAATTTTAAGGAGTGTACATATATACTCCGCATATTTTGTTAATTTTCCTACATTTTAAGTCTTGGTTTTCAATAGGGTATTTTGTCTAATGGGTTTTCAATAGGGTATTTTGTCTAATGAAGGACACATAGTTCTTTAGTTTTACACTACATTGTTCCTTCAGATTGATACACTTCGCATGATGTAAAAAGGATCTATTTTGGAGAGAAGGAAGGGGCAATCCTTACAATTTTAGTGGGGCAGGAGGAGGTGCAGGAGTAATAGTATTTTGTTTTTTTAAGTAAAAATACAAGTACAATATGGGAATACTCTAATCTATAGTTGTAAGTAGAAAGAAATCCGTTATATGTGTGTTCTTGGTAGATGAAAAATTTAGATATATTTTCTATAGAGGAAGCAAATCAGAAATGTGTTATTGTAATCACATTTTTTTTTAACGAAAACATTTTTTCAGTAATAATAATAATAAAAAAAATTATTTCTTTTGAAAAATCTGACTTGATTTACTGAGGAAAAGGCTTTATTTATACTTAGCATATTTTTCTAGTTGTCTAAGGAAAAATCACAATTTTTCGTTAGTAGAAATCCTTAGTAGAATCACAATTTTTGTAATTTCTTCACATTTAAAATTAATTATTTTTAAAAAACTCTAGACTAAGCATAATATTAATTTGACTTAGGAAGGAAAGTGATGGCAGAAAAGGTGAGCAAGATTCAAACATGGGATTAATGATTCAAAATAGTATCTTTCGAGGCGAATGATTCTAATATAACTTTAACAAAAAAATTGATTGTTGTCATTCATTCTTTTAATAAAATTTCTAGGTAAAGATCTCACAGGTCTCTTATTCAAATCAGGGCTCTGAATAAAAAAATGCAAATATTGTATACAGCGAAACGTAAATTTTACCATATTCTTGCCCTTCTAATGAATGCCTCAATTTTGGGGGAGAATAAAGTGAACTAGTAGATTCAAAATATCAACAACTCTAAAATTTACGAGACAATTCAAATCACACCACTAACTCAAAGGTTTCCCCAACGAAGAATTCGTGATGAGGAAAGTGATGCAACTTTAAAGATAAGCATCACACCAACGTGACTTTAAAGTTTGCAGGATAGAGAGTGGAGACTGCCTAAGTCTGCTATGTTGAAAAATGTGTAACTAGGTTCGGTCTTCATAAGTATGGAATGTATTCTTGTAAATATAAAGTGTAAAGAAGTTATTATTATTATTGGGGCATTGGTTTCATGCAAGTTCTTTTATTTTATAGGTCAAGCACCCATTGAGTGCTTCTAGGGCTTATCCTAGGTATAAGAGTCACTGCCATATATTGAAGACCCTATGGGCACATTGTAAATTGTGAAGAAAAAGTTATTTTGTCTTTAAATTGTCAAAATACCTCCAATATCAAGTCAGCCTAAAGAGTTGTCAAGTAGGCCTACATGAAGAGCCACGTCCACCCTTGAAGAAGCCTGTACATAGAGAGGAACTCGTCCTCTATTTGGATCACTCACTCATATCTTGATATGCAAAGAAGTAGAAGAAGAAGAGATTGAAGAAGGAAGTGGAAAGAAGAGGAAGTCGAAGAAGTTGAAGTGTTTCTGGGCCTTATCTATCTCTCTTGGGAAGATCAAAGTTAGGGTTTATGCATTGGGATATTTTGTGTTTCTATCTTGGAAACAGAAGAGAAGAGAAGGAAAGTGAAGGTATCTTAGGATATTGAAGACCCTATGGGCACATTGTAAATTGTGAAGAAAAAATTATTTTGTCTTTAAATTGTCAAAATACCTCCAAGATCAAGTCGGCCTAAAGAGTTGTCAAGTCGGCCTACATGAAGAGCCACATCCACCCTTGAAGAAGCCTATACATAGAGAGGAAATCGTCCTCTATTTGGATCACTCGCTCATCTCTTGATATGCAAAGAAGTAGAAGAAGAAGAAATTGAAGAAGAAAGTGGAAAGAAGAGGAAGTCGAAGAAGTTGAAGTGTTTCTGGGCCTTATCTATCTCTCTTGGGAAGATCGAAGTTAGGGTTTATGCATTGGGATATTTTGTGTTTCTATCTTGGAAAGAGAAGAGAAGAGAAGGCAAGTGAAGGTCTCTTAGGGCATCTTATTAGCCCTAAGACTCAAGAAAAGGCAAGTGAAGTCAAGATGGAAGGCTATTAGAGGGAGATCGAAGTCTCCAAGAGAAGCAACAATAGTTTCTGGGGAGCAGAATTTCAAATATACTGGGAGGTCAGAGATATTACAGTATGAGACTGTGGTAGACTTGATCTTGAAGGGTATTTGTATGAGTCTTTAGGTCATGGTATTCGACAATTGAAATATCTATAAGAAGAGAAGAGATTTACAGGTTTTCCCCTCAAGAGGAGGGGTTTTGACCCTAGCTTGCAGCCTATATGTTGTGTCATTGTTCTTATTGTTTAGGTAGTTGTTTGATGTATTGCACATTAGAATAATAACGAACAAAGATAATAAGTAAAAGGTAACACAAATAGTTATCAAGTTAAGAGAATTAACATATTCATTTCCCTATTGAATTCTAAACATGGTATCAAAGCTTTGGTTCTCTAGGGGCATCATGAAGATCTCCTCTACAATGAAGAAGGTCATCAAGAAAATTGCAAGACATCTCAAGAAAGGTATCAAGGAAGAATGGATTTTCTTATTCTCTTCAAAGAAGGAATCAATCAATGAAAGGGATGAAGATATCTTCTCCTCTCTCTCTGGTACATTCCAAGATGAAGACATCTAGGTAATTGATAGCGGTGCATCAAGGCATGTGACTAACCACTCCAACCAATTGAAGACCTTATCAAAAGGAAAATCCGCTTACTATGTGGAACTTGGAGACAACAAAAGCTATTATGTGAAGGGCATTGGATCAACTTCCATAAAACTCGAAGATGGAAGCAACCTCCACCTCAAAAACATTCTATTTGTTCTAGGTTTGCACAAAAATTTACTTTCTATTTCAAGTTTAGAAGACAAAGGAGATAGAGTAGCCTTCATTGATGGAAAAGTAGTTGTTTGGGGGAAATATTCAAGCATAGATCAAGCTAAATTTATTGCTATCCGAGAAGGAAGGCTCTACAAATTAATATCTCCTATAAACCAAGCACTAGCTCACACTGAGATTAGCCCATGTGAACTTTGGCATCGAAGTTTTGGTCATATACATTTCAAAATACTTCCAACTTTAAGTTCCATAGTAGATGGAATCTTGAATCTAAAGGAAGATCATGAAGGTTCTGCAAGGGATGTGCATTGTGCAAGAATACCAAGATACCATTTGGAAGCAATGCTTTGCGGTCGAAATAAATCTTGGATCTCATTCACTCTGATGCATGTGGCCCTATGACTCCAAAATCACTTGGAGGCCACCTATACTATGTCACATTCATAGATGGTCATTCAAGAAATACCTGGGTTTACTTAATGAAAACCAAGGATGAAGTATTTACAAAATTTAAAGAATTTAAGGCTGAAGTGGAGAACCTTACAGAAAGAAGAATCAAGATACTAAGATCTGATAATGGAGGATAATATACATCCAAAGAGATTATAGCATTCTATAAGGAGTTTGGGATTAACAGGGAGTTGATAGTCCATATAAACCAAAACAAAATGGAGTTGCAAAATGAGATAATAGATCTATAGAAGAAAGTCTAAAAGCAATGTTACACGATCAAGATCTACCTAAGTTTTTGTGGGGAGAGGCAACAAAGACAACGGTCTACATTCATAATCGATGTCCTCGCAGATCTTTGGTTAACAAGACTCTTAAAGAAGTGTTCACTAGAAAGAAGCCATTTGTAGATCATCTCCAAATCTTTGGGTGTCATGTTTATATTCATATACCAAAGGACAAAAGAAAGAAACTGGATCCTTCCAGTATGAAGGGTATATATTTTTTGTATAGTAACTCATCAAAACCTTATAGAATCTATATGAAAGATGGGCATTGTTAGAGCCTAGATTTGCCTCAGGCTGAAAAGACAAGGTTCTAGGTCCACATCAAACCACGCTCAGCCTCGTAGCTAGCCCTACGAGGACAGGAGAGGGCTCTCTCCAGGTCAATCTCAGAAAAAGATAATCGATGGGGCTCGAGATGACTGTAATAAAACCTAATCTTATGCTATGTATTAAGTACAAGGATTTGTTTTGAGTTTTTGGGGGTTTTGTGCTAGAAACAGGGAAAGGTAAATTGCGCTCGGGGATGAGGCACAGTTTCTGCAGAGTTCTTATTGGGGCAAGGAAGGCAATAATTTTGATGCTTTGAAGTGAGTGAATGGATAGATCAGACTGGTGAGGAGCTAAGGAGAGCAAGAGAGTCTCAAGGATTCTCCTTAAACAGATGAAAACATGGAAATTTAAATAAATTCAAAGGCAGAGCATAGCAGTTAATGGATTCTACCTTAATCACTCATTTGTCCAAATTCAGAAGAAGAGACAGGAAAATGATACACATAACACTAATGAACTTACAATTACTTAGAGAAGCACACCATCAAAACATAAAGCCACATGGATCCCAAACAGTGCTGCAAAACCCTGGTCTTTCCTTAGCCAAAAATGCAGAGATAGAATGTCCAATGATATGCCAAAGCAATCCCTAGTGTCCAACCCTGAAAATGACTTAGGAATTACATGATATAGACTAGCCCAACCCATTCCCTTGACTCTAGGGGTCAAGCTCACCATTCTAGGAGTTGTTTCAACCAATTCTAAACAAAGCACTAAAATCTAGGAAATCAAAACAACTTGCCTTTATAAGGTAGGAAACTGATTAATTCATTAAATTTTCACTTTTTAGTGAATGAATCCACTAGAACAAGTAAAGAAGTGCCAAAATTACATCATGTTTATCCAATTACATCAAGATAGATCAAAAATTACATCAAAAAGCAAAACTAGTCAAACTGGCCGAATTTCTGAGCTGGAAGGTGAAAAATTGAGCAAAAATCCTCTATGCGCCCCGCTAAATCCTCTATGCATCGCGCCACTTTGAGGCTGAGTTTGAGGCCCTTCCTAAAGTCCAAATTGATCCCATGATAGCTCATTCGAAATCCCTACCTATCTACTTTCCAACCAAGTGGAATTTCTGAATTTGGTGCCCATTTGCTCCTCCAAAACTTCAATCTCCCAAGACTGCTTCATGTGTGTCAAAATAGGGGCAGTGAGGTCATTTTTTGAGTGTTTTTAGCCTCCTGAGGACTCAAAACTTGCCCAAAATTCTTGGCCATGCACCAGCAGTCATGATTTTTTATGAAAAATCCAAAAATATAAACTTTTTGCAATTTGGAGCTCCCTAGCAAAAGCGCGCGTCATGTGGCGCGGCGCATGGGGAGAAAAACCTTGTTTTTTGTGCCAAAATTTGTCAAAATGCCAAAAATGCCCCAAATTTCTTGAAATTTGGGTTGGAGCTTCTTCATTAAGTGTCATGCTGGGCTAAAGAGGCTTTGGACAATATCTGAAGACGATCAAGCTCCCTTTGCCTCTTTTGCTTCCTTATTGCCTTCCTCAATTTTGCCTTTAAATTCCTGATTCGTGCCTTGCAAACCTTGTTCCACGCCATGTAGTGGAAAGCCATGTGTCTCAGCAATGTGTGGTCCTTATCGGCCTTGTCCAGTAGTCTCTCCAAGTGGATTTTGATTCTCTCGAGATTAGACTCCCGATCCTCATTAATCTCTTGCTCCAATGACGTGAGCTCAATTCTTCTCCTTTGTGCAGCTTGGCGATTCTCGCGGATGTTTTGTAACTCCATGATTGCTTGCTGATCTTCAAGTTGTTTGTTCCTCTGCTCCAAATACTTCATGGTCCACTTAGCTCTCTCCAAGTCAAGGGATAAGGCTTGGATTTCTGTTTGCTGCTCCTGGATGATCTCCCTAAGTTTGGCACTTTGTGGGCCCGTATCTGTATCATCATCATGAATGAGAATGAAGTCGGTCTCTTGTTCACCTGAAGGCCCCTCATCCTGCATTGGCCTCTTGCCTTTGTCCTGTACCTGTGATGCTGATGGAGGAAGCGAGGCCCCTTCCACACCGGGTGGAGATAACACTCGCTTTGCTGCTACAAACAAATGTCTGGTGCCCCTCTGATATGTGATGAATATCGGCACACTAGTGGTCTCATGGTGCTCATACTGATGAGAAGGTCCACTTGTCTCATGCTTGACCTCTGATAATCTCTGTGAAGCTCTGAAGAAGTCACGAGAGATGAAATCATCCCAAGTGATGCCCTATAATCCAAGCTGATGAACCACCAAAATCGTAATAAGAGCAAAATGATAAACATTATTAAGTTGTTGTTGAGGGGTTTTATGCTGCACAAGTTTGGTCATCCTCTCTATGTTCCAGCAAATGAAATATGAAATGTTCATCATCCGTACCCTGGTGAAATGCATGAGCAACCTGATGTGATAAGCATATAGACGAGAGAACCGTCCCTCACAGTTGAAATATTTCATGATAAATTTCATTAGTGGAGCATATTCATCTTTCAGATATCGGAATGGAAACACTCTCCTGAGCTGCCTCAAGAAACCAGTTTTAATGTATGGCTCATAATGCTGCTGGTCAATCTTCTTCCTCTTGGTCCATGGTTCCCCAATGTTTGGTATGTCGGTTGCTAGTGAGACAGTTTCTAGTGTAAGTGTAAAGGTGACACCAGCCAAGGTAGCCTGATCTCCATGTAAATGTAGCACAAATAGACAAGCCAACTCATGATGAAATTGAACATTAGCCACCTTTTGACAAAACTCATAGCATGACTGATGCTGAAAACAAAACATGGCAAAAGGGCAGGCCTGTAATTCAGTGAGGGTGACCAGTTCTTCTCTGATATGCCTACCTCCTCTATGAGGCCTCCGAGGTGCATGTTCCTCCATGGGAGAGTCACTTTAAGTTTCCATTTCATAATCAGATGAATGCTCAGATGCCATGACTGTTGTTTCTCAAACTACCTTGGAGAAAAAGATGTTGGTGTATGAAAATTGATTGGACTGCTCTTTAGTGATGTGTGCAAACTCTGCCACCAAAGGGGAAAACAAATGAAATAGGGACTGTTAGGAAGGGGAAATAATATCAAGGGATTAGGAATTATTGGGACAAATTTGTTTGGGAAATATGGGAGAGGGTTTGAGGGATTTATGTGTGGGATAGGGTTTAGGGTTTCACATTTGAAAGTTTTGGGAAAGGGAATTTAGGATAGGGGTTTGGTAACTTTAGGGGATGGGGAACAATGGAGTCAAGGAACAAAGGGAATTAAGGAAAAAAGAAATAATGGAAAAGAGTAACCTTGGTGGCAAACAAGTTTTGAAACCACCATCACTTATCACATAATTGGATGAAATACCAAGATAAGGACCCTACCTAGAAAATCCACGCAAGTTATGGGCAATTTGGAGAAATTTCAATCAAATTCGGGCTTTCAGGTGTATGTGCCACGCCGCATAGCCAATGCGTCGTGTCGTGCCAGTGCGTCGTGCCCGTTCAGAATTACACTGCGCAACTTCTCCCAGTGCGCCGCGCCTTCTACCCAATGCGCCGCACCGGCCAAATTTCCTCCAACTTCACCCAAATCGCACACTAACTCAACCAATTTACTTTGAATGGCTTCTCCTTGGTCTTGGCATGCAAATAACATTGATCTTCATGAAAATATCTTTATAAAGACATGGATTTAATTTTTGACTCTCCAAGACCCATCTTTGTAATGTTTTGGCATTGGCACTTTTTCTATTTTAATACAACTCTGTTTTTGAATTTCCTTTTTGATTTTTTGACTGAAATGATGAAATTCTTGGCAATTTTTTGCAGGGATAGCTGACATGGAATTTGGCAAAGGAGACCAAGGTTGCGCCTGAAGAATTCAACAACTGAAAACTTTTGAAAATTATTACAAAGGACAAAATGTTGACTTTTCTTCAAAACAGAGTTTTGAAGAATAGTCATAATCCATCAATATGACGATGAAATTCACGAAATAGAAAACATGTGTAGAACCTCCCTCTGGCCTACTGGCATTTGGACACTTTAACGACTCAATTTGTGAAATCCTAGACCTATGATTGACATGACTCTTTTCCCATTAAAAGATCAAACATTGACTGTCATGGACTTTAATAAACATTGATGAAAAGACCTAAGCCAGCAGGTACAAGACATGAGGGGAATGAATGACAAATCCCTTCTGTCAAATTATGGCATGTTCCTAAATGGAATGCAGGTGATCGAGTGGGATGGGACACCTAAAAATGAAATGCAAAAAGAGTTTTGATCTCTGATGGAGGACTGACAAGACCGACTCTAACAGGAATCACATTGAACTTTGTCGTGATGTCATATTTTATGAGAGTATAGCATTCAGGAAGTCAAAAGAAATGTCTATAGATTCTGACGATGAAGAACTTCCAATATTTGAGGAGGAAATTGACAGGGAAGGAGTAGAATCACACCATGAAGAAGAAGGGCCTAGTGAACTTGTTCAAGCTGTGGTCGTTCCAGAAACAAGGAAAATACCTAATTGGTTGAAATCCACATAATTTGATGCAGAAGGTCATGGGGCAGCGCAAGGATCATTTAGACAAAGTAAGAAACCAAAGAAATCTTTTGGGTATGTTGCATACATGAAAAAATTAATAGAATCATTACCATCCACCTTTGAAGAGGTTCTAGAACATTGAGAATAGAAGGATGTCATTAATGAAGAGTATCAATCTATAATGAAGAATAGAGTCTGGGAGATTGTATCTAGGCCCGAAGAAAAATCTATGGTTACTTCCTAGTGGATCTATAAGATCAAGCATGCAGCTGATGGAAGTATAAATAAGTATAAAGAAAAATTTATGGCTAGAGGTTTCTCTCAACTTGAAGGCATCGACTATGAAGATACATTTTCTCCATCAGCAAGATATACAATGATTCGATCATCAGTCTCTTTGGCAACATCGATGGGATGGAACATCCACCAAATGGATGTCAAGACTCTGTTTCTGAATGGCGCTATAGATGAATAAGTCTATATAGAACAACCCTTGGGATTTGAAGTCAAATATAGGAAGGCATATGTTTTAAAATTGAAGAAAGAATTATATGGCCTCAAGCAAGCACCAAGGGCATGGTATGCTAGAATGGATGCATACCTACAGAGAATAGGCTTCACAAAAAGTTTTGTTGAATTGAACCTTTATATAGAAGTTGTAAATAATGAACCTCTAATTATTCTTTTGTATGTAGATGATCTTCTCTTGATAGGTGTAGAAGGTAAAATTGAAGAATGTAAGAAGAAATTGGCAGTAGAATTTGACATGAAGGATCTTGGGTTGATGCATTAATATTTGGGACTAGAAGTTTGGAAAGGACCGAATGAAGTCTATTTGAGTCAAGGAAAGTGTGTGATAGAGATACTAAAGACCTACGACATGATGGATTTTAAACCTATGACCACTCCGATGATCACAAACTTGAAGAGACTAAGGAGTTTTGAATCAAGCCATGTGGATCCTTCCAAGTATAGGCAAATCATTGGCTCATTAATGTACTTGGTGAATACTCGACCAGACATATTTTTTGTGGTAAATGCACTCAGTCAATTCCAAGTGGAGCAGAAGCATGATCATTGGATAGTAGCAAAGCATATTCTGAGATATATGTAAGGAACCATCAACTACTATCTAAAATATGGTAGAAGGAATGATGTCCAATTGATTGGATATATATATTATGACTAGGGAGGCAACGAACAGGATAGTAGAAGCACTATGGGAGGAGGTTTCAGTTTAAGATCCTCTATGGTCTCATGGATGAGCAGAAAGCAAGATGTCGTTGCTTTGAGTAGTGCTGAGGATGAATATGTTGCAGCACGTGAAGTAAGTAGAGAAGAAGTATGGCTAAGGAAGCTACTATCTGACTTGTTTGAAGGATCGATCAACCCTACAGTGATACTTTGTGATAACATCAGTTGTATCTGTTTGTCTAAGGATCTAGTGTTTCATGGAAAGACAAAGCACATCAACAACAAGTATCACTATATTCAAGAGCTAGCACAAAATGGTGTGTTGCATCTACAGTATATCTCCACTGATGAATAGGTAGCTGACATATTAACGAAATAAATTTCGAACAAGAAGCTTGTATACTTAAGGGACAAGCTTGGTTTAGTTGATTTTTCCTCCCTAATTAAGAGGGAGAGATAGACACTACATTCTTGTCTTCACTTGGAAAGAAAGAATGTAGGTAACCATCTAGCATTTGATACTCTTTGAAAATGTGGTAGGGCATTCAAGATAAGAGTATTCATGGACTGATATTCTTTGAGGATTAGCTACCCAAGATAAGAATAGTCTAATGGAATGTCATACTTTGTGAACACCCGGTTGGAGTATGTACCTTGGAGACAGTGATGATGGTGTCTATACATCATTTCTCTCGCCATCATTGTGCTATGATCTTGTGGAGAGATAGAGTTATTAGTCAAGGCCTTGCTATGTGAAAATGTTGGTTAATATGATGCTAGACAAATGGATTACCAATCTGACTCTTCTTATGAGATCTCTTCAGATTAAGAATGACCATGTGCCTCTTATGAATACCTCCCTAGATAAGTGGGAGTGTTGAAAAATGTGTAACTAGGTTCGGTCTTCATAAGTATGAAATTTATTCTTGTAAATATAAAATGAAAATAAGTTAATATTATTATTGGAGCATGGGTTTCATGCTCAAGTTATTTTATTTTATAGGTCAAGCACCCATTGAGTGCTTCTAGGGTTTGTCCTAGGTATAGGAGTCATTGTCATATATTGAAGACCCTGTGGGCACATTGTAAATCGTAAAGAAAAAATTATTTTGCCTTTAAAGTGTCAAAATACCTCCAAGATCAAGGTGGCCTAAAGAGATATCAAGTCGGCATTTATGAAGATCCATGTCCACCCTTGAAGAAGCCACGGGGGCTTCACTCAATGAACCTCTAACATAGCACATGTGTTCATGGCATACTAAACAATACCCTTAATTTGACTACATATTGGAAAATACCTTTAAAAATCACATTATTTAACCCCCTACCAATACAAACCCAATACACCTTCCCAATTTAAAAAACCCCTACTTTCACTAGATATTGTAGGTATCCATTTTTTCATTAACATTTTTTATTTCCCTTTATATTTTTCATTAACTTTCAGCTCCATTTTTTATACATGACAATATAAAAACCATTTACCCCCTATTATATGCTCAATATATTATGTCATTTTTTACTCAATATATATCCCCCAATGTGAATGCATGTGGTATGGTATTTCTCCCCCCATTGAATCCCCTGTGGAAGAAGCCTATATATAGAGAGGAGCTCATCCTCCATTTGGATCACTCACTCATCTCTTGATATGCGAAGAAGCAGAAGAAGAAGAAGTCGAAGAAGGAAGTACAAAGAAGAGGAAGTCGAAGAAGTCAAAGTGTTTATGGGCCTTATCTATCTCTCTTAGGAAGATCGAAGTTAGGGTTTCTGCGTTGGGATCTTTTGTGGTTCGATCTTGGAAGCAGAAGGGAAGGGAAGGAAAGCAAAGGTCTCTTAGGGCATCTTACTATCCCTAAGACTCAAGACAAGGCAATCGAATTCAATAGAAAGGCTATTAGAGGGAGATCGAAGTCTCCAAGAGAAGCAGAAATAGTTGTTGGGTAGCATAATTTTAGATCTACTGGGAGGTCAAAGGTATTGCAGCAGGAGGTCCTGGTAGACTTGATCTTGGAGGGTATTTTTCTAAGTCTCTAGGTCATGGTATTCGTCAGTTGAAATATATATAAGAAGAGAAGAGATTTACAGGTTTTCCCCTCAAGAGGAGGGGTTTTGACCCTGGCTTGCAGCCTATATGTTGTGTCAGTGTTCTCATTGTTTTCCTAGATGTTTGATGTATTTCACATTGGAATAATAATGAACAAATATAATAAGTAGAAGGTAACACAAACAGTTATCAAGTTAAGAGAATTAACATATTCATTGCCCTATTGAATTCTCAACATGCTAGATGTTAAATGGGCATTCATAAGACCAGTGGCAAGTGAATTGTTTCAATTTACATGGTTTTTTAAATGACAAAAAGATTTTGATGAGCCTCATCATTGGGTAATTATATGGGCCTTAATTCACCTCCTAGCTTAGTCAAACCAACTATTCTCACAACTTATTGCATACTTTTGATTATATTTTGTTTATGATATGAGTTAGAGTTGGATATTTTTCTTTGTGGTCTAATGTGCATTTAATGCAGGATTAAAGGATAAAAATAAGGAATTTTAGCAAAGACCTTGGTCAAAACTCGAATGGGACAAGGGAGAGGAATTATAGGAGAGAAATCCTCCTCATTTACTACCCCTCCATTCGAATATTCCTCCATCGTCTCGGAGTGCAACCAACCAAGTCATGAGGACTAAAAGGCAGTCAAGCAAGTGGAAGTCAGAGCACCAGTTTATCTCTAGTTTGGGACCCAAGCCTCCCTAATTTTAAGGAAGTCGTTGGAGACTTCAGAAGTATAAGTAGAAAGGCCTAGCACTTCAGTAGGATTTGAACTTTTGATTGTAAAACTTTAGTTTATTTTTGAGTTGCAAGACTTGTGACAGTTGTTGATGTAATCCATTGCTTTGATAATAAGAATGAGTTTTGTTTTGAGCCAACACTGAGTTAACTCAGAGGATTGAAGCTCTTGGGTTAGGGTCCAACCCTAGCAGCTAAGGCTCCTCTTTACTTTACATGTATGTTAGCGTAGATTCATGGTTTAATTGTTCATTTGCTTAAGTAGCTGCATTTCCATTACAGCAGGGTAAAGTAGATTGGTTGTGTTTCAGATTTCTAGTTATCGCCTGAGCTTTTGTGTTGTTGTTTTGATTTAGTACTTGGTTCATTTTGTCGTCATATCTTTCCATCACTCTCTTTCTATAATAGATCTCACTCATATTCTCATTTCCTTCAGCACGAAATGCTTAAGCAGAAGCCAAGAAATCATGTCTTAGTCTAATTATACCCATAGATCTCTTTACTGTCCGATCCACAATAAACCTAGACAATCACCATTAACCTCGTCCGATTCATTTCAACGCTTGACTTTATGTGCTCTAGATCTCCACCATCAATCTACCTAGCCTAATCCAACGGCTATCGCGTCATCTTCCACCTACTTTATGCACTCTAGATCTCCACCGTCTATCTGCCTAGCTTGATCCAATGGCTATCGCATCCTCTTCCACCTACTTATGCACTCCAAATCTCCACCGCCGATATGTCGCGCTCTCAATCCAATGGTTATCACGTCACCCAATCACCAACTAGCTTGGCCGATCTCCACCATTGATCAAACTCGCACGATCTGATGACTATCGCGCAATCTTGCGCGGATTCTTGCACGACCGATATCCACCCGAGAGCACACAAGAAAAGTGGTTTTCTGGTTGCTACGTGTCACCCAATTAGGCTAATCACATAAAATTTTAGAATACAGCTTACAGCTTTGAGGGCGCACGATAAACTGTTTACCACCTACAAAAACCGCTGCATTATTCCTCACGTTTTTTTTCCCTCCTGTCGCCACGTGACTTGATGTGTCCATCCATCTATTCATTTCATCTCTGCGATAAGAACTTCACCATTCATCTCTTGTTGATCCTATTCATTCGTTTATTCACTTAAACCTCCGTGATAAGATATTCACCATTCACTCCCGTTAAACCTGTTCGTTCATCTATTCACTAAATCGCCCGCAATAAGATCTCCAACGCTCATCTTCTGATTAACCCTGTCCATTCATCTATTCATTAAATTGCCTGCAATAAGATATTTGCCACTAATCTTCCATTCATTATGTTCGTTGATTGATCCATCCGTCTATTCACGTAATCCCCTACAATAAGATCTTCACCACTCATCTTCTGTTCTTACTGTTCGCTGATCGATCCAACGGTTCCTATGCACTTATACTTCGTTACATCCTCCTTTCACTGATTTCAGTCTTCGTTTGCTCTTCCGATTGACTCCTTGCATGCTTGATTTTACTGAAACACCAAAAACGCAAAAACAAACTTAGTTTACTTTCCTTGCTTACACATTAGTTTGGTTTAATGCTCTTTACTTCTGTAACTTAGATAGCAGCATTAGGTTAGTATTTATTTAGCAATTATGCTTAATTTAGTTGTTTAAATGGTTAATTAGGATATGGTGCGATTTAGCATTACATGTTGTTTTCTTCATTACTGCAGTAGAGTAGCTCTCTTAGAATAGATTTTCTCTTCTTCCATCAAAGAATCAAGCTTCTTCTGACTCTATAGAAGTCTGGCTTGGAACCCCTGGGGTCACTTGCCACATGAACAAGTGATAATAGGGAGGACCTTCACTTCTACTTGTGCATATAGCACTGTCACCTCCAAGTTTGTACAAACCCCAAGTTTATAAGTAAAGCTAGTAGCCCAGGAGTTGCAACATCCTTGCTGCAATACTAGCGCTCATCACTTTTCGGCACCGTTGTCGGGGAGGTGTCAGAGTAGAATGTGATCCCTGCTCTCTTTTCTTCTATTTATAGTCTTCAATTTTATTCCATTAGTTTATTTCTACAAAATTGATCTAGTAGCTTCCTTTCTTTTATTTGTCATTATCTTCTTTCCTTTCCATTCTGCAAGTAGAATTTCAATTCAGCAAGTAGTTTCTTTCTGTCAGTAGTTTTCATTCAATTAGAAATTTCATTTCTGCAAAGTACTTTCTTGCTAAAAAAATCTTCCAAAATCCAACCCAAAAACATTTCCTTTCATGCCTCATAGAAGTAGGGATAATTTAGGAAAATTCTTGCCAAATACCCCCATTGCATCCAATAGCCAACCTTCTCTCTTCTTCGATGGTTGTGAACTGGAAGAACCTTTAGGTGAACAACCTAACATATTTGAAGAACCTATAGGGAAAGAAGAAGAGGAAGAACCCATTCCTATTGAACCAATGGCTGAAAACCAAAATGAAAAAGGGAATAGAGAGAGAATTGAGGGTGTGTTCCCCATCAAGGAAACCAATGGGGACACTAAGATGAAGAATATAAGCCCCTATGCTCTACCTCATTTCCATGGCCTAACCACAGAGGACCTTGTCACTTTCTTATTTGAGTTTTTTTTTTTATGCTGAACCTATGAATATATAGATGATGAGAAAAAGTTAAAATTGTTTCCATCTACCCTCAAGGATGCAACATTGCGCTGGTTCATGGGTTTACCTGGAGATAGCATCACAACTTGGCCTTAGATGCAGCAGCCTTTTAACAAGAAATATAGGGACTACTGTAGGTCAAGGGATACTAAAGAAGAGATTTTTAGGATGGCCATGGGCCAGGATGAATCCTTATAAGACTACAAAGAAAGATTCCAGCTCAATTACAAAAGGGCCAGGTGCACACTTGACCCTGAATCACTAAAGTTGGTCTTGCTTAGAGGAGTAAGGGAAGAACTTCTGGATACCTTACATTTGTTAGAAGGAGGAGATATCTACCAATTACCTTATGAGGATATCAAGACTGTCTTTAGAAATCATTCTAGGGCAGCCAAGAAGAAGGGTAGGAGTAGTCAACCTATGGCCAGTACATCATCTTCCAACTCATCCATCAAGGATGAAATTAGAAATATGCTAGAAGATTTCAAAAGTGAGATGCTGCAAACCCTTGCCTTGCAATTGGACTCCATGAATATCAAAAGGAAGCAGAGAGAGCCTTGGCCATCTTTTTCCCTAGATGCACCAGGGGACATCCTAGGAATGAATGTCCATTGAACTGCATTGAGATTTGCTCGGTTTGTGAAGAAAAACACTCCACAGACATTTTTCCTTATTTACCAGGACTCAAAGTTGTATATCAAGGAGCTAAAGGGGTCACTGATCAGCTTTTCTACATCAACCAAAGGAGACCCCCTGGGCCTAGACCATACCAGCAGGGTATGCAAGGGTCATCCCATGCATATTACCACCCCAGCCAAACCATAGATATACCTTCTTGGGGACCCCCCTGCTCATCCTTCCTAGTCTACACCCCCTCCTTGGTCCTATGCATCTCAGTATCATTCCCATCCAGCCATCCAATCATTTCAAACTTATGTCCAGCCACAACCTCAGTGGAATACCCCACTCCAGGGGTGGAAGCCCCAATACAACAATGCTCCAGCTCTATTGCCTCCACCACCTACCCAACCACAACTCCTACACTCTTCTACACCCAAGCAACCCCAGATGCCTGCCCAACCAAATCCAAACCCAAACAATAGGCAGTCTCAACAAGTATATAATGGAGAGACATCATACCCAGCTTATGTTGTAGAAATCCAAGAGATCAACCTAAGATCTGGGAGAATTCTCCCATATAACCAACCTCCCTCTCCACATAAGGAGGTTGAGGAAGAAAGAGAGGAAAGCAACCTTAAAGTAAATCCACCCTTTCCTGAGAGATTAGACCAACCACTCCAACCTACCCCAGAAGAAACTGAACTTCTAGGAGAATTGAAAAATCTATGTGTAAAGATCCCCCTTCTCCGGGCAATTAAAGATGTTCCCATTTACAATAAGTTGATTAAGGAGAAGTGCTTCAAGCATCCAGGAAGAAGAAAAAGGGATGACCCTACCATTAATTTCATTGGTCAGTTGTATGACTTAATACTGGGGCAGGTAATATGTCCAAAATATTTGGACCCTAGAAGCCCTGTAGTAGATGTGCACGTCAATGGCACCATTGTCCCACACACTCTGATTGATCTTGGGGCTACCATGAATGTGATGACCAAGGACACCATGCTAAAGCTCAACCTCCAAGGGTCATTGAGGAAGACCACAACAATTCTGCAACTTGCAAACCGTTCCACAGTCACCCTTGAGGAAATTGTGGAGGATGTGATGGTCTCCATTGACTCCTAGGAGCACCCTGCAGATTTTCTAGTTCTCCAGCCTAAGGCTAAGCTTACTGGTTACCCTCTCATCCTTGGGAAGCCATGGTTGGCCACAACTGATTCTTACATTAGCTGCAGAGCTGGGAATATGACCATCAAGAATGGGCATATGTCCAAACAGTTAGTCCTATACCCTCCTGCTCAACCTTCTCTAGAGCATGATTTACCTTTATGGTTGGAGGAGGAGGAAGAAGATGAGGTTTATTCAGGCTAACTTTATGTTGTGGAAGCAACCATAGGATGAGGACAGCAAGATGAGGATGACTTGATTGAGCACCTGCTCCAAAGTCCAACTCCTAGTTCATCACCATTAGAAGAAGAAGTAAGGGAAATCCAGAACAATCATCCAATTGACTTATGATTGTCCAATTCCAACCCACTCCATGTCAAAACCATATAATTTGTCCCAGAGAAAACTTTGAAAATTAATCCATCTCTTTCTGCTCTCAAAGAGGAAAAGCTATGCAACATGTTGAGAGAAAACCTAGAAGCCTTTGCTTGGAGTTACAAGGAAATGAAGGGAGTGCACCCCTCAGTGTGTACTCACCACATATACATCAAAGAAGGTTGCAAGCCAGTCAAGCAACCACAAAGGAGAATGAATCCAGCTCTTAAAGATATAGTCAAAGAGAAACTGCAAAAACTGCTAGTTGCAAGATTCATTTACCCTATCTCTAACAGTGAATGGGTCTCTCCTTTAGTGTTAGTTCCCAAGAAAAATGGTAAGTGGAGGATTTGTGTCAATTATATGGAGTTGAACGAAGCCACAAAGAAGGATCATTTCCCCCTACCCTTCATTGACCAAGTGCTAGACGGCCTAGCAGGGAAGAAGTTTTTCTCTTTCCTAGATGGATTCAGTGGATACAACCAAATCCAAATCTGCCCAGAAGACCAGGATAAGACCACATTCACCTATCCTTGGGGTACTTTTGCCTATAGGGTCCTTCCTTTTGGCCTATGCAATGTCCCTGCCACTTTCCAGAGAACAGACTTGAGTATCTTTGCTGAATTGGTACATGCTGTAGTGGAAATCTATATGGATGATTTTACACCTTATGGCTGTGATTTTCAAGAAGCCCTAACTAAACTAGGCAAAGTATTGCACAAATGTGTTGAAATGAGCCTATCTCTCAGTCCAGAAAAATGTGAATTTCTAATGATTGAAGGGACCGTGCTAGGTCATTCAATATCTCAGCAAGGACTACAGGTGGACCCAAACAAAATAGCAATCATCCAAAGGGTCCCACCTCCTCAAAAGCAGAGGGATGTCAGGAGTTTCTTGGGGTTATCTGGATACTACCGAAGGTTCATAAATGACTTTAGCAAGTTGGCCTCTCCTTTATTTGGGTTGTTGGCCAAAGATTCAGAGTTTATATGGTCAAAAATCTATCAAGAGGCCTTAGACATTTTAAAGGGTAAGTTTACCACTGCACCAATTCTTCGAGGCCCAAACTGGACCCTCCCGTTTCATATTCATGTTGATGCCTCACACAAAGCCATAGGAGCAGCCTTAAGTTAGCTAGAGGAGAAATTGCCTTATGCCATCTCTTTTATCAGTAAGAACCTGTCAAAGGCTAAGCTAAATTATACTGTGACCGAAAAGGAACTCTTGATTGTTGTGCATTCATTAAACAAATTTAGGCATTACATTACAGGCTATCAAACACTTGTACATATTGACCATGCTGCAATCAAATATTTAATGAACAAACCAGATGTGAATGCTAGAATTATAAGATGGTTGCTTTTATTACAACAGTTTGATCTAACTATTGTTGATAAGCCTAGTAAGGAAAATGTTGTTGCAGACTTTCTATCTAGGATGAATCTGCCTGCAAGTGAAGAAGGAATGGTGGATGACCAGTTACCAAATCAGAATTTGTTTGCTATTTCAGTTCTCTCCCCATGGTTTGCTGATATAGAAAACTATTTGGTATCAGCACAATTCCCACCAAATTTTCACTCCAAAGAAAAGAGCAAGATAGTCAAGAAAAGCGCCCCCTTCCCCTGGATTGGGGGCAATCTTTTCAAACTTGGACAGATCAAATCTTGAGAAGGTGTGTAAGGGAAGAGGAATTTTTTGACATCCTTCTGACCTGTCATGATGGGCCTTGTGGAGGTCACTTTGCAGCAAAGAGGACATCATTCAAAGTGTTACAAGCAGACTATTATTGGCACACTCTTCATCAGGATGTGAAGAAGTATATTAGTCAGTGTGATTGGTGCCAGAGGATGGGAACGCCTACTCCAAGAGATGAAATGCCCCTACAACCTCAACTTACTTTCAATCCATTTGACAAGTGGGGCATGGACTTCACTGGACCTATCAACCCTCCTTCAAAGCAAAAAAATTACATTATTGTGTGCACTGATTATTTGACTAAGTGGGCTGAAACCAAGGCGATTAAGGTAACAACAGAAGAGAAGGTGGATGAGTTCTTAAGGGAGAATGTATTCTACAAATTTGGGTACCCTAAAGAGCTAGTCACAGACCAAGGCAGCCCATTTACCTCCAACATGATTGAAGAACTGCTTAGCCATCACAAAATCAAGCATAGGACCTCCACTCCTTATCATCCACAAGCTAATGGGCAAGTGGAGGTGACCAACAGAGCATTGGAGAGCATTTTAACTATGGTAGTGAGGAGCAACAGGAAGGATTGGGCAGAGCGACTAGTTGAGGCCACTTGGGCCTATAATACAACATGGAAGACCACCACTGGATTTACACCCTATGAGCTGGTCTATGGGAAGAAGGTGTTGTTGTTCATTGAGTTTGAATATAACACATTAAGGATGTCAGCCCAACTAGATTTGGATCTTAGTCATGCACAGAAAGAAATATTGTTCCAATTGAATGGCTTGGATGAATTCAGAATGCAGACACTCCTAAATACAGAGATAGTTCATCTTCAAAGGAAGATCTGGCATGATAAACATATTAAGGATAAGCAATTTCAAGAGGGTGATTGGGCATTGTTATATGATTCTAGGTATAAATACTTCAAGAGCAAGCTAAGGACAAGATGGATCAAAACTTATGTGGTAGAAAGATGCCACGATAATGGTTCAGCTCAAATCAGAACTATAGATGAAGAATCCATTCCATTGCTTGTTAATGGAAACCGATTCAAAATGTACAAGAGGCCTTTATCAAAACAAGAGTTCATTGACAATATCAATAAGACAATGATGATGGTGGAGCAAGTTCCAGCTCCTCCCTCATCAAGTCACTGAAAAAAAAAAAAAAAAAAAAAGATAAGGATTCAAGTGAAAACCTCCCTGAGGCACCTAAGTCCCATCTTTGGGTTGAAAACCTCGTGAGGCGGCCCAATCATGAAAAAAAAATGAAAAAATAATAAGAAGATCCCTAGGTGAAAACCTTCCTTGAGGCGCCCAGGGCAAACATATAGCATGAAAACCTCTCTGAGGCAGCCTAGGTGTTTTTCAAAAAAAAAAAAGAGAGAGAGAAAAAAGACATAATTGTTATTTGCAGGTGGGCGAGAAAGACAATCAAGGAGAAAAGAGAAGATCCAAAGGGAACCCTACCTCACATATATTCATCTCCTCCACTCCTTACCATACATCCCTCCATCAATTCCATTGTTTTTTCACTTCATTGCTTCAATTCAGGCGAAGATTGTGTTTTCTACAGGGTCCCCTGTATTCCTATAGGATACCTTGAAAACCTACAGAAAGCAATCCAAGGGTGAATGGTAGGTTGGTTAGGTCCTGTAGCAACCTATCCCATAGAAAATCAATCATCAACTACAAGTCTTCACTAAGATGATCCAGACAGCAGACAGAAGCCAAATGCGGAGGAAGAAGAATGACCATGCAGCAAATAAACAATGCAACACATTTGATATTTGACAACTGTGGCATGGCATCGAGACCACAAATAAGTATCCCGCTCACTCACTCATATGCATCATTTGATCAAAAGTTGTAAAGGTTACGAGGTAGTTGGTTTATAAGCGCAAAGGTGGCAAGTTAACTTGGCCACCTTCGTTCAGTCATCACATACAAAACCGGGTGTCCTCTCATATGTGGTTGCAGTCAACTCAAAGACAGAGGATGAGTAGGACAAAAAGTGGTTAAATACGAATCTATGAGGTGGAAGCTGATTACGAGGAGTGGGAAACAAAACATTGTTTGCTGCATTCATGCATTCCACCTCCTTGAAACTCTCTCACTCAAGTCTCTCTTATAACTCTGGCCACACACCGAAAGCAAGGATCCATTGTTCTGCAAGACAATTTAGACAGGAGCATGCAAAGGAATTCCTACAGAAATAGTCTACAGGATACACAGAGGCGGTCTACAAGAAAGGCAGAGAAGGGTTCAAGAAGGAATATCACAAGAGTTTCCACTGCCACCATTCTAAAGAGGTAGGATCTAAAAATCCATCCCCATTTACAAGAAAATGAACTAGAAATGCTCTAAAAGCTAGTGGATATAACAAATGTGGGAGGTATATTACATACACAGGAAACTCTATTTTCTCCTGAATTTAAAGTTCTTATGTCAAAACTCTCATTTCCTCCTCAAGCCTCACAAGCAAGATGATAGGAGGGTTTAATAGGAGAGAACCCACAAGCACTGTGAGGATACAACAACACCCCCAAATGCTTGAAATCTTTATAAAACACCAACGGATGGGGTTTTTCGAAAAATTCACAGGGTATGATGATGAGGTGGCTCAATAATTTGCTCATTCCCTCACTCCACATAGGAAAATCCATGCCACTTTTATAGTTAGAGGGTTCACTATAGATCGCACCCCAGAGCTCATCACTAGGGTCACCACACTTCCCCTAGGAATTCCATGGAGAAAAGAATACAAAGCAGACAGTCAAGTGGCAAAAAGGAAATTCTTTTTAGAAGGTGAAGAACCCGCAAAGGATAAAAATGGAGTAAAGAGGGACAGTCTGCCATAACCATGGAGTGAGGTAGGTTACCAACTCATCAAATATGTCTCATGTGAGGGTAGATACAGTGTTGTTTATGGCTACCATTTTAGGATGCTTAGAGAATTAAGATTTGGGGTAGAAACACCAGTTCACCAAAGACTCAGCATACCCTATTTCTTGATGCAATCACTCATAGACTCCAACAGTAAAGTAAAGGAAGGGAATTCCCAACAATTGGCTCACCATGGGTTGATCAGGATCCTTATTGAGGATGCCCTCCAAAACCTCAAAATCCCTATAACATGGTCAGACTTTAGAGACTTACTAGCAGAGGATGACATCAAAACACTCACCTATGATGTTAGTCCTTCTGTCAGTGAGGAGGAGACAAAACAAGAAGAAGAAGATACAGAGCTAGATGGGGATGAGATGGATGAAGAAGGAATTAATACAGAGGAACATGATGAAATAGAAGAGAATGAGGATGATGCTGAAACAGAGGAAGAAACGAAGGAAGAAACTGATGGATATGAGAAAGAATAGCAAGAGGAAGAAGATAAGGAAAATAGAGAGGAAGAAGGCATTGGAACAAAAGGGAAGAACACAAGGAGGAGTCACCTAGGGTGTCTCTAGAGGCCCCTGCGAGGGAGGCAGCAGCTGCCCTCACTACTCTCAGCACCCCAATCAAGAAAAAAGGGAAAAGAAGGAGGAAAACCCCTCTATATTTCAGAACAAGAAAGAGCACAAGAATCAAACAAGAGAAGCTCAAGGAAATGGGCAAAGAGCTAAGTGGCTTAAGGGACAGAGAAGCAATAATGAGAGATCAACTCGAGAGGGAAAATGCATGGCTGAGAGGACAGCTTCAGAAAAGGGAAAACCAACTAGCATGTATGGCCAACCTCTCCTTGGAGGCCATCCAGTGTAGGATGCCAGCTAAATCCTATGCTCTTTACCTCAGAGAATAATGGTTGCAATTTCAAATTAAAACACTAGCACAAAGGGGAACCATGCCATTTCAGGACTACAGGAAGTTTATTGATCTTTGTGATCAAAGTACACTAGAGGATAGGGCAAAAATAGTTGAGTTTTACTTGCACAACAAGGCCCTCACAGACATGAATGTTTGGGATCCTAATACCGAGCTAGGAGATATACAACTAATGGCTTTGGCATCATGCATGAACGATGAGGATTCAAGGGCTGCAGAGATGAAAATAATATTGGCTAGAGAGAAAAATGAACATCTTCTCATCAAAGCTGAAAAATCAGATCCCAAGGCCCTAATCAGCAACCATAATCTAATTCCAAATGATCCTCAGTTGGCACCTAGATATCTTGCTGCCCAAGAGTAAGAAATTTCACCTTTTGAGGATATGTTTAGGCTGCTAGGAGATGATAGTATACATGCTTGCTTCAGGAGATGGAACACACTACCACATAGCTTGCAGATTAGAGAATATCACTCCCCTCAAAGGTCGAGAGAGGCACTAAACATGACACCTATGTACAAGCAATTAATGCAAAGGTTGAAGGTCAAATGGATAGGCCTAAAACTCAGTCCACCACAACTCCTAGGGGTGCTAGAAGGGAGAAAAGAAGAAGAGGAAAAGAGGCAGTGGGAAGAAGTAGAAAGGAAAGCAGGCTTATGTGAACAAGAAAAAGTGACCACAAAAGAAGCATGGGATTTCAGAGAGGCTACCAGATCCATGAAGGACATGGACATTGACTAAGTTGCTTAGAGGATGAGAAACACTTTCAGTAGGGGGTGACGATGAGCTTCATCATTGGGTAATTATATGGGTGTTAATTCACCTCCTAGCTTAGTCAAACCAACTATTCTCACAACTTATTGCATACTTTTGATTATATTTTGTTTATGAGATGAGTTAGAGTTGGATATTTTGCTTTGTGGTCTAATGTGAATTTAATGCAAGATTAAAGAATAAAAATAAGGAATTTTAGCAAATACCTTGGTCAAAACTCGAGTGGTACAAGGGAGAGGGATTATAGGAGGGAAATCATCCTCATTTACTACCCCTCCATTCGAATATTCCTCCATCAGCTCAAAGTGCAACCAACCAAATCATGAGGACTAGAAGGCAGTCGAGCAAGTGGAAGTCAGAGCACCAGTTTATCTCTAGTTTGGGGCCCGAGCCTCCCTAATTTTAAGGAAGTCATTGGAGACTTCAGAAGTATAAGTAGAGAGGCCTAGGACCTCAGTAGGATTCAAACTTTTGATTGTAAAACTTTACTTTATTTTTGAGCTGCAAGACTTTTGACAGTTGTTGATGTAATCCATTACTTTGATAATAAGAATGAGTTTTGTTTTGAGCTAGCGCTGAGTTAACTCAGAGGGCTGAAGCTCTTGGGTTAGGGCCCAACCCTAGCAGCTAAGGATCCTCTTTAATGTACATATATGTTAGCGCAAATTCATGGTTTAACCGTTCATTTGCTTAAGTAGCTGCACTTCCATTACAGCAGGGTAGAGTAGATTGGTTGTGTTTTAGATTTCTAGTTATCGCCTGAGCTTTGAAGTTGTTGTTTTGAATCAGTACTTCGTTCATTTCATCATCATCTCTTTCCATCACTCTCTTTCTGTAATAGATCTCACTCATATTCTCATTCCTTCAGCACGAAATGCTTAAGCGAAAGCCAAGAAATCACGTCTTAGTATGATTATACCCATAGATCTCTTTACCGTCCGATCCACAATAAACCTGGCCAATCACCATTAACCCCGTTCAATTCATTTCAACGCTTGACTTTATGCACTCTAGATCTTTGTCGTTGATCTGCCTAGCCTGATCCAACGGCTATCGTGTCGTCTTCCACCTACTTTATGCACTCCAGATCTCCACCATCTATCTGCCTAGCTCGATCCAATGACTATCGTGTCGTCTTCTACCTATTTTATGCACTCCAAATATCCATTGTCGATCTGTCATGCCCTTGATCCAATGAATATCTTGTCACCCGATCGCCAACTAGCTTGGCCAATCTCCACCGTTGATCAAACCCGCATGATCTGACGGCTATTGCGCAATCTCGCGTGGATTCTTACACGACTGATATTCGCCCAAGAGAACGTGAGAAAAGTGGTTTTCCCGTGCTATGTTTCCCCCAGTTAGGCTAATCTTGTTAAATTTTAGAATACAGCTTACAGCTTTGAGGGCGCGCGATAAACTACTTACCACCTACGAAAACCCACTCCATTATTCCGCACATTTTTTCCCTCCTGTCACCACGTGACTTGATGTGGTCCATCCATCTATTCATTTCATCTCCACGATAAGATCTCTACCATTCACCTCCCATTGATCCTATTCATCCATCTATTCACTTAAACCTCCGTGATAAGATCTCCGCCATTCATCTCCCGTTAATGATCTTCGTTCATCTATTCACTAAATCGCCTGTGATAAGATATTCATCACTCATCTTCCGATTAACCCTGTTCATTCATCTATTCACTAAATCTCATGCGATAAGATCTCCGCCGCTCATCTTCCATTCATTCTGTTCATTGATCGATCCATCCGTCTATTCACATAATCCCCTATGATAAGATCTCCGCCACTCATCTTTCATTCTTACTGTTCCCTGATCGATCCAACGGTTCCTATGCACTTCTGCTTTGTTACGTCCTCCTTTCACTGATTTCAATCTTCGTTTGCTCTTCCGCTTGACTCATTGCATGCTTGATTTTACCGAAACACCAAAAACACAAAAACAAACTTAGTTTAGTTTCCTTGCTTACACATTAGTTTGTCTTGATGCTCTTTACTTCTGTAACTTAGATAGCAGCATTAGGTTAGTATTGATTTAGCAATTTTGTGTAGTTTAGTTGTTTAAATGGTTAATTAGGATATGGTGTGATTTAGCATTACATGTTGTTTTCTTCATTACTGCAGTAGAGTAGCTCTCTTAGAATAGATTTGCTCTTCTTCCATCAAAGAATCAAGCTTCTTCTAACTCTATAGAAGTCTAGCTTGGAACCCCTTGGGTCTCTTGCCAGATGAACAAGTGACAACAGGCAGGACCTTCACTTCTACTTATGCATATAGCACTGTCACCTCCAAGTTTGTATGAACCCCAAGTTGATAAGTAAAGCTAGTAGCCCAGGAGTTGCAACATCCTTGCTGCAATACTGGCGCTCATCATTTTTTAGTAGGCATCATTCGACATTGTGATGCAAAATTGTTCAACAGTGATGAAAGAGTTTTGTGAATATCCCAATAGTAAGCATGTGACATGCTTACTATTTCAATCAATGATATTTTGAAGGCTATGGAAACTGGAGATATAATTTATCCTATTCCATTCTGTGTTGAATTTCTTACCAATTGGGTTGATACAATGGTCAAGATCATGAATAGTATTTATAAAATTAACTATTTCGATCACAAATTAATGAAATGAAACGAAATCATTTTAACATCCACGAGACTAAAAATAGCCTATGGGACATATTTCTTCTCCATCTGGTTCTTATATTCAGCGCTTTTCATGTGAAATCTCACAATAAACGCTCCCATCTTCTCGACAAACCCCTCGCTAAATAGGTTATCCCAAGAGCTATATGCCATAATATCTGCATAACTTTCCATCATTTCTTTGAAGGCCTCACATTCTAAAATGAAATGTTTTTTTTGTTTCCACTTTTCTAGAAGAGCAAACAATACACTCTTTCCTCCCACACTTCTTTTGGCGTTTTCCAGTGTCATATTTCATAATGAAGTTTATGAGAATTAGTCCTTAACTGAGCAATAAGAATTTTCTCTCCAAGAAATATTGGCCCCTATGTACGCTTTTTGTTGATGATTATGCGTGGGATTAAACTCTTCAATATCTTCTTTCTCCCTAGCTCCTCCCAAGTACGTTTGTGGAACTTATCCATAAAAAAAAGTTTTTGTCTCTTTATTGTTTGTGGGACACATGCTCAAGAAAATATCCCATTTACTAAACCATTTGTTATTTTTCCGCATCCAAGTCTTCTTTCTTTTTCACAATATGTCATTAAACACAACCTTAGTCCATCTGTCCTCTTCCATTTGCTCAATTTTTTTTAAATATTGTATGACTTGCACCATAGCAATTGCTTCAATAGGAGAAACCCCTGTTTCACTTAACAAGATAGCATAAGGAACTTCACTTTTAAGTTTGAATTTGTTTGTAATCAAAAGCTTCTAAATTTTCTCAATTTGTTTCCACTGCATCTCGGATGTAGTGCTGGCCCATAGTTCACAACCATAAAGAATCATCGAAGTCACTAAAAGCCAAAAAAGAGTTAGAGTGGTTTTCCAACCCCATAACTTTGCCTCTCTACACCTATTTTGAAAAGCATAAAATGCTTTCCAACCCCCCAAAGTTATTTTCTTTCTATAGTCATCCTAGCTTAGGTTTTTGTTGAATTCAATTCTGAGGTATTTGTAATTCGCAACTTCTTCCAAAATGTTTCCTTCAAAGTAGAACTTATGCTAGTTATGCTTTCTTTTGTTAGACAAAACCACTACTTTCGTTTTTCTAATACTAACTTTCATCCCCACCCTTTTACAAAAATTGTCAAGGGAAAGTAAGTGTTCATGAAAACCAAGAGAATATTTAGCAATGAGAATAAGGTCATCTGCATACAAAAGAAGCCTTATAATGAACTTGCCCAAATGGATACCATCACCCTCTTGTGAATTTAGCCACTCTTCAAGCTTGTTGATATATAAACCAAAAAGGGTAGGCCACAATTGGAAACCTTGCTTGACCCTGATATCTCTTCTAAAACAATAAGAAATGCCTGCTAAAGTTCTAATTTTGACTTTCACCTCTTCATATAGCCTATGCACAACTTCTCTCAAATGCCTGGGAACCCCGAGTTCCTCCATTTTGTGCCAAAGCTTATCCCTAGGAACTGTGTCAAAGGCTTTTTTGAAATCAACAAAGCAACAAAAAGCTTCTTCTATTTTCTCCCCAACTTTTTCAATGATGTTCCTTAAATTTATACCATTATCAACTGTGGAATGTTTAGGTCTAAAATGTGCTTGCAATTTAGCACATTTATCTCTTTCTTCTGCCCACTTGTTGATTTTATTTTCTAACATGCTTCCAAATAAATTTGCAATCAATGGGTTTATCATTATGATCCTATAATTGGAGGAATTGTTGATGTCACCACCCTTGAAAAGAGGTATTTCCATACTATTTGTTTAATCTGTGGGGAACCCCTGTTGTATGATGTTGTTGAAAAAAAAATTGATGTGAGGTGCAAGAATTTTTTAGCCCCACTTTAGATACTCTGCTTGGAGTTCAACTAAGTCTTTTTCTTCTCCAACACCCAACTTCTTGATATCCATCTCTACATCTTGCATCATGAAGATTTTTGTACGAGTGTTGACCAAAGGAGGAGGGTCAACCTTGGGATCCTACTCATAAAGTTGTCTTGCATAGTCGAACCATTTAGAAACTGTAATGTTGTTTTCAATTTTCACCTTTATCGATTAGAGCTCCTTCCAAAATAGTTTGTGGTTATTTTTCCCAAGGAAGATCAGTTCCTCTCCTCAAGACCATGAAACTAAAATTTTTCTTTCTTAATAACTGCTTGTAAGCTTTGAGCTTTATGTTATCCTTGTTTGACTCTTTCCACATTCTCCTTGCCTTTTTGCATTCCTCGTCAAACCAAGCATTAACTGGAAAGCAATTTGTTTCAGACTTCTTAACTTTTTCTCTTTTGCACTCTACAAGTGCACTTTGAATTAAATGTGTTAATTCGTGACTATGAAGGTCATGAAATGAGATTTTCTCCTTCTCTAAGAGCCTCTCTAGCGTTATTTTGAAGGTATTACAATTTTCTGGAGTCAAAAGAGTTCTGCCCTTTGGGAGATTTTGTTGAACACATTAAGTTTTTTGACCTTAACTGCTTCTTTTTGGTCCAAGAGAAACTTAAATAAATTGTCTTGTGATCTTATTTTAAGTCCCAAATCTAATCTCCAATAAAAAAATTCCTTCATTTTCTCACACAAACTATGCGAGAAAATTACATAATATACTACACTTTCTCCATTGTAAGTATTGCAAGTGAAATTACCAGACTTTTCAAAGTTTGTATCATAAATTAATGACATTTAAAAGTGCATTGGAGATGGGTATTATTGGCATATGGGAAACCCTCCCTTTGGTTGAGAAAAAATTTATTTAAGTGTTTGTCAAGGTATTTTTACCAAAACTTCCATGAGCACAAGTAGTCTCTTTAAATGGCGGGTCGAGAAACTAGATGATGCCATCATCATAGACAAGGTTTGATATATAACTAGCAAAAGGCACCATGAGGAGGATTGATAATTGTTTCTTTTTGTAATTTATGCTATTGGATTTAGCCCAACTCTATAAAAACACGTTAAGAGAGAAAAAAATGCACCAAGTTCATGGTGCATGCATTCCTAGGAACACTTTTGTAGGCACTTTTCTTCACGTTTGTGACCTTGGTGTATGCTCCTCTGTGATTTTTTTAGTGTATGCTCTTATTTGTAGGTTCTGTATGCACTCTCCCAGATGAAAATTCATAGGGATATGCTAGAGTCCATTGAGCCAAGCAAGTAGACCGGTGGGTATATGGAAGGTACAAACCTTCACTAACTTGGAATACAACATTTGACATATCCCGAGGATGATATGTCGTTGACCTTAAGCTTGTCTTGCTAGCATGGTCATGTTCGTCATCACGTCTATGCTAACGCTATCGAGGTGGAAGGGACATCTGGATTTGTATTGAGTATGGCATAACACTAGAAAAATCACCTAGTAATGGATGTGATCTTGTATTCCCATTAATAACTATGGCCATGCACTATGCACTAAACCAATGATTGTCTTAGTGCATGGATGTTAATGTTCCCTTTTATGAAATAATTGTATCTAGTGTAATAGTGACAATCATCTAGTTACCTATTCTCCATAAATTATCATTCTGATTTAGAAAAAAAACATTCTAATATTTTTTATTATATATGGAACTTGGAACTCAGCATATATCTTAGGTATTAACACAACCACATGATAACAAACATGAAATCCAAAAGAATGCTCAACATTGATACTTGATCTAGAGCAGTATAGCTTAGATTGGTGCTATATTATCATAGCAAGGTTGTAATACTTGAGCCACAAGTCTAACCTCATCTAAATTCACTCATGTTGTTCATAACTAAAGCTAAGCCATTGGTTACCTATTGATTTGTTGATAGTTGGAAATGTGAGTGGGAATCATAAGCTCGAGTTCATACCCAGTCAATTTACTGAAAACTCATTGCACCATGTGTCTACAAGTCGTCAATGTGGTTATCCCTCTTACAAAAACCTTTAGTCAAGCTGTTCACAGGAAACTCTATGCATTTTTCCTTAAGCTTCAGTGAAATCAATGGCCAAATCCACCAAGATACGTAATGCCAACCAATATAGTGGAATCACCTAACCCTTTGTGAATAGAATTAATAGTTAGTGTATATGTCCAACCTCTTAGCCATTAAGTTACTATCATCTAACTTAATATCACTAAGTTTAACCTCCATTGTGGGGTTGATGCTAGTTAGGATCATTCTACCAAGTTTTAACTACCATTAATACTCACGAAAATGTCTATTCCTTGAAGGGTATCGGGAGTAACCTCTACGTGGAGAATGTTAAAATTAGTTAAATTATTTGAGTTGATACTCCAACAAGGGTTTATTTTACCAAATAATTAACCTTACAAATTCATATTAATATTTGAAAGACTTTGCTTTTTCCACAGGAAAATATTATTAGAGAAATTTTGAAGTAAAAATGGGCCTTGAAACAAAAATATACAACAAAAATCAATTTTATAAGAACCAATAGGATTCAATATGATGATTTAAACCATGGGGGATGATTCACCATTTTTCGAGTAAAAAGGTAAAAATAAATAAATAAATAAAAATGAAAAAAAAAAAAAAACAATTTTTTCAACTCGTATTTTCAACTTCTCTCCCTATTATTTTACTCAAATTTCGAGCAGGAGCAATTGTTGGATGCAGGATTTAATTTTTCATCCAAGAAGTCCATGTTGCATACTTTTGATGGACCCTACTACATGAAAAATGTGAAATACATGAAAAAACGTGATTGCAATCATGTTTTTCATGTATTTCATATTTTTCGTGTAGTGGGGTCCATCAAAAGTATGCAACATGGGTTCTCCTTGGATGCAAAATTAAATTTTTCATCCAATGAGTGCCCCTAATCAAGACTTAAGTAAAATCCTAGGGAGATAAGTTGAAAATACGAGTTGAAAAAATACTTTTTTTCTTTTTCCCCTCCAAAACTTGATAAGATAATCTAATCTTATTTTATTATTTCCACTATTATTTAGAATATTCCATAGGAGGCCCATTTTAGACCTCAAAATTTCTCTAATGAAATTTTTTTCATTGAATTACATATACAAATCACATAATCCCCATAGGCCAATAGAAACCAAAAAGAAAGAGCATCAATCCAGAAAAGGCTTGTTCCAGAAATAGCCAAAAATACATCAAATATATGTTTCACATAGGAACAGATCCACAATGGGACAAAGGAACAAAAATTGCCCCATTGAATCAAAAAATTGGCAGTATCTAAAATCTATAAGATCCACTATCTGATCAGGCATAAGAGAAAACTAAAAATACCAAATAAAAAGTATTTGGGATAAGTTGCCACTTGATATAGAGGCTTGCATCATAAACCCAAAAAGCATAGGAAAAGGAGAGCAAGTTAAGAAAAAACAACCTAGAGCTACAAGGTGAATGTCCCTGATCCACAAACAGAGCCATCCACCTAAAGGTCAAAGTGGATCGAAACAAGTTGAAGAGGGATCCCCCGTTTAGAGAGAGAATCAGCAAGCAGATTCTACTCTCGGAAAACATGCTCAAAGGTAATGTTAGAGAATTAGAGGCCATCAGATCTTGAGCATTCTGCAACCAATGATGAAGGGAAGGGACCGCAATGGAGTTGTGGCCCAGAGCTCAATCTACAACCATTTTGTAATCACCCACAATGTGAATCTTGTCAATAGCGAGCTAGGTAGCACACTGAAGCGTCCACCAAAGGGCCAAAACCTCTGGCCTTGAATTAGTACCCAGACCACTAGACTAGTAGAAGCGGTAGGCAAGTGATGAATTGATCTCAATATAAGCCCTGCAGTCACACAAGCCATTAGAGGAGGCTTCTTCAAAGAAACCAATGGGAAAAATGCCTAAAGGTCCTTATAGGAAACACAATGTCGATCGATTTTGGGTTTCCATGGCCCAATATCCTGGAAATAGGTAGTGACTTTCATACTAGTGACAATTATATCAGGTTATGTATTTTCAAAAATGGTAGCATTATGGCATTGCCACTCCCCAAAAAATGAATAGATGGACGACCCTATAATATTTCTGCCTATAAGCCCAGCCAGCTAGGCAGGAGACAATAGATGTGCAGTTCACTATAGCATCGATCATTAAGAATTTTGTAACTTCAAACCAAATGGAAATCATTGAGGGGCACTGAAGTAGAAGATATAGGGAATCTCAAAGACCTTGCTTGATTGAGGTAATAAAATAATTGAATCATAATGTATTTCATGGATAGGTAATGGGGATATCAACGCTCAAGTGATTATGAGGTAGCAATTAGAATAATAATCTTATTAGAGTAATCCATGTGAAAGTGTTGTTAAAACTATAATCAAAGTTTATATATATAATTTCTAAGTGATCATGTTTATTGCGTCGAGAGGTGCTCTCCAACCCAATATGTAAGAGATGTTGTAATATCCTATTATATTATTGTTATTTTATGTTATCTAAACATTTTGGCTCAATCAAATTACATCAAAATAAAAATAAAATAAAATAAAATTTAAAAAAATAAAGTAAACAAAAAAAACAAATTAATAATTAAAATAAAATTGAGGTAAAATAGTCAATTTACTGTTAGCTATTTTTGGGCTCCAGTTTTCAGAAACCATGGTTTTTCCAACTAAAGCACTGGTATTGGTATTAAAACAAAAAAATATGTTACATAGTTTGATCTTTTGATAGATATAATCCATCATATACATCTATAGTGTAAATATATCAAACTATAAACTTGTTACATAAACTACTCTTCTGATAGCTTTGTCATCATATAAATCTATATTGTAAAAATTCCACAATCAAGTCAAATATATCTATATTTTCCCCTAAAAGGAAAACCTTTGCATATTACATAGCCTTTGAAGACACATATAAAATAATAATATGCTATATACCACTAGCAGATATTCCTATCCCAAAAATGGTAAGAAAAATGTATATGAAATTTTATTAGTCCTCTGTATATTACCCATGCAGTAGACAACATAATTGTTCTCCCCCAACTAGTAAGAGTGTCCTTGTTTTGAAAGAACAACAACAATATGATTTTTTTTCTTTGTAAAAATGAGAGAAACACATATTGAAATAGTGTTTTGATTTCCAATTTTGTGCATGCAATTTATAAGGAGTGGAGGATCAAATGCAGTCAATCCATTTACCTAGTCCATAGTTACTCGAGAATCCCCATAAACATCTAATGTATCAATGGACAACAATCTAGTGCAGAAGAGGATGCCCCATAGGGCAATGATCTCTAATCGGGTGTTGGAGCCATATCCACCATTCCAACTGAAATAGAAAGATAGGTTAGGGTTCATAATAATGTAAGCCCCATAGCCACATCTATGCAAATTTGATACCCCATCAAAATAACCATATGGATATCTAAGCAAGAAATTTTTAGGCCTAATACATCTCTACAAATTCTTAGAAGACCCCATTTTATATTCATTGAAAAACACAACTATATTGATGCAACAACAGACAATATCAAAAGAATGTTCATCAAATATGAGCACGTCCTAGATTCTCCAAATGCCCCAAAAGATAAAGAAAGGAAGTTGCCTATATTCCTTATATTCCTTTCTCCATACGTGTATACATTCAATGATGGAGTTAAAAACCCATTGGCCAATGATGTTCAATCTTTGTAGCACACCAATCCATATTGCCACCGCAAAAGGGCATTTGAGAAAAAGATGAAGTGTATCTTCTTTTGCCAAGCTACACATGTAGCATATGTCAGGTGTAGAGAAGCATGTCCTGCATAAATTGTCCCATGTCAATATTATGTTTCGCCAGACCAGCCAACCAAAACATTTGAGCTTCATTAGCATCTTCCAATCCCAAATATTCTAGAAAACTACTTGTCCACTCCCATCAAATTGTATAGAGAGATAAAATCGTATATCCCTTCAGTTGAGATCTATCACATCGATGATTTCTATCCCATCTGAAAACATCATTCTTATCCATTAAGGAGATGTCCAACAAATATAATTTTTGTACATATGTATCTCAAATCATTGTCGCTTCCCCAATTAATCCCAATTCAATGGAATTGATCCAAGTGGAATTGTAAAGAGTCAGATCTTTGGCAAGCATAATTTGGTTCAGGAAATAAATACGTAGGTTATGAAGATATTTGATGATAAAACCAACAAAACGTGATTTGCTTGAAAACCCCTCATAAGATCAAGGCCTATCTCCACCGCAACTCCTAATCTGACCTCCCAACGCATATTACCAATCAGCCAATGTTTAATCTTCATGAATTTATTCCATATATAAGAACCAATACCGAAATAATGCATCCCATCTTTGAACCAATTATGGAGCAGATTTTTCTAGAGGTATTTTTCTTTAATAAATTCTTGCCAAATTCCTTAACCATATAAAGCCCTCCAAAAACTTATAATTGTCAGATCCCACCCAAATTTCTCTGATTTCTTTAAACCCCAACCACCATCCTTTTTCGACATTTAGATATCTTCCAAGGACACAAGATTTATCTTGTGGCCCCCATTTGTCCCCGACCAAATAAAATAAAAGATAATAGAATTGATCCTATGTAAAATATGCTTGGGAAAAATATACAAGTGCATCCAATACATTGACATGCTTTGCAATACCGATTGAGCAAGAATCAACTGACCACCAAGAGAAATCGATTTATGGGTTCAATACATTAAACTTTGTTCAATTTTTTTGACCAGCGAAAGCTAATCACAAATACCATATTTGTTCAGCTTTATAAAAAAACTAGATATTTGAAACCCATTTCCATATGTGCCACTTCAACTGACAACATATCCACAATCTTCAAGATATTGTTCTAATCGCAAGATGCATGAAGGAGCAACAATTTTTCATTATTCATATATAGTCCTATAGCTTCCCCAAAGGTAGTGATAATAGGATATAAATGCATCCATTCAACAACATAAACCCTTCCAATGAATAGGACATCATCAACAAACATTAGATGTGTGACAAAGGTCTTCCTTGTAACATTTATACCCATGAATAGACCCTCGGACTTAGCCACTTGAATACGCCTGCTTAATCCATCAATCACCAAAAAGAAACAGCTATTAGGATGTGGGCATAAGGGTCTTTATGTTGGGTCCCTATAATACTAGTGATTACCCCATTACTATTGTAGTTGTACCCCTTATTAATATTATTGTGCCCCTATTATTCCCATATTGTTATTACTGTGCCCCATAGAATCCCTCTATTGTTATTTTTGTGGCTTTATATTATTATTGCTAGGTTGGCCGGGTTATATTGTGACACCTTACGCTCCTATATATAGAAAGGAGGTTTTGTCATTTGAATCATCCAAGAATTGTTCATTTATGTAATGTAAAGGAGGTTGCCCCCTCGAAGAGACTAAATTCTAAGGCGTTGATCTATCTTTTCTATCTTTTTCTTGAGCTGGCTTCATAACATTTGGTATCAGAGCTTTGGATTCTAGGGTTTCGCTACTCCAAACAGGTCATCGTGGAATTTTCGCTATAACTTTTTTTCTGCGACGTTTCAGAAGTTGAAAAAAAAACCCATTTGAGAAGAAATCATGGTGAACCTCGGGTTTGAATTTCAGAGTTGTTCGTGCTATATTTGCGGAGATATGATATGAGGAAGTTGGTCTTTTTGCAGACTCATGAATTACATTCCAAACAGGTGACCTGGGGAAAAGCGTCATAACTTTCTCTCTCGGGATCAGATTGAAATTTTGTAAGAAGGTACAGAAAGAGGACAGATTGTAGTTTCTTGTATGCATCTTTCAGATCCATAGGTCAAAACAGTGACTCGTGGCACGTCGTACAAGTTCGCTCTACGGAACTAGTCTATAATCAAGTCATTGTGGGAGATTTCGCATAACTCTTCCTTGGAGAATCCAATTTGGGTCAGACTTGTGGCATAGGAAAGAGGACATAGAGGGCCACTGCAGGTCACAAATTCAGATCTAGATGATTGGAAAGTACAAAGATACATCAGAGGCAATATCGAACTCCTACAAAGTGAAAAAAGGTGTGTAAATTTTCTTAAATTTTTTCTTAAGCTTGGTTTGAAAATTTAATTTGAAGGAATTCAAAGGGCATAGTAGAGCATTATTATCGGTAACTGATGCCCCGAAGAAAGAAAATGCAAACACCTAGTAAGGAACCTAAAGGCTCTAGCATGACTCATGAAGAAGAGGAAGAAATGCAACATGATATATCAAAATTACAAGACCAAGTGCAACAACTGTTCCTTGCACAAAAAGGAACAGAATCTAAGATGGATGGTTTAAAACAAGGCGTAGAAGCTAAGATGGATTTTTTAAAGAAAGTTGTAGAAGCTAAGATGAATGACGTGGAAGCTAAGATGGATGATTTGAAGATAGATTTGAAGACAGACATGGAAGAATTGAAGATAAATATGAATAAGTTGCTACAAGAAAGGGTCACTAATGGTGAAAGGGTAGTAAAGGAAAATCATGATGAGAACAAAAGAAATGTTAATCATGATTCCATAGACTCTAATGTTGGATCAAAGACCCACCAGATTCCAAAAATCGATATGAGGAAGTTTGATGGCAAGGATCCCGCAACATGGATATTACAGCTGGAGCAATTTTTCGATCTCAATAATGTGCAAAACACACAAAAAGTACGTATTGCAACTTTATATTTGGAACCAAATCAGTTTGTATGGTATCAATGGCTTTGCTCTCGTAAACAATTTATCACTTGGGAAATTTTTACGGAAAAATTGATAGCACATTATGAGGATACAAAAAGCAACACTTTTTTTAGCCAATTGATAAGTCTCAAACAGAAGGGTTCAATAATGGAGCACATTGAGGAGTTCCAAAAATTGAACATAAGGGTAAAATATATTCCAGAGGAGCATAGGATTGATGTGTTCATAGGGTCTTTAAAGGATAATATCCAACATGATGTTCGCCTTTGGGAACCTGATTCATTAGAGAAGGCATTCAGGTTAGCAAGAAAAATGGAAAGCAAAATTATGGCAACCAGGAAGCATACCACTCACAACTATAAAGACGTAAGTGTTGTGGCCGCTAGTCTTCCACAACCTATAAGGTTGACACCACAACAATTGGAAGAAAAAAGAGCAAGAGGGCTTTGTTACAGTTGTGATAGCAAATACACTAAAGGTCATAAGTGTGCTGAGAAGAAATTATTCTACATAGATTGTGAAGAGGAAGAAGAAAATGAGCAAGAAAGGTCAAAAGAAGAGGATATACTCCAGGAACAAAGCCTAGATAAAGAAGAAATGAATCCGACCATATCTTGTAATGCATTGGCGGGAATTACCACTCCTCAAACCATCAAGATAGAAGGACAAATCAAGAAGAAAAAGGTAATAGTGCTGATTGATTCAGGAAGTACCCACAATTTTATTCATTGTAAGGTAGCAAGAGAATTGAATTGCTTCTTATATCTAGCACCAGAGTGTCAAGTGATGGTTGCAAATGGAGGAACAATAAATTGCTCGGGAAAGTGCCATAATATCAAGCTATTCATGGGAGAATTTGTATTGACTAGCCCAATGCTTTCCATTCCAATGGGAGGTGCTGATGTTGTACTAGGAGTCCAATGGCTACAATCCTTGGGTACAATAGCTTTTAATTTTCAAGAACTTTTCATGAAATTTTCTGTGGAAGGAAAGGAAGTTGAATTAAGGAGTATTGCAGGGAAACCGGGAAAGATAATCAACTCTAACTGTATGAAAAAGCTTCTAAAAAAGGAACAAAGAGGTGTAATTGCACAATTATGTTCGCTAGATGTGTCCACAGTAGAATCATCTATTTCTCCAGATCTCCAAAAAGTCTTGGACAATCATTCCAAGGTATTTGAGACTCCCAAAGGTCTCCCACCTATTCGTGATCATGATCATGCTATTCATCTTATTCTAGGAAGTGTTCCTCCAAACATTAGGCCGTACAGATATCCCTATGCCAAAAAGAGTGAAATTGAACGTATGGTTGCAGAAATGCTAGAGGCTGGTATAATTCAACCAAGTCAGAGTTCTTTCTTTGCTCCAGTCGTATTGGTGCACAAGAAGGATGGATCATGGCGCATGTGTCCAGATTATAGGGAGCTCAACAAGCTCACTATTAAAGATAAGTTTCCCATTCCTGTCATTGATGAATTACTGGATGAATTGCATGGATCAGTTTACTTCACCAAGTTGGATCTTCGTTCAGGATATCATCAAATCAGAATGAAGATTGAAGACATTCTGAAAACAACATTTAGAACTCATGAGGGTCATTATGAATTTTTGGTCATGCCTTTTGGCCTTACCAATGCACCTTCAACATTTCAAGGTTTGATGAATTCAATTTTCAAACCATTCCTTAGAAAATTTGTGTTAGTATTTTTTTATGATATACTAATCTACAGCAAGTCTTGGAAGGATCATGTTGAACATGTTGACAAGGTGCTACAACTATTGGAGGAGAAACAATTATATGCAAAAGGATCCAAATGTTTCTTTGGAGTACAAGAGGTGGAATATCTGGGTCATATTGTATCTCATGAAGGAGTTAAGGTAGACCCTAGCAAAATTAAATCCATTAAGGAATGGAAAATTCCCACATCCATAAAGCATCTGCGAGGATTTCTTGGGTTGACAAGGTATTATCGCAAGGTTGTTAAGAATTATGGGAGAATAGCAGCACCTCTAACAACATATTGAAGAAAGATGCATTTTCATGGACTCCAGAAGCAACAAAGGCATTCGAACATCTTAAAGAGGCAATGTGCCAAGCACCGGTCTTAGCTACACTGGACTTCACAAAAACCTTTATTGTGGAATGTGATGCTTCAGGAAATGGAATTGATGTTGTTTTAATGCAAGATGAAAGACCCATTGCTTTTGAAAGTCGTCTAATCAAGGGAAAGTGTTTACACAAAGCTATTTATGAGAAGGAAATGTTGGCAATACTCCATGCACTTAAGAAATGGCGACCCTACCTAATGGGAAGACACTTCAAGGTAAAAACGGATCATGGTAGCCTTAAATACTTTTTAGAACAAAGATTATCCTCTGAAGAGCAACAAAAGTGGGTCACAAAGATGTTGGGTTATGACTTTGAAATCATCTACAAAAAAGGGAAGCAAAATGTGGTGGCAGATGCACTCTCAAGAAAGGATGAGGATGTGGAAGCATTGTTGTGCACCATTTCTATTATCCAACCAGATTGGATAAACGAAGCAAGGGAGGAATGGAAGAATGACGAAGAAGTGTGGGCACTTATTCGAAAGTTACAACAAGATTCCAGTATGTCTGATACATTTAGCTGGCAAAATGATTCGTTATGGTACAAAGATCGCTTATACCTCTGTAAGAATTCCCAGCTAAAACAAAATATTCTTATGGAATTGCACACTTCTCCCGTAGGAGGGCACTCGGGATTTTTAAAAACTTACCACAGGGTTAAGAAGGAATTTTTTTTGGATGGCCTTAAATCAGATATTCAAAAGTTTGTGGTGGAATGTTTGGTTTGCCAACAAAATAAAGTTGAAACAATTAAGACATCGGGTCTATTACAACCTTTATCCATTCCAAGCCAACTTTGGGAGGAGGTTTCAATGGATTTTATCACAGGTTTACCCAAGTCTGAGGGAAAGAGTGTCATCATGGTGGTAGTTGACAGACTTACCAAGTATGCACACTTTTGTGCATTATCACATCCATTTAAAGCCAGTACAGTTTCTACTGCATTTATGGAAACAATTCAAAAGCTACATGGAAACCCAAAGATTATTGTAAGTGACAGAGATCCCATTTTCACTGGAAATTTTTGGACAGAATTATTTTCTTGTCTTGGTACTCAGTTAGCTCATAGCTCATCTTATCATCCTCAATCTGATGGGCAAACTGAGATAGTAAACAAATGTTTGGAAGGATATCTTCGTTGCTTTGTATCTGATAAACAAACACAATGGGTCAAATGGTTGCCTGTGGCTGAATGGTGGTATAACACTTCCTTCCATACAGCAACAAAAATGACCCCATTTATGGCACTTTATGGGTATCAACCACCATCCATCACATCATATTTAAGAGAAAATTCTAAGGTTCAAGCAGTGGAACATCACATTGAACATCAACAACAAGTCCTCCAACTCTTGAAGGGTAACCTCGTGTTGGCACAGAATAGAATGAAACAACAGGTAGATCAACATCATAGCAAAAGAAGTTTTGATGTAGGTGATTGGGTATTCCTACGGCTACAACCATATAAGCAAATGTCCCTCAAGAAAGCTAAGAAGGATAATAAATTATCACCAAAGTATTATGGTCCATACAAGGTGTTGCAAAAGATTGGTACTATGGCATACAAATTGGAGCTTCCTGCGGCTTCTCGATTGCACCCATTTTTCCATGTTTCATGTTTAAAGAAGGTTATAGGCGACAAGATCCCAGTTCAAACAATATTGCCAGAACTTGACGAGGAAGGAAAAATTATATTGGAACCGGAAGCAGTCACAGAAACAAGAACTCGACAGCTACGAAATCGATCAATTTTGGAGTATCTTATCAAGTGGAAGAACTTATCCACTGAAGATTCCACATGGGAGGATGAGAATTTTATACAGAAGCATCCAGAACTTCTCAATCGTTGAGGACAACACTTTTTTGAAGGAGAGGGGCATGTTGGGTCCCTATAATACTAGTGATTACCCCATTACTATTGTAGTTGTACCCCTTATTAATATTGTTGTGCCCCTATTATCCCCATATTGTTATTACTGTGCCCCATCGAATCCCTCTATTATTATTTTTGTGGCTTTATATTATTATTGTTAGGTCGGCTGGGTTATATTGTGACTCCTTACACTCCTATATATAGAAAGGAGGTTTCGTCATTTGAATCATCCAAGAATTGTTCATTTATGTAATGTAAAGGAGGTTGCCCCCTCGAAGAGGCTGAATTCTAAGGCGTTGATCTATCTTTTCTATCTTTTTCTTGAGCTGGTTTCATAACACTTTATAACATAATCAACAATTGTCTTCATTTTCAATTGGGTCTTGCTTTAGCTTCTTTGGGGGTTATCACTTCCTCGGTAGCTCAACACATGTATTCTTTACCCGCTTATGCATTCATAGCACAAGACTTCACCACCCAAGCTGCATTATATACTCATCATCAATACATTGGCCGGTTCATTATGACAGGAGCCCTTTCTCATGGAGCTATATTCTCGTCCACTACCCCCCCTTTAACATTATTTCTTCTCGTCACCCTAGCTTAGCTTACTTACCCACTACCACATTGTTGTACCTTCCACCAGATAGTAAGTGAGACCAATGCCATTACTTATTACTATGTTGTAACAGATCGAAGAGATCCATACGTAACCTAACCTAGTAGCAGTATCAACAACACTAAATGTGAGATTATCTGGATACAATCTTCATTGTACATTTCGACCAATTGGATCATTTCTTTGAGAACCTCTATATGAAGATCTTGTGAATGTGTTCTCAAAGAATCTTCCACCATTATTTTTAACAGGAATAGTTCTTCTATTTTCTCAAATCTTCCCAAAGCATTTTCTTCCTGAGAGGTGATAACGTGCATCCTTGTTGCAACCCCCTTGTATGTAGCCTTGAAGAAATTAGAGGGCACCCAGTTAATTAGTACCGCATATTGTACCGTATTGACGTAAGCCATAATCCATGCAACAACCCCAACCGAGAGTCTAATATTATGAAAACATTAATCTCAAATAATCCCAATCAACACAATCATATGCCTTATGCAAATCCAACTTGAATAACAATCCCTGTTTTTTTATTTTGATGGAATGCATGCATTCCTGAGCTATGGCCACTACATCTGAATTCTACCAATTCTTGAGAAACCCAAACTGTTTCTGCGTGATGAATTTCGATAATTTTTCCTTCAGCCAAACCGCAACAATCTTAGATATCAATTTATAGGCAATGTTGCATAGGGAAATCGACTAGTAGTCCTAGAAAATAGTTGCCTCCAATATGTTAGGAATGAGGGCAATAAAAGTGGCATTCAATGCACGAGATATCATATGAATCGATCTGGATTCTTTAGCCATTTCAAGTAGGTCAGGCCCCATAAGGTCCAAAATGTTGATTTTTGGTAGCATCAAATGTGTTCCAAGCCTCAAATTTTGTAGGGAAGACTTGGGCACATGTATTCCAAAGAACCCGGAAACCGTTTTGGGAAATTCCACCCGAAGATAGTTTTATTAAAATAATTAATTATTTTTAATGGGTCCCTAAGTCTAAAGTTAGGAAATTAAAATAATTAATGGGTTTTAATCTAACTGTGGGTGTAACTTTTAGAAAAAGACAAGGATCAAGCAAAAATGATTTTAGCCATTTATTAGCTCCTAATCTAGGTTGTTGAATGTCAACGAGAAGATTATTTAAGGAGGCTTGAGGGTCATTTGGAAGACACACCGAGAGATATCAAGAAGGTTGAATTTCTCAGAGAGGGCAATGCAACAGTTGCTAGAGGAGTGATCGAAGTGATCTTTTGCAGTGAGGAGCAAAGATAGTGCCCGGAAGAGGGAAGTCTTCCTGGGCCGGAGAGTATAACGCAGAGAGGGCAGAATGATGTCCAGAGAGAGGCAGATGTTGGCCCACACAGAGTTGACACAGTGGCAGCATAGGCCTTAGAGCGAGATTGAATTCTTGCAGAGGAAATCGAGTTTCAGAAGCCAGGAGCCATGGTGTGAGACCGGGAGGCAGAAATTCAGAATTTCCAGCGAGCAGAGGGTCTGAAGGAGGAGCAGCGTGATTCTTGGTAGGGGTGATGCAGAGATTGCATGAGGCTTGCGCAGTTTTGTGTAGATGCCATGTAGAGGGGATGCAGAGGCTCCACTCCAGCGTGATTAGACTCAGATTCTTCCAGTGACAAGGTGAGAGCATCTCATTACTTGTTTTGTCCAGTTTCACTTTGTACCGAATTGCTAGTTGAGCATCCAAGCAATTGCACTCATATTTACTACTAGATAATAATAAAACCTTTAGATTTGTTGCACCGGTTTTCTCGCATTGGGTTTTTCCAGGGACATTTGTCCAAAAATAACGATGTCCGGTGTGATTTTTTTCTCTTATGTTCAGTTTTCTGTTTCGACATATTATTTTAAGTAGTGAATGTTGTAGTTGTATTTACTTCGATATTTGTCGTAGAACACAATAAATAACTTGTATGGATTAACAAGTAGGAGAAGTAACATCAGTTTGATGCAGTAGGGATTCCGAGTTTAGGAATTGTCACATGGTATCAGAGATAGTGTAGGTGAAGCAAGAAGAACAGTGCCAGAGAACCCAGTGTTGAGCAGGAAAGGAGGTCGAAAAAGTTGCAAGAGGCAGGACTTCGAATCCCCAGAAGGGTTTGCGCAATCCAAGTCGGAGGGCTGAATTTCAAGGCAGTCTCTCTCTGAGTGAGTTGACAGAGAGAAGGGCTTCCAAATCGAAATCTTGTCGTGGCAGAGGGAGCAACATTGGAGCCTCAACGTGAGGAAGAGTTAGTGGGACACAATTTTTCTACAGGTCGTTTTGTTGGGCAGAAAGACATCAGAAGAGAAGAGAAGCACAGTGACGGAACATTTCCTTAGTAGACTTCCCGCCAATAAGTTTGTTCTCTTATTGGCTGAGCAGCAGCAATAAGTGCAGAGAGGAGCAGTTCGACAATTTTCGTGGCAAAAATGGCAACCAGTGGCTTGATAGATCAGGACAAGTTGGATGGGGCATCCAACTATGTCATTTAGAAGTCGAGGGTGTCATTCCTTCTAGATGAGCATGCTCTTAAGACATATGTCGAAAACATGGTGATTGTGCTTGTAGATTAGGATCTGTTGAAGAAGTACAAAGCAGAAATGGCGAAGGCAAAGAGAATGATCCTCAACGGAGTGAAGGATCATGTAGTCTATCACATTGCTAGTAGAGAGACTACTAAGGAGATGTGGGATGCATTGTCTACGTTCTATCAAGGATCTTCCGAGCAGAAGGGGGAGCACATTGATCCATTCCTCACGAAACTTCAGGAGACCCGAGACGAGTTAGCACCTGTGGGGTTGACACCTCAAGGTTACGAGATGGTGAGACTGGCCCTAAATTCAGTCTCAAAAGAGTGGCAAGTCTTTGTCTAGATCATCCTCGGTAGGGAAACTTTGCCAGACTGGGATAGTATGTGGGCAGCTCTCAAGCAGGAAGCGCTAAGGAGAGATCTAGTTAAGTGTAAGCTTGACGGAAGCAGCAGCAGTGCGTCGAAGCCCAAGGAGGAGGAAGAGAATGCAACCCTTGCATCCAAGGGGTAGTAGGAGCAGTGGAGACGGAAGAAAGAAGTCTCGAAGATCAAATGCTTCAGGTGTGGTGAAATGGGTCACTACACAACACAGTTTCCTCTCAAGAAGAAGGACAAATATTAGAAGCATGATCCGAAGGATGCACCCGTGAAGATCGAGGAGGATAAGTTTGCCATGACAGTCGAGATACCTCCAAGAGGGAGGTGGGTTGATTTGGAGTTGTAGTTCGGAAGTGCTACAAATGGGTAGGATCCTTGAGGAGCCCACCTCTCGTATCAATACCTTGCTACGGGAGCCCAGATCAGTAGTAGTACGATGGACTATGTGTCAGATGGTGCAAAGGAGTGTTGGAGCGACAGATGCAGTGGCTAGAACGCTAAGTTTGAGCAGCATAGCACGAAGTTGCAACGGTGCAGGGAGGCACAGTGTAGTGCCATTAGCAACGCAGTGGCTTCAAAGGGATAGCGTGGGACTAGCAGTAGTCAGATCTTCAACATCGAGATGCATCTATTCTGAACATTTGTTCAGATTTTGGGATTTTTTTCAATTGTAGTACAGATGAAGTGCTAGTAGTGGCACTGCTAGCAACATCACAGATGCAACACTTGAGAGGGAGTTGTAGTACGGATGCAGTGTTGACAATGGCAGTGTCAACAATAGTACAGTTGCAGCAGCATCGCAGTAGTTGGCAGACAGCGTGTCAGAAATCAGCAACGCAAAGGACGATGTTATGAAGTCAGGGTGATGCTTCATTGGGAGTCATTGCTATACCCATTCCTCGCCGAGAGGGAGTGTTGATTTCTAGTAGCATCGGATGTCCTCTAAGTCTCAAATTTTGCAAGAGGCTTGGGCACATGTATTCCAAAGAACCCAAAAACCATTTTGGGAAATTCCACTCGGAGACAGTTTTATTAAAATAATTAATTATTTTTAATGGGTCCCTAAGTCTAAACTTAAGAAATTAAAATAATTAATGGGTATTAATCTAACTATGGGTGTAACTTCTAGAAGAAGACGAGGATCAAGCAGAAATGATCTTAGCCATTTATTAGCTTCTAATCTAGGCCATTGAATGTCAATGAGAAGATTATTTAAGAAGGCTTGAGAGTCATTGGTAGACACACCAAGAGAGATCAAGAAGTTCGAATTTCTTTGAGGGCAGTGCAGCGATTGCTAGAGGAGCAATCGAATATGATCTTTTGCAATGAGGGGCAGAGATAGTATTCAAAAGAGGGAAGTTTTCCTAGGTCAGAGAGTATAAGGCAGAGAGGACAGAACGACGTCCAGAGAGAGGTAAACACTGGCCCACACAAAGTTGATGCAGTGGCAGCGCAGGCCTTAGAGGGAGATCAAATTCCTACTGAGGAAATCAAGTTTCAGAAGCCGAGAGCCATAATGTGAGACCGAGAGGCAGAAATTCGAAATTTCTAGCTAGCAGAGGGTTCGAAGGAGTAGCGTGATTCCTAGCCAGGGTGATGCAAAGAGCGTGAGGGTTACGCAGTTCTGCATAGAGGACACGTAGAAGGGACACAAAGGCTCCAGTCCAGCGTGATGAGACTCAGATTCTTCCAGTGACAAGGTGAGAGAATCTCACTATTTGTTTTGTCCAATTTTTCTCTGTATCGGATTGCTAGTTGATTATCTAAGGAATTGTACTCATATTTACTACTGCATAATAATAAAACCCTCTGATTTGTTGCACCGGTTTTCCTGCATTAGGTTTTTTCGAGGACATTTGTCCACAAATAATGGTGTCTGGTGTGATGTTTTTCTCTTATGTTCAATTTCTTATTTCAGCATATTATTTTAAGTAGTGAATGTTGCAGTTGTATTTACTTCGATATTTGTCGTAGAACACAGTAAATAACTTGTATGGATTAACAAGTAGGAGAAGTAACATCAGTTTGTTGCAGTAGGGATTTCGGGTTTAGGAATTTTCACACAAAATATGTAGAAAGAGCTCCATAGTCCAACCATCTGGCCCAGGACATTTATCTTTCGCAAAAGACTTTAGGACCGAGTCCGTCTCTTCTCTAGTGATAGGCCTATCAACATATGCATCATCTACATCTGAGAACATCTAAGGGTAATATTGTAAAAAATCCATCTGATTTTCAAAGTCCACCCCTTCTCTAGCCCTATAAAGACCCCCAAAATAATGAACCTCCTCCCTATGTAATTCGTGTAGCTTATATATTTCTCTACCTTCACCATCCACCAATTTCCATATGGAATTTTTGCTTCTACATAGTGTAACATATTTATGGAAAAAAATTGTGGTTTTGTCACCCACAACAACCCAAGTGGCTCAGCGCTTGAGCCTCCATTCCTCTTCATGTAGTTGCAGTAACCTTTTCCTAGCCTCCATTGCCATCGCCTTTTGTTGTTGTGTAGTAGAGAAAAAGTATGGCGGTTGTGGGTCAAAAAACGACTTCTGAGCCAAATCTAGATTAGGCAGTTCCTTCCAAAGTCTATGTTTCTTATCTCTCTCCCACATTCTTATTATGACATATTGACTCCATTTTTGACATATTGTTTTGTAGATCCATCTTGGCCCATGTATCTCTCACCAGGAGATTGAACTCCTCATCAGACAACCAACAATGATTAAATTTGAAAGGGAGTCCCTTCCAAATTCAATCACCCCTTCAATGTAAAAAGATAGGAGTGAGGTTGGATATAATAGCAAGGGAAACCAAAAATGTATCAAATATATAAAACAAACTTAGATCCGTAACTCTGGATATACCAAGTGTCGAGAGGAATCATCTCTCTTGAGATGTGAACCTCTTTTAGAGTGAAAAGAGATTTTATCCCTCTCGGCACTTGGTAGATCCGGAGTTAAGAGGGATCTAAGCTGGTATTTACTCAATGCAAGTAAGTGAATTTTAAAAAACAATTACATTAAGTGAAAACTTTTAAAGAAGAATCAGAATTTTGATATTCCTTTAACTTATCCATTCAAGGAGATACAAGGTTTTCCATGGGCATTTATGAGTTATGCATGCTTTTCCTTTTACAAAAGAATATTTGTAAAGGAACCTGGACCACTTTTGGAATCTAATGAATGACACTCTTAAATTGTTATAATTCAAAATTGACGAATGAAATAAACCCATCAAGGAATATATGTATATATGATAATCTGTAACAAGTCTTAACAAAAAATGTGTTATTCAAGTATCTTGAACAATAAACCTAGTGATAATCATTGCGAGTACTATATGATTATAAATAACTTACAAAGAAAATATTAAAAATATATAGATTCCCTATTGTCATACAAGTAAGTTATCTGTTGATCTGCTGTCTTAGAGGTTATGGGTGTTACAGAATGGTTTAGAGGTCCATTCATCACTCTCAAATTAATTCACACACGACATACTGATTTTGTTGCCCAGTTCATTTGACAATGAAAATTTTGATATATCCAATATCCCATAGAGAAACTTACAAATATCCAATATCCCATAGGAAGTTTTCTAGGCAAATACAACTATCATGATCTAATAAAATTGTACACAACACTTGAATTCAGCACCTAAATTCTATGTTCAAAGAATTCTATTGACCTGGTCCTAGCTCATCCATAGACAACGCTACTAAAAAATTCAAAGTAGCTTACAGCTATCCAATAAGAGAAAGTTTAGAAGGCGGATATGAACATCATGATCTAATAAAATGCTAGGAACCACTTGAATTTGGCACCAAAATTTTATTGTCCAGAGGATTTTATCTATAGTGATGGTATTGATTCTTGAATTTATGGAATGTTTTAAAGGTGCATTCATCATTATAAAATTAATGGACTCACAACATATTGACTTTGTTGTTCTGTTCATTTGAAAACAAATTTTATTTAAAACCATTTTGTAAGCTTGTTACCAGAAATAGAAAATATCTAGCTTGTTTTGCAATTTGTTAACTAAATGAAAGTTAGCAATGAATTATATGGTCCTCAGCAGATGTCAGGATGCATTGGCTTCCTGTCGGGAAAATTCAATTGGAAAAATCCACAATGGTCCCAACTTACACAATCTGAAACCCACCAAAATCAAACATACTATCAAAAAGATCACTTCTATTTATCTCGGATCAAATAATCTCAAAATCTATTGACCGACAGTTGCTCAACAGACTAAAACTCCAATGGCAGCAGACCAGAAAATACTAAATGCCCAATCAGGCACAAGCCTCCACCTCTGCAACCCAAATGGTTTGAAAATATCAACAGAGATTTTAAGAAGACACTCTCGTGGGGCCTTAAAAATGTAATATTTTCCATTGATCATATCTGTATCACCTATTCAATCATTTGCAACATTTCAATTTTATACCAATTATGTAGATATCTTAAGGATTCATGCTAAAAGATACAACTTCAGCAACATTGCTGAGTGTAAATAATTGAAATCTAAAGCGAGAATTTTACAATATAGCTTTCCAATTAATATTGAATAAATTAAGAGAAACAGAAATGGCATTGTTATCATTCCTTGTATGTCACTTACAACATGATTCCTATTCCAATTGGTGGGCTACATATAATCCATTAGTACTTTCAGAAACTGCTTCGATGATTTAAAAGCATCATAACAAGCACAGCGTGGACTTGCTCTAACTTTCATAGCCCACTGCCATGGCACATTGGATATTTACCCCTAGGGATCAGTACACCCACCAATATTTTCTCTAATTTTTGTTGAGGATATGTCCATACGAAACAGACCTTTAGGTATTGACATAAACATGTCCCTCAACTGCTCAGGAACATCCAAATCTGATAGAACCTGAATATCAAGAGAAACAGAAAATCGATAGAATTCAGCTACAGTAACTCAGCAAGCCTACAGTTAAGCTCCCTTTAAGACCAAAGGCTCAACACATCTACTAAAACAGTATAGCTAATAATAAAATCTAAAAGAACAATAAAGAATATATTAAAATAAATGGAAGATAGACAGGGAAGCAACGATCAAGAAAATTTAATACAGCATACCTTGAAGGTGCCATCGACAATCCTACCACCTACGAGGAAGTTGCAACCAAGCTGTTTCACACCTAATAGCACTTCCAACATTCTCTCAGAGTTGTTGTCATAATACTTTGGCTGAAATAAATAACTGCATTAGGGTTAGTCAAGCATTGAACCAATACTTTCAAATAGGATGCTTTACCAAAAGGATAGAGAGAATTGGCAGCCTAAATTTGAGCAGAATTTACTTTCTGCAAACCATCTCTCTTTCCAGCAACCCATATTTCCTTTGAACCAAGGAATCATATGATACATGCATACCAACAACAATTATAACTTATAGCATGTAAAATACTGAAGCAATCTCCAAAACATACAAATGGAAAATACAAATATCACAATACAAGTGACAGACATGTTCTTGAAACTGAACCAATACTTTCAAATAGGATGCTTTACCAAAAGGATAGAGAGAATTGGCAGCCTAAATTTGAGCAGAATTTACTTTCTGCAAACCATCTCTCTTTCCAGCAACCCATATTTCCTTTGAACCAAGGAATCATATGATACATGCATACCAACAACAATTATAACTTATAGCATGTAAAATACTGAAGCAATCTCCAAAACATACAAATGGAAAATACAAATATCACAATACAAGTGACAGACATGTTCTTGAAACAGTTTAATACCCAAAGCAATGGCATGCATTAAATGAATAGCCAAACAATATACTATTGAAATCCAAGAATTTACATCATTTGCCTCTCACGTGTAGAAGTTCATGATTACATATGGAAAAAGATTCCACAAGTAAAGACGTGACAAAAATTAGGATCACAAATGATCACGGAATGCAAAGAACCATCTCAAATTAAGGCTAAGATGAAGCAATGAGTGTTAGAAGGAACCCTCCTTATGGACATGTCAACCGAGATCTATAGACGTTGTCAGTCGTCAGTGAATGTAATGGACATTTCCATTCATAAACTAAGTGAACATTCAATAAAAATAGGTTATACAATTAAAACCTAAATGGAATAAAATAATATACTATCGTATGATAAAAAGATGATTGATGCAAGGGTATGTGATGCTTTATATACATAGAATGCTCACAAATGGAATCTTTGACTTGTTATTATTATTTATGTAATCAATTTGTAATATACATTTGACTGAAAATGGCTCCATATCAACTGCTGATTGGTCGATACTGTCTCCAAGGCATGGAAGCAGTGTATATGCATTATAATTTTATCACCCATTTTTATTTTCATCTTAGGCATCAACATTTAGTGCACCTTTATGGGGATTTTGGGAGGAAATTGTTAAATTTTATAGCATTTACAGCTTCTTAAACTTCTAATTCCCATAACTTTCTCATTCCATATTGAAACTATATAATATAAGATGCCAATATTGATTGTGACCAGTTGATTCACACTTTGATGAGCAGAGTGTTAAAGTTCTAAATCTTCGTGTCAAAAGACAATCTTAGTGATCTACTCAAATTGTGCAATAATCCTCCTCTTTGTAGTGCTATCTTCATTGTTAGTAGACTTCTATGTATCCCTGCAGTTACAACTACTAGTAGGGAGAATTGCATTCACGACACCTATTTAACTATAGACATGCGTTGATTGCAAAGCTAGTCCAGTGAAAAAACAACATGAGAGCCAGAACAAAGGCAATAGCCAATTTTGGCTGTGTACTGTTTCCGCAAAATCATTTGCAATGCTTCAACACAAATCTGCCCTGTTTCGGCAGCTGTCTTTGCTTGTGCTGACCCACTAAAAACACTGTACAATAGGAACGCTGGCATTTCGAAGGCACTTCAATCCAAATCCACCCCATTTCTGTGGCTCTCTTTGATTGTGCGGACCCACTCAAGTGACCAAGAAGAGTGTGGGGCCCTTCTATGGTAAAAAAACTTAATCTACCACTAAATTTTAGCTCTAATCACTCCAAAAACTAATTTATCTCTAACCAATTCATGCTCACGTTCTGCCGAACAAGCATTTTTTTCTATTTTTATTGAACAGGATGGGGATGAACATTATTAGGGTATGTAATTATGCTTGTCTATAACTCATGTTTTAGCCCATTTTCAACACATATAGCCATGTATAAAGACTGATTTTGGATGTATAGCCTCATCTATAAAGGCTAATTTGGATTTTACATCATGTAATCATACATGGGAGATAACATAGACATGGTTTTCCTTCTAAAATATCATTTATGCATATCATTCCTTTCTTTTGCAAGACAATGTGTTATTTGTAATATATATATATATATATATATATATAAGGTTTCCCCCGACATTTCCATTTTTGGGCAGGGGGGGTCATGTTTCAAAGCAATCTCATTTCAGAAACTTCTAGAGGTTTCCATGTTTTGTGCAACTTAGTTCTCAAAACCATAAGCACACAAGTAGAGGTACCTGTTGAGAAATGTAACTAGTTTCAGTCTTCATAATGTTGTACTTACTTCAATATGTATCCTATGCAACAAACAAGAGAAGAAAAGAAGAGTTATTATTATTAAAGCATGGGTTTCATGCTCATTATTGATGGTCTTCTAGGTAAAAGCATGTTTTTCATGCTTTTAGGGTTTGTTAGGTCTTAGGATTTATTGTCTTGAGTCAAAGGAGTCAACATCATGTTTATAAGACCCTTCTGGGAAAGAATATATTTGTAAAAAGAATTAATGTTTAGTCTAGAAAGTCCTGGAAGCTCCAAAGTACAAGTCGGCCCTGGGATCGTCAAGTTGGCCTAAAGCAGGGAATTCGACCCCTTGAGAAGAAGTACAAATCGGCCTTGGGATCATCAGGTCAGCCTGAAGGAGAGAATTCGACCCCTTGAGAAGGCTCTATAAAGAAGCAATTCGACCTCATTTGAGAGACACTCACTCCACAATTTCGCTCTATCAAGAAAGAGTTTGATCTGAAGCTAGGAAGCAAGAAGTAGAAGAGCGAAAGTCTGGGAAAAGAAAGAAAGACTTAGAACCTCTGTTTTGGGCTAAGTTCTAGGGTTTCTAGTGCTGCAGAAGGAGGCCGAAGTTGCAAGTCTGAGTTGCAGTATGACAAGGTGCAGAATCTTGTAGCTGGGAAGGAGAAAAACCCTATATTCACCTCGTTGACCTTGGGAGAGTTGTCTTGCTCTAGGAAGGTCTCAGGAGGAGGCTGGATTAGGGTTTCCAAGAGAAGTTGCAACGCCAAAATTACAGGGTTGAAGTTGTAGGACGAGTTGCAGTATAGGAGATGGTAGGTTGAAGTTCCAGTGTGTTGCAATTTGGTGTAGAATCAAGGACTTGAGGAAGCGTTGACTTGGTACTAGGTGAAGGACTTGGTCTAGGGTTTAGTTCTTTGTATCTCATTTGAAGCAGATTCTAAAAGAAGAGTTTCCGTGTTTTCCCCTTGAATGGGTTTTTCCTTGGCTGAGAGCCTAATATCCGTGTCCTCTATTGTTGTAGTTTATGTTCTTGATATTTGTTTGATGAAAGATCTAACTAAAAGAACACAAGAAAGCTAATAAGTTCACAAGCAAATATTAAGGTTAAGGAAAATAAGTTTAATATTTGTCGCTTTCCATTTTCCAACATGGTATTAGAGCTAAGGTGAATAAGGAAGGCAACTGAAAGGACACTAGAAAGAGTTGCTTGTCAAGGGGAAGGGAAAAGGAAACTCTCAAGAAAAGACTGAAGAAGACTTCAAGGAGGATTGAAGACTCATTGGTAGAAAACTGAGAAGTAGGGTTTCTACATTAAAGGAGATCAACTCTACATCAAGCTCACATCAAAGGAAAATCTAAGAGAAAGACTTCAAGAAGAGTGTTGATCTCTCTTTGGAAGAAGATCTATTTGGGAGGCATCAATGAAGAAAGCCTAAAGGGACTTCGGAAGCTATTATCAAGGACACCTCAAAGATCTTGAAGGCATCAAGAAGATTGGAGACATCATCAAGGATAATCTTGATCTCCAGTAAGTAACATATTATTACATCATGCCTAAATCTTCAAGTCATATGGGTTCTTTCTACAAGGAGAGCTATAAGCTCATTGGGGCATAAAACTATCTAGCATGGAAGAAAAGAATTGACTTGATACTCACGGAACAAAAAGTAATGGAATATGTTACTGGGGAAATTACTAAACCTGAGAAAGATAAGACTCAAGAACTAGCAAAATACAAGAAAGGGGAAATAAGGGCACAAAGGATCATAGTGGAATCCATTAAAGATTCTCTTGTTCCATTAGCTGCAAATTTGAAGACTTCCAAGGCTATGTATGACAAGCTAGTGAATCTGTACTCAGTAAGTATAATAGGACAAAAGATGTCATTGAGGAACAACTTGTATAGAATGAAGAAATCGAAAGATGAGGATGCGACATCCTTCTCATGAGAGTCTCAGTTAAGAGACCATCTTCAAGGACTTGGGGAACTTATTATTGATTCAGAAGTAACCATTTGTGTACTAAATGCATTGCCACCAGAATGGAGCAGCTTTTCAACAAGCAGCTAGTCCAAGAACGATTCAACTCCCTTTCAAAGGCTTATCATAAGATATATTGTAAAGGGAGTTTCCTTGCCATAGCTTGTAAATATTATCATTAATTCTCCGGATTTATTTATTTATGTGCTTTATTTGTCAGATCTAGCTATCTTAGAGCTTATTTCTTGCTACCCAAGAGCGGAGGTGTCCTCACACTCTTTGGGCTAGTAGATATGTAAATCTATGTATATATTCTAACCCTTTTGTGTGTGTGTGTGTGTATTTCTTTTCTATATAAATCTTGTATATATGTTTGTATGTTTGGATTTTCCTCTCTACTTTTGTGCAGATTTGAAGGGAGATTAACGATTTGGCTTGGAAATTTGTCTAAAAATTTTCTTATAGGTGGAAGCTTGAGGATCAAAGAGACAAATAATATTTTTGAAGCTAAACACTTTTTCGTTGATCAAACCATCTCCTCTCTCCAAGCCTGCAGAAATCATAGACGGCTAGGGTTTGAAGATATTTCCAAGTTCGATCTTGGAGAAAGCAATCACTTGAGGCTTGGAAAATTAAGATCAAATTTTGTGGAAGTCGTCCAAATTTTTTTAGGCGATTTTTCCTTGACCGCAAGCATAGGAGGGTTTTCTCCTTTTTGCAAAATTCCTCCTCTCTTGGACGTCTAACAATTTTTATTTTTTTTTAAGAGTGAATTGTTTGTTGAGGATTATCAAATTCCTTTGGAGGAATTTCCTTTGTAATTTCATCATAAAATTTTGTAAATAATTCTCTCCTAATTTACTTAGCTCCTTGAGGAGGGGTATTAGCTCATTGAAGCTCCATATTATTGTAAACCCTCCTCTAAATCCAAACCCTCTCTTCTTGTCTAAGAGGGTTGCACTTGTAATAGTAATAAAAGAAGATTTTTCTTTGAGGGAGCTTGGGGTTTTTTTCCCCTTGGTATCCCTATCTCCTCATTTGGTAGGAGGATTTCTTGGATAGCTAGTCACTAGTTCATTTCATTTTCTTTTGCTAGATTAGTCCTTAGATCTAATCACTAACTTTTTCATTGTACATTGCTAGTTTAGTTCATTACATTATCTAATTTTTAGACCTAGTTTATAATCTTCATTCACAAGTAGTTCTAAATCATTCATCATTTAATTAGCTTGCTTTGCTTTTATTGAGTAATTTGGTTAGATACTTGATCTAGTTGGTATTGGCATTTTCATAAGTTTCTTGATCTCATTTACTTATGCTTCATTGAGTAATTTTCGCTTGCTTCATTGATCATTAGCATAAGCTAATCTCACATTGGTATCATAACTTGTGCTAAAAGTGAAATGGTATTTTGCTATTGATAAGCCTTAAAGATATTTCACTTTTGAAGCATCTCATTTCTAATTGTATCTCACCTGGAGCATTTGATCAAGCACTGCATCTAATTTGCATCTCTAAAATTAATCTCCAAGCATAAGCTTGCTTGATAGATATTTAGGATAATTCCTCAACGGTCATTCAGTTCCCATATATTTGAGTTTGGAACAAAGGCCAAAACATGTGACCTCGTAGTTCTGTTGTGGCTGAGTCCCTTGTAGGAATGAAGGCACATAGGTTGTACTGAAGTCCTAAGGTGGTATCGTTAATGAGGCCTTAGCCATCTCACTTAGCCTTCTTGCAACCACCTCACTCCTTACCAAATTGAAGGAATTGAGGGGAAGTCAACCTTAGATTAGGCATTTAATAAAATTAACCAAGACCATTTTGCCTCACACACTTCACATACACTTGTTTGCATCTTTCACACAATTGGTTATTGTATAAGTTTGGATTGTGGGCATCTTGTTAACTTGCAAGTATCTCATTTATATTCTTGTACTTGTTCATTTTCATGCTCTTGCCAATTGTCCTTTAAAGTTATTTCATCATAATTGATCATATATCTCTTTTAAGCACAAGTTTTACTTCTCTTGCAAGTTCTATTCTATCCAATGGTTCATATCTCAAAATTAGTATATAATCTATTGTGGTTTGGTTCACTAACACTAGCCTTGTAGCTTGCTATTCTTGTAACTTGAAAATCATATCTTATTTGCAAGTATTGTGATCTTGATTTGAGCATATATTTCTTGCAAGTTATATTTAAAGGCATTGGTCTCTCATAATTTGTCTTGCAAGATATCTTGTTGAACTAATTGAATTTGCATTATTGATGTTTATATGCTCATAAACATTTGTACTTGCTAAATCAATCTCCACTTTCATTTCAAGTTATATTGGATGGTGAATGCCTTACTAACTGTGTCCTACAACTTGTTATCTCTGACAAGTTAGCCTTTAGATTTCTTCTTTAGGGACCACCCCCCACGGTTTAGTTACGAGAGAACCTAAACAGAGAGAGTTGGGATCAGGTGATAGCCCCTTGTCTAAGCATTTCACCTTAAGGTCACACCTAGTGGGATTAGGGACCTTTCCCACATTAATCTAGGTGTGCATCCTAGGCAACAACATTTTTTGGTGCTGTTGCTGGGGATAAGTCCTCCTTGATCCGGGGTACGATTAATTTTTGGTTTTGCATATTGGGTTTTTAGAGTTAGATTCTTGTTCAAGTGGCGACTCCACTTGGTTTATTTTTTGCGAGAGTTTCTACTAAAAGGCATCCAAGTAGCTTGGTTAACCCCACTCTTGATCCTGAAAAGGGTCTTTAGAGTGCAATTAAACAAGCTCTCGTCTGTAGACTTCTTGCTAATCTTGGGCAGGAAGCTCTTTCTGATATCCATTTGCTTTTTCAGGGTAAAGTTGAACAAGACATCACGGATGACTTGTTTTCCCCCTATAACTTTGTTAACATTAATGGTTATCCAAATGCCATTATGAATAAGGTCGTCGAGAAGTTGCCTTATTTTCAAGGCCATAATGTGATTAGTGCCAAAACTCACCTTAGGAATTTCAACCTTTGTGTGAGTAAGTGGTATAACAACACTAACCACGAGGTCGTATAGATGAAACTTTTTGTTCTCTCTCTTGATGAGGATGTTCTGGATTAGTTCACAGAGTTCATTGTTAACACCTTTGATTCGTTGAGATCCATTATCAGTGCCTTTAATGAGAAATATGGAGATAAATGAGAAGAAAGGCACTTGCTTAATGCTATTAGCCATATGAAAAAGAATGAAACACTGTGGAGGAGTTTAATAAAAAGTTTAATGATATTGTGAAAAGTTTACCTCAAGATTCCAAGCCTCCCGAAAAGTCTCTTTTAGTATATTATGTTGATGTATTTGCAGCTAACACTTCTTATGAGCTAAGATGCAGTAAGCCTAATAATTTAAAGATTGCTCAAAGTTTAGCTGAAGAGTTGGAGAAATTTAGAAAAGCATCAAGGAAGTTTGAGATTCCAAGATTTACTAGGGGTCGTTGTAAGAATGAGTCAAAAGGTAAACAAGTTAAAGAAGTTGAGAGTGATCCCATTAAGGAGTTAACTCAACTCATAAAGACCATGGAAGTTAATATTCGAGTCAAATGACCATCCTTCAAAGTCGTTTGGTTGCCATGGAGAGGTCCCAAGGAAATACGTTTTTGAATAATAAAAGTAATAATAGATGGTAGAACAGAGGTTCTCCTAATGAGTAGAGGCCACCAAACCCACTTGAGTCTACAAATCTTGTTGATCAAGCTCCACATTATTGTAGACTTTGTAATGAACTCCATGATGAGGCTACTTGCTCCATCGTGAAGAGAATCATTAAGAGTGGAATGGCGGGGACAAGTGATCAGATTAATGTTGTTGGTAAGGAATAACACTTGTCTATGGAGGATTTGACGGAAGTTGTGGAGAAAAGTTATAATGTGAAGACAACCCAATCTTCTTATAGCATAAATAATTTTAATGATGAAAGGGATATGGTCACTGAGTTGTACAGTGAAAAGCCTTCTCCAGAAGATTGCAAAGGATAAGGGATTAACTGTTGATTTGGGGTAGCATCGGATGTGCTCTAGCCATGAAAATTGGTGAAGAGGCAAAAGCACATGAGATCTCCAAGACCCTGAAATCGTTTTGGAAATTCCATCCGAATGAAGAGTTATTAAAATAATTAATATTTTTAATAATAAAAATATTAATAGGTATTAAAAAAGATAAGGATGAGAAGCTTCTAAGAGACAAAGATCAAGTCTATTTTAATCTTAGCCATTGATTAGGGACTTAATCTCAGTTGTTGATTCATCAACAGGAAAAGTATAAGAGGAGGCTTGAGTGTCAATTGGAGATACACCAGAGGGAGACCAGTCAATTCGATTTCTAGAGCGGGGTTTGCTGAGAAATTCGAACTAGAGGTCTGGATTGCAGTGAGAGGCAGCGAGTACATAACAGAGAGGCAGGGATAGTACTAGAGGACCAGCGCAGAGATCAGAGAGGTAGACGTAGAGACAGTCAGAAAGACACAAAGGCAGCTGGATTGCGCAGTCACTGGAGGGCCTACATGAGTGACACAGAGAGGCCAAGTGCTGACACAGTGAGGCAAAGTGCTCACACAGTGAGGCGGAGCGCTGACTTTTGGACCATTCTAACACAGTTTTATATTAATTCACATTAATATTTTATTTTCCCTAAGTTTAGACTTAGGGACTCCATTAAAAATATTAATTATTTTAATATCTCCCAAATTGTTTAGAGTCTGCCAAACCCTTTGTGGGTATTGGAGATCTCATGTGCATTAGCCTCTCCACCAAATTTTGTGGCTAGAGCACATTTGATGCTACCCGAAATCAACACTCCCTCTTAGCGAGTACTGTGCTCTAGCAATACTCCTCACTGAGTATTACTCTGATCATCCAGCATCAGTCCTTGATGCTAGGCCTACTGCCCATCATCTGCACTATTGTATCTCGTACTGCCACCCATGGCTCTGCCACTACCACTGTTGCATCTGTATGAAAACTCCCTTTGCATTCGTGCTGTTGCCCATGGCCCTACCACTGCCATTGCTATGTCTGCATTGCATCCCCTCTCATCATGCTGCATCATACTACCCATAGCACCGCCACTGCTAACTGTTGCACTGCAACTCAGTTACTGAGAAGTAAGTAACTGATCTCCTAACTCTGACATCTCTGTTAGGCTAGAGGCACTCCTGATGTTGAAGCTCCCTCTGTCACTGACAAGTGCTCCCTCTCTGACCTCTGCGTTGCTGCAACAACTCCCTGCATCTTGCACCGTTGCACACCTCTTTGTGACATCCTGGACTGGTGCAACACTCCCGTGCCTCTCACATTGTTGCAACCTACTAGCCTCGCGCTGTCCTGGGAATTCTGCACTGCCACTCCCTCTGCAGCTCCATCCTCATTCGTCTCTACCGACATCTTCCAGTACTATTCATCGGGGCTCCCGTAGCAAGGTATAATCCAAGAGGTTGGGTACCTCGAGGATCCTGCCCCTCATCGCCTATAGTCCGCCTAACTACAGCTCGATGTCTCCCCACTTCTTCTCAAGTGACACATGACATCATTGTTCTTGGACCAATGTCCCCAGAAAAAACCAATGCAGGAAAACCGGTGTAGCTATCTGAGGGTTTTATTATTATGCAGTTTCTGAATACAATCTGGGTGCCAAAACCAGCTCACCCAACAGAGAATAATATCGGCAGTAGTACCTCTCCTTCGGAGACAGATGCTCCAGCTGAAACCCCGGATAAACACTCTGGCAGCTCCTCAGCTCCAATCTGCCCCACAAAAAACCATAGCGTCAGCCTCTTCTGCCCTCTACGTCAGCTTTCCCGACAGTTCCCAGCAGTTTTGGTTGTTCTCGGCAGTTTTGGTTGTTCCCAACAGTTCCAGCTTTTGCCCTCTGCGTCAGTTTTCCCAGCAATTTCGGCATTTCTCGACAGTTTTGACAGTTCTCGGTAGTTCCGGCTTCTGCCCTCTACGTCAGCTTTCCCGACAGTTCCCGGCAATTCCGGCTTCTGCCCTCTACATTAGTTTTCTCGGCTATTGCGCTGATCCTCCCGACACTATCTCTGCCTCTCTGCTTCTGTATTCACTGCCCCTCAGTTGCAACTCTGATCACTCTCTCGACTTCCTCATCAAACCCTGCACCAGAAAGTCGAAATCTTGATCAACTCGGTGTATTCTCCAAGTGACCCTTAAGCCTCCTCTTATACCTTTCTCGTTGACAAATCAACGGCTGAGATTAAGTCCCTAATCAACGAATAAGATTAGATTTGGCTTGATCCATGACTTTTGGATCATTCTAACACAATTTTATATTAATTCACATTAATATTTTATTTTCCCTAAGTTTAGACTTAGGGATTCCATTAAAAATATTAATTATTTTAATATCTCCCAAACTGTTTAGAATCTGCCCAAACCCTTTCTGGGTATTGGAGATCTCATGTGCCTTAGCCTCTCCACTAAATTTTGTGGCTAGAGCACATCCGATGCTACCCAAAATCAACAGCAAACACTCAGTAACCCGAGGGAAATTGATTCTCAAGGAGAAGGAGTTCGATTTCAGAGGAAGAGTTGCAGGGTGAAGAAAGACGAGGGCATCAGCATCAGTCAAAGACTGAGGAGGAGATGACGCAAGGCATTCGAGAGACAGCTCAAAGGGAAGAGCAGGGAGAGAGCACCACTGGAGACGTAGTCCTCACGCAGGCTAACACAGACTGACGCAAAAGTGGGTGAAGGGTCTCCAGGGTGTGAGAACTTCTCCAGGAGGAGGAGAAATTTTGTCTCAAATGTTTCTCTCAAAAGTGTCTCAGTTTTTCTGTAGAATCGTTCCTTGTAAAGCAATTGTTGTTGAAGATTAATAAATAAACCCTCATCTACTGCACCGGTTTTCCCACATTGGGTTTTTCCAAGGACAATTTTCCAAAAACCACTGTGTTGATGTAATTGATTCTTGTGCTTGTCACTGTTATTTTCTCTATGTAATTATGTGATAACTACAGTAGAATTTATTTTAATGTTTACTAAAGTGTTTCGTAAATAACTTTTTGTGAGAGATAAGTAGGTGAAATAAATCAATTACTGTAGTAGAATTTCGTGTTAGAATTTTTCACATGGTACCAGAGCAGAGATCAGGCAACAAGATTGAAGAATCTGCTATGAGTCAAGGGCATGATGCTGAGACATCAACTTAGAGGGACTCACATAGATCTCTAGAGGAAGAAGAGAGCATGAAGAACATGGATCATGATTATTCTATGTTAGCTTCCAGACTGAAAGAAGAAATCGCTTGCCTAGCGAGTTCTGCCTCCTCTAAGGTTTGGTATATAGATAGTGGAGCTTCCTGGCATATGACAGGAATACAAGAATGTTTTTCGAATTATCAAGAAGAAAGGATGAATTTCCAGATCACCATGGTAAATAACGCAAAGTGTACCCCCGTAGGAAGAGGCACTGTAATCTTTCAAACATAAGCAGGGGAACGGCTTCGAGCAACCAATGTGCTGCATGTGTCAGGATTGCAGATGAACTTACTCTCTGTATCTCAACTTCAAAAAAAGGGCTATGACATTTTCCTCATTAAGGAGAAAGTATATGTCAAAGACCTGAGTTGGAAAAAGAAGGCCCAGATTCGAATCAGAAGTAACAGGCTGTATAGATTACAGCTAGAATCTCCAATGGCACTGATAGGCAGCAGTGGGGAAATGATTTGAATGAACTATGGCACAGGAGGATGGGACACTTACACCATGGGGCTCTAAGAATTCTCAGGAAAACAGTATCAGGAGTTCCAGAATTAAGTATCGAATTAGATGATGTATGTAGAGGATGCGCACTAGGAAAGTACGCCAAGGCAGCGTTTTCCAGAAGCAACAATAGGGCTAAGAGTGTTCTGGGATTGATACACTCAGATATCTGCAAACCCATGTCCACAAAATCTCTTAGTGGTGCTGAGTATTTCGTCACCTTCATTGACGACCATTCCAGAAAGACTTGGATCTACTTTCTAAAAACCAAGGATGAGCTTTTTGGTCGATTCAAAGAGTTCAAGGCTCTAGTTGAGAATCTAACAAGAAAGAAGATAAAGAGATTGCGCTCAGATAATGGTGGAGAATACATCGACAAGGACTTCACTGATTTTTGCACAAGTGAAGGCATCAGAAGAGAGTGGACAACCCCCTATAATCCGGAGCAGAATGAAGTAGCAGAAAGGAAGAACCGGATTATTGTTGAGGCAGCCAAGGCAATGTTGTATGATCAAGATATGCCCAAGTTTATATGTGCAGAAGCATGCAACACGGCAGTGTATATCCATAATGGGACTCCTCACAGGGCATTAGGTAAGATTACTCTGGAGAGTGTCTTCACCGATAAGAAGCCTAAGGTGAGTCATTTCACGATATTTGGGAGTTTGGCATACTGCCATGTACCTGAAGGAAAGAGGAAGAAATTGGATCTAACTACGAAGAAAGGATATGTTGTAGGATATAGCAAGAATGCTAAGGCATATAGAGTCTATCTTCCGGGGAATAGGAAGATCATAATTCAACGGGATGTAAAGTTCATGGAGGACAGAGCTTTCAGAAAATCCCGAGAAATGACTTTCGAAGAGTAGTCAAAGTATGATCCGTTGGTCCAGCCACTTCGACCAACAGAAACTAGCGCTAGTATTTCTCCTAAAGAAAAAACTCTAGAGCTAGAGCCTCAGGAAGAGGAGCAGCAGATAGATATAACCACTACCAGTGGTAGAATGAGTCGGGAACTTCGACAGATACTACGAGATGCAGAGGATTTTGTTAGGGCACCTAGGAACAAGAAAAGGGAGCGTAGACAGCTAGACAAATACCAAGCCTTGGTGGCTCAGGTTGGAGAACCCTCCAATTTTTAGGAGGCCATTCAACATCAAGTATGGGTAGATGCTTTGGTTGAGGAATACAATTCCATAATGGTCAATGATGTCTGGGAAGTGGTACCTAGGCCTAAGGACAGGTTAGTTCTAGGGTCGAGATGGCTCTACAAAGTCAAATACGCTGCAGATGGCAATGTAGAAAAATACAAAGCTAGGTTTGTGGCTAAGGGGTTTGCTCAGAAGGAAGGGATAGACTACAAAGAAACCTTCGCCCCAGTATCCAAGTATACTTCTATTAGATCCGTGATATCCCTTGCAACTCAGATGGGATGGGAGATTCACCAGATGGATGTCAAGACAACATTCTTGAACGGGGTGATAGAAGAAGAAGTATACATTGAACAACCAGAGGGTTTTGAGACACATGAGAAGAAATCTCATGTATGCAGATTGAAGAAAGCTCTGTATGGGCTTAAACAGGCACCTAGAGCATGGTACAGTCGAATTGATGGCTACTTGTAGAAGATGGGATTTGTCAAGAGTGACGCAGATCCTAACCTCTATTATCTGGTTGTAGAGAATGAGCCTCTAATCCTGGTTTTATATGTGGATGATCTCTTTTTGACAGGATCATCCAGGCTCATCAAAGATTGCAAGGAGAACCTAGCCACAAAATTCGACATGAAGGATTTGGGACGGATGCATTATTTCCTGGGGTTGGAAGTTTGGCAGCAGAAGGGTGAAATTTTCCTTAGGCAAGGGAGATACGCTACAGAGATTTTGAAAAGGTTCAGAATGCAGGACTATAGACCTATGGCTACTCCAATGATCACCAACTGGAAGAAGATTGATGCATCCGAAGATAGAGAAGTCGATCCCACCTTGTACAAGCAGCTCATAGGGTCCCTGATGTATCGGTCAATACTAGGCTGGACATTTGTTACGCCGTCAACACCCTCAGTCAGTTCATGGTAGAACCAAAGAGAGCGCAGTGGGCAGCAACCAAGCATGTTCTCAGATATATACGAGGAACAATCGAGCATGGACTAATGTACACCCAAGGCAACGATATCAGGTTGAGTGGGTTCACTGACGCAGATTGGGCTAGAAGTTCAGTAGATCAGAAAAGTACCATTGGGTACTGTTTCAGCAATGGATCAGGAATGTTCTCCTGGTGTAGTAGGAAACAAAAATTCGTGGCTCTGAGCTCAGCTGAAACTAAATATATGGAAGCTAGCACAGCTTCATGTGAAGCCATATAGCTTAGGAAATTGCTTGTGAATCTATTCAGGAGAAAGATGGAAGCGACTAGTATTTTGTGTGATAATGAGAGTTGCATCAAGCTCTTTCAGAATACAGTCTTTCATGATCGGTCAAAGCACATGGATATCAGGTGTCACTTTATCAGAGACTGTGTCCAACGAGGGTCAGTGCAGTTGAGGTACACTCGAACAGGAGAAAAGGTGGCAGACATTCTCACCAAGACCCTAGGAAGAACAAAGTTTGTTTACTTCAGGGAGAAGATGGGCATGGCGAAGAATTCGTTTCAGTAGCAGAAGAGAATAATATAAGGAGTTGCAGTGCAGCAGTTAGCAATGGCAGTGTTATGGGTAGCATGATGCAGCATATTCAGAGGAAACTACAATACAGATGTAGCAGTGACAGTTAGAGTGTCATGGGCAACAATGCAGGTTGCAGCAGCGCAGTGGATGAGGCACAATTGGCCGAGCATCAACAGCATAGAGGATTGATGTCATGGATCAGTGTGATGCTTCTGTTGGGAAGTATTGTTAAGAGCACATTCCTTGCTAAGAGGGAGTGTTGATTTTGGGTAGCATCAGATGTGCTGAAGTTCTGAAATTTTGTGGAGGGGCTAGAACACATGAGATCTCCAAGACCCAGAATTCATTTGGAGAAATTCTACCCAGATGAGGAGTTATTAAAATAATTAATATTTTTAATGGGTTCCTAAGTCTAAACTTAGGAAAATAAAAATATTAATTGGTATTAATAAAGATATGGGTGAGAAGCTTCTAAGAGACGAGAATCAAATCTGTTTTAATATTAGTCATTGATTAGAGACTTAATCTCGGTCATTGATTCATCAACAAGAAAAGTATAAGAGAAGACTTGAGAGTCATTTGGAGATACTTGAGGGAAATCGATTCTCAAGCAGAAGGAGTTCGATTTTAGAGGGAGAGTTGCAGGGTGAAGGAAGAGGAGGGCATCAGCAACAGTCAGAGACTGAGGAGGTGACGTAGGGCATTTGGGAGACCGCGCAGAGGGAAGAGCAGGGAGACAGCACCACTGGAAACACAGTCCTCACGTAGACTGACACAGAGTGACGCAAAAGTGGGTGAAGGGTCTCCAAGGTATCAGAACTTCTACAAGAGGAGGAGAAACTTTGTCTCAGGTGTTTCTCTCAGAAGTGTCTGAGTGTTTCTGTAGAACCATTCCTTGTAAAGCGATTATTGTTGAAGATTAACAAATAAACGCTCATCTGCTACACCGGTTTTCCCACATTGGGTTTTTCCGGGGACAATTGTCCAAAAACAACTGTGTTGATGTGATTGATCCTTGTTCTTGTATATCACTATTATTTTCTCTATGTAATTATGTGATAACTGCAGTAGAATTTATTTTAATGTTTACTGAAGGGTATAAAACTTATTGTGAGAGATAAGTAGGTGAAATAAATCAGTTACCGCAGTAGAAATTCGTGTTAGAAATTTTCACACCCTCTTGGTCAAGGACTTGCTTTCAATAGCTCTTTAGGTGGAGATCATGGGACAACCAACTGCTTGTAGAACTCCTTCCTTTGATGTCATGAATTTCTCCTCTGTCATAGAGTCTACATCTTTTGGGACTTCTTTGTAGGGCACAGACCATCCATCACTTTCATCCATGAGTCAGTCATGTCATCATTTCTTTCATTGGAAAGTGATCCATTAGTCCATATATGGTCCTCCTTCATGCTTTGTTGCCTTCCTCATGCCATGTTTCCTTAAGGATCTTTCATCCAACTACATGGTCATTAGTGGTGGACGACGTCCACAGCTCTTCACTCGGCAGCCCTGCATAAGTCCATCCAGATATTATTCAAAAATAAGAAACGAACATTAAATCAAAATTACCTTTGTAATGGTCTTTCATCATAACATCTTCCAGTTTGCATTAGCATCCTGCATACATATTGACATATCTCCAAAAGATATATGTTTGTCAAGGGTCTCTTTCTTTTTCAAAGTTACTTAGAGTCTTCATATCTTTCATGGAGATTTCAATGTAAAATCTTTTATTCCTTGGACGTTGACTGCCTTCTTTCCATGGTTGCACTTTTCATGATCTCTTCCTTTCCTTCACACATTTCCTTTCCAGGAACTTCCTATCAGAGTTCCCGCAACTATTTTTAACCACCTCATATTTCATATGAGGACATATTATGTTGATTTCATCTAGTCAATGTGTAACCCATGCCTTCCTGCATCCTTTCAAAGAAGGAGATTCTTCCTTTTGATCATGTTCTCGAGATAGAGCATTTACCCATGTTACCTGCAACCATATCACATGACTCTATTTTATCAAATACAAGCATACATACCTCATTTTTCCTTTAGGTCATCTAGACTCCCTACAGCAGCTTCCTTGATTGAAAGACCTTCAATTCTTTGATCTGTTTCACTTCTTTTGACATCATTCCACCATCCCATGAATTCCCACAAGTTGGAATTCTTGATGAAACGCTTGCTTCTTTTTAGCTGGTGAACCTTCCAATGACGATTCCAACAGAGGATCTTGAGTATTCTTATTCAGCAAATGTTTTCCTTTTGATTGATATATGATGTGCTTTGTACTAGATCACTTTTTCCTCCTCATAAGTACCATTTATGCTTCTAATGAGGTTACCAAGAGCTATATCCCTCCATAGGTGATTGCCACAGACTTTATCTTTCATGCCTCTCTATGATCACGAGCTCTTGCATTCAATGCTTCTATGATGCCATGATGCATCCTATCATGCTCCTTAGTGACTCATGATGGCCATATGTTACAATAGAAAACTTGAAAAGGACTAGGTGAGGAAGACTATGTCAATCATAGTAGAGATATTTTACTTCCTCTTTCTTGACTTCTTCTTTTCAGCTTCCTCCACTTCTTCGGTGATATGGGCTTCTTCTCTACCTCTTTTGTTATTGTCCTTCTTGAACTTAGGACAATCTCTTTTGTAATGCTCATATTCTTGATATCCATAGCATTGAATCTTAGCCATGTTCTTCTTTTTCTGAGGACCAAATTTCGCAAACATTCCTTTTCTCCTTGCCATAGCAGCATATGCTTGATTTTTCTCATTTGATCCTACATCAGTTTTTTCCTTCAACCTGGTTTCTTCAATCTTACATAGTGATCATAGATCATGGAATGGAGTAGCTTCTCTCTTCCCATAAATGCTTGAAGTAAAGTTACTCCACTCCTCTAGTAGTGCATTTAGTACTACGGTGGTCATCTCCTTGTCAGACATTATTTCTCCCAGGTCTTGAAGTTGATCCCTTATTTCAGATATCCTCATAAAGTACAAGGCTATTCCTTCTTCTTTTAATATCCTTAGCTTGTAGAGTTCTTGCCTTAATGAGATAACTTATCCTGTAGTGCTTACGTAAAACAACTCTACCAGTTTGTCATATATTTATTTTGAAGTTTCGAGTTTAGATACATATGGGATGAGGGGATCCTTGATGGATTCTATGAGAATCCTTTGAGCCCTTACTTCCCCTTTCATAAACTTTGCAAGTGCTTGAGCATCTTCTTTCGATGGTTTGGTGATTGAGCCTTTGACATGTTCCATGACCTCATTTTCAATGAGATTCAGATATGTCCTCTTCTTCCATGCAAGATAGTTTGAAGCCCCAACCAATTTGTTGCTTTCCTTGCAAAAATACATTTTGACAGATTCAGATGTAGACATAAATATACTTACTTGTGAAGATGCTTCTTCCACTTGTTGCTTCCTTGAATTTGATGATGATATAGATAATAGAGAACTTCTCCTTGATGAAGATAGTTCTCTTCAAGAATGATCCTTGACTCCACAAAGAGGGAGATCACTTTAGATCCTTTGATGGTGATGTCCTTGTTGATGATGATCAATGATGACTTGATGATGTCTTGATGCTTCTTGGAGGATCTTCTTCAATGGTAAGGACCTTGCTTCAACGAAAGGGAGATTGCCTTAGAAATTTTGAAGATGATGACAACATCCTTGATCTTGCTTCTCTTGGATGAATAGCTTTCAAGATACCTTGATTTGTAGGTATCTTCAACTTGAGTAGGGTCTTTGTGGGCTTTTGAGGATCTCAAGATTTCTTCTGGTGTAAACTTGTTCTTCGATCTAGGGTTCTGACAATTCTTTGTAGATATTGACTTTGCTTTGATATCCTTCGAGATTTGATCCTTGAGTGCTTGTGTGTCCCTTGATGAGATGCCCTTTCCTTGATTTGTCACCTTAGCTCTGATACCCTGTTGAGAAATCTAGGGCATCAGAATTAGGAGATTTATCTATAAATGATAACTACTTGTGAATGCTTTTTAATTCTTTAGATTAGGATCTTCACTTTGCTTAAATTATTATATTGTTCTTCTTCATGAAATATCTACAAAAGCATAAACAATAAAGAGACAAGAGATGCAGAATATAGGCGATCATTCAGGGTCTAAACCTCTCCAACTTGAGAAGAAAACCCAAACGAATTCTTCTTCTCATAAAGACTTCAATTGACGAATACCAAGACCATAACCTAGACCCTTGACAACAACATCCCCAAGACCAAGTCACAATCCTTCTTGATTCAACTCCTTCTTCCTTGAGTCAACAATGGTCAAACTTCTTCCTTCTTTCACTAGCTTAGTTATCCTTCAAATTTCGGCTTCTAACTTCAGACCTGAAACACTTGTCTTCTTCAGAAAACCCTAGCTACAGTACATGAGAGGGATAGAGATGAATTTGATCCCTTGATCTCCTTCGCTTGGACAGTATGACTTTCTTTTTCCACTCAGCTTGATGAAAGACTTGTTCTTCTTCCTTGATTCAGTCCTTTAGGACAACTGCAACAACTCGGCTTCCCGAAGCAGCAAACAGTGCTTCTCTTCTTCGCACATGTGGGAGGAATCAACCAAAACAATATTCTTCGACTCCTTGACTTCCTTCTCTTCGCTTGATGTGAGCCTCTTCCTCCTATGTTTATCTCACCTATTCATCTACCTCAGATCCTTGATCAAATTTGTTCTCAAATGGAAGCTGAGCTGCCCTATATATAGTGGTTTGTCCTGTTGAAAAAAGTGTAACTAGGTTCGATCTTCATAAAATATATCTTTGATATTTGTATTCATTCAAGAAAAGAGAAATTATTTTTATGATATTTGTCAATGAGTTTCTTGCTCATTGAATAAGGTCAAGCACATGTTTAAGTGCTTCTAGGAAGTCAAAGAGTCAATGTATTTATGTAAGACTCTTGGAGGGCATGTTACACTATGTATAAAATAGTATAAAGTTCAAAGGAATACCTCCAAGCCTAGTCCAAGTCCACTCCATGTAGCAACGTCATCCAAATGAAGCAAAACAAAGAAAATAATGAAGATATAGACAAGTCAGCCTAAGGACAGCAAGTCGGCCTAAAGGAGGGACAGTCCTCTCTATATAGAGGTTGTCCACTCCCTCTCAACGTCCATACATCAAGCTCTGAAATCAGCGAAGGTGGAAGTCGAGAAAGTGAAGGTAAAAGGCAAGTCTAAGGGTCTCCAAGACAAGTGAAGAAAGGAGGAAGAAGACCGAAGTGTAGGGGACTTTTCCTAGGGCTAGAAACAGTGACACGTGTGAAGAGGAGGACAGATTGCGGATATAACCGCAGTAGCATTTCAGTGCAAGATTCGTTGGTGTTTGGGCTAGATATTAGGCCTATAAGGCCTCCCAAGTCAAGCGAAGAAGTCTCTCTCTCTAGCGAAGATGAAAGGATCCTAATTCACTAAGGTACCCTCCACACGTGGGAAAACTAGGGCAGCAGAACAACAGTACAGTCATACAACCATATCTCAAGAAGGATCTCGTTTGGTCAACAAAAGAAGAAGTCTACTTGAGCAAAGGATAGAAGAGGAACACCTCATCTAGAAGGCTCACACAAGGAAGGTCTATCTCTAGACAAGAAACAAAGAAGGAGGATGAAGTGTTGGGGAGCAAAGTGTCGGAAGGAGGAAGTCTATGTGTCGGGGAACCAATTGCAGAAAAGAGGAAGGACTTGACTTGTGTTTGGAGGACATCCTAGTCAAGGGTCTAGGGTTTGGCATTGATCAATAAGAGAAACTTACCAAAGGGTTTTCCTTTCTAAGAGAGAGGTTTTGGCCCTGGCAGAGAGCCAACATCTATGTTCTTGTCTTTATGGTTTTTGGTAGCAGTTTGATGAAACACACTCACTAATAATAAGAACAAAATCAAGCTAAGATAATTGTAAAAGTGCTTCACAAATTGTTATCAAGTCAAGAAGAATCACATTACACCTAATTGCCCTAAATTCTTCAACATGGTATCAGAGCTAACGTGATACATCAAGCAAAGGGCAACTCAAGAACCCTCATCAAGGAAAGGCATCTACAAGGTTGAAGCATCAAGCCAAATCTACTCAAAAGAAAAAAAAGGCCTACCATCTATCATTCATCGAGGAAGACTACATTGCAAGAAGAAGAGCCTTACACAAAGGCACCTACAAAGAAGAGCAGATCAAAAAGGGACTTACATCATCTACAAGTTACCAAGCAAATCTCTTCATCAAGCAAGTCCACTTGGAGTAGGCAACTTGAAGAACATCAAGATCCTAGGGAGGCAAGCCATCAAGTCTTCAAGGAGGAAGCAAATCCATTACATCTCAAAATCTATCAAGTAAGTATATGTCCCCTTTTGAATATACATCCATGTCTTTTTGCATAGAAAGCAACAAATTGGTAGGTACCAATAACTTTCTTGCATGGAAGAAGAGGACTGATTTACTTCTCAAGGAGAATGAACTCCTAGAACATGTCAAAGGGAATATCACTATCCCTACTAAGGAACAAACTCAAGCCTTAGCCAAGTACAATAAGGATGAGACAAAAGCTCAAAGGATTCTAATATAATCTATCAAGGACTCTCTCATTCCTTATGTCTCCAAATTTGAAACATCAAAAGAAATTTATGACAAGCTAGTAGAGTTATTCTCGGTATCCACAGCCGGAGAAGTGATATCTCTAAGAAATGAATTATACAAGATGAAGATATCCAAGGAAGGAATAGCTCCCTACTTCATGAAGATCTATGAGATGAGAGATCAACTTCAAGAGCTTGGGGAAGTCATGTCTAACAGAGAAATAACAATTGTAGTACTCAATGCTCTACTTGAAGAGTGGGGCAACTTCACATCAAGCACATATGCCAAAAAGGAAGCAACCACACTCAGTGAAATGTGGACTCCATGCAAGACAGAGGAAACCAGACTTAAAGCAAAGGAAGATGTGGGATCAAAGGAGCAAGCATTTGCTACCATGGCCAAGAGAAAGGGAAAATTTGGCAAATTTGGTCCATGAAGAACAAACACCAAAGATATGTCCAAAATCCAATGCTATGGACACCAAGAATATGGACACTACAAAAGGAATTGTCCTAAGCTTAAGAAGGACAATAACAACAAAAGAAAGAGGGAAGAAGCTCACATGACTCAAGAGGTGAAAGAAGAAGAAAAGAAGCAAAAGAAGGAAGATCCTTCGGATCTCTACTATGACTAAGTCAAACTCTTTACTTCAAGTCTTCTTTCAAGGTTTTGAGTAGGATAGGAGCATGTAGGAATAAAAATTGCATGGCTAGAAACATCTTCTAGAATCTAGAAGCATGAAGTACATAGAGTTCTAGATACTCATAAAGAAGTAACATTTATAATGAGAACAAAATGCATGTTTAGAAATATCTTCTAGAATATAGGAGCATGGTAGACATAGCTCAAGATATTCATGTAGAAGGAGCATACCTAGTATAGGACCTCATCCACGATGAAAGAAGATTGATCATGATTAAGAATCTTAGAAGACCTCTATCATCAAAAGAAAAGAAACATTTGCAAGGCAAGGGTCTTTAAGATCCTATGATGGAATCTTCGAAGGAAGGTTCATGAACCAAAGCAGATGTCTCATTGGGAATCCCATTCATGGGATTCAAGAAAACGATGATATGCAGGCAAGCTAAGATGAAGCAAGAAGGGCCACACCAAGGACAACCAAATGAAGCTAAGATGATCAAAGGAGAATCAAGATGAGGTATGTATGCATCAAAGTTTAGTCATGTTATCATTTGTATATTATTGAGTCATGGGAATAGTTCTTTAACATGATGAAGTAGGAAAGAATCTCTTTCACCAATGACATGCTCGAAGGCATGTACTACAATGCAATAAAGGTCAACAAAAAGATATGCTCACATAAGGAGTATAAGATCGTTGACTAAGAAGCAAGAAGAAATGTTGACTAGTCCAGGAAGCAAGCAATGAAGAATTGTTCTCAAGGAGCATAAGGTGGTTGACCAATTTATCCAAAGAGAAGCAAATGAAGAAAGAGATCAAGCATGTGAAGAACACCATGATCACCGAGAATCACTATCTAAAGATACTTTGATGATATCTCCCAAAAGAAGGCAAGACAACTCTGACAAAGGAAGGAAAGACCCTTGACACCTATGAAGGCCTTGGAGATATGAAAGATGCAGATAACTGATTCTAATCTACAAAGATGTCGTGATGAAGAAGCCATCCAGCAAAATAAAAATCAATGTTGAAGCAATATCAGGATGAAGTCATGATGGGCTACTAACAATGACATGACAAACCAGGAAGGAAAGTGATCGATGGATGGTGCCCTACCTAGAAGAAGTTCAAACAAAGACTTCATGACATCAAAGAAAGGAAGGAGATCAAGTAGCTGAAGGACCCATGAAGAAGAAGTTGTTGATGAATGAAAGAGTCCCTAGTTAAGAGGGAGCTTTGACAGGTCCCTACTCAAAAGGGAATTTTCGCACCGCTGATTACAAAGGAGTGACAATTATGTTTTATGTTTCATGTATCATGCACTAGACCAGGACTAATAGTCGTAAGTCTAGATGAAGGCCATGAATGTAAATGTAGACACAAGATAGACACAACGTTCTTGTCTTCACTTGGGAAGAAAGAATGGGAGGATTGATTAATCATCTGGCATCTGATACTCTTTGAGGATGTGTAGGGCATCCAAGACAAGAGTAGGCAAGATGATCGATATTCTTTGAGGCCTAGGAACCCAAGACAAGAACAGCCCTAGAAGGACATACTCAATGAACACCCAGGTGGGTATGTACCTTGAAAGACAATGACTAAGGTGTCTATAAGTCATTGGTCTCGCCAACATTGCGCTATAACAGATCGATTGCAAATCCGGTTTCTCTTATGTGAATTCTTCAAGACTGAAAAATAGCCAAACACCTTGTAATGTTGTATGAATACCTCCCTAGTTAAGAGGGAGTGTTGAAGAAAGTGTAACTAGGTTCGGTCTTCATAAAATATATCTTCGATATTTGTATTCATTCAAGAAAAGAGAAATTATTTTTATGATATTTGTCAATGAGTTTCTTGCTCATTGAATAAGGTCAAGCACATGTTTAAGTGCTTCTAGGAAGTCAAAGAGTCAATGTATTTATGTAAGACCTTTGAGGGCATGTTACACTATGTATAAAATAGTATAAAAGTCAAAGGAATACCTCCAAGCAAAGTCCAAGTCCTCTCCATGCAGCGATGTCATCCAAATGAAGCAAAACAAAGAAAATAATGAAGATATAGACAAGTCAGCCTAAGGACAGCAAGTCAGCCTCAAAACGGCCTAAAGGAGGGACAATCCTCTATATATAGAGGTTGTCCACTCCCTCTCAACGTCCATACATCAAGCTCTGAAATCAGCGAAGGTGGAAGTCGAGAAAGTGAAGGTAAAAGGCAAGTCTAAGGGTCTCCAAGACAAGCGAAGAAAGGAGGAAGAAGACTGAAGTGTAGGGGACTATTTCTAGGGCTAGAAATAGTCACACGTGTGAAGAGGAGGAGGACAGATTGCGGATATAACAACAGTAGCATTTTAGTGCAAGATTCATTAGTGTTTGGGCCAGATATTAGGCCTACAAGGCCTCCCAAGTCAAGTGAAGAAGTCTTTCTCTCTCTAGCGAAGATGAAAGGACCCTAATTCACTAAGGGTACCCTCCACACGTGGGAAAACTAGTGCAACAGAACAACAGTACAGTCATACACCCATATCTCAAGAAGGATCTCGTTTGGTCAACAAAAGAAGAAGTCTACTTGAGCAAAGGATAGAAGAGGAACATCTCATCTAAAAGGCTCACTCAAGGAAGGTCTATCTCTAGACAAGAAACAAAGAGGGAGGACGAAGTGTTGGGGAGAAAAGTGTCAGAAGGAGGAAGTCTATGTGTCGGGAAACCAAGTGCAGAAAAGAGGAAGGACTTGACCTGTGATTAGAGGACATCCTAGTCAAGGGTCTAGGGTTTGGCATTGATCAATAGGAAGCTTCAATAAGAGAAACTTACCAAAGGGTTTTCCTCTCTAAGAGAGAGAGGTTTTGGCCCTGGCAAAGAGCCAACATCTGTGTTCTTGTCCTTATGGTTTTTGGTAGTAGTTTGATGAAACACACTCACTAATAATAAGAGGAAGATCAGGCTAAGATAATTGTAAAAGTGCTTCACAAATTGTTGTCAAGTCGAGAAGAATCACATTACACCTAATTGCCCTAGATTCTTCAACATGTCCATCTAGAATAAGCCGACTTCTCCTTGTGACAAGGCCGACATGCCTTTCTAGAATCATCCTTAGGCCAACATGCCTTTCTAGAATCATCCTTAGGCCGACATGAAGAATAACTTGTGACAAGGTCTTTGGAGGGCTATTGACACAATCAAAATTACTTTTTACAATATGTAACATGTCTTCAACATATGACATTGACTCCCTAGACTTTATGACTTGATGACTAACCCTAAAGACTCACAATGGGAGTCTTAACTATAAAATAAAATTCCTTGATCATGAAACCCATGAATCAAGCATTACAAAAATAATTTTATTTTCTTCTTTACATCAATTACATAAAATCATAATTACACGTCATTATGTAGATTGAACCTAGTTACACTTTTCAACAGGAAGGATCACTAGAGGAAAGGAAAAAAGGTTGACTTAATATTAGGGCATATGTTTCAGAATGTTGTGCACTTGTAATAAGTTTGCATAAGGAGAGACTTGCGTTGATTTGATTTATTTATATGAACAAGCTCGGTCGCGATCATTGATTGGTTATGCATTGGCTCTCAGGACTATAGGAACAACTCTTGAACTCAGTGGTTTTTGTATGACACTTGCCACTCCTCCCACTTATATTTCACCAAGCTTTTAAAAGGGTATTATTTTCCCTTAAACTGGGATGAGAAGCGCCTTTTGAGAATATATTTACGCACTGTGGGTTCTAAAATTGGGACTTCTAGCAGGCCTGAATGGGGCCTACATCATTTGGTATCAAAGATGGAAATCTCTTTAGCTTGACAACTCGTAGTGGAATATATAGGAAACTTTTGAAGAAAACAAGTCTGCAAAAGCACAAGTATGAGTGTTATTTTAATTTTTGAAACCGAGGATAGTTGATGATAGAAAGAACATTGATTTCTCTAAGATACGAGTAAATTTAGATTTTCTCAGACAATGTTTGGAAGAACAAAATTTTTTATTTTCAATAAAGTCGATTTTATGAAAAGATTGCAGACAAAGATTGCAAGGAAGTTTCTGAAAGAGATCACAATAGATTGAGTTGTTCTTTAAGAGGAAAGAATATAAAGAGGTTTACAAGAGCAAGACAACAAGCGTTTGAAGGAGAAGATTTTGGAGGAGGAATTTACAAAAACAGTAGAGGTACAGTGGCAGATAAAAAGGAGGAAGACAACAGCTATCATAGTAAGTAAAAGTAAGCAAAGCTCTTAGAGAGAGAACTGACAGAACCCAACAGCGTAATGAAATTGTTGAAGCAAGGACAGTAAGAAAAATGGAGAAGTGAGCAGAGAAAATTGGAGCAGCCTAACATCTCGAATGCTGAGGAGTAGACATGCTCTAGAGAAGGACAAGAGGTTCTATTGCAGAGAACCAGAAGAGGACAATTTCCAACAAGCAAAAGTTGGGAAGAAGTTAGCAAAAGGGAAATTCCACAGTGAGTGAGGGTAGAATTGCCAAGAGGAAGAGAAGGAAAGGATACCAAGAAGGAGAACTTGGTACTGTAGCAAGTAGCAGACTTGTTACAAGAGGAAGAAGGCTTGTTGCAGCTCACAGGTGAACAATGAGAGTTCACAAGAAGAAGAAGTAGAAAGGAAAAATGACTATTGATGGTCATATGATGGGCTCAGGAAAGAGTTACAGTCAAAGAGCAGGGAGTACCAAGATATCGGACATCAAAAGGATGAGAGATGAAGAATTCAAGAGAGAGATGGTTGAGTTGAAATTAGAGCTTAATTTTTTGAAACAAATGTTAAAGGAAAACCAGAAAAACTAGAGATATGGATGGATGATGAGACAGAAGAAAGTGAGATGGCCTCCACTACAGAAAGAATTGAGGCAAAGAATGTATGTTAAAGTGAGAGAAGAACTCAGAGTAGCTGAGTATAATTTGGTTGTTTATGAACAAGGCTTGTACATTGTTGAAGAAGAAGCCAAAGATGTGGAGAAAAGGTTTATTGACGGTTTGATGAACTACTGGATTAGTTCTGAGTCCTGGCCAACATGAGGATGTGTTGACAGAGGCATCAAATGAGGCTAAGAAGCCTTATGCTTTTTAGACTAATGATTTGTGTGTGAATGCAGATAATGAACAACATTCAAATAACATTAGAAGAAATTTCAGCCTAAAAGTGCCCATGAACTTTTCATGTATATAATATGTAAACCAATCAAAATCCTTTAAATTTAAAAAGATGTACATGTAAATATTTTGGAGGGAAAAAAAAAACTACTTTTTAATTGTATTTTTGGCTTATCTCCTTATAGGTTTACTCAAATTTCAAGTGTAGAGACTCGTTGGATGCGGAATTTAATTTTGCATCCAACAAGTGTCTACACTCGAAATTTGAGTAAACATATAGGGGGATAAGCCAAAAATACAATTTAAAAAAGGTAGTTTTCTTCTTTTCCCTCAAAAATTCATAACTCTTATTTTATTATTTTCTTATTTTTCCTTAGGAGGCCACTTTTAGGTTGAAATTTCCTCTAATGCATATTTTTATAGGTTGATGTGTTGAAATATGTAACTAGGTTCGGTCTTCATATGTACTCTTGATTTTTGTATATTGTAAAATGAAAAATAAAATTATTATTATTATTATTATTTTTATAGCATGGGTTTCATGCTCAAGGTCAATTTATTTTAGGTCAAAGCACCCATTGAGTGCTTCTAGGTTTTGTCATTGAGTCAAGAAGTCAAAGAGTCATTGTCATATGTAAAAGACCCCATTGGGCATCTTATAACATGTCAAAAGAATTATTTTTGAGTCAAAAGTGTCAAATTACCCCTCCAAGACCAAGTCAGCCTAAGTATGCCAGTTTGTACTCCTAGAAGGGCTATATATAAGAGACCATTTGGCCTCATTCGCTCACTCACTCATCAAGGAAGCAAAGGACAAGAAGAAGAATGCAAGCAAAGGACTAGAAGGAAGAAGAAAGTTGAATTTTCTGATTTTTAAACTCTCTCTCTTTCTCACGTGCAAAGGAAGGCTAGGGTTTCTACTGCATCAAGGCTGAAATTTTCATGTTGCAAGAGGATGGTCAAAATTGGTAGAAGATAAGTCAATTTGGTAACCTACAAGTTTTAAAAGAGGAAGCAGCCCAAGCAAAGGAAGGAGAAATCCTTAGAAGCCCTAAATTCTCCCACACGTACGAAAATTACAGCTGTTGTAGGGGCCGAAAATTTCAGACCTGCAGTGAGGGCCGAAAATCTGAAGTTGGGGGTCGAAGTTCTACAATTGGAAGAGATTTGACTTGGTTTGACTTGGTAAGAAGCAACACATCCTCCAAAAGGTTTGACTTGGTCTTGGAAGGGTCTTGGTCTTGGTCTAGAGGTCTTGGACTTCGTCATTTGAAGAATCTATAAAAAGAGAAGAGATTTTTGTGGGTTTTTCTCTCTAGGAGAGGTTTTGACCCTGGCTAGCAGCCTATATCTTGTGTCCTTGTGTACTATTGATCTTCATGTTTTGGTAGTTGTTTGATGATAAGAACAACATAATAATAAGAGAAGAAGAAGCTAATAATCAAAAAAAGTAAAAGAACATCACAAGAAGTTATCAAGTCTAAGAGAAATCACTTTAATTGTAGCCTTATTGATTTCTCAACATGGTATCAAAGCTAAGGTTGACAAAGGGCATAATGAAGATCACTACATCCTTGAAGAAGTTCTCATTGAAGCAGTTCTCCATGATGACAACACTCAAGCAAGGCATCAAAGCAGTTTGGGATCTCTTATTATCTATCAAGAATTACATGACCAAGACCTCCTCTACAAAGAACAAAAGATTATTCTCAGCACTTACAAGTACTTTTGAAGATGACAACATATGGGCAATCAAAAGTGGAGCTTCTAGACATGACGGGCGAACATGGACAACTAAAGACTCTATCAAAAGGAATATCTTCTCATTCAATCGAGCTTGGAAACAAGAACTATGCAGTCAAAGGAATTGGATCAACCACGTTTCAGCTGGAAGATGAAGGAATCATACATCTCAACAACATATTATATGTCTCGAGTTTGAAGAAAAATTTCCTATATATTTCTTGTTTAGAAGATAAAGGGGATAGAATTGCTTTTGTAGATGGAAAAGTTATGGTATGGAGTAAGGGTTCTAGCATTGATAATGCAAAAATCATTGGGATTCGTGAGGGAAGGCTCTACAGATTACTTACACCTCTCTCTCAAGCCTTGGTTCACCTTGAAATCAATCCATGTGAACTTTGGCATAGAAGGTTTGGACACCTTCATTACAAAATCTTACCATCCTTAAACTCTATGGTAAATGGCATCCCTAAGTTAAAAGAAGAGCATGAAGGAATTTGCAAGGTATGTGCATGAGGTAAAAATGTAAAGAAACCCTTTGGAAGTAGTGCTTCAAGATCTAAGGAAATCTTAGATCTCATTCACTCGGATGTTTTTGGTCCTATGGCTACAAAATATCTTGGAGGTCATCTATACTATGTGACATTCATTGATGACCACTCAAGAAAGACTTGGATTTATTTACTTGAGTCAGAGGATTAAGTATTTGACAAATTTCAAGAATGCAAAGCAGAAGTCGAAAATCTTACAGAAAGGAAGATAAAAGTGCTAAGATCTGATAATGGAGGGGAATACACATCAAAAGAACTCACATATTTCTGTAAGGAGACTAAAATTAAGAGGCAGTTGATAGTTCCATATAATCCAGAACAAAGTGGAGTAGCAAAAAGGAAGAATTGTACAATTGAAGAATGCATTAGGGCAATGCTACATGATCAAGACTCACCTCAATTTATGTGGGGTGAAGCATTGAAAATAGCAACCTATATTCAAAACGAAGTCCTCTTAGGATACTTGATAACATGACTCCTGAAGAAGGGTTTAACGGAAGAAAACCTAGTGTAGATCATCTTTGAATATTTGGTTGTTCTGTCTACATTCAAATCCCAAGAGATAAAAGAAAGAAATTGGATCCTACAAGCATGAAGGGCATATTTGTTGGCTACAGTACCTCGTCAAAGGCATATAGGATCTACATCAAGGAAGGTCACCGAATTGAAGTAAGTAGAGATGTGATTTTTGATGAAAACATTGCCTACAAGAAGTCTAAAGATCTCCTTATTGATTCCGATGATGAAGAACTACCTATATTTGAAGAATGCCCATGGGAAGAAGAAGATACTATATCTAATCATGAAGAAGAAGGTCCCAGTGAACCTGTGCAATAAGTCATAATCCTTCAAACTCATAAGAGACATGCTTGGTTAACATCAACTCTTCAAGGAGCAGAAGGACAGGCTGCAGCCAAAGGAACATTCAGGGAAAGTAAAAAGCCTAAAAGATATTCAGGGTATGCAACCTATATAACAAAATTGATTGAAGCATAACCATCCTCTTTTGAAGAAGTTGTCAAACATCAAGAATGGAAAGATGCCATGAAAGAAGAATATCAGTCTATAATGAAAAATGGAGTTTGGGAAATCACTCCTAGGTCAATTGACAACTCTGTTGTAGCTTCTGAATGCCTCTACAAGATTAAACATGCAACAGATGGAAGTATTAACAAGTACAAAGCAAGGTTTGTGGCTAGGGGTTTCTCTCAACAAGAAGGCATCAATTATGAAAAAACATTTGCACCTACAGCAAGATACACAACTATAAGATCGTTGGTCTTCTTCGCAACAACTATGGGATGGAACATCCATCAAATGGATGTGAAGACAGTTTTCCTAAATGGCACCATTGATGAAGAAGTATATATTGAACAACCCTTGGGATTTGAAGTACATAATAGAGAAACTCATGTTTGTAGGTTAAAGAAGGCACTTTATGGCCTCAAGCAAGCCCCAAGGGCTTGGTATGCTAGGATGGATACATATCTACAAAGAATGGGTTTTTCAAAGAGTTTTGCAGATCCAAATCTTTATATCAAAGTAGTGAAGGGTGAACCAGTGATCATTCTTCTATATGTGGATGACCTTCTCATAACAGGTGTGGAAAGTCGTATTCAAGAATGCAAAAAACAGTTGGCAGCAAAATTTGATATGAAGGATCTAGGTCTTATGCACTATTACTTGGGGTTGGAAGTTTGGCAAAAACCTGGTGAAGTATATCTAGGTCAAGGAAAGTATGTAATTAAGATGCTACAAAGGTTTGGCATGATGGACAGCAAACCGATGACAACCCCCATGGTCACAAATTTGAAGAGGTTGAGAAGTTCAGAATCAAGCCCTGTGGATCCTACAAGTTATAGACAATTGGTTGGCTCTCTAATGTATCTTGTGAATACACATCCAGATATTTGTTTTGCAGTGAATATTCTCAGTCAGTTTCAAATGGAGCCTAGACATGACCATTGGATAGCAGCCAAGCATATATTGAGATATCTGCGAGGGACAATACATTACTACCTGAAGTATGATGGAAAGAACAATATCCAACTTATGGGATATACTGATTCAGATTGGGGAGGCAGTGAGTCAGATGGAAGAAGCACTATTGGAGGATGTTTTAGCTTGGGATCCTCTATGATCTCATGGATGAGTAGAAAGCAAGAATCAGTTGCATTAAGTAGTGTTGAAGCTGAATACATTGCAGCATGTGAAGTTAGTAGAGAAGTTGTCTGGTTGAGGAAGTTGTTATCCGATTTGTTTGAAGGATCGATGGACCCTACAGTTATACATTGTGACAACACAAGTTGCATAAGGTTGTTTGAAGACCCCATATTCCATGCAAAGACGAAGAACATAAACAACAAGTCTCAGTACATACAAAAATTGGTGCAAGATGGGGTGGTGCAGCTATAGTATATCTCCACCAATGAGCAAGTAGCTGATATTTTCACAAATCTCTTCCTAATAAGAAGCTTGTGTATTTGAGAAATGTTGAAGTTTCTAATTTTACTTAGTTTAGAAACCCTTCATGCACTTTATCTGATTTATTCCTACCTACTTGTTATTTTTCCTTAACAAGTTATATACAAAGTAAATACTGAAAATAAACGCCAGTGCATGCTCAACATATTACAGATCAAGAACAAACACACCACATGGCACCATTATTTTTGGACCAATGTCCCCAGAAAAATCCAATGCGGGAAAACCAGTGCAGCTATCTGAGGGTTTTCTTATTAAGCAATATCAGAGTACAATCTGGGTGCCGAAACTGGCCTACCCAACAGAGAATTTCCTTGGCAGCTATACCCCACAGCTTGAGAGAAATCTCCTGGATGAAACCCCAGAAAATCCTTCCGGCAGCTCCTCAACACAAAACTGCTCTGCAACCTCAGTGTCTGCCCAATCTAGACTGCATCAACCCCTCTTTGTCTCACGCTGGCGCTGCATCAACCTTTCTTGGCCTGCGTCAGACCCAGGAGGCCCTGCAGCAACTTCCTGGGCCTCTGCATCAAACACGCTGGCCTCTATGGTGCTCTGCGTAGCACTTGGCTGCCTCTGCGTGGCCCTGTGTGAGCCCTTGCTGGCTCTGCATCACTCTCCTTGGCTGTTGCGTTGCTCTCCCGACACAATTTCTACCTTCTCTGTTTCTCTGTACTCAATGCCCCTCAGCTTCTCTTCCGATTACTGATTCTATCTCTCTTAGCAAACCCCGCTCTAGAGAATAGAATGACTGATCACTCTGGTGTATTCTCCAAGTGACCCTCAAGCCTCCTCTTATACTTTTCCTATTAACATATCAACGACTGATATTAAGTCCCTAATCAACGACTAAGATTAGATCTGGCTTGATCCATGTCTTTTGGACCATTCTAACACAGATTCATATTAATACACATTAATATTTTATTTTTCCTAAGTTTAGACTTAGGGACTCCATTAAAAATATTAATTATTTTAATATCTCCTCATCTGTTTAGAATCTGCCCAAACCCTTTCTGGGTATTGGAGATCTCATGTGCTCCAACCTCTCCACCAAATTTCGTGGCTAGAGCACATCCGATGCTACCCCAAATCAACAAGAAACAAGCTTGGATTGGTTGATATCTCCTCCCTGTTGAAGAATCTAGGGCAATTAGGTTTAGTGTGATTTTTCTTTGACTTGATAACAATTTGTCGAGTCTTTTTATTGTTCTTGTTATCTTAATCTTCTTCTTATTATTAATGCATGTGCGTGTACTTCATCAAACTACTACCAAAAACATAAGAAGCACAAGATGTTGACTCTCTACCAGGGCCAACACCTCTCTTCTCTTAAGAGGAAAACCCTTTAGTAAGTTTCTCTTATTGAAGCTTCTTATTGATCAATGCCAAACCCTAGAGCCCTGACTAGAATATCCTCCAAGCACAAGTCAAGTTCTTGCTCCTTTCTGCACTTCATTTGCCCAACACTTTGTCCTTTTTCCTTCTGGCACTTTGTTCCCCGGCACTTCGTCTTCCTTCTTTAGGTACTTCGTTCTTCTTTCAAGTTGCTGATAGTCCTTGGTATAAGAGCTCTAGAAGATACTCCAATCTTTGATCCTTTAGTGAGATCCTTCACCAAGAGGATACCTTCTTTCTCTTGACCCAATCGAACTCCTTCTAGATGTATAGTGCAGACTTGGTATAGTGGTACTACAGCACTAGGTTCTCGCACGTGTGGGAGGTTTCCCTTATGCTTTTAGCTCCATTCTCCTTCACTTGAAAGACCCTCCTCTTCACTTGAGTATGAGGCCTTATGGGCCTAAGTTACTAGCCCAAACAAGGAGGAATATATCACTGTGATCTTGCTATTGTTATATCCACAGATTACCCTTCTTTTCTCGCACGTGTGATTGTGTATCTTCCTTAGAACAGCCCTATAAACTTTGGTTTGTGTCTCTCTCTCTTCGTTGCACTAGAGGCTCCTTGTACTTCAACTTTCTTCACTCTTTCTCAGTCCTTCTTCTTCACTGATTTCAGAGGTAGATTGTGTTATACTTAGAAGAGTGCACAACCTCTACATATAGAGGATTGTCCCTCCTTTAGGCCGACTTGAGGCCGACTAGAGGACAGTAGGCTGACTTGACATATCTAATTTGGATTGCTTCTTTGTAGGTGTCATTGCATGGAGGAGACTTGTTGACTTTGCTTGGAGATATTTTCTTGACTTTAATACATAAACATACAAGGTGTAACATGCCCTTAAGGTCTTCAACCTTTTCTTTTGACTCCTTGACTCACCTATAGCACTTAAACATGTGCTAGACCTATTTCAATGAGCAAGAAACTCATTGACATTTACCATAAAATTAATATTTCTATTCTTGGATAAATACAAATATCAAAAGTAAATTTATGAAGACCGAACCTAGTTACATTTCCTTCAACATTCCCTAGTTGAGAGGGAGAGATAGACACATCATTCTTGTCTTCACTTTATGAAGAAAGAATGGAGGATTGCGTAAGCATCTAAATTCTAATATGCTTTGAGGATGAGGTAGGACATCCAATAGGTAAGAGCAATCGAAGAGGAAATTCCTTGAGGATGTGTTAATCCAAGACAGGAATGGTCCTAAAAGGACATACCTTGTGAACATCTGGATGGGGTATGTGCCTTGAGAGACAATGATGATGGTGTCTATAAGTCATTGTCTCCCCAACATTGTGCTCTAATCTTATGGAGAGATAGAGTTGTTAGTCAAGGCCTTGCTATATGACAATGTTGGTTGGTATGATGAGATGCACTGATATAAGCTGAAATGATAGCTTATGAGATGGCTTACCAATCTAACTCTTCTTATGAGATCTCTTCAATATGAGAATGTCCTTGTACCATTATGAATACCTCCCTAGTTAAGAGGGAGTGTTGAAATATGTAACTAGGTTCGGTCTTCATATGTACTCTTGATTCTTGTATATTGTAAAATGAAAATGAAAATTATTATTATTATTTTATAGCATGGGTTTCATGCTCAAGGTCAATTTATTTTAGGTCAAAGCACCCATTGAGTGCTTCTAGGTTTTGTCATAGAGTCAAGAAGTCAAAGAGTCATTGTCATATGTAAAAGACCCCATTGGGCATCTTGTAACATGTCAAAAGAATTAGTTTTGAGTGAAAAGTGTCAAATTACCCCTCCAAGACTAAGTCGGCTTGGAAATGCAGAAGTCAGCCTAATTAGGGCAGTTCGTACTCCTAGAAGGGCTACATATAAGAGACCATTTGACCTCATTTTCACTCACTCACTCATCAAGGAAGTGAAGGACAAGAAGAAGGCAAGTGAAGGACTAGAAGGAAGAATAAAGTCGAATTTTCTAATTTTTACACACACTCTCTCTCTCTCATATGTGAAGGAAGGCTAGGGTTTTTGCAGCATCAAGGCCGAAGTTTTCAAGTTGCAAGGGAAGGGTCGAAATTGGTAGAAGAGAAGTCAATTTGGTCACCTACAAGTCTTAGAAGAGGAAGAAGCCCAAGCAAAGGAAGGAGGAAGCCTTAGAAGCCCTAAATTCTCTCACACGTGTGAAAATTGCAGTTGTTGCAGGGGCCAAAATTTTCAGACCTACAGTGAGGACCGAAAATCTGAAGGGGTTGAAGTTTTGCAATTGGAAGAGATTTGACTTGGTTTAACTTGGTAAGAAGCAGCAGATCCTCCAGAAGGTTTGACTTAGTCTTGGAAGGGTCTTGGTCTTGGTCTAGAGGTCTTGGAATTCATCATTTGAAGAATCTATAAGAAAAGGAGATTTTTTGTGGGTTTCCCTCTCTAGGAGAGGTTTTGGCCCTGGCTAGCAGCCTACATCTTGTGTCCTTGTGTACTATTGATCTTCATCTTTTGGTAGTTGTTTGACAATAAAAACAACATAATAATAAGAGAAGAGAAAGCTAATAATCAAGAAAAGTAAAATAACATCACAAGCAGTTATCAAGTGTAAGTGAAATCACTTCAATTGTAGCCCTATTGATTTCTCAACATGATGAAGAAATGAAGCTGCTGAAGGAGAAGATTGAAATCAAGAAATTTTTGCTCGCGTATGTGTTTGCAGATGTCAAAGATGGACAATTAATGGAAGTTTCCATGGACAATGAAGGTGGTACAGAATTTCTTCAAGAAGATAAAGCTATGGGAGATGGAGTAAGGAAGAATAGTCCTATGATAAAGAGGGCAGAATTGAAAACTAGCATGGAAAATGTTAGTGATTTTGCAGCAGAGCTTAGATTTCTAGAAGATTGGTTGGACAATCCCAAGCCTATTAATGAAGAAAGTGCAAACATGACAAGTTTCGATGGTTTGAAAGAGGATGAAATGAAGGTGCAGCAGCAGCTAGTGAAGAATATCAGCAGCAATGATCAACAATAGAGCAGCAAAGATTTGCAGAATATGTACCAGCCAAAGGATCAACTAGACATAGAACGAGGAAACGAGGAAGTTGATGATAAAAATGTCTCAGAAGAGGCATATTACGAAAAGGAGAAAGGTAAACAGCAGATTGCATCTGACCGAACAAGTTTACATCAGCAAGGAAAGAGGAGAACTACAGCATAAAGTCAGGAAGCCTGGAAGAATGAAGAAAACAACAAAAGGGACAAATAGCCTATAGGAATCAAGTACGCTACTAAGTCATTCTTCAGAAGTGATCATTCAAAAAGGGACATTACAAAAAGAGGCATGCTAACCCTCCCAAAGTGTCTCCAGGATGTGGGACACTGGGAACATAGGAGTGGGGAAATGCATCAAATGGACATGTGGAGACTGTTGAGAAATCTAAGGGCTTGATTAGTTAATGATTTTTCTATCTTGATAACTGCTTGTGAAGTAATTTCATTCTTTAGACAATTTAAACAAGATCTTTCAAATGTTAGAGATTATTGTTAAATTATGGTATGTTCTATGCTTAAGAGCAATTTAATTCAGTTCTTATTAGCCCAATGTCAATTTCCAGTGTAGCAATCACATTAACATGAAAGTAAAATGCTGATAGAACATAAATGCAAAATAACAGAAGACAAACCATGACAAGAGACACAAGATGTGGCGCTAGCCAAGGACAAACCCCAATGCGGGGAAACCCTTTGATCAATTCTTCTATATTCTTCAATAATTCAGCAGAGAGAGAGAGATAGTACAATATCACAAATCTGTGATTTACAACAGCAGTAATGAAACCCTTGAACAGCAATAGCAAGGGTGATCAATCAGCTCCCAAAATGTCCTCAAGACAACCTAGGAGAACTCAGTCTCCAACAGCAGTAATAGCAGCCCAAAACAGTGAATGTAAGATGGTCAAAACAGCAGTCAATGCTACAGCATACTGCAGCCAGCCCTAACCAGTCAACGCTATCCCAAATGTGCCCTCCAACAAGTCAATGTAGGTTGTCCAGCAATGCGGCTAGCCTAGGAGAGGCTGACCACACAAAACCGCAGTCAATGGAGGCTAAACGCTGGTCAACGCAGTCCTATATCACCCCAAACAAGGTTGATGCACCTTCCTACGTCCTTGTTGCCCTAACTGCATCCTCTCACAATGCTGCCCTAACTGTGTCCTCTTTTCCCACGTGAGTGAACTAATGCCTCAAGGTCTCTTCTATTTATATGCCACGTTGGGGTTTAGCTGGGGGTGTGCAACACAATTTTACTTGTTGGCCAACCTTGACAAATTGTCAAGAAATACAAATAAATTCATATTTCCATGAATACATGTCGTAATCGGATGATCGTTAGATCAATCCTACACCTCTCGATGAGAAGAATCCAAGAAAACTATCAGCTGCCATAAATAAGATGACCCACATGGAGTTTGGCCCTAGTTGCCAATTTTAACACTCCCTCTCAACTAGGGAGAACTCCATCTGCTAATCCGTCTGTCTGTCAGTACTATCTCTGCCATCAAATGCACTGCCCAGCACTGCTCGGCTCGGCTCTTCTCTGCTGAACTATGAAGAAGAAGAAATGATTGAGAATGTATCATACCATCCTCTACTGACCCGAAGTCAGTCCCAGATAAAAGAGAGTGCCCAATAGCACTCTTACTGACCCGAAGTCTGTCCCAATAAAGACAGTGTGTCATACCACTCTTACTAACCCGAAGTCAGTTCCAAAAGAGAGTGAATTATATCACTCTTACTGACCCGAAGTCAGTTCCAATTGACCCCAGATCAATGTCATCCTAGCATAGGGTACGGTAGATATACGATGCGTCCATCGGTACTACTATGGTCCCTTTCCTCATTTCCCTACTCAATGGCTAGATGAGAGGTACTTCCCATGAGTCCCAAACTGCATGGGTAGGATGTCTTGGCATGGGTAAGATGTCTTGGTAGGAGAAGGATGAACCACTCATCCTGCCTACATGTCACCACGGGGTATCACAGGGGAAGGTTGAATTATTCACCCTGTACATAGCGCACCACTAGGGGAGGGTGAGTCACCCTATGGTCGCTTGTCGCTCCAAAAGTACCCCAAGCCCCTTGGAGCTCCCAGAGCTCAAAGTATCCATCATACATGACCCTCATAAGAGGGTCTCTCAATGACTCCTAGTCGTTCTCGGAAAGTCAAGAATTTGACCTTTCCAAGGGGCTTCATCAGAATGTCGGCGACCTGCTCATCTGTCCCAATATGATGGAGCCTTATTGCTCCTCTTTGTACCATATCCTGGATAAAGTGGTACCTGATGTCGATGTACTTGGAGCGATCATGAAATATGGGATTCTCGGATAAACAAATCCCACTCTGGTTGTCGCAGACGATCACGGTAGTATCCAATGTATGTCCAAACAACTCAGTGAACAGCTCCCTCAACCAGATAGCCTCACAGGAGGCCATAATCGCAGCAATGTACTCTACCTCAGTGGTGCTCAAAGCTACCGACTTCTGTTTCCTACTCATCCAGGATATCGAGGCAGAACCTAAAGAGAAACAGCACCCGAAAGTGCTCTTTCAGTCCACCACACTGCCTGCCCATTCAACATTGCAATATCCATGTAGCCTCACATCTCCAGTAGTGTATCTCAACCCATGGGTGATTGTGCCCCTAAGATACCTCAGAAGATTCTTGCCATCAATCCAATGTGAATGATGAGGCTCAACCATATATTGGCTCAACGTGTTGACTGCAAAACATATATCCAGACGGAAGTTCACCAAGAACATCAATGCTCCTATGAATTGATGATACTCAGAAGCATTACCCAATACAGGTCTGGCAGCACTACCACATAACTTCTTGAAGTTAAGCTCCATCGGGGTAGTCACGGGCTTGCAATCCACCATACCAAATCTCTCCAAAATCTTCACCACATATTTTCCTTGAGATAGGAAAATTTCTCCTAGCTTTTGCTAAACCTTCAGCCCTAGGAAATAGTGCATCAATCCTAGGTCCTCCATCTCAAATTCGGAAGCCAACTCCCTCTTACATTCGTGAATGAGAGGGTCTGCACCTATCAGGAAGAGGTCATCAACATACAGCACCAGTATGAGAGGCTTATCATCCTCGACCTTAAAGTAAAGCTTTGGATCAGCTTCACTCCTAGTGAATCCCAGCTTCATTAAGTAGCTATCGATTCTCTCATACCAAGCACGAGGTGCTTGCCTCAGCCCATAGAGAGCTTTCTTCAACCTGCATACGTGAGATTCCCGATTATGAATCTCAAACCCCTCGAGTTACTCCACATAGACTTCCTATTTAATCAAACCATGCAAGAACGCGGCCTTGACATCCATTTTATGTAGGTTCCATCCTTGCGAAGTGGCAAGGGCTATGATCGAGCAGATAGTGGTGTATTGGGCAACAAGTGCAAATATCTCATCATAATCTACACCTTCCTTTCGAGAGAAGCCTCGAGCAACAAAGCGAGACTTATACTTTTCAACACTCCCATCAGCTCCATGCTTGATTTTGTAAAGCCACTTCGAGGTGACAACTGTTTTGTCCTAGGGTCTGGGGACCACATCCCAGACATCATTCTTCATGATGGACTCATATTCCTCATTCATAGCATCCTTCCATACTTGATGCTTCACGGCTTCTTCAAATGATGAAGGCTCATTTTGAATGATGGTGCTCATAATGGTCAAGTATCCCTGATACTTGGTCGGCTTCTTACTTTCACGGAAAGTCCCTCTGGGTGCAATATGTCCTTCGACATCATCAAGTGTCCCCCTAAGCCATGAGGGCCTCTTCCTAGAAGAGGAAGGCTCTTGCGGAGGGGGATCAATAGGATCCATAGGTTCTTCCACATCGAGCATCGTCTCATCTTCCTTCTCATCCGGCTTCCTGGTGTCAGCTTCTTTATCTTTCCTTAGAATAAGAAGATTGTCAACCTTTGCTAAGAGCCATATCTTCCAATGTTCCACCAAGACTCCGGGACGGGGAGACGTGGGTGCGGGGAGACGCACAAGGGGGATGTGTGGGAGTATCCTCAAATTTTAGGGAAATTTAGGGGGGACGGGAGGACGTCGAGGTATATATATATTTTTTTTCTTTTTTATATATATATATATATATATATATATATATATATATATCAAATTCATTATCAATAATGAAAGCATAAATACAATGATACATACATAATTGAATGAAATAATGAAATACATTGATCCATACTCATCATTCATCATTCTAGATTTTAAATTGATTTAAAATTAGAATTCATCATTCATCATTCTAGAATCTAATTAGTGCTAAGCAAAATAGATTATAATAGACACTTAAATCTAAATACTGGAATGGTAAATTGATATAACAAAAACTCAAAAGCAGTGGAGTGATGAGTCTAAAAGTCACTCTTAAGTACAAAGAGGGGTTGGTGCTCTTGATTAAATACTAATTCCATACCTTTGGACATGACAAAATGCAATGGAAACATTGCAATCCATCGAATCCTGAATTCCTGAAAAACTGTTAAGTCTGCTGGATTTTGAGTGAGATCTAAAATTCTACTTTTTCCATATGAAATCCAATGAGGTCGGAACCACTCTCAAACATCCCGAGTCATTTCATGGTAATGTTAAAAATTTAAGTAAAAGGATGAAAATGAAAGATAAAGCAGAATGTCACTTTTACTTTAAGAATTTAACATTACCATGAATTGCATAGCATTAGTAGGGAAATATGGTCAAATACTAGGTTTTCCCTATCATAAATCATTGTTTAAAAGCAAATTAAATGGGGGACGCATAGCCCATATTGAGGGGGGACGCCCAGGCATCCTCCTTTTGGGGAGTCGCATCCCCCACACTGGGGAAACGTCTCCCCCTGCGTCTCCCCGCGTCTCCCCAAAAAGGGGACGTGGGGAAACGTTTCCCCAAACGTCCCCCCCTCCCGGTGCGTGGGGTGCGAAGGGTGCGCGCACCCAACCCTGGGGGACGTGTCCCCGTGGAACACTGATATCTTCGTCAAAGGTGACATCATGACTTATCTCGACTTCCCATGGACTAGCCACATAGATTCTATAGCCCTTAGAACTTTCTTTATAGCCCACGAAGATTCCCTTCTTTCCGGATGCACCCAATTTGCTCCTTTTCTCTTTCGGCACATGAAAATATACAGGACTTCCAAAAATTCTAAAATGAGAGACATCAGGTTTCTTGCCAGTAAACATCTCTTCGGGAGTCTTGGAATCCAACACTTGATGAGGACATCAGTTTTGAACATATACGGTGGTATTCGCAGCTTCGGCCCATAGAAACTTCAGAAGCCTTTGATCATGGAGAATGGCACGAACAGCTTCCACAATCAACAACGTAAACTTTGAAACAGGAACTGATACTGTTACCCATTTCGTAGAGATAGCAAAAAATTGACCCGATTTTGAAAAGCGGCGATGCAGAACACACATATTTTTTTTTAGAGCATAGTTTTTGGCACTTTAAATAACCGATACAATTACCCGTTTCGTAGGGGTAGTAAAAACGTGCCCTGATTTTGAAAAGTGGTTATGCGGAATACACTTCTTTTTTTTGGGAGCATATTTTTTACATTTTAAATTTTCTTATGTATCAAATATAAATATTTGTTTTTAAATGTTAGTGATTTTTATGCTGATTTTGAAACGTGTTGATACAGCGTACCTTTTTTTTAGAGGACTTATTTTTCACACTTTAAAATTTATTATATCCAATTTTATTTAAATTATGATTACTTAACGAATTTTCAAGTTGTTTTATTTTTCTTTTTTTAAATGTTGATTACTTAAAAAAAACAAATATAAAAATATATATAAAAAAGACAAACAAAAAAAAAATGTTAAAAAAAATTAGCTCATAAACCATAAAAGAATTTGGAAGAAAAAAAACAATTAAAAAATATATCTATAGAATTAAGTAAATAAAAATAGAAAAATTAAAAAAAACATTAACAAAAACTAGGGGAAAAAATTAAAAACAAACTAGAATAAAAAAAAATAGAAAATTAACAAAAAAAAATTAAAAACTAGTAAAATTAATATTAAAAACATGTAAAAAAAAAAACTAAAAAAACAAAAATAAACTCAAATTACAAGAAAAAAAAAATATATATATATATATATATATATATATGAAAATTTTAAAAAATGTCTTTAAAAAAAATAAAAAAATAAAACATTTTAAGTTTATAAAAAAATAAGTGTTTTTGATTTAAAAAAATAAAATAAAATAAAAATAAAAATTATTAAACTTTCATTGTTTATTTAAAAACAAACAACTAAAAAAAAAATTATTTTTTTTCAACAAAATTTATTTATTTATTTTTTTTTAAAGTATATTAAAAAAATTTAAATTATTTTTAAACAATTTTTTTTATTTAAAAAAAATTATTAAAAAAATTTAAATTTTTTTTTAAACAACTTTAATTTTTTTGTTTATATATATATATATATATATATATGTGTGTGTGTGTGTGTTAAATAATAATTGTTAAAAAAATCTTTTTTTTTAAACGATTCTTTTCTTTTCTTTTTTTTAATTAAAAAAAATCATATTGTTAAAAAATAATAATTTTTTTTGAACGAAATTTAAGAAAAAAAAAAAAATATATATATATATATATATACAACCCACTGCCCACCCACCGCCTGTGGTGGCGCGGCCCTAGATGGAGGGCCTATACGCAAACCTTGAGAAACGCCCCACCGCCCGCCTGCCACCCGTGGTGGCGTGGCCCTGGGCGGAGGGCCTACACGCAGACACGTAAGCACTCCGCCGAGGGCCACGCCAACATGGGCGGCGGGCGGGCGGTGGGTTATTTTTTTTTTTTAATTTCGTTTAAAAAAAAAATTATTATTTTTTTACAACATGATTTTTTTTATTTTTTTTTTTAAATCGTTACAAAAAATTACTATTTTTTAACAATTATTATTTAACATAATCTTTTGTATATTCTTTTTTAAATAAAAAAATTAAAGTTATTTAAAAAAAAAAAAAAAATTTAATAAATTTACAACAACAACAACAAAAAATTTAAATTTTTTTATTTGTTTGTTTTTAAATAAACAATGAAAGTTAAAAAAAAAAATATTAAATTAAATTTTTTTAAATCAAAAACACATATTTTTTTATAAGCTTAAAATGTCTTTTATTTTTTTTATTTTTTTAAATTTGAAAAGACATATTTTTAAAATTTTCATATTTTTTTAGTGTTTTTTTTAATAATTTGAGTTAATTTTTGTTTTTTTAAATGTTTTTAATATTTATTTTACTAGTTTTTAAAATATCCTTTTTGTTAATTTTCTATTTTTGTTTAATCTAGTTTGTTTTTATTTTTTTCCCTAGTTTTTGTTAATGTTTTTTTTTTTTTACTTATATATATATATATATATATATATATATATATATATTCCAAATTTTTTTTATGGTTTATGAAATTTTTTTTTTTAAACCCTTTTTTTGTCTTTTTTATATATATTTTTATATTTGTTTTTTTAAGTAAAAAACATTTTAATCTTAATTTCAGTAGCTTTTAATTTTTTTTTGTTAATTTTCTATTTTTTTTAAATCTAGTTTGTTTTTAATTTTCAATTTTTTTTTTTGTTTTTTGTTAACGTTTTTTAATTTTTCTATTTTTACCTACTTAATTTTATAGTTTTTTTAATGTTTTTTTCTTTTCTTTTCTTTTCCCAAATTTTTTTATGGTTTACTGGATATTTGTTTTTTTTTTCCATTTTTTTTAAATATGTTTTTTTACTATTTATTTGTTTATAATTTTTTAGTTTTTTAATTCTTATCTTTTATAGGTTAATTTTGTTTTTTTTTACATTTTTATGATTGATTTATTTATTTATTTATTTTTTTTTTTTTTTTTTTTAATTTATGTTTTGTCTTTCTTTTTTTTTTGTGTTTTTTCAATGTTTTTTTTTTTTGAATTTTAATGTTTTTCGGGGTCGTGATAAAATATTTTACACTATTATTTCGAAATGTTGAAATTATACCCTGAAGAAGAAAATAAAATATTTTACACCATTATTTCGAAATGTTGAAATTTTACCCTGAAGAAGAAGAAAAACAAACAAACAAACAAACAAAAAGAAAAGAAAAGAAAGAAAGAAAGAAGAAGAAGTGTTATCCTAGCATCAACACTTTTCGTTTTGAGGGTGTTTTTTGCACAAAATTTACCATTGAAAAAAAAATATTATTTGAACACAACACTTCGTTTTGAGGGTGTTTTTTGGACAATTTTTGCACAAAAAAATGGTTTTCACCGCCATTTTTAAAACATGTTGAAAATTTACCCTAGAAAAAAAAGATGTTATTCCAACATCAACACTTTTCATTTTTAGCACTGTTTTTGATGTTTTTACAGGGATTTTTTGCCAGAGTTCCCATTTTGAGTTTATAGTCCCTATCGTACTTTTAAAAACCGTTTTTAAAAACCGGTTACCGATCTAACCGGCTGGTTAGCAAGCCTGCCGGTCTAAACCGGCCAAAAAACCCGGTTTGAAGGCCCATTTCTCCATTTTTTTGCCCTAACCGGTGAAAACCGGCCGGTTTAGGACGGAACTCGCTGGTTCCGTCCTAAACTGGTCGGTTCCGTCCTAAAACGGTCGGTTTTAGGCATGCCCACCGTAAAGTTAAAAAAGCATATTTCTAACTGTGTTTTAGGGGTTTTGGGGGGAAACTAAGGGTGTTTCAACCCTAACAATGTTGGCAATTAATGGTAATGTTAAATTCTTAAAGTAAAAGTGACATTTCTTTTAATTTTCATTTTCATCCTTTACTTAAATTTTTAACGTTACCATGAAATGACTCAGGATGTTTGAGAGTGGTTTCGACGTCATTGGATTTCATATGGAGAAACTAGAATTTTAGATTTCACACAAAATTCAGCAGACTTAATGGTTTTCAGGATTTCATGGTTTGGGGGTAAACAATAAATGCAATTGGAGCTCCAAATGATGAGCAAAACTCCTGATCTAGATCCCATTGTGTTGGACGATAGATTGAAGAACCTATGTTTGAGGTTGATTTTGATATCGACATGGCTTTAGTGGAGGATGAAGCAGATTATGTGGTGGCATCAGAACCAGGATCAGTAGCGGCATCAAGGAAAGGCAAAGAACCAATGGAAGGCACTAGTCATGCAGGTCGACAAACTCGTGCTTCCATTAGGTCCACTTCTATTGTCATTGGTGGCATTGATACTGAGGCTGCAAATCAAGCTGAGGCATCCTCAGACTTTGAACCAGATGATGTCTATGTAGCTCCTGATGATGATCCTGTGTCTAGTAGTGGTGATGAACTTGATGATTGATCATGTGTACACTGTAGACTTGTAGTAGGCTAATGGCCTCATAGCTTGCAGCATTGTTTTTGGACTTTATAGGCCATTTAAAGCCTCATTTCTTATGTATTTTGCTATTTTGTCGATGATATGTATTGCATTTGATGCCATTTTGATATATTCACCTTTACATGCTATATAAATGAGCAAACTTTGCATATTTTGTCTCTATTGGCTTGGAATCATGGTCTTACATCTTAAAAATAGTTTTCTTTCATTAAAAATTAATTATTTAATGTATTTTTTTAAAACTGGTTTGTTTAAACCAAACCAGTCCCGGTTAGACCGGTTCCAGTCGGTAAACTAGTTCATTAGGTGGACTGGTCCGGTCACCGGTTCCGGTTTTAAAAACATTGGTTCATGTTTCAAAGTTTACATTGTTAATCGTACGATCCTTCCTTTCCACCACACCATTCTACTCGGGAGTGTATTGTGTTGTGGTCTCCCTCTTAATGCCAGCTTCTTTGCAAAAGTCATGAAACTCATTGGATTCATACTCGGTCCCATTATCAGTGCTTAAGATCTTGATCCTTTTCTCGGTTTGATTCTCGATCGAGGCTTTGAAGTGACAAAACCAGGAGAACACTTCATCCTTCTTTTTCAAGAAGTATATCCAAGTCTTGCGAGAATAATCATCTGTAAAAGTGAGATAATATAGATATTCTCCCAAAGAGTTCACAGGCATTATACCAGATATGTCAGAGTGAACCAACTGCAAAATGTCATAGGTCTTGCTATGGCTAAAGGGGAACGGTCCCCTTTTGAGCTTTCCTTCAGTGCATCCCGGACATACACCTTCATGCTCCATTTTGAACTCGGGCATCCCTGTCACCATTTGTTTCACATCGAGTAGAGCCTTATAATGAAGGTGGGCAAACCTCTAATGCCATAGTTCAGACTAAAGAGATGTGTCGCAAGACATGACTCCCAACGAACTTCCTCCAACTTGATATAAAAAGTCAACTCGAAACACAAGAGTGAAAGCATCTTTAAAATTCTTTTTCCACACACATACCTTGCCATCGATGAAGGCCACCTTGTAGCCTTTGTCTTCCATTGCCGAAATGGACACCAGGTTCTTCTTGAGATCAGGTACATATAAGACTTCTTGCAAATGAATTGTGTTACCCTGATTTAATTGAAGAGTAACATTCCCTACACCCTTTACGGGATAGGTGGAATTGTCTCCAAGAATAATCTCCAAGTTTGTCTCCTTCTCTATCAGATTAGAGAGAGCTTCCTTGTAACTAGTGAAGTGCCTTGAGGCACCACTATCAATAAGCCAATTTCCCAATGAGTCCGGAGGAGAGATAGTGGAGAGGGTCGATATCAGATAATATTCATCTTGCTTATTGTTAACAACATTTGATTCATACCTAGAGTTCCTTGCTTTCTTGGAGGGTTGACCACTTCCTTGATTTCCTGCATTCCTCTTTCCTTTGCCATTGAACCTGCCATTCCTTTGATTGTGGTTGGAGTTGCCCCGGGAGTGATTTTGATCATCATCATGTGATGAGTCCTTTCTATTTGGACACTCCCTCGCATAGTGGCCAAATTTATTGCAAACAAAGCATCTTCCTTTCCTTCCACCCTTCGATCTGGTCTTTCCTTTGAAGTGAGCTTTAGACCCAGAATTATTTCTCCTTTTGGCATGAGAGGAGAAAGCAGTGGGATTGCCTTTTGTTAAAATTGGCAACTAGGGCCAAACTCCATGTGGGTCATCTTATTTATGGTAGCTGATATTTTTCTTGGATTCCTCTCGTCGAGAGTTGTAGGATTGATCTAACGATCATCCGATTCTGACATGTATTCATGGAGATATGAATTTATTTGTATTTCTTGACAATTTGTCAAGGTCAGCCAGCAAGTAAAGTTGTGTTGCACACCCCTAGCTAAACCCCAACGTGGCATATAAATAGAAGAGACCTTCAGGCATAAGTTCACTCATCTCATCCTCACATCTCTTCTCTCTCCTTGTCTCTTGGGTATACAAAGGAAAGAGACACAGCTCTCACGTTAGAAAGACAACGCAGCTAGGGCATCATTGTGAGAGGACGCAGTTAGGGAAGCAAGGACGTAGGAAGGTACAGCAATCTTGTTTGGGGTGATTTAGGCGTGCGTTGACCAAAGTATTTCCTTCATTGGCTGCAGCTTTGTGTGGGCAACCTCTCCTAGGCTAGGGACAACCTACGTTGACTGGTTAGGGCTGGCTGTAGTATGATGTAGCATTGAATGCTATTTTGACCATATTACGTTGACTGTTTTGGGCTGCTTTCACTGCTGTTGGAGACCGAATTCTCCTAGGTTGTCTTGGACACATTTGGGAGCTGATTGATCACCCTTGCTATTGTTGTTCAAGGGTTTCATTACTACTGTTGTAAATCACAGATGTGTGATATTGTACTATCACTCTCTCTGTGCTGAATTATTGAAGAATATAGAAGAATTGATCAAAGGGTTTCTCCACATTGAGGTTTGTCCCTGGCTAGCGCCACATCTTGTGTCTCTTGCCTTGGCTTGTCTTCTGTTGTTTTCATTTATGTTCTATCAGCATTTTACTTTCATGTTAATGTGATAGCTATATTGGAAATTGACATTGAGCTAATAAGAAGAATTGAAGTAAACTGCTCTTAAGCATAGAACATACCATAATTTAACACCTTTGCTTGAAGGCATTTCTTACCCACCATCCTTGTCTCTTCTTGAATGCATCTCGCCATCAGTTCCTCAAATCCTGGAATTCGAACATTGTTGAGAAGAGTGGTTCTAAATACATACCATTTGGATGGGAGCCCTCCAAGGGTAGTGATAGTTAGTTCCCTATTAGAGATGACTTCTCCAATTGATAGGAGATCATTATTTATCTCAATGATCCTTAAGAAGTAGGATTGAATATCCTCGTCCTTGCCCTTCTTAATATCCTTTAGCTTATTTTTGAGGAACAAAACTTGATTTGCATCACTAACTTTAAACAAGCTTACCAGTCTATCGTAGATCTCCTTGGAGGTGTTCAACTCGGAAATGTAGGCCACTAGACGCTTGTCAATTGAGTCCCGAATGATCTTCTTTACTTTGACTTCACCCTTAGTGTACTTGTTCTTTGTAGCAGTCGGTGCATTTGATGGAGGCTCCGTAATTCTGCCTCTCACATAGTCCAACACTTCCTGCTCTTCCAATGTCAGATCAAGAGACATCTTCCATCCGTGATAGTCAGACTTCTCACAGAGCTTGTCTTCGGCGGGGAAGTGTGATGAGGAACCTATGAAGCTTTCTAACTTTTTCCAACTGTCTTTGGTGATTGCTCTTGTTCTTGCTTGGGCTTTGTCTTCACCTCAGCTCAGAAACCATGTTAAATTATGGTATGTTCTATGCTTAAGAGCAATTTACTTCAATTCTTCTTATTAGCCCAATGTCAATTTCTAGTATAGCAATCACATTAACATGAAACTAAAATGTTGATAGAACATAAACGAAAACAACAGAAGACAAGCCAAGACAAGAGACACAAGATGTGGTGCTAGCGAGGGACAAACCCCAATGCGGGGAAACCCTTTGATCAATTCTTCTATATTCTTCAATAATTCAGAAAAGAGAGAGAGATAGTACAATATCACAAATCTGTGATTTACAACAGCAGTGATGAAACCCTTGAACAGGAATAGCAAGGGTGATCAATCAACTCCCAAAATGTCCTCAAGACTACCTAGGAGAACTCAGTCTCCAACAATAGTAATAGCAGCCCAAAGCAATCAATGTAAGATGGTCAAAATAGCAGTCAATGTTACAACATATTGCAACCATCCCTAACCAATCAACATTGTCCCAAATGTGCCCTCCAACAAGTCAACGCAGGTTGTCCAACAATGTGCCTAGCCTAGGAGAGGCCACCCACACAATACCGCAGTCAATGGAGGCTAAACGTTGGTCAACGCAGTCCTATATCACCCCAAACAAGGTTGTTGCACCTTCTTGCGTCCTTTCTGCCTTAACTGCATCCTCTCACAATGCTACCCTAACTGCGTCCTCTTTTCCCACGTGAGAGAGAGTCTTCTTTCTCCTTCGTATACCCAAGAGACAAGGAGAGAGAAGAGATGTGAGGATGAGATGAGTGAACTAATGCCTCAAGGTCTCTTCTATTTATATGCCACATTGGGGTTTAGCTGGGGGTGTGCAACACAATTTTACTTGTTGGCCGACCTTGACAAATTGTCAAGAAATACAAATAAATTCATATCTCCATGAATACATGTCGGAATCGGATGATCATTGGATCAATCCTACACCTCTCGACAAGAGGAATCCAAGAAAAATATCAGCTACCATAAATAAGATGACCCACATGGAGTTTGGCCCTAGTTGCCAATTTTAACAATTATTAACTTCATCAACTAGCTACCATGTATAATAAACAAAAGAACAATGACACAAGATATAGGCAGCAACCAGGGAAAAACCTCTCCAAACCGGAGAGGAAAACCCACGGTACTTCTTCTTATAGTTTCTTCTCTTGACAAAATTTCCAAGACCAATACAAAGACCCTTGAGACCAAGTGACTCTAAGATCAAGGCTAGAATATCATCTCACTGTTGTCTTCTTCACTTGCTGCAATATGGATCAGATCTGCTACCAAAGCATGGATGATCTATCATGCTACTCCCTTCTCCTCTTCCTCCAATCTTGTTCTTGCTCAAGATAGTCCACTAACCTAGTGGATCTTCTTAATGCTGCCCTTAAACTAGATGATTTGTCCTTTTGAGGTTGTTGCTCAGAAACCCTAGGTCAAGGTCTAAAACTGATACCTTTCTTTGCACGGGTGAGTGATCTTTTGGCCTAGAAATCTTCCCCTTCATTCGCTAGGCTAGGAGACTCCTTCTATGCATCTAAGTGAATTCTTTTAGATTGCAATTCAACCCTAGACATGAGGACTTCATGGACTGTAATGTTGCCCTAGATATGAACAGTACTTCCGCACGTGTGGAGGGTTTGGGCTCTCCTGGCCCTTTTAACCTTTCACTCTACTAGCCAGACTTCCTTGCACAAACGTGTCTCCGAACTAGACCCAAAAACGAGATGTGTCCTTGATGTTGAGGGCAAATTGAGTGATGCCCTACCTTCGCACATGAGGCGGACTTCTGCGGCTTTGACTATGGCTATAGACGGTCTTGACTGTGGCTCCTTTCTCCTCCTTATCCTCGCACCCACGAACAGTATCCTTCGCATAGAATAAGACCCAAATCATTGATGATTTGAATGCATGAGGAAATGCCTAGTTATAGTGTTTGAGGCCTTCTTTTCAAGCCGACATGAATTGTCTCTTAGCCGACCTCAGGTCAACTTGAGTATTCATTTATAAATATATTTTTATGCCGAAAAATATATTGCTTCTATTGCATTCGTTTGGGGGGATCATTTAGTAGCTCTTTTGATCTTGTTTTTGAGGGAGCTTTTGACACATGATTCTGCCCTTGATCTTGGAGTCATACTTGTACATTTCAAGTGTAAACATTAATGATACAACCTATCACCTAGAGCCCATAATGAGAGCTACAAAGATAAATACATTTTTGAGCATGAACCCATGACTCAAATTCACAAAATATTTTGCTAGATACAATTTACATCATTTTCTTTGGAATGTAACATTATGAAGACCGAACCTAGTTACACTTTCTTCAACACTCCCTCTTAACTAGGGAGGTATTTATCCGTTCATGGACCTTGGACAATTTTTCAAGTTCACAAAAGAATTCTCACAAGAAGATCAGATTTGCAATCCATCTGTTATTGCATAATTTCAACCAACATTGTTTCCATATAGCAAGGACTTGACTAATAGCTCTCTCAATTAGATCAGGGCACAATGTTGGCGAGACCAATGATTGATAGACACACATCATCATTGTCTCTCTTAGGGTCATATGCACCTGGGCGTTCTCCGAGTATGCCCTACTAGTACTATTCTCATCTTGGGTTCCTAGCCCTCAAGAATATCGGTCCTCTTGCGCACTATTATCTTGGATGCCCTTCCACATCCTCAAAGAGTGTCGGATGCCAGATGATTCCACAATCCTCCATTCTTTCTTCCAAACTAAAGACAAGAATGTTGTGTCTAACTCTCCCTCTTAACCAAGGATGAGTTCCAAGTTTCTCTTTGCTCATAAACTTACTCATGTTCCTTTACTCATAGGAATCTTCCAGAGCTCCCTCTTAAATAGAGGCTCCATCATCAGTGCTTTACAGGGTCTTCTAGTTGACTGATGATCCAACACTTTGATGTCATCAATTTCTTCATATGTAGGGTTCAGCCATCCACCACTTTCCTTCATCAAGTCATTCCTTCTTTCCTGGAAAGCATTCTCCTTGGATCTGCATCTGGGGCTTCCTTCATAGGGCCATCGAGCTCCACCTTTCTTTCAGCGATGATTGCTCTATATCTCAAGGTACATAGTTGTGACATCCTTCACAACTCTTTTTACCAAGGCCCTGCATACATACCCAGACTTATCCAAAAAGTCAGAAACCAAAAATAAATCACATATTACCTTTTTGGTGATGGCCTTTTTCTAGTGACACCTCCTTGTAGATATCAACATCTGGCATACATGTTGACACATCTCCGTAGATATCTGTAGTCAAGTGTCTTCAACTTTTCAGACTTCTATCCAAGATTCCATATCTTTCTAGGAGATTTCCTTGTCAAATCTTCTTTGGAAGTTGATTGCTTCTATCATGGTTGCATATCTCACGATCTCTATCATCCTTACACCTTTCATTCCTAGGGGCTTCCAATCAGAGTTTCTTAATTGTAGTCAACTACCTCATACTCCATATGAGGACATATTATGTTGATTTCATCTTTAAACCTTTCAGAGGAGGAGATCCTTTATTCTCTTGATCATGCTTGATCCATGCTACCTACAACCATGTGACATGATATTATAATATCAAACAAAATACACATACCTCATTTGTCTTGAATCATATCATGATTCTTGCAGCGGACTTCTTGAGGGATCTTTGACCTGCAGTGTAGTTGATAAGTACCATTGACCTGGATTCTTTATAGAGGATATTTGCTTGTAGAAATTCTTCAAAGATTCGGAGAACCAAGATGTTCTCATCTTAGAATTTCCTACACATAACAATTTCATTTCTACCTAGAATCCTTACATAAAGAAATACAATGTACATTAATCATAACCATTAACAGTATTTCCAGAGGATTCAACATATCCTCATTCATCAATAGTTCATCAATGGATGTTACCAAATCCATAATCAGTTCATTCTCTAAAAGAGTTACTTAAACAACACATAAGAATGTTCATGATTCACAACATGCTACACTAACTAAGACCTATGAAAGAAAAACAGGAGGTGATCTTTTAATCATAGTAAAGATCCTCAGGCTCCTCCTCCTTTGGCTTCTTTTCATTGTCTTTGGTTTCCTGAATCACACGAGTTGCTTCATAGTTTCTCTTGCCATTCTTCTTCTGTTAAAATTGGCAACCAGGGCAAAACTTCATGTGGGTCATCTTATTCATGGCTGATAATATTTTTATTAGATTCCTCTCGTCGAGAGGTTTAAGATTGATATATAGATCATCCGATTCCGATAAGTATTCATGGAGATATGAATTTATTTTGATTATGGAATTATTATCAAGCCGACCTACAACTCATGTAGGCTCAGAAGCCCAACAGTCGCATCTATTCACCCACCAACGTTGTGTATAAATATAAGAGGACTTTTCCTCATTTGGACTCACTCATCTCATCACATCTCTCTCTCTCTCTACTGCGCAGATATGAGTCTCTTCTCTACTGCGCTGAAATGGGTCTCTCTCTCTCACACATGTGAAGCCGGAAGCTGCTGAATTTGAAGCTGCAACTGCAGAAGTAAAGATTGACTTGCGTGGCCTAGAAGATCTCCTCTTTGGAACTGCGTTGTAGGTTCATCTGAACCTCCTTTGAAAGCCGCAACTTTTGGTGGTGGAATGAAGTCAATCCGACGAACGGTTTGCAAGATATCGACTGCCCTAGTTTGAAGCCGGAAACTGCTGAAACTGAAGCTGCAACTGAAGAAGTAAAGATTGAATTGCATGGCCTAGAAGATCTCCTCATCTGAACTGCGCTGTAGGTTCATCTGAACCTCCTCTGGAAGCCGAAACTTTTGGTGGTGGAATGAAGTCAATCCGACGGTCGGTTTGTGAGATATGGTCTGCCCTAGTTTGATAATGAAGCCGCTAATGCTGATGCTGCTGATCTAGGGTTTGCTACCGCTGATATGAATCAGATTTATTGTACTATTTCTCTCTGTTGAATTATTGAAGATAAAAGAAGATTTGATCAAAGGGTTTCCCCACACATTGTGGGGTTTGTCCCTGGCTAGCCGCCACATCTTGTGTCTCTTGTCTTGGCTTGTTTTCTGTCAATCGTTTAATGTTCTATCTGCACTTTACTTTATGTACATGTGATTGCTAATCGGTGGAATATAATAAGAAAAAGAAGTAAACTGTTATAAGCATAGAACATACCATAACTTAACATCTTTCGCTTGGGACAATCTCTTCAATGGTGTCCATATTCGTGACATTCAAAGCATTGGATCTTTGACATGTCTTTCTTGGGATGTTGTTGGTGACTAGATCTTTCAAACTTTCCGAACTTCCCTTTTCTTTTAAACCTAGCAGAAAATGCTTGCTCTTTGGATCCAACTGCAATATCTTCCTTGGCCTTTAATCGTGCTTCTTCCACTTTGCATATTGCCCATAGATCATTGAGTGAGGATGCCTCCTTCTTGGCCCATATGCTTGCTGTAAAGTTTCCCCACTCCTCAGGTAATGCATTCAGCACTATCGTAGTCATCTCTTGATCAGAGATGATTTCTCCTCGTTCCTGCAACTGATCTCTTATTTCAGAGACCCTCATGAAATATGAAGTTATACCTTCTTCTTTGCTGATATTCATTTTGTATAACTCATTCCTCAGAGAGATCCCTTCTCCTACAGTGCTGACGGAGAATAAGTCTATCAGTTTGTCATAGATCTCTTTGGCTGTTTCAAGCTTGGCTACATAAGGAATCAAAGAGTCCTTGATAGATTCCAGTGTTGCGGGGGAGCGCCCCCCCCCCTCGCTCCCGCTCCCGATCCGCTCTCCGGGCGGGAGCGGGTCGGGAGCGCGCTCCCTAAAAAAAATTTCGCTCCCTGCCTTTTCGGGAGCGTTTTCGGGAGCGTTTTGCCTTTTTTGCATTTTTTTTTTTGTAGTAATGTTCGAAATGCAATTTTTTTTGAAAGAAACAAATAGTTTTTGAGTGGGGCAACTTAATGATCAAGTCTAGGCCCTAGTATTGATATGCTATTCATGGTAATGTTAAATTCTTAAAGTAAAAGTGACATTTTCTTTAATTTTCATTTTCATCCTTTTACTTAAATTTTTAACATTACCATGAAATGACTCAGGATGTTTGAGAGTGGTTTCGTCCTCATTGGATTTCATATGGAGAAAGTAGAATTTTAGATTTCATTCAAAATCCAGCAAACTTATCAGTTTTTCAGGATTTCAGGATTGGGGGATTGCAATGTTTCCATTGAATTTTGTCATGTATTAGGGTATGGAACTCATATTTAATCAAGAGTACCAATCCCTCTATGTACCTTGATGTTAGTGACATTGGTTGTCGAACTCCTCTATCATGACCCTTCTAAAAATGTACGCATCACTCAAACAAAATCTTGACTTGACATGCTATGCTTTTTCTATCTTATGGTAATGCTTAGAGGGTGATATTAATGACAAAGATCCCTATACAGATACAAAGGTAATGACAAAGATACCTCTGGATATTAATGCTTGGAGGGTGATATTAATGACAAAGATCCTGATTTTGCAACAAGACTAAAAAATTAGACATTTCTCGTGGTGGCAAGAGGCCCAAGCATAAGAAATAGATAATAGATTTACTTCTCTTCTCTAGTTTCTAGTAGCTTTTATAACTATTGACTCTTTCATATTTATTATGATATTTTTTTAAACAATATATGACAATTTAAGTTTGAAGTTGGCAATTATAACTCATTAGTAATGAATTATGAATATGATGCTTCATGAAAGTTGAAAGTTGTTTCATTTCGTTTCATTTTATAACATTTCATTTCATGTTAGATATTATTTGTTGTAATGGTTACACTTAGCTTACAAGTACAACTTTGGTGATCAATGATGATAAATGTTATATATTGAATTTTGAAAGCTTGAAACTTTAAGATTGATGAATCATGAGACTCAATATGTTGTATGTTACTATGTTACTAACTTGCGGACGTGGTTGATGAAGATTATAACTTCTAGATGATTGTTGTTATATGGTTCAATCTATGCTTTTTTATGTTTTTTATATCTAATTCATCATTCTACATGTTTTTGTTGACATATATGTATCAAAAATTAAAAAATATAAAAAATATATATATTTTTAAAAAATCGCTCCGGGATTCGCTCCCAAACCGGAAGCTTCTGAAAATGGTCGCTCCCGCTCCCGCTCCCAAGTAACATTGATAGATTCTATGAGAATCTTTTGAGCTCTCACTTCGTTCTTGTTATCCTTAGCTAGTTCTTGACTATCAAAAGGAGCAGCAATTTTCTTTTGTACATAATCAATAACTTCTTGTTCTTTCAAAGTGAGATCAGTCCTCTTCTTCCAAGCAAGGAAGTTGGCAACTCCAACTAACTTATTGCTTTCCTTGCAAGAAGACATCCTTTTTAAGATTAGATTTGCTCAAATCAATAAGATACTTACTTGATGTAATGATCCTTGAAGTTTGACTTTAGATGGCTGCCTTGAAGGAGCTTGAGGAAGCTTGACTACCCTTGACTGCTAGGAAACCTGAGATCTGCTTGCCTTATCCTTGAGGATCTTCAACTGAAGTAAGAGGATTCTTGATAACTTCCTCTTATAGATCCCTCACTTTGATAGATCTTGGAGTTTCAGAATGTGGATCTGAATTCTGAATCTTGCTTTGCCTTCAACTTCAGCTGCCTTACCTCTTCCTGAATGTTCTATATCAGCCCTTTCTTGATCTGCTACCAACCCTCTGATACCATGTTGAGAAATCTAAGGGCTTGATTAGTTAATGATTTCTCTATCTTGATAACTGCTTGTGAAGTAATTTCATTCTTTAGACAATTTAAACAAGATCTTTCAAATGTTAGAGATTATTAACTTCATCAACCAGCTACCATGCATAATAAACAAAAGAACAATGACACAAGATATAGGCAGCAGCCAGGGCAAAACCTCTCCAAACCTGAGAGGAAAACCCATGGTAATTCTTCTTATAGTTTCTTCTCTTGACAAAATTTCCAAGACCAACACAAAGACCCTTGAGATCAAGGCTAGAATATCATCTTACTGCTGTCTTCTTCACTTGCTGCAATATGGATCAGATCTGCTACCAAAGCATGGATGATCTGGCATGCTACTCCCTTCTCCTCTTCCTCCAATCTTGTTCTTGCTCAAGATAGTCCACTAACCTAGTGGATCTTCTTAATGCTGCCCTTAAACTAGATGATCTGTCCTTTTGAGGTTGCTGCTCAGAAACCCTAGGTCAAGGTCTGAAACTGATACCTTTCTTCCCACGGGTGAGTGATCTTTTGGCCTAGAAATCTTCCCCTTCATTCGCTAGGCTAGGAGACTCCTTCTAGGCATCCAACCGAATTCTTTTAGACTGCAATTCAGCCCTAGACATGAGGACTTCATGAACTGTAATGCTACCCTAGATATGAACAGTACTTCCACATGTGTGGAGGGTTTGGGCTCTCCTAGCCCTCCTAACCCTTCGCTCTACTAGCCAGACTTCCTCGCACAAATCTGTCTCTGAACTAGACCCAAAAACGAGATGTCTCCTTGATGTTGAGGGCAGATTGAGTGATGCCCTACCTTCGCACGTGAGGCAGACTTCTGCGGCTTTGACTGTGGCTATAGACGGTCTTGACTGCAGCTCCTTTCTCCTCCTTATCCTCGCACCCACGAACAGTATCCTTCGCATAGAATAAGACCCAAATCATTGATGATCCGAATGCATGAGGAGAGGCCTATTTATAGTGTTTGAGGCCTTCTTTTCAAGCCGACATGAACTGTCTCTTAGCCGACTTCAAGCCAACTTGATTATTCATTTATAAATATATTTTTATGCCGAAAAATGTATTGCTTCTATTGCATTCGTTTGGAGGGATCATTTAGTAGCTCTTTTGATCTTGTCTTTGAGGGAGCTTTTGACACATGATTCTACCCTTGATCTTGGAGTCATACTTGTACATTTCAAGTGTAAACATTAATGACACAACCTATCACCTAGAGCTCATAATGAGAGCTACAAAGATAAATACATTTTTGAGCATGAAACCCGTGACTCAAATTCACAAAATATTTTGCTAGATACAATTTACATCATTTGCTTTGGAATGTGTCATTATGAAGACCGAACCTAGTTACACTTTCTTCAACAGAGACACCCCCTAAATTTTAGAGAGCATCATATGGGATGCCAAGGTCCCTTCACATATGGAACACCATCTCTAAAATCATAAAAGGAACAATCATTTAAAAAGGGAGATGCATGGGCACGAGAGTTGGTTGCACCCAGGCATCTTGGACTTCAGGGCAAGGGGTGAGGTGCACCCATGCATCCTGGGCTTTGGGCAAAAGGGGTGATGTGCCCAGTTATCCCCTACATGGGTGAAATGTCCCTCGTTTTCTGTGAAACATTTCATACCAAGTTTAGCCAAGTTTCACTTTTTTAGGGATGCTGTGCAGCATTTCACATGGAGTTTCACCATCCTAAGAGTGGGGAGCGCATTTCGCGCAACATTAGAAATTTTAAGTTCAGCACATTTGATAAGTAGAGACCAATTGACTGCACATTCTTTGAGCATTGAATATAACAAAAACTGCACTATTTCTATTTGTTCTACATGCCCATTACAGCTGTGTGTGAGATGTCTAGGATTATCCCTTTATCATAATTCAAGCAAAGGCAAACTTAGGTCCAAGTTGCTGCTTGCCGTCTACATACTGTCCTACTTTATATCCAGTGGATACATGCACCAAAGATGGGCAATGCAGCAACCACTTTTTCTTCTGCTTTAACTCCACAATATGCTAAAAGCGAGAGTCTCCTCAAATTTTATCCATTTCAGCATGCACTTAACAGATAGGTGTAGAGATATGGCTTTCATAAGAAGAATAAATCCAAATATGCTTACATTGATAAGCCTAGCAGCAGTGTCTGCCCCAATTATGAAAGTACTATCTGGTAAAAGTTCTGCTTTCTTGTAAAAGTATGGCTGATTTGTTATAATGACTGTTTTCCCTGCCACTCAAACAATATTTAAGGATCAGAAGCAGGATTGTTCAGAAACTTTCTGTTAACAGTAAGTACTAACTCATGCTCCCAGCTAAGAGAATCTACAGCAGTATATGCTGATCAAGTTTTGGTAACAACATTGATGATTTTTGTGTATTGTTCTTAACAAGTTCAAATGAAAAAATAGAGGTATTAACATGACAATGGAATGATATGGGAACTGTAACAAGTATAAAAGCAAGGAAAATAGGGTGTGTGTAAACACAAAGGACCTTTACACTATAGCCATTCCCAAACTGCATTTTCTTCCAAAAAGAAATGGCCGATTCATCCTTCTGATATGAAAGGCTTTACATGACTAATAAGAGAATATGTAACATCCTTGTAACATTTTTGAGTTTCAACTGAATATGAATCTTTAGTTGCTAAAACAAAAAACCACATGTCCTCCTCTTTCAGACTAGAAAATGTTCTTAAGAAAATAGAAGCCACAGTTCTTTTCTTGTACTTCTGTAATAAATAAAAAATACTTATGCACCAACATACACATCTTTTTCACTGTAAATAATTACATATTGTAGTCCATGCAATCAAGAATACTATGAAAGGACATAACAGTTCTAGCTAAATGAATAAAAGACAAAAGGATGCATGCTTATAAATAAATAGACTCATAAGGCACAAGGCCGTAAAGTCAAAAAGGACAAATATGTGTAATCAATTTCGCTGACCCATATTTTGCTGTCTTTTATTTGCCAATAGAACTTCGATATTTCTGTTAAGGGTTCTGTTACCCCTTTCAGCAAGGGTACTATGAAACTTTTGACCATGCCATTTGGAAGCCCAAATTTGTGCTACTTATAGCCTGTAAGGCCATGTGAGATGATGATATGGAAGTGTATCCTAGAGCCCTGATGGTGCACAGTCATGACCAGCCTTCATAGCTTCATCTTCATGGTGCCTGGTTTTATGGCATTACTGAAAACCCCCTGGTTGACGGTAACTCCCTGCCTTAATGGGCATTCTTATGTCCTAGGTTGGTATGCAGACATTAAGAAGATGGACCTATCAGGACACATGATTTATGGGAACACTTATTGTTTAGCCCCATAAAAGTGATCACTTCTTGTAACTTCCACATTTTCCTTTTATTACAGCGCAACTATTTTTTCCCCACATGGACCATCTTCTTATGTATGCACACCTCTTTGGAAATGGCAATCATTATTCATACCAATATCACAGTTCACAATGCAATTGCACTCCCCAAGGCAACATCCCACATCCTTCAAGACAATTAAAGGATTCATTGCAGCCTCCAAGTCAAGACAAACAATCTCCCAGCAGAAGCACTAAAAACACCGTCCTAAAAGTTCCTTTTCCAGCTACAGGGTAACTTCAAAAGGGACGAACTTCTTCTTTGGGGCAGTTGTGAGGTCTAAAGGAGTAATGTGGCATCATTATTAAGGAAGTGAAAAGTCAAATCAAGACAAGATCTAAGGGAAAGCTGGAATTCTAAGGCCAAATCGACCCTTTAACTTGTAAATCAAACCTCCTGCTGAGGCATCAACTCTCTTTTTGAGTATTTAAAGCAATGGAAACACCAATTTTGTAAATTGACTTAGTCTCCAAGCATTTTGTGAATAACAAGTCACCCTATTTTAGGAGCAAAAGGAGGATATATGTTGAGAGCCTCATCTATAAATAGAGTTCCCCCTCCTTTGCAAATCATTGTGAATTGTTGAGATCTTTATGCCATAATGTAATTATTTTCATGAAAATTTGGTGTTGACAATGGAATCTCTCTTTCTTGGTTGTTCTAAACATTTTTTAGAGGCAAATTTTGTGATTAATTCAAAACTAATACAAAGGATAGCATGATCGATCCATTGAAGAGCATCTTTGTCACTTGGAGAGGGACATCTAGGATCTATCTCTCACTTATTTCTTGTTGGCGTGAAGTAAGTTTTGGTTCTGCTTGTTGGGCCATAACCTAAGTCACAGGACACCTCCCTCAGGATCTCATGTCCCGTATTTCACGTGTCGGACACAAAAACCGCCCTAAAACGTGTCGAAAACGTTTTTCTTCGTGTCCTCCAATCAAGACACGTATTTTGGACATGTCGAAAACATGCCCTAACGTTTTTGGTTCTTAGGACACATGTCCCATGAAAAGTAACATTTAAAACCTGCAACATGGTTTATTTTTGGGGTTTTTTGTCATTGTTCGCCACCGAAGTTGAGTTTGCTCGTCGCTGGAATCCAATTTGTTGTACAGTGTGAGGAATTCCATCAAATTCGAGCACAATGCTCTCAACTTCACATCAACCTGGACTTGGAGATGTAGGAGACGAGCGTTCGCATGCTTTGCTGAAAGTTTGGAGCACTTAAATTTCTTGTAAGTTGTGTTATAGCCTACGAAACTTAACTTAATTATACACGAGTGACCACATATAGATCGTGTGTTGAAATAAAAATCCCAACTCCCTGTCATGTGCTCATTGCTCACTACACCTTCGAGGTCTAAAGGGAGGGAAAGCTCGATTAATGCTATGTTCAACAATGAAGTTTGAACACATATAAATTTATATAAACTACCTTATGTGAAGTTTGAACATGATCAAACTTGTTTGAAGTTAATACAAAAATTATAACATGAATAATGAGCATTGAACAGTGAACATCATTGATGTAGTAAATTAATAAACTAACTAGTAAATCACTAAATACTAAATACTAAATAGTGTATATTAAATACTAAATAGATATCATCATGATTCATATCTATATGGATCAAGCACTATATTTCAGTATTTTTCAATATATGTATATATAAAACGTGTCCCTCGTGTCCTGTTCCCGGGGTCGCTGCATCTCGTGTCGAATACTCGTATTTACGTATCCTCCATGTCTCGTGTCCTCGTGTCATGTGACTTGGGCCATAACTAAGGATCCTCAACAACAATTTCATTTTTTTTCATGTCATAGTTCATCTTGTGGTTGAAGACTTTCCCATCTAAAGGGATATCTTCTAGCAGAGATTGGTTTCATATCTTGTCCTAATTAGACAAAGAGGTAACTTAACTTCTAAGGTTCTGGCCCTTTGCTCTAATCCACAAGCATTGAGCAACCAAATTAAGAGGGGCATCCGCATCTATCTTGACCCCAATAACCCTAGTGGAGATAAGGCACGAAGCCCTAATCCAACAACCAACCAGAAAGTTTTACAAATTATTGCAATTGCCTTTATTTTATTTTTAATATTCATAAAAGCCCTACAAATAGAAAAATACAAAAAATTAGAAAAACACAAAACCCTAGCCATCAAAAAATAAAAGGTAATCCATGGAATATCTTTCATTTGACAGATAACATTTTTGAATTCAGGGCATTTATAGGGAATCATGCCACATTGAAGATCTAGAGGCCTAATCAAAGCATCTTTCTATTTTTATGCTCTATAGGTTTATCTAACAGTTATTGTAGGTTTTAAATTTGTCTCCATAAATCTGATTTTTATTTATAGTAATATCTTCAAAGACTGGTGAGATCCCTTGCCAAGGGTTTCGTGAAAAAGATTGTTTCTAACCCCTCAAGCCCTAGATATATTTCTGAAGTATTTTCATTGCATATATTTGACATATGGAAGTATTTGAAGCTTCGGTAAGTGCTGCAAAATGTTTTACATTAATTAGGCCACTTTCTACTTTTGATTCCTTGGGGATTAGACCTCAAATTTATGCAAGTTTGAATCAAATTGTTGTATATTAGTATTTTCTTTCATTTTATCTATTGGTAGGCTGTATTTTCCCTCATATTTTAGTCCCCTAGGTCAATCACCCAAGGATCCATCATTCTAATGTGTTTCCACACTCTTGGGTTGCTTCAAAGACACTCCAAATCTACCTTTTTCTGCATTTTCTGCATTATTTTGCAGGTCTAGAAGTGTAAGACAGCAGATATCTTGTCCCATCAATGTCACAAACCAAGTGGTAATCAAGGGAGAATCACCTCACTTTACTCTTGTGCCTTTCTCTCATTCTCAATCTTCTAAGATAACTTTTATTTTAGTAATTTGAGTGAGTTTTCCCTACTGGTTTGTATTTCCTGTTGTAGAATATATCAAACTTAGAATATACTTTCTTTTTAACTCCTAACCTTCATCGCCAGTGAAGGGTATTGAGATTGGGATACCCCCTGTGGCATTTTACGAGTTGGCATAAAGCTAAGTCACATGGTTCGGGTTCGGCAACAATTAAATTTGATTTGGGTTCGAATTTTAAAAATTTTCAATGAGCTTCAGATGATGTTGAGGTTTAGGTTCAGCTATATACATTTTTTTCACACACACATATAATGTTATATTTCATTGTAAAGTTTATAATAATTTTATGCTTATATTTTATATTTTATATTTTATTTATGTTAAATTTTATATTTTATGCTAAAATTTATTAATTTTAAATTCATAAATCTATTATTTCTATTTTATATGTTTTATTAATTTATGTATATATATATATATATATATATATATAGATACATACACACACACACTATTAACTTATTATTATTAATGGAGAGAAAATTTATTATTATTATAATATTAAATGATATTTTAACAATTAATCTAAAGTGTGTTTGTGCGCATAGAGAGGGGGAGAGAGAGAGTAATATAAAATATAAAATATATATAATAAAATATAATTTATAATATAATAAAAAATATTAAAAAAAGAAAAAAGAATATATATATATATATATATATATATATATATATATCATAAATAACCACATTTAATGGATGGTAGCTTGTAAGAGTGCACATGTTAGTCATGCGTTGTGACAGTGTGACATCTCCAAAAGTGAATCACAACCTCACAACAGGCCCACAGGTAGGAAGTAGTAGTTGCCCAGTGCAGCAAATTGACAGTGGCACAATACAGAGATGAGGCCCACTGGTTAAAATTGGTTTGGTTGGTAGTTTAGATAAGACACGTAGAACTGGAAAACTAGAAAACTCCGGGTTAAACCCATCACAAGGCACATGGAAAACTCTAGTTAAAACCCATAGCAACACATGGAAGCAGTTAGCCGCATAAAACCTAGTTGAACCCCTCACTGAACCAGAACAAAATTTAACTTTTTTTTGGGATTCGTCAAATTTTGAACTTCAATCTAGAAGTTCAACAAACCCTGTGACTTGGGCCTAAAGTGAGAGGAGAGTGCACTAAGGTGACAGTGGGTGCATTTCCTATGTACTTACCATTTAGCCTCTTGAACAGACCTTGCAAATAATGCTAATTCAACCGGTAACAGTTCCATAGTAAATATAAAGCATCTTTAGTGGTACTCTATTTTGGATAACCTTGATATTAAATAGGAGCATAGAATGCAACGTCCGACTAAAAAAAGACAATATACATTTGTTTTTCTCATTATTTTTGGACTTAGATGATATTAAAATGATATCTTTCATTATAATGGTAGCTTTTCCTTTATTAAGCTTTGGAATTTTACAGTTCCCTATCTTCGGATTTCTTTAGGTTTACTTTTTTGGTTTTTCAACTTCGATTTACTTTTATGTTTTAGCGTTCATAGGGCGTGATGACTTAGGAGATATGGTATGAACATTTCTTCAATCAACATTTCCATGTTCAGGAAAAACCATTGCTTAAGGAAGAAGGCACAGGTTTTACTTATTTTTATATTTTGACTTTTCAAATGTTCTTGGCTGCCCATGTGGCCACCAGCAATCATATACACCAATTTTCCCAAGTCAATGAGACTTTCTTTTGGTTGTTGTAACTATTATACTATCATAACTCTGCATGTCCCATGTTTCTTTACTAATGAAATTCTTATTTCTATTCAACTACCAAAAATGGGTTAGAATTGATAGTATATGCATTCCCATGGGCAACTTTTATTCACATTAGGGTTGTGTTACCCACCATCTGTGGGTGGTATCCATAGGAGAAATGTTTTCTCCTAGATGGTCCTCAACCGTCAGCCAGCAGCCCCTTGCAGCCACCAGATAGCTCGATGTGTCGTTATCTCTGCCACCTGAGCCAGCCATGTGGTCCCTCGCCCATCTGTTATGATCATATGTTTGAAAGTGGGCCCTCCAACCCTGAAGGTATAGCTTTTCATTATGTAGTTGGGTATTTTTGTTTACTTATCATGGACATTTTTAGGCACAGATTAGTGGGGTGATTCGGCAGAAAGAGTAGGCTAGGTCTGTACTCTTCTCTCCTATTCCCAATTTGATGGTTAACTTTGTATCCTAGTCTTGTGGGATCTCCTTTACTAGCTACAAGCTTTAGGGGTGGCACTACAAGGGAAAACCTTATTCTGGTTGCATGATGCCACTTCCCGATGTTGAAAACTCTAGGTCAACTTTATATAGTGTGATTCTTCTTGACTTGATCACAATTTGTAGAGTCTTTTTACTTTTTCTTGTTATCTTAATCATCCTCTTCTTATTATTAATGCATGTGTGTGTACTTCGTCAAACTGCTACCAAAAACATAAGAACAAGAACACAAGATGTTGGCTCTCTGCCAGGGCCAAAACCTCTCTTCTCTTGAGAGGAAAACCCTTTAGTAAGTTTCTCTTATTGAAGCTTCTTATTAATCAATGCCAAACCCTATGTCATGTGACATGTCCCTTCTCAAGTACATTTGTAACAGGGTGCTGCTAAACAATTTTGCACAATTTTGGCTAAGGAAGAGAACCCATCATTTTCGATTTAGGGACTTAGGAGGCAATTCGACTTTATTTGGCTACTAGTGTAATGTGGGGGCCACCCACATAAGAATTCGGACTGGGCCATTCGAATGGCTTGGAGGGAAATCGAATAGGTGGATGGAGGTGCACACATGAGGCAAGGAAGGCCCAAGGAGCTATAAGGAGGAAGAAGCTCTCATTTGGATTCAATTCTTACACCTTGCAAACAAAATTACTTCACTGTTCACTACGCTATTTAGCTGAGTCAACTGGCTGTTTAGCCACAAATCTCTCAAGCGAGAGATTCAACCTTTCCTTCGGGGGACCTTCCGTGCCTGCCCTAGGGAGGTAGTTCCATAGTCATTTCAGGAGATACGGGAGTGTGTTGCAACATTCTCATTCGAACACAAACAAGGAGTGCATATTTCTAGCTAGCTGGAAAATATGCAAGAGGAGTTGGAGCTATCAGTGATCAACCATTTGCCAAGAGAGTTAGAGGATGGGAGAGTAGCACTAGGCCAGCATTCCTTGTGATTTTTGGAGCTAGCAGAGTCGGCATCCCAGCAGTTTGAATTACTGGGCTTGGGGACAGTCCAGAGGGCCAGTCCAACAGTTTTCGTGGAGCTTAGGAGCAAGTGCCATAGGCCGGAAGCCCATCTGGAAAGTCAAGATATTGATAGTAGGGGTCAGCCCAGAACTTTGGGACCCCAGAAGGATTTACAGGCAGAGTTTTGCAGTTGCAGCTAAAGTTGGGCTCCAAAGGGGTCGAATTTCAGAGGTCCAAACCAGCCAAAATCCTTCATGGGTTTTTCTAGGTTTAGGGCCTAGGCCAAAGAATCCGGGGTTAAAAGCATATATTTTTCTGGGCATAGGAATTGGACCTTCCAGCCATTCAGAGTTCAGTAGAAAGGCAGTTTTCTAGGCAGTGCAGTGCAAATTGGTGCAGCAGTTGGAGTAGTCATCGGATCAGCGATTTTCTCACCTGGATTTGGTCATGCTTGTCCACTAAGACAAGCTCAGGTGCACCATTCTATTATCATTTGTATTTTGCCTTCAAAGAAGTAATAAAATAGCTCTATAGTTTCATATTTGCAAGCATTTCTATAAGTGTTTAATGTGTATTTCATTTTTATAATTTGTTACACAAATTATTTTCTTTATATCACTTGTATTCCTATTTAGGAACATTACAATGCTATCAGAGCCTAATTCTTGGCCCAACTGTGGGGATTGTCTCCTATGAGAGAAGGGGACTAGTAGAACATCACCTACCGAAGGCAGAGGTACTGGAGCAAAGAAAGAGAGCTGGAGATTACTCCAGACACGGAGGACAAAGGGAAAGCAGTGGTAGAAGAGGAGGACGTGGTGAAGCCCAAGAGCGGGGAAGAGATAGCTTTCGAAAGCCTCCCGAGGGCCCTGAATGACTTAGCCAAGGGTCAGAAAGATATGCTAGAAGACATCAAGTCGCAGAACAGAGAGAGGACCACTCCTAGAGGGCTTCTGTTTGGGGAAACTTCTAGGGCCTCTCAGGGATTCAATCATCCCTCACCAGCAGCGCACCACCCATCAGCCAGTGGGCCAACTCATGCCACACTGCCTTCTTTTGTACCAGTGCACAAATCGAACCTTCAAGGGGTGAAGACCCCATCTAGATGGGATAGCTATTTTAGAGAGTGGCAGTGTATGGATGCAGACTATGTTGCAGGAAACGTGGTACAGAGGTCTGTTTCCGTACAGAAACTAGTACGAAACGCGGAAACACATTTGGTACGGCCATGAAACGCGTTTTCGGCCGTACTGCCACATTTCCCGAAATGGAAACGTGGCCAATACGACTGGAAACGCGTTTCACAGTCGTACAACCCACGTTTCCTCATTAACTTGTGTTTTTTTTTTAATTTGTTTTTTAATTTATTTTTAGGGTATGTTAGTGACTTCTAGTTGCTTCTAGATGCGTGTCTAAAGTTATAAAAGTGAATTTTTGCCCTAGTGTTGATATGCATTTCATGGTAATGTTAAATTCTTAAAGTAAAAGGATGAAAATGAAAAATAAAGGAGAATATCACTTTATGTTTGAGAGTGGTTTCGCCCTCATTGGATTTCATATGGAGAAAGTAGAATTTTAGATCTCACTCAAAATCCAGCAGACTTATCTATTTTTCAGGATTTCAGGATTGGGGGGATTGCAATGTTTCCATTGGATTTTATCATGTACTAGGGTATGGAACTTGTATTTAATCAAGAGAACCAAGCCCTCTATGCAAAACTCCCAATAATCAAGATCATGTAAGGTACTAGGGTATGAAACTTGTATTTAATCAAGAGCACTAAGGTCGTTCAATTATGTAGGAGGAGACTCCCAATACAACAGTGGTCCTTCTAAAGAATGGGATGTGGATGCAGAAAATCCTGATTTGGATCTCTCTCTTGCAGCCTTATAGTCTTTATTGTACTTGCAGCCTCATATATTAATATAATAAAGGCTGATTTTGAGATTTGGATATATAATAAAGGTTGCTTTTGGATATTCCGATATTTTTATTTTCATTATGTGATCATTCATGAGTAAATGTGATGTAAATTAAATCTTAATGTTTAAGTGTAATAAATTATAATGTATCATTTATGCTTTATGATTGCACGCACACACACACACACACACACACACACACACACACACACACATATATATATATATATATTCGCGTTTCCCTGTTTCCAAAATTTGGGGAGGTCGCGTTTCATATTGCTTCCCGTTTCGGAAACTCGTACCCATTTCCTCGTTTCGTGCAACTTAGGATGCAAAGTTGAGGGGAGAACTCTCTTTCAGAGATTTCTACAAGCTCAAGTAGAGTGAGAAGAACAAGGGTTATGGAGGACAAGGAACCTAGAACTATGAGTTGCAGAGGACCATAGGGAGGATGTACTTCCCTACTTTCGATGGCACTGCCAAGTGCACGGCTAGGGCTTGGGTTGAGAAGATGGACACCTACTTCCAACTCAACCAAATGACAGAACAGGAAGCCATCAAGATGGCCACGCTGCACATGGAGGGGGAAGCCCATGACTGGTGGTTTCATGGCTTGGCCACCCTAGGGCATGCCAATGTGGCTTCTTATGAGGACTTCACCAGGATGGTGGTGGAGCGTTTTGACCAAAGACATCCAGAGGCCCATTTCAAAGAGTTGACCCAACTGCACCAAACAGGTAACCCGGAGCAGTGCATCTCAGATTTTCTGTGAGTATCAGTGATGGTTTTAGATCTATTAGAAGCTCGGAGGGTGTACACCATTGAGGGCTTACTGAGCCCGTGTGGACTGGTGAAGTCACGCAAACCCTCCACGATGCAGGAATCAATTTTGTGCACCAAAGATATGCAGGGGCCCATCCCCAAGACTAGAGCACCTTTTCCTGCACGGACCCCTATTCCATAAAAGGGGCATGAGACTAGACCTCCACCTCAGAGGACAATACAGGGGCAGGGACAGCTAGATGATGAGACACGAAAGGACCTCAGGAGGAGGAAGTTGTGCTTCACATGCAGGGAGCCCTAGGCACCAAGCCATCAGTCCACTATCGGTAGAGCACACTATATTGAGGTTTTTTTCTGACAATGACCAGGACGACAAGGTGGAGCAGGATTGTGGTGTAGGAGATGATGAAAGTCCGACAGATAGAGGGCCACCACCACCACCTCCACAGGGAGGGGCATCCCTTGCCGCATTTGGGGGAGTCCTTGCTTCCTTATGCGGGATTCCCAAATTTTTGACACTGAGGATCAGAGGCACTGTATAGGGGCAAAGGGTGTTATTTCTAGTTCACAGTGGGGCTACCCACAATTTCATAGATGCCCAGTTGGTTCAAAGGAGGGGCCTCACCATGGCTCAGTTCGAGGGCTTTTTAGTCCTAGTACCAGGTGACCATACCATAGAGTGCACTCGATGTGTGCCTTCCTTGACAGTAGTTATGGGGAACTACTCGATGACGGACCATTTCTTTGTGGTCGATGTGCCAGACACAACCGTGGTGATGGGTGTCCTATGGCTATATTCCCTTGGGACAGTCACGACAGTTTGGAGGAAGCCGGAGATTGAGTTCCTTGGCCCGGATGGCAAACTGGTAGTTTTGAGAGGCATGCAGTCTTATCCACCTCAGATAGTCTCAGCCCACAGGATGGAGGCAAATCTGTGACATGGGTACATTGCATGGGCAGTAGAGCTAAGGATTTCAGAGGTTGGGGGACAGGCTCAACCACCACCACCAGACATACAGGCTTTGTTGGACAAATACGCAGTTGTGTTTGGGGACATTCCACCAGGGCAGCCACCAAACAGGGGATTTGAGCACACTATTAAGTTGGAGTTGGGTGTGCAGGCAATGATCACCAACCCTTATAGGCATCCCAAGGCCTATAAGGACGAGATAGAGAAAGCCATTCAAGAACTGTTAGCATTGGGCCATATTAGGCCAAGTTCCAATCCCTTCGCTTCTTCAGTAGTACTGGTAAAGAAGGATGGAACCCTTTGTATGTGCATTGACTACCGGGCCCTCAATCGGAAGACACTGAAGAACCGGTACCCCATTCCCCACATAAATGAGCTGATGGATGAGCTTAGGGGAGCCAAGTACTTCTCTAAGATCGATCTGCATTCAGAGTACCACCAGATCAGGGTGAGGGACCAGGATATCCTTAAGACAGCTCTTCGGTGCCACTATGGGCACTTTGATTTCCTGGTTACGCCATTTGGGTTGACCAACGCTCCGGCCACTTTCAAGTCATGCATGAACCATGTCTTCTGGGGACAGTTGAGGAGGTTCGTGCTAGTTTTCTTCGATGACATTCTGATTTACAGCCGGACATGGGAGGAGCATCTCCAGCACTTGGAGGAGGTACTACGCATCCTGGAGGAGCAACAGTTTTATGCCAAGCTATCCAAGTGCGAGTTTGGTTTGACAAAGATGCTCTACCTAGGGCATATCATTGGTACTAATGGGGTGAAGGTCCATGAGGAGAAGATACGAGCCATCCGGGATTGGCCAGTACCCCGAGATGTGACTGCACTGACACAGCTGGCAGCACCCTTGACCGATTTGACCAAGAGAGGGGCTTTCACATGGACTGATGGAGCACAGGTTACCTTCGATCGCCTCAAGGAGGTGATGAGCAGTTGCCCGGTCTTGGCACTTCGAGATTTTTCCCAGCCCTTCATCGTGGAGTGTGATGCTTCCGAGGTGGTAGTTGGAGCAATCTTGTCACAGGAGGAGCATTCCATTGCTTTCGAGAGTCAGAAGCTCCTACCACATGAGTTGTCATATTCCATATATGACAAAGAGATGTTGGCCATCATGCATGCATTGGCCAAATTCTGACACTATTTGGTGGGCAACAGGTTTCGAGTGAACACTGATCACAACAGTCTTCGTCACTTCATGGGACAGCAGGGCCTCAATGACAGGCAGCAGAGATGGGTCATCAAGGTGCAGACCTATGACTTCGACATGGATTATGTGCGGGGAAAGCACAATGTGGTGGTCAATGCTCTATCTCGAAGACCAATTGGGTTATCCCTCATGAGCATCTGCCATGATTGGAAGGCTCAACTATTGGTGTTGTACTCCAAGGACAGGAGGGCATGCGAGGTCTTGGAGGGTATCGATGCAGATCAGCGTCACCAAGTGATGCATGAGGTCATCTATTACAAGGGGCGCATCTTCCTAGTACCCAACTCGCAGTTGAGAGAGGGGGTGCTCTAGGCAACACATGACTCACCATTATTCGGGCACCAGGGGTTCGGAAAAAATATATGGCAGTCAAGGAGAGATTCACGTGGAAGGGCCTCAAGGGGGATGTGCTGAAGCATGTACAGGAGTGTGAGGCATGTCAGAGAAACAAGGGGGAGTTGATCCACCCTACAGGATTGCTACATCCACTTCCCATCCCCAAGGGGAAATGGGAAAGTATCTCTATGGATTTCATCACAAGGCTCCCCACAATGCAGGGGAACGACTGCATCTACGTAGTGGTCGATAGATTGACCAAATATGCCCATTTTTCGCCATCCCTACCAGGTACATGGCTGCACAGGTTGCAAAACTGTTCTTTCGAGAAATTTTCAGGTTGCATGGGCTCCCCAAAAACATTGTGAGTGACAGGGACAACAGGATCATGGGAGCCTTTTGGCAAGAGCTTTTCAAAATGGTAGGGACCGAGCTCATGTTGATTTTGGGTAGCATCGGATGTGCTCTAGCTCCAAAATTTTGTGGAGGGACTAGAACACATGAGATCTCCAAGACCCAGAAATCATTTGGAGAAATTCCCCTTGAATGAGAGTTATTAAAATAATTAATATTTTTAATGAGTTCCTAAGTCTAAACTTAGGAAAATAAAAATATTAATGTGTATTAATAAAAATATGGGTGAGAAGGTTCTAAGTGACGAGGATCAAGCATGTTTTAATCATAGCCATTGATCAGAGATTAGATCACAGCCGTTGATTCATCAACAAGAAAAATATAAGAGGAGGCTTGAGGGTCAGTTGGAGATACACCAAGAAATCAAAGAGTTTGATTTTTCTAGGGCGTGGTTTGCTGAGAAAGTCGAGCTAAGTGATCTGAGTTGCAGTGAGGGGTAGTTCGGCAGAGGGACTTTTGTCTAAGGCCGAGGATACATAGCAGAGAGGCAGAGCAGCAGCAGGAGAGACATCGCAGCTCCAAAGAGGGTGACGCAGAAGCTAGAGGGGCTGACGCTGTTCCTTACAGACAACGCTAGGGCTTTCTGTGGAGCAAAGAGAGCACCAGTTCAACATATCGACTTCTGAGCAAGGGAGGCTCACTAGGAGGCTAACGCAGCTCCTAGAGGAGGTGATGCAGTTCTAGCGCAGAGCTTGGGCAGCGATCGCTACCCAACACTAGGAACAACAATTGTCATCTGTGGGGTTTGATCATCTAGTTGTTGGAATTGTCAAAATATCTATCTCCAGATAGAGGTACTACTACCAGGTTTAATCTCTGTTGGGTGAGCCGGATTTGGAACCCTAGTTGTATTCAGAAATCTTCTTAACAATACAAACCCTCTATATGTTGCACCGGTTTTCAAGAATTAGGTTTTTCCGAAGACGATTGTCCAAAAATAATGTTGTCCCTTGTGTGATTGTCTCAGTTTATTTCAGTTCATGATCTGTATATAGATGTAGTCTGCAGTAATGTTTTCATTGATGTTTAAATATTTAAATAACTTGTTGAATGTAAAAAACAAGTAGGAGATGATAAACCAGTGATTGCAATAGGATTTTTGATGTGTAGATCAGAAATTCTCACAACTCACCCCTAGCACCAGCTACCATCCTCAGACATATGGCCAGACCGAAAGGGTTAATCAGTTGTTGGAGGGGTACCTGAGGAACTACGTGACCAGTCAGCATAGGGCTTGGATTCGGTGGTTGCATCTGGGTGCGTACTGCTACAACACCACTTACCACATGTCCATTAGTATGACTCATTTCCGTGCTTTATATGTATTATGGATATGATGCATTATCTTTTGCTGACATTGTTTTTGGAGACAATCGGGCCCCAAAGGCCAAAGACTGGGTCCAAGAGAGCCAAGACATCCTCAAGGCTCTCAAGGATAACTTGGTGACAGCCCAAAATCAGCAGATGGTGTATGCAGACCGGCATAGGATGGAGAGGCATTGCAAGGAGAAGGACTTGGTATACCTCCGGCTACAGCCTTACAGGCAGTGCACATTGAAGAAGAAGGGGGCCGAGAAGCTACAGCCACGCTTCTATGGGCCCTACCGGGTGTTTAGACGAGTTGGAGAGGTAGCCTATGAGCTAGATCTACCTCAGGGGAGTAGGACCCACAATGTATTCCATGTCTCATGCCTTAAAAAGGTACTGGGACAACAGGTGACAGCAGCTGCATATTTACCCCCACTGGATGATGAGGGCCACTTGGTTTTGGAACCTGAGGCCATCTTGGAGAGCAGGGAAAGGAAACTGAGGAGCAGGACCATCAGGGAGTTCTTGGTGCGTTGGAAGAACTTGCCAGATGAGGATGCCACTTGGGAGGGTGAGCACATTTTGGAGCACCCAGCTTTGAGGTTGCTTGAGGGCAAGCAACATTTGGGAGGGGAGGACTGTCATGTCCCTTCTCAAATACATTTGTAACAGGGTGCTGCTACACAATTTTGCACAATTTTGGCTAAGGAAGAGAACCCATCATTTTCGACTTAGGGACTTATGAGGCAATTCAACTTTATTTGGCTGCTAGTGGAATGTGGGGGCCACCCACATGAGAATTTGGACTGGACCATTCGAATGTCTTGGACGGAAGTCGAATAGATGGATGGGGGGACCCACATGAGGCAAGGAAGGCCCAAGGAGTTATAAGGAGGAAGAAGCTCTCATTTGGATTCAATTCTTACACCTTGCAAACAAAATTACTTGACTGTTCAGTCCGTTGTGTAGCTAAGTCAACCAGCTGCTTAGCCACGAATCTCTCAAGCGGGAGATTCAACCTTTCCTTCGAGGTACCTTCCATGCCCTCCCTAGGGAGGCAATTCCATAGTCATTTTAAGAGATCCAGGAGTGTGTTGCAGCATTCTCATTCAGCCACAAACAAGGAGTGTGTATTTCTGGCTAGCTGGAGAATACGCAGGAGGAGTTGGAGCTATCAATGATCAGCCATTTGTCAAGAGAGTTAGAGGATTGGGAGAGCAGCAATAGGCCAGCATTCCTTGTGAGTTTTGGAGCTAGCAGAATCAACATCCCAGCAATTCAAATAACTGGGCTTGGGGACAGTGCAGGTGGCCAATCCAACAATTTTCGTGGAGCTTAGGAGCAGGTGCCATATGCCGAAAGCCCATCCGGGAAGTCAAGGGATTGATAATAGGGGTCAACCCAGCACTCTGGGACCATTTCCGAGAGGATTTATAGAGAGATTCCAGCAGGCTGAGTTTTGCAGTTGCAGCTAAAGTTGGGCTCCAAGGGGGTCGAATTTCATAAGTCTAAACCAGCAAAAACCCTTCATGGGATTTTCTGGGTTTAGGCCAAGGAGTCCAGGGTTAAAAGTATATAATTTCTGGGCATAGGAAGTAGACCTTTTCAGCCATTTGGACTTCAGCAGAAAGGCAATTTTCTGGGCAGCATAGTGCAGATTGGTGCAGCAGTTGGAGCGTTCATCGGATCAGCCATTTTCTAACCTGGGTTTGGTCATGCTTGTCCACTGAGACAAGTCCAGGTGCACCATTCTATTATCATTTGTATTTTTCCTTCAAAGAAGTAATAAAATGGCTCAACAATTTCATATTTGCAGCATTTCTATGGGTGTTTAATGTGTATTTCGTTTTTATAATTTGCTACACAAATTATTTTCTTTACATCATTTGTATTCCTATTTAGGAACATTACACCCAGGACCCATGACTAGAATGTCCTCCAAGCACAAGTCAAGTCCTTTCTCATTTCTACACAATGTTCCCCAACACATGGAATTCCTCCTTCCGGCACTTTTCTCTCCAGCACTTCGTCCTTTTCTTCACTACTCTGTCTAGAGATAGATCTTGGCTATGTTAGCTTCTTGATGATATATTCTTCTTCCTTTCTTCAAGATGTTCTTCACTTAAGGAGACACCCTTCTCGAGATTCTTCTTGAGGTAGGTCTACAAACATGATGTGACTGAACAGCAGCGCTAGTTTTTCCACGTATGGTAGAAACCCTAGAGAATTAGGGTCCTTTTCCTTTGCTAGAGAGATAAGCTTCTTCGCTTCACTTGGGAGCCCTTGTAGGCCTAGTTTCAAGCCCAAACAACACTATTTCATGGATTGTTTGTCCCTGTTCTCATACCCGCAGACTTGACCTCCTTTTCTTCGCACATGTGATTGTTTCTAACCCTAGAAATAGTCCTCTACCTTCGCTTTTCTTCCTCCTTTATTCGTTGCACTTTGGAGACCCTTTAGACTTGTTTCCCTTCACTTCTTCTCAGCTTCTATCTTCGCTAATTTCATAGATGCTTGATTGACGTTGAGAGGGAGTGGACAGCTTCTATATATAGAGGATCGTCCCTCCTTTAGGTTGACTTGAGGCCAACTTGCTGTCTTTAGGCCGACTTGACTATTTCTTCATTATTTTTGCTGCTTGAAAGCTTTCGTTGCAAGGAGATGACTTTGACTTCGCTTGGAGGTATTCCTTTGACCTTTATACCATTTTATACATAGTGTAACATGCCCTCAAAGGGTCTTACATAAATACATTGAGTCTTTGACTTCCTAGAAGCACATAATCATGTGCTTGACCTACTTCAATGAGCAAGAAACTCATTGAAAAATATCATAAATATAATTTCTCTTTTCTTGAATAAATACAAATATCAAAGATTCATTTATGAAGACTAAACCTAGTTACACTTTCTTCAACACTCAACACCATATACATCACCTCCCCTCTGCTTATTATAACCCCATTCATCACTTTTCCCATCAGGGCCCCCATTTTTCCATTGGATCCACAAGGAGTTAGTGTTCCCCTCCCCTTGTTCACACCTTGGGTCAGGCCTAGAATGATGCCCCGAAGGTTGATGCAGCTAAAAAGAAAAGAAAAAGCATATTTTGGCCACTCTCAACAGGAAATGTACCATAAAATGCAAAAGATGGTCGGGACATACAAATTTAGCATGTGGGCAAAAGCCAAACATGACCTCTACTCGTTATCTATGGCCATCACCCTAGTTCCTATGGGCCCTATATGAGCCCCCTCCATCATTAAGGAACCCATTGTTATAGCACCATTTACCACTCTTGGTACATCTGATGCTCTGATTATGGCCTAGGGCAACCCTTCCTTTCGAGACTTTGTCCAAAATCTTAAAAACAGTGTTTTATTTCCTATACGCTACTTTGCCCTGTGTTAAAAGCGTGTACACGTGGGTCAGCATATATCCAACCTGCGTACATATGTTAAAACACTTAACAATAATAAATCTCCTTAATTTTGGGCGGAGTTTATGGGTTTTACCTGTTACTCACCTACTATAGCCCGTCGCCTAACTGTTTCCCAACTGAAAAAACTAATTTGGAAAAGTATAAATAAACCTCCATGGGAAGGCCTAAGGAGGAGAAGAGATAAGATATTGATATTATAGTTGATTGATCCCTGATTGAGTCTGACGAAATCCTTGTGCTTCTTGCACTCCCCAAGCTTTAGGAAACTCTTGTTTCCTCTTTTGAGATATCCTCAATCCCTCTTGTGATATCCTTGTGTATGTTGATGGAGGAAGATTGTTGAGGTCGGGACAGGACGGATCCGGAGGACGATTCCACTTGGAGCTAGAGGAAGACTCAGGTTGTAGTTTTCCATCTTTCTTGTAGCTTACATCAATAAAGAAATGTTGTTTTGTTCCTGATATTTATCGTGTTTATGCATTGATACATGTTGTGATTTGTTTATAAATCTTATATTAATGCGTAATTGTTCATTTGCTTATATGATCTAACGTATATATCATGAATATGCTTTATGTTACTGTTGTTGTATATGCTTTGCTTGGATAATTTACAGGTTTCAAAGGCATTGGAGGAAGCAGAGGGTTTGAACCCTGCGGGATCTACCCAAACGTAGGACACTGGGTAAGGTCACTTCTTCCCAGTTCAGTAGTATAAGCATTTAGATTGTTTGTCTGAGCATTTCTTGCTACTATTTTCCTTCCGCTCTGTTGGGGTTTTCAACCCAAGACCCTAGAGTGTTCCCACCCACAACAAAATTGGCGACTCCATTGGAAAAAACATTCTTGTTTTTCTTAGTTTGGGTTGTTTTTTCTCAATCAAAGTTTGTTTTCTTGATTACTTTCTTTTACAGTGTTATTTGACTTATTAGCTTCCCAGGCATCAAGTCTGATCTTCTGGATCAGACCTTGATTTTTGTTTTTCTTGATTGAGTCATTTATACGTTTTTTTTCTTGGAGTACAGTGACCAGTCGCGTATACACGCTAGTTTCCTCAGGTAGACTTGCATATACGCAAGTTTCCTGTGTTTGAAATGCGTGTGCATCCCTCTATGTCTTTACACAGTCGCGTATACAAAATTTTGGATTGTTTTTTCAAAATATTTTGCTCAGTTAGGTCTTTTGCCTAGTGAATTATGCTATTTTTTGGTCATCCATTGTCTGTAGAACTTTGTTCTCTTGCAAGTTTTCAATTTCGAATCTCTTTCTCAGTGAAAAGCCTAGTTGGCCTAGGATTGCTTTTTGAGTAAGGTTTCGGTTTGTGTCTCAAGGCTTCTCTCAAAACTTCTTGGATGTTCTGGCTTTCCAGAACAAGAAATTGGTTTCAGTTTCGTTTATAACCAAGATTTCGAATTGCTTTGTTTTGCTTTCCCTTTTGGTTGACCTTGTTGTTTTTCGCAATTTTTGAGTGTCTCTTTGGCAATCTTTAAGAGTCTTTCTTGACATTTTGTCAGTTCGCTGAAGTCTTTTGCTACTGTTCAGATCAGTTTGTGCAAGTTTGTAGTCCTTCTTGTTTCAAGTTTCATTTATTAATGAGCTTTATAACTTGCAAGGTATAAGGACTCCTTGTGCTTGTTTCTTAATCTTTGGAATTTAGTAGTTCTTTTTGTGACCTCAAAAGTTTCTTTAGTTTCCTTCAAAGAAAAAAGACAAAAGCATAGCTTTTGCTTCTCTTTTTCTTTCCAAGCTTTTGGTTTTTTGGTTTCTTTTGTTTTGTTTTTGAGCAATTGTGAATTTTTTCGATTGGTTTTGCTTGGTTTCGAGGGAAGTTTCTCTTTAGATTTGTGCCCTCTTTATAGTCAAGTTGGCCTATTGATCTTGTGAAGGAACACAGTGGCTTCTTGTATGAGCATCCATGCACCATCATTATAGTTTGCATTAAGACAGTTTGCATTGCAAGCATTTTTAGTCTTTTTGTTAGCTTTTGAGTGTGTGGAGTGTGTTTTCTGGAAAAAGAAAAGAAAAAATTTGCTTGTACAAGTTTATTCATAGAACTCTATAGAAATCCCTTTTCATTGAAGAAAATAATTGCATTTGCATGTAGTTAATTTTCTATTGATTTCTTTTGCGTCAAAACATCATTAGTTTCACTCTCATTTTACCCTTGACTTAAAGAACATCCCTCTAAAATCAAGCGATTTAGTAAAAAGAACCAGCTCTTTTTAATTTGTCATTAACAAACACCAACAAGTTTAAGTTCTTTAAGGTCTTGGAATAGGTGAGTGGAGAGTTAACTCTCCAAGGCCACTCAAATTATCAAACATAAGTTCAATAATGAGTGAAATCCAGTGTCGTTAGAAAGACCGGGAAAGCTCCGTGGCTGCGAGTCAAGCACGAGGGAGAGTGAAGACAAGGAAGAGAGATACCCCCTCTCCTACTTGTTGGATCCCGCCTCACGACTGTTCCGCCCGACTTTTGATACGAACTGGTGCCCATAGTTGCCTTTCCTAGGGATCACATAGGTGGTTGCGAAGGGGAATCCCGTGGCACCTGAGGCAGACATTGCATCACATTCATCAGTACTTCTGGAGGGTACCCTTGCAAAGCTTGGGTGCTTGCACCGGCAAAGGCTTTTGTCTGGAGGTCAGCGTAACTGTTTCTGTTACCTTCGCTGGTAGATTTGGGCCGTTATTATCCCAAACTATCTTCGAAAGGTCCCTTACTTCGCTTTCTTGTATTTTGGTGTCCGGTCCTCATCACCCAGAGCGGAAATACTGGGAAGTTGCTTGATTGGTTGCATCTTTAGGGACTTTATAGTCAAGTTCTCTTTGCTCTTTGGATTTAGTTGGCTTTAGGTGTTTTTTTCTTGTCACTTTTTGATCTTATATTCTGAGTGACTGACCTACCACTCTGCCGATCTTGAAAGGTTGTTAATCTTTCGTTTTGAAAGTTGTGGAGTTGCATCCTCAAGGGCAAAGGTTTCAATTGTGCATCTCTCTTCCTTGGAAAGTCATTTGTACGTTCCCGTAAGGGAAGGATCTACAAATAAGTCAGGGATGGCCCATATTCCTATGGAGACCAACCAAGGTACCCTTCCAAAAGGGGATCCTTGTGCTTCTCCTTTCTTTGGAAACGGTGGTACCCCCTTGATAACCACTTTGAACATTCCTGGATTGAATGTTGGACTACAAGTTTGGTTATGGTCCACTCCGAATATTCCTGATGTTCTTGAAGCTTCTCAGATGAATGCTTTATTTCAAGGGAATCAAATGGGTGTTAATTGTTCATCTTCTTTCAAAGAGAAATCTGGGATTCCTCTTTCTCCTCCCTCTTGTAATAAGAGATCTAAAAAGAGGAGAAAGAGGAAGACGAAGAAGAAGAATAGTTCTATCCATTCATCATCAACCTCTGCTAGTCATGTTGGAGATGAGCTTTCAACCGCTGCAAGTCACGCTGGGGGCATAAGTCTAGTCACTGCAAGTCATACTAGCAATGAATCATCATCAACCTCTGCTAGTCATGTTGGAGATGAGCTTTCAGCCGCTGCAAGTCACGCTGGGGGCATAAGTCTAGTCACTGCAAGTCATACTAGCAATGGGTCACCTACCTCTGTGAGTCATACTTCTATTGACTCACCTACTTCTGTGAGTAGGGCTAGGGGCATAAGTCCTATCTCTCTTGGGAAAGAGTCACTAACCTCTACGAGTCATGTTAGCGACTTTCCATCAACCACTGCTAGTAATATTGGCAAATTGGATGTTGATAAGAAACCTAGGCGTGGAAGTTTTAAGCCTAAGTTCCCTTGTAAGATATGTAAGGGAGACCATCTTACTCATTTGTGTCCTGGGATTCCAGAGGTACAAAGGATATGGTCCGAGTCTAAAGGTTCTTCTACTCCTGAATCTGTTATGGTTTCTCAACAGTCTCATCAACCATTGGTTGATAATGTGGTCGAGCTAGTGCAATCTCTCGCTGATTACACTCCTCTTTTGGGGGGTGAAGTGCCTAACAACAGTCTGTTCGATTTCTAGTACAGAGTCTTCTGGTATAGGGGGCATTCCGATTTCTTTAAATGTTCCCCCTCCAAATTCTAGGAGTGTCTCCTTTGATTGGTATAGTCTTGTCGAGCCTCGTCTTCCTTCGGCTAAACCTTTCCAAATAAAGGTTAGAGTTAATTCCACAAACGTCTATCAATGTATGGTGGATGAAGGATCCTCTGCAAGGAAAGCTTTGGGTTCTCCAAAGTTGTTTGACAGCTAATAGTCAGTTGTTAGCCTATGATAGAAGACCTGGTGAAGCTATGGGTGTTCTTCCTAAATTGCCTATTACTTTAGGTGGGAAGACTGTTTTAAGCGATATGATGGTGATTGATCACCCTTTAGACTTTAATATGCTACTTGGGCATGATTATGTCTATGCTATGAATGCAGTGGTGTCTTCACTCTTTCAAGTGATGTGTTTTCCTCATAACGAGAATATTGTCACTATTGATTAGCTTGCATCTAATAATCACCACCCTAATTCGAATTTACTACAGAATACCCCTTGATTTGTTCCAAGTGTTCAAGTGGACTCTACCCCGCCTCAGGTGAATTATGTGGCATTGAATCCTCAATGTTCAATTGCTTTTGAGAAGGATCCTTTGAACTATTATTTCCCTTCTTGGGATTTGGTCTCGACAGTTGACTAAGTGATTCCTACTATGGGGACATGGGACCCCTTAATTCCCTCTTTTGATCCTTGTAGTTCTCATGATTTCTTGGAATTCAATTTGCCTTCACAGGAGGAATTTTTTGAAGCCATGAGTTTTGACTACCAAAGGAGTCCTTGGCCTGAGCCTCGCAAGAGGCTTGTCCTAAAGAACTATTATGCATAAGCCACAACGCTGCGTGCTTCCCTGTACCGTATTGTACATATAAGGTACGCATTTTCAAGTTTTGTATTCTATAACACCAGCTTTTATCTTAAGTTTATAGATGGGATGTATTAGCTTCTTGTCTAGTGTTCCTACTTATGTCTACAGAACTTGGAAGACTTCTCCATTGGACATTTTTATGGTTGATCCATTTTGGCAGGTATTGGTTTTCGAAACTGCCATATAGGTTAGGATTTTCACCTGCATTGTGCATTTATCAGTTTCCTTTCCCAATTTTTCCTTAGGATCGACCCCACCAAGATATGATGTGGAACCTTCTCATTGCTTAGAAGTGTCATAACTTGTGTGGTAGAGCCTACCTTACTATGGGCACCCTAGACAGTACCTTATTGTCACTTGGCACCCGTGTTGAACTTGTGTTCTTAGGCTCAGGAGTCCTCTTTAGTCTCGCCATGACTTATGCGTTGAAGCTTCATTCTCTTACTTTTGTGCTATTTTACTGGCTTTATACCCTAGATCCTCCTTTGTGTTGAGTTGTACTGTTGCATTGCATGTTGACCATTTGTACCTTTTGGCCTTGAGCCAGCTTCACTTGGACTCGTGTTTAAGCCACCTTTTGACCATGTCTTCTGCGAAATCAACCTTGCAATCACTTAGCCTCTACAACTTGGCACACCCTTTTACCCATGGAAAGAACATTCCTTTGAGTGCCATTGACCAGTTTCGTCACCTTGCATTGAGCATAGGAATGTTCCCCTCCCAAGAGCATCTACTTTTTGGACACTTGTTCTTTCCATTGTACTATAGCATTCTTTTATTCTTTTTCAGGCTTCATAAATATGAAAAAGGAAAAAAAATTATATATCCCAAAAAAGAGCAGGAACATGATATTATTTCCATATTTGATCGCAGCTCGAGTAAGTTGTGTCGCCCTTGAACAAAGCACTCAAAAAATAAGTCTTTCCCCCATTGGGATGGGCTTTAGTTTGATTTAGGAGAGCCTTAACCTTATTATTGAGTCAGTGCTCCTCCAATTAGTTATCTCTTCCAATCATATGGAGAGTTTGCTTATGCCTCCTGCATGAAAAACTTATACAAAGTTATCATATGCTGCCATGTAGTCACAGTTGAGTCGTGCTTTTGTTCAAGGGAAGTAAAACTGAGTCAGCCTCTCTGCGGTGTCTCTTGACCTATTTTTCTGTCGGCTATCCTTGGTTGTCAGAGTCATGTTCGTTATCACATCAGCTATTTGGTCCTTTGCTCGTGCTGGTTTGAGAAGGTCTCCATTGACTTCTTGCTGGTGGGTCTTGCTCTTATCGACTACGACAAATTTCTCTGAGAGCAGATCTAGAGCCGCACCCTAGCCCTATTTTCATTATTGATAGGTCACCTTGTACTCAACATCGATCAGTATCATGGGTCTTTGATTGAGTGGTTTCCCTTGTGTTCGACATCAACTTTCATTATCACACATTGGGATTCGTGCAGTGACTTGGTTTCCATTTGACCCTATTGGTGGATTCCTCACCTCTATGACAGCGTTCATTATTGGTTGGTTCAGAGGGTTTCTATCGTGCACTAGCCACAGCTTGTGTACGTCAGAAACGTGCTTTGATTGGGTTACTACATCTTTATTCATCTAATTCCTTCCACATTATTGACCTACGGGTTACACTCGCACTAGATTGATGAAGGATGCCTTAATGCCTTCTTTCTAGTGGATCTTTTCCCATCGACTTCAGCTCATTGCTCTGGGAAAGAGATCTAGAGTCCATTTGGTAGTACCTTAGTTTTTGCAGTCATCAATGGCCTATGTTGCAGGAAACGTAGGGCAAGGGGGCGTTTCCATACGGAAACGAGTACGAAACGCCGAAACGCGTGTGGTACGGCCCTGAAACATGTTTCATGTCGTACTTCCATGTTTCATGAAACTGAAACGTGTCCAGTATGGCCTAAAATGCGTTTCAGCGCTGTACGACTCACGTTTCAGCGTTTTACTTGTGTTTTTTTTAATTTGTTTTCTAATTTATTTTTAGGTTATCCTAGTGACTTCTAGTTGCTTCTAGATGCCTGTTTAAAGTTATAAAAGTGAACTTTTTCCCTAGTGTTGATATGCAGTTCATCAGGAAGTTTGAGGCATATGCAGTTCATGGTAATGTTAAATTCTTAAAGTAAAAGTGATATTCTCCTTTATTTTTAACATTACCATGAAATGACTCGGGATGTTTGAGAGTGGTTTCGCCCTCATTGGATTTCATATAGAGAAAGTAGAATTTTAGATCTCACTCAAAATCCAGCAGACTTATCTATTTTTCAGGATTTTAGGATTGGGGGGATTGCAATGTTTCCATTGGATTTTATCATGTACTAGGGCATGGAACTTGTATTTAATCAAGAGAACCAAGCCCTCTATGCAGGGGAGACTCCCAATAATGAAGAGCATGTAGGGTACTAGGGTATGAAACTTGTATTTAATCAAGCGCACTAAGGTCGTTTGACTATGTAGGAGGAGACTCCCAATCAAGCACGAGACAAGAAATTAGAAATTTCTCGTGGCTGATTTTGGATATTTCTATTTTCATTATGTGTTCATTCATGAGTAAATGTGATGTAAATTTAGAGACTTATAGTTTATGCATTGACAATTGACAATTTTATCATAATGTAATAAATTGAATGTATCATATATGCTTTATGATTGCACATATTTCTTAAATGTCCTATATATATATATATATATATATATATTCATGTTTCCCCGTTTCCAAAATTTGGGGAGGTTGTGTTTCGTATCGCTTCCCATTTCAGAAACTCATACCCGTTTCCCCATTTCATGCAACCTAGTCAGTGGAAGACTCCTTCGCTATCGATGGTGGAAAAACATCATTGTCTCCTAATTGATAGATTCTTCCATGTGTTCGACTACAGCTCATTTATTCGCACTTGTTAGTTTGCGCTGGGTACCTTGGCTCTCATCATCATTATCGATGAGTAGTCTCACATTTGTTAACGATATACATCAATGACCAGTAATCAAACGATTTCTCACATGGTCAACTTCAGATCATTTATTCCCATTGTGTAGAAATGTACCACGACAGTCAGTGAAGACCTTGAGTTTGCATCAGCATTTCTTGTTTCACTTGTCAATTGATCCTGTCGCTGCTAGTTGACACTATCCACCTTATATGTTGAAGCTCCTTACAGCGACATCCTATATGTTGGCACCCGAGTTGCAGTGTAGTACCATTTATTCCACCATTTGACTTGGTACTTTTTGGATCAGCTTTATGACTTCAGTGATCAACTTCATACTTCAGCATCATTGATCAGTTCTTTATATGTGATATTCAGACATGTACTTATTTGGATATGATCGGATGATCCATTATGTATTTTCAGTTCCTTTATACTTGTATGCATATTGGATCCGCTTTTTTACTTGACATGCGGACATGCTTTACTATCTTTGAGCATGGGTATGCCTACCTCAGACAGTAGTTTCTTTCTGATCTCTTTCACTGGCTTGGCAGGCTGAATTCTGGTGAACTCCTCCTCGGTCTCGGCATGATTCCTTCTATACACTTAATACATTTCGGCCATCATGTACCCCTTCTGACCTCATATATTAGGGGGCATTTGTTATAGCACCATTTACCACTCTTGGTAGATCTTATGCTCTGATTATGACCTAGGGAAACCCTTCCTTTCCAAACTTGGTCCAAAATTTAAAAAATAGTGTTTTATTTCCTATATGCTACTTTGGCTTGTGTTAAAAGTGTGTACACACGGGTCAACGTATACCCAACCCGCGTACATGTGTTAAAACACTTAAAAATAATAAATCTCCTTAATTTCAGGCAGAGTTTACGAGTTTTACCTATTACTCACCTACTATAGCCCGTCGCCCAACTGTTTCCCAATTGAAAAAACTAATTTGGAGAAGTATAAATAAACCTCCATGGGAAGGCCTAGAGGAGGAGAGATAAGATATTGATATTATAGTTGATTGATCCCTGATCGAGTCTGACGAAATCCTTGTGCCTCCTGCACTCCCCAAGCTTTAGGAAACTCTTGTTTCCTCTTTTGAGATATCCTTGATCCCTCTTGTGATATCCTTGTGTATGTTGATGGAGGAAGATTGTTGAGGCCAGGACAGGACGGATCCGGAGGACGGTTCCACTTGGAGTTGGAGGAAGACTTAGGTTGTAGTTTTCCATCTTTCTTGTAGCTTACATCAATAAAGAAATGTTGTTCTGTTCCTAATATTTATTGTGTTTATGCATTGATACATGTTGTGATTTGTTTATAAATCTTATATTAATGCGTAATTGTTCATTTTCTTATATGATCTAATGTATATATCATGAATATGCTTTATGTTACTGTTGTTGTATATGCTTTGCTTGGATAATTTACAGGTTTCAAAGGCATTGGAGGAAGCAGAGGGTTTGAACCCTGCAGGATCTACCCAATGTAGGACCTCCGGGTAAGGTCACTTCTTCCCAGCTCAGTAGTATAAGCATTTAGATTGTTTGTCTGAGCATTTCTTGTTGTTGTTTGTATTCCGCTCTGTTGGGGTTTTCAACCCAAGACCCTAGGGTGTTCCCACCCGCAACACCTATGTTTGTCCCAACCCTTGGTGGGCGATGAACTGCCGCACCTTGAGGGGGTATCCACTGCTATATCCTAACACATCATGCTCTCATCCCTTGGAGCCTCGAGTAGTTATGAAGAAAACTCAATCAAAGGGAAAAGGCATATGAAGAAGGGTGGAAAAACAAAAGACCGGGGTAACTCATGTACCATGATTGCTCCATCCACTCATATACCCAAGTGTTGGCTTCCCTTGTTATAGCTACACTTGTACTATGGCATATGGCTTGGAGCCTTCTCTCTAATCCCCAATCCATTCCATCATTGTATCACCTGCCACCTACCACTTGATGGATGTACCATGGACACGTCACCCCCTTTAAAGGTTGAAACCACCTAATAGGGTCCTTGGTTACCCCTTTTATTGAGCGTGGAGACACCTATACATGCTAAAGCCTGCTACGAAAGGGCATGCCACTATGAATGGTTCACTTCTTTTCCATGATTTGTAAGCTCTTTTACTCAATTACTCTAATGATTTGTTGAACAAGAAGGCAAAGAAATGCATTGGATCTTATAGAGAATTGCAGGAGGGTCTCCATTTTGGGTTTGGTCTCCCCATACGGGGTCCAAGCCCTCCTGAGGGTCATATTGGCACTTGTAGGGTGAGCATTGAGAGCCATGGGCCTCCACTATAGCAGAGAGCAGAATGCCACTTCATGGATTCCTCAGCACCATTCATTGATTGTTCATATTCCACCTTTTCGGATGAGGATGATGCACCTGGACCACCATGCCCAGTCGGCTTCACATTTGCACCACACTCTTAGCAGATGTTCCAATGCCCAAATGAGGATGTGTCTCACCATGGGAGATAAAGGGAGGGTTTATATCATCATTCTTGCCCTTACAGTATACATGCATTATCGATTCACTTGGAGACCCATGTGGGTGTCATTGTGCCCCCACACCATTTGGGGACACCTCATTGGATTTGCTTGGATATCAAGGGTCCACCCTCTTGATCACTATGTTTGGAGCCCATTCTCTCACATTGGCACACTTTGGACTCCACTAGGCCCTCAATGGCCCAACAACTCATTGTATCTACTATTTTCCCCTCTTGGGAGGCTCCACCGTTGTATTATTGAACTATATTGGTGGACTTGTACCAAGTCATGTTACTATTGTACATTATTTTATTATTTAGGGCTTAATTAGGCCATTTGGGCTATTCGAAACCCCTTATGGATTGTATAAATAGATGAGAGGCTCATTCATTCCTCTCATCATCACTTGGATTGGATTAGTATCTCTTGTGATTTTTGCACTTGTTTTTTGGACGAAATTTTTAGAGATTCTTGATGCACTATGGTGTTTGGAACTTTGGATTTTCGCTATTGTCTTTGAACCTTCTTTCTATGCGAAGTTGATGAATGGATATACTCTCTCTCTCTCTTGTAAGTGAAATTTAATGTTATTCCTATTATCTTACTTATCTAATGCATTGTATTGTTATCATTATTCTTGCATGGGCTATAAATGATGCGAAATTCTTCTTGAACACTTGAATAAGTGATTTAATGCATGAGTTTCTCTTAGAGGAGTGGGTGAATGTTCCTAGAGGCACCTAATCAGTCAAAAGCCTTGAAACTTCATCTTCTTTGCTAATTTGAAGTATAAATCCCCAATAACCATGTTGTTGCACTTGGAAAGGCTAGCAAAGGTCAATTAGGGCTCCTTAGCATATGAAAATTCTTGATCTAGGTGTATCTTGACTCCATTAAGCCCAAGAAGCAAGGCATTGATCCTCGCATCCCTTTGGTGGTCAAAATAACGCTTCTTTTCTACACCTCTTCCAACTCTAGGCCTAACCCTAGAAGGTCTCCTAGGGCATCAAATGGAATCCCAAGATATTGCAAGCTCTAGCTCAAAGATCGTTCCTCTCACTAGGTTGCTTTGGGTTATTATCCTCACTTGGATCATTGCATTTGAGTTCCAAAAGAAAATTAGTCCTTTGATCCTATTCTCCTCCCTAACTAGGTCAAGCCCTCTATTGTTGATCAACTCCATACCCTTGACCTAGTTTGGGTCCACTTGGTTTCGTTGTGGTCCCACAACTTGTGCCTCAAATTCCACAAGGATTACATAGAAACCATTTCTCCTTTGGAATCATTAAGTCTAGGATGCCTCTTGTTAAGAGATATTCTCCAAACCTAGGCCTAGGTTTCCCCTCAGCCCTTCCTAGAGATCCAATCACCTTGCTTCCAAAGCAAGTAAACCAATTATTTGAGCCTCTCTTGTGAATAGGCTTTAGGAATCACTCCTCATCCCACCATTGGTCTATCCATCCTTGTGATTCCTCTCATACAAGATATCCTCCCATCGGTGAAAGTCCGTAAAGAGCAGGGAGCTTTCGCTGAGGTCACAGTGAGTTATTGCTCCATTGTTGCCACTTGATCTAATAGTTGCTCTATAGGACCCCCCCTCCTAGGACCCCTACTAGTTTGAGCGGTAACATTTTGGCAACGTTGTCGGGGAGGAAGCAGGTCTGCCACCTTAGTGAATCATTAAGGAATTGATTCATAGACGACATTTCAAGTATTCCTCTGACGACTCCATTCATTGTCCTGTTGATCACTGGAGTGGCACTTGTAGATTTTTTGAAGACTCCATGCCCAAGGATGTACCAAAGGTTGCTTGTACCTGTGAAAATTCCTAAACCCGAAATCCTATTGCAACAACTAGAAATTATTCTCCTAACTGTTAATTAAATTTAACAATTTATTTACTATTTCCTACAACAAATATTGAATAACTCACACTACAACCTACACAAATAAAATATTGCGGAAGAATAAACGCTAGAAGAAATGCTAGCACACACATATAATAACACAGTTATTTTTGGACCAATGTCCACAGAAAAACCCAACTCGGGAAAACCGGTGCAGCAGCTGAGGGTTTTAATATTAAGCAGCAGCGAAATAATCTAAGTACAACTGGATGTCGAAACTGGCAATCCTACGAAGAAATACTGGCAAAAATCTGGAGAGAAATTTTCCTCACCCCACAGGAAAATCCAGGCACTGACCTCAGCTCAAATTGAGCTGTCCAAACTAGCTTTGCGTAGTCACTGCATCACCCTAGTGTTGAAGGAAATGTAACTAAGTTCAGTGTTCATAAATGTACTTTTGATATTTGTATTTTTTCAAGAAAAGAAATATTAATTTTATAATATATGTCAATGAGTATCTTGCTCATTGAAATAGGTCTAGCGCATGTTAAAGTGCTAAAGGTGAGTCAAAGAGTCAAAAGAAGTTAAGAACTATGTTGAAGACCTTAAGGGCATGTTACTATAGGTATACTTATGTGTTAGAGTCAAAAGAAGACACCTCCAAGCAAAGTCAAGTCTCCTCCAAGCAATGGCACCATCAAAAGAAGCAATCTGAAATAAATAGAGCAAGTTGGCCTGCAATCTTCAAGTCAGCATAAAGGAGGGACAGACCTCTATATATAGAGGTTGTCTACTCCTCCAATGTCAAGCACACTCACCTCTGAAATCAGCGAAGGTAGAAGACTGAAAAGGAGAGAAGAAAATGCAAGTCCAAGGAGCCTCTAGTGCAGCGAAGAAGGAGAAGTCATCACCGAGGGTTAAGGACTGTTTCTAGGGTAAAACACAATCACACATGCAAGAAAGGAAGGGACTTCCTGCGGTCAAAACAGCATCAACTCACAGTCAACATATCTCATCATTTGGGCTAGAAACATAGGCCTAAAGGGCCTCCCACTCAAGCGAAGAAACAAGGAAGAAAAGTGAAGTTAATAGGGTTGTTCTAAAGCCTATTACAATCACATGTGTGAGGAGAAGGAGGTTGTCTCTACTGTCATAACAGCCCTCCCATTACAGTCATACAAGTTCGTTGGTTGGTGAAGAAAAGGAAACCATCATCCCATGTGAAAGGGTCTCATCAAAGATCAAGAAAAAGTCTCTCTTCTAGAGCAAGTGCAACAAGATCTATAAACAATTAAAAGAAGAACGAAGTGTCGGAAGGAGGACGAAGTGTCGGGGAGACAAGGTGCGAAAAGGAGGAAGGACTTGACTTGTGCTTGGAGGATATTCTTTTCAAGGGTCTAGGGTTTCGCATTGATCAATAAGAAGCTTCAATAAGAGAAATTTACCAAAGGGTTTTCCTCTCAAGAGAAGAGAGGTTTTGGCCCTGGCAGAGAGCAAACATCTTGTGTTCTTGTTCTTATGTTTTTGGCGACAATTTGATGAAGTACACACACATGCATTAATAAAAAGAAGAAGAAGAAGATTAAGCTAACAAGAAAAAGTAAAAAGACTCCACAAATTGTTATCAAGTCTAGAAGAATCACACTACACCTAATTTCCCTTGATTCTTCAACACCTAGCATAGTTACTTTTGCACCTAGCTCGGAACGACTTTTCCTCAAGCCGTCTAGTCAGCTGTTGTCTAGGAAAATGCCTCTCATGGCCTCTGGAACCTCTGCCCAGCTTTTGGCACTAAAACTCTGCTTCTCCCCAACAATTTGAAAATTGCCTCTAGAGGCTACTGCACTGCTCTGCGTCAGCCTCACTGTGGCTTCTCTACCTCTCTACAAATGCATTCACCGAAATTGGAATCCTTCCTATGGCTTCACTGTCCCTGCCCCTCTCTCGCTACTTCGATTTCTCTGGCTCTCTCTCTGGCAACTGAATGTTGCTACTCAGGAAAACGATATGCTCATGAAATCGAACTGCTCAAGTGATTTCTCCAAGCCCATTGACTTCTTCTTACAATCCTCTGTTGAGACTTCAACGGTCGAGAATATATCTTAATCAATGGCTAGGATTAACTTGAGGTCGATCCGTGTGAGTTTCTAGAACATTCACACCATAACTTAATTAATTTTGATTAATTAGTCATATTCCCTAAATTTAGACTTAGGAAATATTTAAAAACTGACTAATAATCTAATTAAGTCATTTCTAGACGAAATTCCCAGAAACGATTTCTGGGTTTTGGAGATCTCATGCATTCTAGCCCCTCCAAAAAATTTCAAGGCTAGAACACATCGAATGCTACAAAAACTAGCAGTATCATCAAATATCATCATATCACCAAAGTTTTTCAACTCTACTTCTTCTCATTTTCTTCTTCAGTCCTCAAATTCCGCAGCCCTACGGGGATAATGTATAAATGTCACTAGCACGATGAATAAAGCCATGTAACAGGCCTAGGGTGTTGGGACTCGATCAACAAGCGAGTACACCTGGGAGTGTTTTTTTTACTTGGTTAATTATTCCTGCTTTTTAGTGGCGAATAATTTTCAGGGTTTTTCACTCATTGCATTACCCCAAAGCCGGGGTGATGACTTGAAGGTTGAGCCCCTAATGAAACTTAGTGTCTAGAGTCAATATATATTACCATGCTAAGTCATCTATAAAATTTCGCGGAATTTTACTTGGTCTAAGAAGGATTTTTTAATAATTAAAAATTTCCCGCAAAACGGGATTTTTTAATTAATTTCTATGTAATGATGTAAATAAGTGGTCTTCGAAAATGTCTAGGGCATGTGACTACTCAAAATTCATCCTCATAGGCCCAACATTATCCTAAGATCCACTTTGAGGGTCAAAAAACAACTATTAGTACCTCAAAATCCAATTTTTCTAATGTCAGTTGCAAAAGTGAAGAAAAATTCAAAAAGAAAAGAACAATTAGAAAAATTTTAAATTTTTCCAAAGTCAAAATAAGTCAAACAAGTGACATGGAAAATCCAATGAAGGTCAAAGTGTTGAAAATGTGTAACTAGGTTCGGTCTTCACAAGTATGAAATGTATTCTTGTAAATTATAAAATGAAAATAAATTATTATTATTGGAGCATGGGTTTCATGCTCAAGTTCTTTTATTTTATAGGTCAAGCACCCATTGAGTGCTTTTAGGGTTTCTCCTAGGTCTAAGAGTCATTGTCATATATTGAAGACCTCAATGGGTACATTGTATCTTGTAAAGAAAAATTATTTTTGTCTTTAAAGTGTCGAAATGCCCTCCAATATCAAGTCGGCCTAGAAGCTGTCAAGTTGGGCTAAATGAAGAGCCACGTCTACCCTTGAAGAGGCCTATATAAAGAGAAGAACTCGTCCTCCAAAGACCCACTCACTCATCTTTCATTCTATGCGAAGAAGAGGACAAGAAGAGGTCGAAGAAGAAGGATGAAGATGAGGTCAAAGGAAGTCAAAGTGCTTGGGCTAGTTATCTCTCCCACGTGCAAGTCGAAGCTAGGGTTTCTACGCAAGGGTTATCTTTGGTTCAATCTTTAAAGGAAGAGAGAAAAGAATTCAAGCGAAGGACACTTAGGGTGTCTCTCTAGCCCTAAGTCTCAAGGAAAGGCAAGTGAAGGGAAGAAGAGGCCATACGAAGAAGATCAAAGTCTTCTAGACGGGCAGCAGTAGTTACAGTAGTTGCCGAGAGACAAAATTTTGTATCTACAATAGGAGGTTGAAGTTTCTGCAGCAGGAGGCTAAGTTGATCTTGATCTTGGAGGGTATTTGTCTAAGTCACTAGGTCATGGTATTCGTCAATTGAAAGATCTATAAGAAGAGAAAAGATTTAAGGGTTTTCCCCTCAAGAGGAGGGGTTTTGGCCTTGGCTTGCAGCCTATATACTATGTCATTGTTCTTGTTGTTTTGATAGTTGTTTGATGTATCTCACATTATAATAATAAGGATCAAAGCTAATAAAGGAAAAAGGTAACACAAGCAGTTATCAAGTTAAAGAGAATTAACATATTCATTGCCCTATTGAATTCTCAACATGGTATCAAAGCTAAGGTTGGCAAAGGGCATTATGAAGATCTCCTCTACAATGAAGAAGTTCATCAAGAAGTGTTCCAAGATAGCGAGCCATCTCAAGGAATGTATCAAGAAAGCATGGATTCTCCTGTCTTCTTCAAAGAAAGTATCATTCAAGGAAAAGGATGAAGGTCTCTTCTCGGATCTCTCTGGCACATTCCAAGATGAAGACATTTGGGTAATTGATAGCGGTGCATCAAGACACATGACTAGTCATTCTAAATAATTGAAGACCTTATCAAAAGGAAAATCCACCTATTCAGTGGAACTTGGAGATAACAAGAGCTATTCCGTAAAGGGAATTGGATCGACATCTATAAAGCTGGAGAATGGAAGAAACATCCACCTCAACAACATTCTATTTGTTCCAAGTTTGCATAAGAACTTACTTTCCATTTCAAGCTTAGAAGATAAGGGTGATATAGTAGCCTTCATTGATGGAAGGGATGTTGTATGGAGTAAAGACTCAAGTATAGAACAAGGAAAAGTCATTGGAATTCAAGTAGGAAGACTCTACAGACTAATATCTCCTATGGCCCAAGCCCTAGTTCACATTGAAATTAGCTCATGTGAACTCTGGTATAGACGATTTGGTCATCTACATTTCAAGAATCTTCCAACTCTAAGTTCCATAGCAGATGGAATACTTGAACTAAAGGAAGATCATGAAGGAGTATGTAAGGGATGTGCATTGGGTAAAAATACCAAGAGACCACTTGGAAGCAATGCTTCACAATCAAAAGAAATCTTGGATCTCATTCACTCCGATGTATATGGCCCTATGACTCCTAAATCACTTGGAGTTCATCTATATTGTCACATTTATAGATGACCATTCAAGAAAGACTTGGGTTTACTTAATGAAAACCAAGGACAAAGTATTTACAAAATTTCAAGAATTCAAAGCTGAAGTGGAGAACCTTACGGAAAGAAGAATCAAGATACTAAGATCTGATAATGGAGGAAAATATACATCCAAAGAGATTATAGCATTCTGTAAGGAGTCTGGGACTAAGAGTGAGTTGATAGTCCCATATAATCCCGAAAAAATGGAGTTGCAGAACGAAAGAATAGATCCATTCAAGAAAGTGTAAAAGCAATGTTACACGATCAGGATCTACCTAAGTTTCTGTGGAGAAAAGCCACGAAGACAGATGTCTACATTCAAAATCAAATTCCCATAGATCTCTAGACAACAAAACTCCAGAAGAAGTGTTCACTGGAAAGAAGCCATCTATAGATCATCTTCGGATCTTTGGGTGTCCTGTTTATTGTGAAAATTCCTACCCTGAAGGAACCCCTACTGCGGCAAATCTGAATCTACTTCACCTACTTGATTTTTAATATACATTAACCAAGTTATTCTTCTGAATACTGAAGCAAATTACTTCTGCAACCTAAACTAATTAAATATCTTATCTCATGAAGCAGAAAACAGAGCAAAGAACAAGATACATAGGGCACACTTATTTTTGGACACAATAGTCCCCGGAAAAACCCAATGCGAGAAAACCGATGCAACAGGTTTGAGGGTTTATTATTATGCAGGAGAAATATCTCAATACAAATCTAGGATGCTCATCTAGCAATTCTTTACAGAGAAAAATACTAGCGGAAAATCCGAGTGAATTTTACCTCACTTCACCCGGCAAAATTTCGGCTGATCCAGCACAAGATTGGCTAACTGTTGATTTGGGGTAGCATTGGATGTGCTCTAGCCATGAAAATTGGTGGAGGGGCTAAAGCACATGAGATCTCCAAGACCCAGAAATGGTTTGGGCAGATTCTAAACGGCTTGGGAGATATTAAAATAATTAATATTTTTATTGGAGTTCCTAAGTCTAAACTTAGGAAAAATAAAATATTAATGGGTATTTACCTATGTTGCACGGGTTCCCGCACCAGGGGGTGGGGTTCTCGAACTTGTCCCGGGTTCCCGCACCCAAGTACCGGATTCAGGTATGGGTTCTTCCATGAAGAACCGGGTTCTTCAAAGAAAAAAATTGGTGGGTTCTTGGGTTCTTCGGGTTCTTGGGTTCTTCAGGTTCTTTGGATTGGGTTCTTTGGGTTCTTTTAAAGGCTTGTCGGAATGAATGTCACAATTTCTTGTTGTTTCGGACTATCTGCAACATGAGCCACAACTGTCAGTCCACTTTTATACACTCAATTTGCCTCCTACAGCTGCGGCATAGTCCCTCCTCCTTGTTGTCAAACGCTGAGCTGTAGGGCTTGATTCATGCCACTGTTTACACAAAACAGCTCACTGCTCACTAAGGAACAGACCTCGGCCTCCCTATGCAGACTCCTGTACCCAACCGAAGCCCTAAACAGAGATGACAATGCCACAAACTTACCTGTACTCAACCCAGACTTGTTAAATTTTTAATTTTTTATACTATATACTATAATATGAGAAGTATACGTTTCAATTCTTTTAACCTGAAATAGTTGCAATTAGATTAATAAAGCGCAGAAAATCTTCATCATTTTTTGCATTAATGAATGGTATTACATAAATGCATTCATACACTGAATATAGCTCTGTGCTATTCTTTACAATATAAACCGTTCAGTGAGAATGTATTTCAACTCAATCATCTACACAACATTCAAGCCGGTTCATTATCTACCCTCTAACAATGGTGTCGCTTGCCCTTGCAATGTAATTTCACCATGGATCAACAAAATCCAATTAAATGGTTCAGAATTTGTTCAGGAAAAAGTAAAACAGTTCATAGCATATATATTTTAATTTTTGAAAAATTGAATCATTACATTAACATATAAATTCTGTGGTTTTTTTTTAGGCTTGTGGCTACATTAAAGTATAAATTATGGCTGTTGGCAACATATATTTCACTGCTGTCCCACTAAACACACAAGGCGACCCAATAAAATAAAGTTTAAAATGTTGAGGCTTTGAGAACTCAGAATACTTTAGGATTTTTGAGCGTACTCCTGAGTTTGTAGGAAACTTGGCTAGTGTATCTCAGTGAGCTGTGTGTGACAAAATCTGTCCCATATCATGATTCATGTTAATATGTAAACAATGAACAGTTTTTTGGTCATAAATTTTGAAATTTCAATGTCAATGTTGAATGTTCAATGATGCGCATGTTTAAATGATTATCATTAAAGTTTTCTTGTTTAAAGTTGAAAAAATATACAAATTCAAATTTCATATATATTATTAATTATAAATTTATAATTATTAAAATTTAATATTATTATATTACCCGACGAACCCACGCACCCTGTTTCCAAAAATGTCGTCCCGTCCCCATCCCCGTCCCGAACCCACGTTTCCTGGCAACATAGGTATTTACTATTAATATAAAACTGAATTAGAATGTTCCAAAAGTCATGGATCAAGCCAAATCTAATCTTAGCCATTGATTAGAGGTTTAATCTCCACTGTTGAAGGACCAACGAGAAAAGTATAAGAGGAGGTTTGAGGGTCAGTTGGAGAACACACCAGAGTGATCAGTCATTCTATTCTCTAGAGTGGGGTTTGCTAAGAGAGATAGAATCAATGATTAGCAGGAAGGGGCAGTGAATACATAGCAGAGAGGCAGAGTTGGTACCAGAGAGACAGCGCAGAGCCTGGAGAGGTTGACACAGAGGCAGTTGGGTGCTACGCAGAGGCAGCCAGGCGCTGCGTAGAGCTAGGAGAGGCCAGCGTGTGAGACGCAGAGGGTCTAGGGGCTGATGCAGAAGCTCCAGAAGCTGATCCAGGGCCAAGAGGCAGTGCTGGAAGGATTCCGTGGGAGAGACTGGGTGTTGGTGAGCCGGATAGGGTGACGTGGTCCCTATCAGAGTGACGCAAAGCAGTGGGACCTGGAATTGTTGTTGTGGGATCATTCATCCGGTGATTATTCAGCCGAAATATCTATCTCCAAGGAGAGGTACTATTGCCGAGGGCATTCTTTGTTGGGTGAGCCATTTCTGGCACCCTAGTTGTATTCTGAAAACTGCATAATAATAAAACCCTCTGAATAGCTGCACCAATTTTCCCGCATTGGGTTTTTCCGGGGACATTGGTCCAAAAATAACAGTGTCACTTGTGTGCTTGTTTTCTTTCAATTGATGATCTGTAGATATTGATACTATACTTGTGTTTATTTCCAGTATTTACATGGTAAATAACTTGTTAAGTAATTAAACAAGTAGGAAGAAATAAACCAAATAGTACAGGAAGAATTTCTAACAAGTTAAACTTAGAACTTCCAACACTAATCCCGGCTATTTCTGCGTTGGCTCTGCATCATCCCTGCGTCACCTTCGTTGCCCTCTCCGTCAGCTTTCCCTGTTGTTCCGACAGTTTCGGCAGTTCCCGACAGTATCAGCTGTTCCGACAGTTCTGGATTCTGCGTGATAGGAAACTTTTCTGCGTCAACTCTCCCGGCTATTGCACTGCCTCTGCGTCAGTTTTCCCAGTTGTTCCAGCAATTCCCAGCAATTCTGACAGTTCTGGATTCTGCGTGACAGGCATCTTTTCTGCGTCAACTCTCCCAGCTACTGCACTGCCTCACTACAAGCTCTCTCCGCCTCTCTGTTCTGTATTCTCCGGAAAGTCCTTCTCCCAGATTCTCTTTGCCCCTCAGCTACAAGATCTCCCCAATCGATTTTCCTCTTGAGAACTTCTAACCTCAGAAAATCGATTTCCTCAATCTCTCTGTGTGTGTTTCCAAATGAACCACAAAGCCTCCATTTTATAATTTTCTTGTTGAATCTTCAATGACCGAGATTAGGTCTCTAATCAACAGCTAAGATTAAAACATGACTTGATCTTCCTTCTAGATCATTCTCACCCATATTTTGATTAATTCTCATTAATATTTTAATTTCTCTAAGTTTAGACTTAGGAACTCCATTAAAAATATTAATTATTTTAATAAAATACAATCCGGGTGGAATTTCACCAAACAGTTGTTGGGTTCTTTATAACTCATGTGCCTTAGCCTCTCCACCAATTTTCAAGTCTAAAGCACTTCCGATGCTACCAAAAACTAACATATATATCCATATACCAAGGACAAAGAAAGAAGTTGGATCCTTCAAGCATGAAGGGAACATTTGTTGGGTACAGCAACCCATCAAAAGCTTATAGGATCTACATGAAAGACGGACATCACATAGAAGTCAGTGGTGATGTCATATTTGATGAAAGCATAGCATTCAAGAAATCAAAGGAACTTTCCATAGACTCTAATGATGAAGAACTTTTGGTATTTGAGGAGGAAGTTGACAAGGGGGGAGAAGAATCACACCATGAAGAAGAAGGTCCTAATGAGCCTATTCAACTTGTGATCATCTCTAAAACAAGAAAAAGACCTAATTGGTTGAGATCTACTCTACTTGATGCAGAGGGTCATGGGGCAACAAAACGATCATTTAGAGAAAGCAAGAAACCCAAGAGATATTATGGGTATGTTGCATACATGACTAAACTAATAGAAGCAGAACCATCCACTTTTGAAGAGGCTGTATATAATCAGGAATGGAAAGATGCCATAAATGAAGAATATCAATCTATAATGAAGAATGGAGTTTGGGAGATCGTACCTAGGCCCAGGACAAATCTATGGTTACTTCCAAGTGGATCTACAAGATCAAACATACAGTAGATGGAAGCATAGATAAGTATAAAGCAAGATTTGTGGCTAGGGGCTTCTCTCAACTTGAAGGCATCAATTATGAAGAAACATTTGCTCCAACGGCAAGATATACAATGATTCGATCATTAGTCTCTCTGGCGATGTCAATGGGATGGAACATCCATCAAATGGATGTCAAGACTTCTTTTCTGAATTGCACAATAGATGAAGAAGTCTATATAGAGCAACCCTTGGGATTCGAAGTTGAAGATAGGAAGGCATATGTTTCCAAACTCAAGAAAGCATTATATGGCCTCAAGCAAGCACCAAGGACATGTTATGCTAGAATGGATGAATATCTGCAAAAAATAGGCTTCACAAAAAGTTTTGTTGATCTGAATCTTTATATTAAGGTTGTAGATGGAGAACCTGCAATCATTCTTCTATATGTAGATGATCTTCTCTTGACAAGTGTAGAAGGTCGAATTGAAGAATGTAAGAAGCAACTAGCAACAGAATTTGACATGAAGGATCTTGGGTTGATGCATTACTATTTGGGACTAGAAGTCTAACAAGGACATGATAAAGTTTATTTGGGTCAAGAAAAGTATGCGATCAAGATGCTGAAGAAGTTTGACATGATGGATTGCAAACCTATGACCACTCCGATGATCACAAACTTGAAAAGACTAAGGAGTTCCGAATCAAGCCCTGTGGATCCTTCCAAGTATAGGCAACTTATTGGCTCATTGATGTACTTGGTGAGTACCCGACCAAACATATGCTTTGCAGTAAATCAATTACAAGTGGAGTCGAAGCATGATTGATCATTGGGGAGCAACAAAACATATTCTAAGATATCTGCAAGGAACCATCCACTATTGTCTGAAGTATGATAGAGGGAATGATGTCCAACTAATTGAATATACAGATTCCAACTGGGGAGACAGTGAGCAAGATAGAAGGAGCACTACAGGAGGATGTTTCAGTTTGGGATCCTCCATGGTCTCATGGATGAGCAGAAAGCAAGACACAGTTGCTTTGAGTAGTGTTGAGGCTGAATATAAGCAGCTTGTGAAGCAAGCGGAGAAGCAGTATGGTTGAGGAAGCTACTATCTGACCTATTTGAAGGACCGATGAACCCTACAGTGATACTTTGTGATAACACCAGTTGTATATGTTTGTCTGAAGATCCAGTGTTTCATGGAAAGACAAAGTATATAAACAACAAGTATCACTATATTCGAGAGCTAGTGCAAAATGGTGTGCTGCAGTTAAAGTATATCTCCACCGATGTGCAGGTAGCTGACATATTGACAAAGTCACTTCCGAAGAAGAAGCTTGTGTACTTGAGAGACAAGCATGGTTTGGTTGATATATCCTCCCTAACTGAGAGGGAGAGATAGACATTACATTCTTGTCTTCACTTGGGAAGAAAGAATGGAGGATTGGGTAACCATTTGGGATATAATACTCTTTGAGAATGTGGTAGCGCAATCAAGACAAGAGTAGTCGTGGACCGATATTCTTTGAGGACTAGCTATGTAAGATAAGAATAGACGAAAGGAAGGTCATATTCGGTGAACACCTGGGTGGAGTATGTACCTTGAGAGACAATGATGATGGTGTCTATAAATCATTGGTCTCACCAGCGTTGTGCTCTGATCTTGTAGAGAGATAGAGTTGTTAGTCAAGGCCTTGCTATATGACAATGCTAGTTAAATATGATGCTAGACAGATGGGTTAACAATCCGACTCTTTTTATGAGATCTCTTCAGATTGAGAATGACCATGTACCTCTTATGAATATCTCCCTAATTAAGAGGGAGTGTTGAAAAATGTGTAACTAGGTTCGGTCTTCATAAGTATGAAATGTATTCTTGTAAATTATAAATGAAAAGAAATTATTATTATTGGAGCATGGGTTTCATGGTCAAGTTCTTTTATTTTATAGGTCAAGCACCCATTGAGTGCTTCTAGGGTTTGTCCTAGGTCTAAGGGTCATTGTCATATATTGAAGACCCTAATGGGCACATTGTATCTTGTAAAGATAATTTATTTTTGTCTTTAAAGTGTCGAAATGCCCTCCAAGATCAAGTTGGCCTAGAAGTTGTCAAGTCGGCCTAAATGAAGAGCCATGTCTACCCTTGAAGAGGCCTATATAAGGAGAGGAACTCGTCCTCCAAAGACTCACTCACTTATCTCTCAGTCTATGCGAAGAAGAGGTTGAAGAAGAAGGATGAAGAAGAGGTCGAAGGAAGTCAAAGTGCTTGGGCTAGTTAGCTCTCCCAAGTGCAAGTCGAAGCTAGGTTTTCTGCGCAAGGGTTTTCTTTGGTTCAATCTTGAAAGGAAGAGAGAAAAGAAGTCAAGCGAACGTCACTTAGGGCGTCTCTCTAGCCCTAACTCTCAAGGAAAGGCAAGCGAAGGGAAGAATAGGCCATAAGAAGAAGATCGAAGTCTTCTAGAGGGGCAGCAGCAGTTGCCGGGAGACAAAATTTTGGATCTGCAATAGGAGGTCGAAGTTTCTGCAGCAGGAGGCTGAGTTGATCTTGATCTTGGAGGGTATTTGTCTAAGTCACTAGGTCATGGTATTTGTCAATTGAAAGATCTATAAGAAGAGAAGAGATTTAAGGGTTTTCCCCTCAAGAGGAGGGGTTTTGACCCTGGATTGCAGCCTATATACTGTGTCACTGTTCTTATTGTTTTGATAGTCGTTTGATGTATCTCACATTATAATAATAATGAACAAAGCTAATAAAGAAAAAAGGTAACACAAGCAGTTATCAAGTTAAAGAGAATTAACATATTCAATGCCCTATTGAATTCTCAACACGAAGGTGATGTAGCAAGCATGTGGGGCCCACCAGACAAGGGACAACTCAAAGTCAAAGGTTCCAAGTGCTAAGTCAACAAGGCAGCACAATGAAATTTTGAGACACCACAAATTGTTGAAAAGTGATGATTTATTTAATATGTTTCAAAGGCAAAAAGGGTGGACGAGAAAATTAAAGGAATAAAGGAAAAGTTCATTAAAGGTTTAAAGGGGGACAATAATGCCACATGGGGCAAATCTTGTCCCCCCACTTTTTCCCCACTTAAAATAATGCGTTGGGAAAGTTATGTTAATACAAGCTGCGAGGTCCACGCAGATTTGAGATCAGTCAACTCACAGCAGTCAAGGGGGACAACACAGCCACGTAGGACAAGCCTTGTCTTCCACTAAACACTACCAACCGATCAGATCACACGCAGCTCAGTTCAGCTCATATACAGGTTTGTTTGGCATCTACGCACAGCAGTTTGGGATTTAGTTTGCAGTAGTGTCACTTCATGATTTTGGTTGGAGGATTCATTGGAGTTTTGCTCCCCTTTTCACCCACCCAAATCCACACTTGGCAGCCAACAAAATGTGCACATGGGAAATGGATCTACGCTCAAACAGAGAAGCTTATACGCTGGCCAAAACAGGGAAGAAGGCACAGTTAAGCAGAGGATATTTACAGCAGTTCAATTTTCTTTGATGCCACCTACAGCAATCAAGCAGCCACTTGGAAATTTGCTTTAGCATTGATATCTTTACCATTGCTACAATTGTCATTTGATCTTTCATTGGGATATGCTCCCATAGTTCTATTTAGATGAGCATTTGGCTCTCATTATAGAATCTTTTGCAACGAGCTATTGTGCTTGGGGAAGCTCTACTTCTATGTACACTTGTTCTTCATATGAATAAGAAGATTTTGGGGTTCATTCATGACTGTTATTCCATTGGAGCATGTGTTTGGTTCTTTGATGCTATGATCTTCTCTACTTGTGCTTTTAATGTGTTTCATTTCTCATATGCTTTCATAAAATTGTAGATGTATAGCTATCTTGCATTTACAATTGGTTTATGAATATGCTCTAGGTGTAGACAATCTCTAGTCATTTTCATACAAATTTCTAGAGTTATCTTACCATTGTTTATTGATTAATCCATATGAGCTAATGTGTGTTGGAAGTTTTGTAGAGGACCATTTTTGGATCAACTAGCAAGTGCGAGGGGAAGTCTTCAAGAGACCAACCCACTCTTGGCATTGTTTTCAAGGAGCTCTCATCGTTATTTGTATCTCATAAGCCTAATCTTTCGAAGTGCTTGTTTTGCAAGGTCCTCCTTTTGACATAGTTTGTGCATAAGTTTAAAATCTCAAAAAATTTATTATCTTTTGATCTTGTGCTTTCATTTCATTATCTAGCTAGTTAAGAGTTTTTCACAAGCTAGTCAAGTGATGGGATCCTTTCCCATCATTTGATTTAGTCTTTTGTACATTATTTTGTAGTATACTCACTTATTTGCATGCTCTCTTTTTGCACACTAACCATGTCTTAGTTTTGCAGCCCTAACATCTTTCTTGTAGTTTCCCTCAAGCGTTCAAGCTTCTTTTCAAGGAGGTCATGGGCATTTGGAGGACCTATCAAGGAGGCTAGGCCATGTGCCTTTTTAGGAGCTTACTCTCTCAAGTTGTAGAATCATTTCATCTCTTGAGACTCCCATAGTTTGAAGGGAATTCCGTGTTATTGCATGATCTTATATTATATCTTTCCATTATTCCTTGGCCAGCCCTCTAAGAGGTTCTAACCTCACTGTAACATTGTAATAATAAAAATTTATGTTTTTGTTGTGGGAGTGTGGGTTTTACCCATGGCATCATATTTCTCCATTTAGAAAGAAAGGCTTGTGGGTGGATTGATTGGTTAGCATTTCCATTTTTTTCATTTTCACATAACATACATGTTCTAATTGGAAAGTAACACAAATCGCATTTCCTTTCTTAAAGTTTGCTACAAGCTTGCACCATTTATCTTGTTGCTATAAGCTACAAGTTCACATTCTATTTCAAAGCAATTTACTCTCATGCAAACAACTCTCTTATTTCTAGTAAATTTTGATACATTTAGCCTGGCACTTGTCTAATAATCACTTATAAGTTATGACTCATTGTTATGCTACATTTTTATATCTTGAATATTGAAGCATTGTGTATTGGACAAGTTTATTTTCCAAAGCAACTATTTACTTTTATGTCAAGCTAATTAGCTTTTATTTTCTCAGGTTAAATTTCATTTTGCAAAGCTATTGTGGGCATCATTCTTATTTCAATTCACTTTCAAGCGTTGCAATTTGTTGAGAAATCTAGGGCATCAAGATTAGGCGATTTCTCTATTAATGATAACTGCTTGTGAATGCTTTTTACTTCTTAGATTAGGATCACCTTTTACTTATGTTATTATAGTGTTCTTCTTCATCAAACAGTTACCAATGCATAAACCATAAAAAGACAAGAGACACACAATGTAAGCTATCAGCCAGGGCCAAAACCTCTCCCACTTGAGAGGAAAACCCAAACAAATTCTTTTTCTTATAGAGACTTCAATTCACAAATACCCATTAGGGGAATTTTGACGTCTAAAATGGGCCTCCTAAAAAAAATGTACAACCAAAATAAACTTTATAAGAACCAATAACATTCAAGATGATGATGTCAACCATGGGGGATGATTCACCATTTTTGGAGTAAAAAAGTAAAAAGATTAAAAACTAATAAAATAATAAAACTACTTTTTCAACTCGTATTTTCAACTTATAATGTTTTACTCAAATTTCAAGCAGGAGTACTCATTGGATGCAAAATTTAATTCCTCATCCAAAGAGTACCCACATTGCATACTTTTGATGGACCCTGCTACACAAAAAATGAGAAATACATGAAAAACGTGATTGCAATCACGTTTTTTCATGTATTTCAATTATGTTTTTCATGTATTTCTCATTTTTCGCATAGCAGGGTCCAACGAAAGTATACAACATGGGTACTCCTTGGATGAGGAATCAAATTATGCATCCAATGAGTATTTCTTCTCGAAATTTGAGTAAACCGATAGAGAGATAAGTTGAAAAAATAGTTTTTCTTTTTTCCCTCTAAAATTTGATGATGTAATCTAATCTTATTTTATTATTTCCACTATTATTTTATAATTTCCTTAGGAAGCCCATTTTAGACCTCAAAATTCCCCTAATGAAGACCAAGACCCTTGACCTATTTGCCACTCCAAGACCAAGACACAAAGCTTCCTTGAGATTCTTCTTGCTTGAGTCAACAATAATCAAACCTCTGCTTCTTCCTCCTTCTCATCTACCCTTCAAAATTCAGCTTCGTTTTGCTTCAAGCCTGCACTCTATTTCAGCCTCCTTGGAAACCCTAGTTGCAGCACATGTGGTGATTCAACCCCTTAATCTCCTTCGCTTCAACTGAATGGCTTTCTTCTCCAACTCGGCTTGATGAATTTACTCAAATACTTCTTGATTCAGCTTCTAGCATAACAAAGAAAACTTTGGCCCTTTTTCTGCAGTAGTGACACTCTTTTCTTCGCACGTGTGGGTGGAGATCAACCCTAAAACAGTCCCAAACAATCTCGCTCTTCCTTCCTTCCTTTCCCTGGCTATAAGACTCCTTTCTAAGTGTTTCTCGCACTCCTAATTGCAGACTTTCTTGACCAAAAATCTCTGCCTCAAATGAAATCTAAGTTGCCCTATTTATAGTGGTTTGCTCATCAAATAGGCCGACTTGAGTGAGGGTGAGCCGACATGTACTTTGGTTAAGATCATTTATCCCATCTTGTAGTTGACTTGAAGGAGATGCTTTTGCTTGGGCTTGGAGGGCCTTCTTATTCTTTTAATGACATAAAGAGATGTAACATGCCCAAGGAGGGTCCTTCATACATGACATTGACTCAATTTGACTTTTATGACTTGATGACAAAACCTAAAGGTTCACAATGGGAACCTTAACTACAATAAAATTCCTTGATCATGAAACCCATGATTCAAGTGCTACAAAATAATTTTATTTGCTTCTCTACATCAATTACATGAAATCACAATTATTTATGTCTTTATAAAGACCGAACCTAGTTACACTTTTTAACACTCCCTCTTAACTAAGGAGGTATTCATAATAGTACTTGGTCAGTCTCAATCTTGAAGAATTCTCATAAGAAGAGTCGGATTGGTAACCCATCTGTTTAGCATCATATCAACCAGCATTGTCACATAGCAAGGCCTTGACTAACAGCGATATCTCTCCACAAGATCTGAGCTCAATGCTGACGCGACCAGTGATGTTTAGACACCCTCATTAGTGTCGCTCTCAGAACATACCCCACCGGGGTTTTCAAAGTGTGTTCCACCAGGACTATTCTTATCTTGGATTCCTAATCCTCAAAGAATATCGGTCCTCTACGACTACTCTTATCTTGGATGCCCTAGCTCATCCTCAAAGAGTATCGAATGCTAGATGTTTACCCAATCCTCCATTCTATCTTCCCAAGTGAAGAAAAGAATGATATATTTATGTCTCCCTCTTAATTAGGGACGATATATCTATTCCAATGAAGGAATGTACTCATTCCTACAGAAGGAATGTACCTAAGCTCCCTCTTGGCTTAGGAATTTGCTTCCAAGTTTCTACCAAGTTAGAAACTTGTTTCCAGGCTCCCTCTTAATTAGGGACCTACAATAGCTCTTTAGGTGGAGATGATGGGACAACCAGCTGCTTGAATAACTCATCCTCACGATGTCATGAACTTCTTTTTCTTTATCCAGGAGTCTTCATGTTTTGGGACTTCCTCGTAGGGCAAGGACCATCCATCACTTTCATCCATGAGTCAATCATGTCATTATTCCTTTCATTGGAAAGTGATTCATCAGTTCATATATGGCCTTCCTTCATGTCATGCTTCCTTCTTCATGCAATGTTTCCTTAAGGATCTTTCATCCTACTACATGGACATCAGTGGTGGAAGATATCCATAGATTGTCCTTCGGCAGCCCTGCATAAGCCCATCCAGATATCACTCAAAATAAGGAATGAACATTAAATCAAAATTACCTTTGTGATGGTCTTTCATCGTGACATCTCCTAGTTTGCATCAGCATCATGCACATGTATTGACACATCTCCAAAAGTTATATATTGTCAAGGGTCTCTTTCTTTCTCAGACTTCATCAAAGTCTTCATATCTTTCAAGGAGATATCCTAATCAAATCTCTCAGTCCTTGGATGTTGATTGCCTTTTCCATAGTTGCATATTTCATGATCTCTTCCTTTCTTTCTTCACACATTTTTCTTCGGGACTTTTAATCAAAGTTACTCTGATTTTTGTCAACCATCTCATATTCCATATGAGGACATATTATGTCGAATTCATCCAAACAATGTGTGACCCATGCCCTCTTGCATCCTTTCAAAGGAGGAGATCCTTTCTTTTGATTATGCTCTCGAGATAAAGCATTTACCCATGCTATTTGCAACCATATGACATGACTCTACAATGTCGAATACAAGCATACATACCCCATTTTCCTTTAGGTCATCTTAGACTTCCTTTCAGCAGCTTCCTTGATTGAAAGAACTTCAATCCCTTGATCTGCTTCACCTCTTTTGTCATCATAGCATCATCCCATGAATTCCACAAGTTAGAATTCTTGATGAAACCCTTGCTTCCTCTTGATTGGTGAACCTTCCAACGAAGATTCCAATAGAGGATCTTGAGTATCCTCATCTAGCAAATGTTTCCTTTTGACTGATGTATGATGAGCTTTGTGCTAGATAATTTCCTTAAGTGCTTTGAATGAGGTTTCCAAGAGTTATATTCTTACATAGACCTACTTCAGCTATCATTCATGCTTCCCTATGATGATGTCACGAGCTCTTGCTTCTAATGCTTTTTATTATGCCATGATGCTTCCTATCATTTTCCTTAGTGATAACCATATCTTGAAAATAGGAACTTGAAAAGAACTAGGTGAGGAATACTATCTCAATCATAATAGAGATCTCATTCCTCTTTCTTGGACTTCTTCTTTTCAGCTTCCTCCACTTCTTCGGTGATATGGGCTTCTTCTCTACCTCTTTTGTTATTGTCCTTCTTGACCTTAGGACAATCTCTTTTGTAATGCCCATATTCTTGACAACCATAGCATTGAATCGTAGCCATGTTCCTTCCCCTATTCCGAGAGCCAAATTTTCTAGACTTTCCTCCTCTTTGTATAGTAGTATATGTTTGATTTTTCTCACTGGATCCCACATCAGTTTTAGCCTTCAACCTGGTTTCTTCAATCTTACATAATGACCATAGATCCTGGAATGGAGTAGCTTCTTTCTTCCCATAGATGCTGGAAGTAAAGTTACCACATTCTTCTAGTAGTGCATTTAGTAATACAGTGGTCATCTCCCTGTCAGACATTACTTCTCCCAGATCTTGAAGTTGATCCCTTATCTCAAATATCCTCATAAAGTATGAGGTTATTCCTTCTTTTTTCGATATCTCTAGCTTGTAGAGTTCTTGCTTTAGAGAGATAGCTTCTCTTACAGTGCTTACTGAAAACAACTCTACCAGTTTGTCATATATTTCTTTTGAGGTGTCGAGTTTAGATACATATGGAATGAGGGGATCCTTGATGGATTCTATGAGAATCCTTTGAGCCCTCACTTCCCCTTTCATAAACTTTGCAAGTGCTTGAGCATCTTCTTTCACTGGTTTGGTGATAGATCCTTTGACATGATCCATAACCTCATTTTCAATGAGATTCAGATTTGTCCTCTTCTTCCATGCAAGATAGTTTGAAGCCCCAACCAATTTGTTGCTTTCCTTGCAAAAAGACATTTTGACAAATTTAGACATAAATATACTTACTTGAGAAGATGCTTCTTCCACTCGCTGTCTCCTTGAATTTGATGATAATATAGATGATAAAGAACTTCTCCTTGATGAGGATAGATCTCTTCAAGAGTGATCCTTGACTTCACAAAGAAGGAGATCACTTTAGATCCTTTGATGGAGATGCCCTTGTTGATGATGATCAATGATGACTTTTTTATGCTTCTTGGATGACCTTCTATAATGGTAAGGTCCTTTCTTCAACGAGAGGAAATTGCCTTAGAACTTCTGAAGATGATGACAACATCCTTAATCTTGCTTCTCTAGAAAGAAATTTGATGTATAAGTCTTGAGTAGGGTTTTTGTGGTCTCTTGAGATGTCTTGAGGATTCCAAGACTTCTTGCTGGTGTAGACTTTCTTCTTCGATATAGTGTTTTGACACTTCTTTGTAGATCTTGACTCCAGGATGATCATCTAGATTTTCTTTGATGCCTTTCTCGAGATTTGATCCTTGTGTATCCCTTGATAAGATGCCTTTCCTTGACTTTGTCACCTTAGTTCTGATACCATGTTGAGAAATCTAGGGCGTCAAGATTAGGTGATTTCTCTATTAATGTTAACTGCTTGTGAATGCTTTTTACTTCTTAGCTTATGTTTTTATAGTGTTCTTCTTCATCACACAGTTACCAATGCATAAACCATAAAGAGACAAGATACACACAATGTAGATTATCATCCAAGAGAAAAACCTCTCCCACTTGAGAGGAAAACACAAACAAATTCTTCTTCTTATAGAGACTTCAATTGACGAATACCAAGACAAGACCCTTGACCTATTTGCCACTCCAAGACCAAAGTCCAAGACACAAAGCTTCCTTGATGAGATTCTTCTTGCTTGAGTCAACAATATTCAAACCTTTGCTTCTTCCTCCTTCTTGGCTACCCTTCAAAATTCGGCTTCCTTCTGCTTCAAGCCTACACACTATTTCGGCCTCCTTGGACTGAATGGCTTTCTTCTCCAACTCGGCTTGATGAATTTACTCAAATACTTCTTGATTCGGCTTCTAGCATAGCAGGGAAAACTTCGACCCCTTTTCTGCAGGAGTGACACTCTTTTCTTCACACGTGTGGGTGGAGATCAACCCTAAAATAGTCCCTTCCCTGGCTATAAGAATCCTTTCTCAGTGTTTCTTACACTTCTAATTGCAGACTTTCTTGATTGGAAATCCCTGCCTCAAATGAAATCTGAGTTGCCCTATTTATAGTGGTTTGCACATCAAATAGGTCGACTTGAGTGAGGGTGAGCTGACATATCCTTTGGTGAAGATCATTTATCCCATCTTGTAGCCAACTTGAAGGAGATCCTTTTGCTTGGTCTTGGAGGGCCTTCTTATTCTTTTAATGACTCATACAAAAATGTAACATGCCCAAGAAGGGTCCTTCATACATGACATTGACTCAATTTGACTTTTATGACTTGATTACAAAACCTAAAGGTTCACAATGGGAACCTTAACTCAAATAAAATTCCTTAATCATGAAACCCATGATTCAAGTGCTACAAAATAATTTTATTTTCTTCTTTACATCAATTACATATGTCTTCATGAAGACTGAACCTAGTTACACTTTTCAATAAAATCTACCTTGGGAAATTCTACATGCATCTTACTTAGGCCCATTTTCAAACATCACTAAAATCGACCTCCAACTTAAGTTGGTTGTGATATGTATAGACTCTAGGGACTCTCCACCCCTATTGATTCTTCACTGTGAGATCCGGATTTCCGAGTGAGGGTGATGTCTGAGGATAGGAGTTCAATTGAAACTTTGCATTAGAATACAACTAATAATATAATCCAAGAGCACATCTACATCACAAATATACTTTACTTGCAAATGCCATTCTCCTATTTATGTTATCTTGGATTTACTTGAGTCTTGTTTGCAAATATCACTTTTATTTCAAGAGGCATTTATTATGAAGTATTGTGGATTCTTTTACTTTGAAACGTTTAGCTTTCTTGTACTTGGAATATCTTTCATTGGTGCAACTCTATTGCTTGATCATCATTTAAGATCACTGGTAATTGATGTCATTATCTTGTCATTTGGGCATTTACTTTCAAGTACTATCTCCTTTATAGTTACAATTGATGTTTATATGCTTATCTTGGTCTAACATTTGATTTTGCAAGATTGTCTATCATTGTATCTTGATTTCATTTTTAAGCAAGCTATTGCTATTTACTTGAAGGCATTGGTCTATACTTTGAATATATCATTGAGATTTGCTCATTTATTCATATGCTTGCTTAATTCTTGGAAACAAGGTATTTTTTGACAAGTAATCCAAATTAACCTTTCTCCTAGAGACTCGTATCATATAACTTTTTATTAGGGACCACCCCCCTTAGCTAACCTAGGAGATAGCTTAAACGAAGAGAGTTGGGAATAGGTGATAGCCCCTTCTCTTAGTTCTTGCCACCAACCACATCTTGTGGGGTTAAAGGCTTTTCTCACTAACTTAGGTGTGTGTGTAAGGCGACAACAACATGTCCAAACCCCTAGTTTGCTTGAAGGTGACAACATTCCTCCTTTAACTAGGGCTACTAAAAGAAGGGAAGAACGAACTCCATCTCCCGTTAGAACTAGCCTTCTCCCTGAATTTGAAAAGGTTGGTGATCGCACCCCCAAGATGTCAACAGATTCTATCACTGATCTAAACCAAGACCAACCCAAAATGTCACGAAGTAAGAGGCATTTAGTCAGTGTCTTTGCACCTTTGAATTTGAGTGACAATCCTGAACTCTTCCCTGAGAAATACAATAACCGGTTACCCATGTTTAAGGGGGATGCTACCATAAGTGCTCGTGACCATATTGAAAAATTTTATTGGGCCATTTCTTCTAGGTCGGTATTCAATGAAGACAGGATCATGATGCTCATTGCCTTATCTTTTGAAGGACAAACTAGGGAATGGTACCTTAGTCTTCCCCGGGGATGTAAAGAAAACTTTGAACAATTTGATAATATTTTCATGAGAAGATGGTCACATAATGCCCAAGGGACTTTCAACATTGAAAAGTTTTACCAAATAAGTAGGGGAAGGGAAGACATTGAGGAATTTATCCAAAAATTTGATAGGGTAGTTAGGGATATCCCTGACCATATGAGACCCCATGATGCTAACGTACTTGACAAATTAATTAAGGCAGTGGGTGGTCATTTGACATACACATTGAGAGATAAGAAACCTAAGAGCCTGGATGAGGCTAAGGAGTTAGTTATGGAAGTTGAGCAAAATTTGCAAATTTCCAAATTGGATGTGGGTGAGCATCCTAAGGCTAAGATTGAGGTTAAGAAGGGCAAATCCAAAGACCAAACTGAAGAAACCCTCTTAGTGCTCCTTAAGAAAGTTGACAAGCTAACTGAGTAGATGAACTCACGAGATAGACTTTACATGAACAAGCTTACCACCTTGGAAAGGGCTCAAAAATCAAATTATATTCCCAAAGGAAAGCCTTTCCCTAGAAAGCAAAATGATGAAGATAAACCAAGCTCATCTCAAGTTCCAAACACTTTGGCTCCAACACGTTGATTTTTTGGGTAGCATCGGATGTGCTCTAGCTCTGAAATTTTGTGGAGGGGCTAGAACACATGAAATCTCCAAGACCAAGAAATCGTTTGGTGAAATTCCACCCGAATTGTATTTTATTAAAATAATTAATATTTTTAATGGGGTTCCCAAGTCTAAACTTAGGAAAATTAAAATATTAATGGGTATTAATGAAAATATGGGTGAGAAGCTTCTCAAAGACGCAGATCAAGTCTAATTTAATCTTAGCCATTGATTAGAGATTAGATCACGGTCGTTGATTTCTCAACAGGAAAAGTATAAAAGGAGGCTTGGGGTTAGTTGGAGAACACACACAGGGAGAGCAGCACTTGAGCTAAATCGAAATTCTGGGGCATGGTTTGCTAAGAATTTCAGAGTGAGCTTCTAGTGCAGAGAGGGGCAGTTCAACAGAGGGACTTCAGTGCAAGGCCGAGAATACATAGCAGAGAGGAAACACAGCACCAGGGAGAGACAGCGCAGCTCCAGAAGGGTGACGCAGAGGCTAGAGGAGCTGACGTAATCACTTAGAGGCAGCGTTGGGGTTTCTGTGAGGCAGATTGAGCAATAGTTCAGCAAATCGATTTCTGAGTCAGGAAGGCTCACTGGGAGGGTGACACAACTCCTAGAGGAGGTGACGTAGTTCTAGCCCAGAGCTTGGTGCAGCCATCGCTGCACAGCACTGGGGACAATGCAGTCACCTGTGAGGTTTGTTCATCCAGTTGCTGGATTCGCCAAAATGTCTCCTAATAGAGGTACTTTTGTCGAGTTTATGCTCTATTGGGTGAGCCGGATTTGGCACCCTAGTTGTATTCAGAAATATGCTTAATAATAAAACCCTCATATCTGTTGCACCGGTTTTCCCACACTGGGTTTTTCCAGGTACGTTTAGTCCAAAAATAAGTGTGTCGTTTGTGTGATTGTCTCATTTATTTTTCAGTACTTGATCTATATATTGGTGTAGGCTGCATTAATATTTTCTAAATATCTCTTAAAATAACTTGTTAAAATGAAGAACACAAGTAGGTAATGCAAATCAGTTTACTGCAATAGAATTTTTTATTTGTTAGATTTAGAAATTTTCACATGGTATCAGAGGTATTGCAGATCAAGGAGGACTGAAGCCATCGGCGAAAGGACAGACGAAAATTTGTGTGTGAAGACAGTTGTCTCGAGAGGCAGCGTAGTTTCTGGCAGAGAGAGCAAAGGAGGGGTGACGCAGTCACCAAGGGAGGCTCACGCAGAGCCTGCGTCAGCCTAATTGGGTGACGTTGTTGCTACAGAGGGCAACGCAGTGGTTATTAGGCCAACACAGAGACTATTGAGTCTCATTTTTCCAGTTGTCATGGCTAGAGGTGCAGCGCAAATTTCATCTGGAGTTGCTGGTGGGGTGCTGATTATGTTGGTGTAAAACAGTACTTGGTGGGGCAGAAGCAAAGTAGAGGGAATCAATTCCTCAAAAGATTTCTTGCCAAGAAATCTAGATCCAGTGTTGAGCAGCAGTAAAGATAAATCAGAGGGATGATTCGACAGTGGTTGGCAAAAGGATTTCCGTGAAGGATCGAAATTCAGAGGGAGCTTGTTCCTTAGAGGATTTCTAGCGCCAAAGAAATCTAAATCCGAGTTTTGTTGGGGCAACAGCGAAAGAGGGAGAAGAGAACCAGTTCGACATTCATTTGAGAAGAGATGGTCGTTAACGGATTAAGGGACCAAGACAGGTTGGATGGAGAATCCAACTTCGTCATCTGGAAGCCCAGGATCTTGGCAGTTTTGGATAAAAATCACATCAAGGATTATGCCTTGAGGACAGTTGTTGTTTCATTTGATGTTGATCCTGTCAAGAAGTACGAGGAGGCTCAAGCAAAAGAAAATTGCATGATCTTGGACGGGGTCAAGCATCATGTGATCCCACATATTGCTGAGAAAGACACAGCAAGGGAAATGTGGGAGGCCTTGACCACATTGTACGAGGGAACTTCTGTTTAGTGGAAGATGTTGCTTGAGACTCAGCTAAGACAATTTCAGATGCAGAAAGGAGAAGAAATCGATCCCTTCCTTCTCAAGTTGCAAAGGATTCGTGACTAGCTTACTTCCGTAGGGGCTACACCAGATGCTGAATTTATGGTCAGGACTACCCTGAATGTCGTCATTGAAGACTGGGAAACCTGTGTCCAAAGCATATTGGGCAGGGCTTCTCTTCCCAGTTGGGAGGAGATGTGGGCAGCTCTTCGAAAAGAAGAGATCAGACGGTTGACCAAGGCGGGAAGCAGCAGCGAAGGGATCAGAGTCAAGGAGGAGGAAGAGGAGGATGCAACTCTCGCATCAGGGGAACAGCAAGGGCAGCAGAAATGAAAGAAGGACATATCCAAAGTCATATACTTCAAATGTGGAGAAATGGGTCATTTTGCCATGCAGTGCCCTCGAAAGAAGGGCAAGGAAGAGAGGTCTGACTCAAAGGCTGCTCCAACAGCTAACAAAGAGGACGATGAAGATTGCACCACGAGTGCTCATGCACCTCTAAAGAAGAGGTGGGGCGATATTGAGTTGTAGTCAGGAGGACTACATGAGGGGCAAGATCCTTGAGGTGCCCAAACTCTTGGATCACATACGGCTACACGAGCCCTTAATGACAGTAGCAAAATGACGAGAGTAAGTTGGTGCGAGGGATGATGGAGCAACATTGGTAGAGCTAGAGTGCCCAAGTCTAAAGTAGCGCAGTGGAGTGTTGCAGCAGTGCGGAAGGCACAAAGATAATACAATAGCAGCGCAGTGGAGTGTTGCAGCAATGCGGAAGGCACAAAGTTGATAAAACAACAACGCAGTAGCATCAGAGGGTCATCATAGATTAGCAGCAGAGGTAGCTTCAGCGTCAAGGGGCATCCAGACTGACTAGCATGTTAACTTTTGGGTGATGTTAACTTGTTAAAATGAAGAACACATCTAGGTAATGAAAATCAGAGTACTGCAGTAGGATTTCAGATTTGTTAGATTCAGAAATTTTCACACAACAAACACTGTGGAACAATGATCGTCTTTTGAGGACGAGCAAAGTGATGAGGAAGAGACCGAAGATTAAGAAATCAATGAGCAAGCTAATATCGTAGAATTCGAAGCCTTCACCATTTTTCTAGGCGGCTTGTCCACTCATCCTCCCATTAGTGAAGTAACCATCAAGGAAAAAAAGAACAAGCCATTCCTTAATGCTAATGATAGTGGGAGATTTAGAGGGGTCCAATACTTAAAAAAAAATAATGACGAAAGCCCCACATCCTCCAAAGAAACTAATAAGAATGAATCCCTTCCTAAGCAACTCCCCGATAAAGAGCCTCTCCTCAAAGAGCCCACCAAAAAGGGTCCCCCCCAGAGAAAGCCAATCCTAAAAAGGGTCCTTCGAAGGGAGAGCCCAAAAATAAGGATAAGGGCAAGAGGTTGAGCTTGATGTTGATATAGAGACTGTTATAGGAAAGATGACTGTGCAGGTTCCATTAAAGGCGATTGTGAAACTCCCATGAGAGTGTTGGCAAGCCAAGAAAGCTTTTGGGTTTGAAGAAGAAGACACACCCGTAGCATTGCAAAATATCCAACTTCCTGATTTAAGCCCAGGTCATGAGCCATTCCTCCTCACCTTAGCTATCAATGACCTCCTATTGCATAACTACATGTTAGATTCAGGGGCTTCCGCAAATATCATGCCTCTAAAAGTCATGAAGTGACTGAATCTTAACATTAATCGTAGATACAAGGCGGTATGTGGGTTCAACTCTCAACCTGTTGAAGTAGAAAGCCTCATAAAGGATCTCAAAGTTTCTTTGGCTATGGATCTTGATATATCATTACTCATGGATGTCGTGGTCATAAATATTCCTTATGTATGAGGGATGTTATTGTCAAAAAAAATGGGGTGCTATTATGATCATATGTTTGAAGGTAAGCCCTCCAACCCTGAAGGTATGGCTTTTCATTATGTAGTTGGGTATTCTTTTTACTTATCATGGACACTTTTGGGCACAGATTAGTGGGGGAATTCGGAGGAAGGAGTGGGCTAGGTCTATAGTCTTGTCTCTACCCAATTTGATGGTTAACCTTGTATTCTTGTCCCATGGGATCTCCATTACTAGCTACTAGCTTTAATGATGGCACTACATGGGAAAACCTTATTCATCACTTTTCCCATCCGGGTCCACAAGGAGTTAGCTTCCCCCTCCCCTTGTTCACACCTTCGGTCGGGCCTAGAACAATGCCCCAGAGGTTGATGCAGCTAAAAGGAAAAGAAAAAGCATATTTTGGCAACTCCCAACAAGAAATGTACTATAAAATGCAAAAGATGGTCGAGACATACAAATTTAGCCTATGGGCCCTATATGAGCCCTCTCCATCATTAAGGAACCCATGTTTGTCTCAACCCCTAGTGAGTGATGAACTACCCCACCTTGAGGGGGTATCCACTGCTATATCCTACACATCATGCTCTCATCCCCTAGAGCCCCGAGCAGTTATGAAGAAAAATCAATCAAAGGCAAAAGGCATATGAAGAAGAGTGGAAAAACAAAAGGCCGAGGTAACTAATGTACCATGATTGCTCCCTCCTACACTCATATACCCAAGTGTGGGCTTCCCTTGTTATAGCTACACTTGTACTATGGCATGTGGCTTGGAGCCTTCCCCTTGATCCCCAATCCATTCCATCATTGTAGCATATGCCACCTACCACTTGATGGATGTACCATGGATATGTCACCCCCTTTAAAGGTTGAAACCACCTAAGAGGGTCCTTGGTTACCCTTATTATTGAGCTTAGAGACAACTGTACAAGCTAAAGGTTGCTATGGAAGGGCATGCCACTATTAAGTGTCCACTTTTTTTCCATGATTTGTAAGCTCTTCTACTCAATTAATCTAATGATTTGTTGTACAGGAAGGCAAGGAAATGCATTGAATCTTATACAGAATTGCAGGTGAGTCTCCATTTGGGGTTTGGTCTCCCCATACGGGGTCCAAGCCCTCCAAAGGGTCATATTGGCACTTGTAGGGTGAGCGTTGAAAGTCATGGGCCTCCACCGTAGAAGAGAGCAGAATGCCACTTCATGGATCCCTCAGCACCATTCACTGATTGCTCATGCTCCACCTTTTTAGATAAGGATGATGCACCTAGACCACCATGCCCTATCGGCTTCACATTTATACCACACACTTGGCAGATGTTTCAGGGCCCAAATGAGGATGTGTCTCACCATGGGAGATAGACGGAGGGCTTATATCATCATTCTAGCCCTTACAGATGGTATACAGGCACTATCGATTCACTTGGAGACTCATGAGGGTGTCATTGTGCCCCCACACCATTTGGGGACACCACAATGGATTTGCTTGGATATCAAGGGGCCACCCTCTTGATCACTATGTTTGGAGCCCATTCTCTCACATTGGCACACTTTGGACTCCACTAGGCCTCCTCAATGGCCCAACGACTCATTGTATCTACTATTTTGCCCTCTTGAGAGGATTCATCGTTGTATTATTGAGCTATCTTGGTTGGCTTGTCACCAAGTCATGTTACTATTGTACATTATTTTACTATTTGGGGTTTAAATAGGCCATTAGGGTTGTTCGAACCCCCTGATGGATTGTATAAATAGATGAGAGACTCATTCATTCCTCTTATCATCACTTGGATTGGATTAGTATCTCTTGTGATTTTCGCACTTGCTTTCTTTGACGAAATTTTTGGAGATTCTTGATGCACTATGATGTTTAGACTTTTGCTATTGTATTTGAAGCTTCTTTCTATGCGAAGTTGATGAACGAATATGCTCTCTCTCTCTCTCTTCTAAGTGAAATTTAATGCCATTCTTGTTATCTTACTTATTTAATGCATGGTATTGTTATCATTATTCTTGTATGGGCTATAAATTATGCGAAATTCTTCTTGAACCCTTGAATAAGTGATTTAATGCATGTGTTGCTCTTAGAGGGAGTGGGTGAATGTTCCTAGAGGCACCTAATAGGTCAAAAGCCTTGAGACTTCATCTCCTTTGCAAATTTGAAGTATAAATCCCTAATAACCGTGTTGTTGCACTTGGAAAGGCTAGCGAAGGTCAATTAGGGCTCCTTAGCATATGAAAATTCTCGATCTACGCATATCTTGACTCCATTAAGCCCAAGAAGCAAGGCACTGATCCTCGCATCCCTTTGGTGGTCAAAATAACCCTTTTTCTCTTCACCTCTTCCAACTCTAGGTCTAACCATAGAAGATCTCCTAGGGCATCAAATGGAATCTTTTGTAGCCATCAAAAACCCTTGAAAACTAATCTAGAACTACATTGGGGTCTTTTCAAGGGGTCATCCAACTTTGAGTTTCATCGACGGTGGAATCTCGAGATATCGCAAACCCTAGCTCAAAGATCGTTCCTCTCCCTAGGATGCTTTGGGTTAGTATTCTCACATGGATCATTGCATTTGAATCCCAAAAGAAAATTAGTCCTTTGATCCTATTCCCCTCTCTAACCAAGTCAAGCACTCTATTATTGATCAACTCCATACCCTTGACCTAGTTTGGGTCCACTTGGTTTCGTTGTGGTCCCACAACTTTGTGACTCAAATTCCACAAGGATTACATAGAAACCATTTCTCCTTTGGGATCCTTAAGTCTAGGATACCCCTTGTTAAGAGATATTCTCCAAACCTAGGCCTAGGTTTCCCTCAACCCTTCCTAGAGAGCCAATCACCTTGCTTCCTGTTACCCACCATTTTGTGGGTGATAACCCTAGGAGAAATTTTTTCTCCAAGATGGTCCTCAGCCGGCAACCAGCAGCCCCTTGCAGCCACCAACTAGCTTGTTGTGCCATTTCTCCGCCACCATTGCCATGTTGATTTCTGGTAGTATCGGATGTGCTCTAAGTCTCAAAATTTGCAGGAAGGCTTAGACACATGCATTCTCCAATAACCAGAAATTGTTTTGGGAAATTCCACCTAGAGACAGTTTTATTAAAATAATTAATTATTAATTTATTTTTAATGGCACCCTAAGTCTAAACTTAGGAAATTAAAATAATTAATGGGTATTAATATAAGTTGTGGGTGTAACTGCTAGAAGAAGACGAGGATCAAGCCAAAATGATCTAAGCCATTGATTAGAAGTTAATCTGGGTCGTTGATTGTTCAACTGAAAGATATAAGATGAGGTTTGAGGGCACTTGGAGAACACACAAAAGGGAGATCAGAAGTTCGAATTTCTGAAGCAGAGCAGCTGTCGGAGAGATTTTCAATAGTGATCTTGTGCAGCGAGGGGTAGGGATAGTATCCGAAGGGATATATTTCCCGGTCAGAGAATACTCAACAGAGAAGGCAGAGAGAGATCCAGCAGAGACAACGCAGAGCCAAAGAGGCTGATGCAGAGACAGCACAGAAGCCAAGAGGGAATTTGAAAATTTGTTGAAGGAATCAATTGCAGAAGCCGGAAGTCGGGGTGTGAGACCGGGAGGTGCAAATCGAAGTTCCTGCCAGCAAATCGATTAGCTGAAGCGGTGACATTGTTCCAAAGGGTGTGACGTTGGGCTGACGCAGTGACTGCGCAGAGGCAACCAGGGGCAGTTCATTCAGTGGCTAGATCAGCCAGGGTTTTCAGTGATAGTGTGAGGTAATCTCACTTATCTCTCTGTCAGTGATATTCTCTGTAACTGAATTGTCGGGAAGGCATCTAGAGATTGTATTCAAAAATTACTACTGCTTAATAATAAAACCCTTAGCTGCTGCACTGGTTTTCCCACACTGGATTTTTCTAAGGACATTTGTCCAAAAATAACTATGTAGATATGTTGTATTTCTTTCTTGTTCAATTTCTTGTTTCGGCATATTATTTAAATGGTGAAGGCTGCAGTGTATTCGTTTCAGTGTTTACTGTAGGAAACAGTAAATAATTTTGTTCAGTCATTAACAAATAGGAGAAATGTAGTCAGTTGCTGCTGTAGGAATTTGGGCATCCAAATTTTCACATGCCAGCCATGTCGTCCCTCACCCATCTACCATGATCGTATGTTTGAAGGTGGGCCTCCCAAATCTAAAGGTATGCCTTGTCATTTGGTAATTGAGTATTGTAGTTTGCTTATCATGGACACTTTTGGGCATGGATTAATGGGGGGATTCGGCAAAAAGAATGGGCTAGGTCTGTGCTCTTGTCCCCTAGACCCCTTTTGGATGTTAACCTTGGATTCTAGTCCCATGGGATCTCTTTTACTGACCCTTTGGCTTTAGGGATGGTACTTCATGGGAAACCCTGATTTTGGTTGCATGGTCTCGCTCCCTCATCCACATATATTTCCCCCTTTCCACTCATTATAACCCCATTCATCATTTCTCCCACCTGGGTCCACATTCCTCCACTAGGTCCACATAGGGTTAGCCTTCCCCCTCCCCTTGCCCACACCTTGGGTCAGGCCTGGAATGATGCCCCGAAGGTTGATGCAGCTGAAAAGAAAAGTAAAAACATAATTAGACACATTCAACAGGAAAATGTACCACAAAATGCAAAAGATGACGGGGACAAACACATTTAGCACATGGGAAAAAGCCAATACATGAGCTCTACCCCATCATCATGGCCATCACCCAAGTTCCTGCAAGCCCTAAATGAGCCTCCTTTATCATTTAGGAACCCATGGTTGTCCCAACCCCTAGTGGGAAATGAACCGCCCTACTGTAAAAGAGGTAGCCATTGTTATATCTCACACATCATCCTCTTGCCCCTTGAGCCCCGATCAATTAATTAAAGAAAAATCATAAAAGGAAAAAGGCATATAAAGAAGGGTGGAAAAATCAAGGCCGGGGCACCTCATGTACCACGATTGCTCCTTCCTATACATTATACACCTAAGTGTGGGCTTCCCTTTTTTCTAGCTATCCCTGTACCCCAACACGTGGCCCAAGGTTGCCCCTTGTTATTCCCTACAAATTCATCTCTTTACCACATGCCACCACCTTTTAAAGGATGTACCTTAGACATATTATCCCCTTTAGAAGTGGAAACCACCTAATAGGATACTTGGTTAACCCCGTTTGGAACTTGGAGACATTAGCACACGTCAAAGCCCATTATGGAAGGGCATGCCATTATGAAGTCCCCACCTGTTGTCCGTGTTTTGTAAGCCCTTTTACTCGATTTCCATAATGACTTGTTGTACTGGAAGGCTAGGGGATGCATTGGATCTTATGCAAGATTGCAAGTGGTCTCCATCTTGGGTTTGGTCTCCCTATATGGGGTCCTAACCTTCTAGAGGACTATATTGGCACATATAGGGTGTGAGTTGAGAGCCATTGGCCTCCACAGCAGTAGACAGCACTCCATGGACCCCCTGAGATGTTCATAGATTGCTCGAAATTCACCTATTGGACGAGAAAGATGCACCTAGTTCACCTTTGCCCAACCATCCCACGATTGCACCATGCACTTGGCAGATGACCTAAGGCTTGTATGTTGATGTGGCATCACTTACACCATCATCTGAGCCCTTGCGGATGGTCTACAGGCATCTTCAACTTACTTGGAGACCCATGAGGTCACTTGTGTGCCCTCACAGCCATTAGGAGTACCACAGGTTTATTATGTGGAGAACAAGGGGCCAACCCCTTGCTCATTACTTTTGGAAGTCCAATTCATCATTATGGCACTTATGGACTTCATCGGGCCTCTTCGAGAGCCCAACGACATGCATTATTGATTATTCCACCTCTTGGGAGGTTTGTTATTTTGTTTGTGAGCTAGTTTGGTGGGCTTGTCACCAAAAGATAGTTATTTGCACATTATTTTTAGTTGATGGGCTAATGTAGGCTCAAATTAGGTAATTCGAACTCCTAATGAGTGTATAAATAGGAGAGACATGAATTCATTTTGTATCATCACTTGGATTGGATCATTCTCTCTCTTGAGAATTTCGCATTTCTTTCTTGGAGGACAAATTGGAGCATGGATGAATTTTGATGTTTGGATTGGACTTTCTTATCTTGGAGCTTCTTTATTGGCAAATGTATTGATGGTTGGATATATTCTCTTACATGTAAGTATGATATTGATGCTATTTTCTTTTACTTTGTCACATACATTGATCATGGGATTTTCACTATTTTAGGGCTAATTGTTGCATGCATTTACTGCTTCATTGTGGAATTATGTTTCTATATAGCATATCTCTATGTATGGGCCATGTTTGTTGAATGAATTGTCCTAGAGATCGAAGTTATCTTGATAAGCCATCTTCATTTGCAAGCGAAGTATAAACGCTTTAAGGTCACTTTCTTTTTTGCCCTAATATTGGACGAAGTTGCCCTTAAAGCCTCCTTGAACTAGAAACAAGATCCATTCTCATAATTCTTCTTGACTCCATATCCCCAAAGGAATTAGGCACTGATCCACCATAAGGTGATCACCTTAAAACCTTTTCTTCACCTTGTTCCCCTCTTTTCTAGGTCTAGCCACGTTGGGCCACCTAGGGCATCACTTTCCCGACAAAATAGCCATAGAAAAAGTTTGATCTCCTAACCTCTACTGCGCTAGTGTGTCCTCAAGGTCTCCTCCAAATTTGAAGAAATTCCAATGGTGGGATTGTGAGATATCCCAAGCCCTGGCTCTGAGATCAAACTTTTCCCTGGTGTTCCCTAGGCTAGTACCTCATATGATCAATTTGACACCTTTAAGTGGAAATTCTTGTTTTGATCCTTTCCCCTTCCTTGTTTAGGTTAGGATCATCATTGGTTGCTAAATTCCCTCCCCTTAAGCTAGGTTGGGTCCACTTGGTCCTGTGTGGTCCCATACGTTTGAGAAGTTAATTCTTCAAGAACCACTAGGGAAATCAAGTCCAATAAGAATTTTAGGGATTGGGAAACTCCTTTACAAGACATATTCCTTTAACCTAGCCCTTAAATCCTCATCTCCTTCTCCTAGAAAGATTTGTGCTTTGTTTGAAGAGTAAGTAAGCTCCATTCTTAACCACCTTCTAGGAAAAGGATCATTAAGGTCACTTCACATCCATTTGTTGATTCATCCTTCACAAGTGACTTTCTATATACCGGGTCTCCTCCCATCGATGAAAGTCCGTAAAGAGTAGGGAGTCTTAGTTGAGGTGACAGTGGGCTACGTCTCCATTGTTGTCCTTGATCTAGCAGTTGTCCCTTTAGGAGTCCCTTTAGGCCCCCTGCTAGTTTGAGCGGTAACACTGCCAAAGCAAGAAAACCAATTATCTGAGCCTCTCTTGTGAATAGGCTTTAAGAATCACTCCTCATCCCACCATTGATCTATCCATCCTTCTGATTCCTCTCATACAGTTATCCTCCCATCAATGAAAATCCGTAAAGAGTAGGGAGCTTTAGCTGAGGTGATAGTGCGCTATTGCTCTATTGTTGCCACTCGATCTAGTAGTTGTTGTATAGGACCCCCCCACCCTAGGACCCTTATTAGTTTGAGAAGTAATAGGCTGCTAATGAACTTTTCTCTTACCATTGAAGGCACCAAGGTGTTAAGAGTGACATTTGCACCTTTAGACAGCTCCAAGTTGACTTCCAACTGGTGTTTTCTTCTAGCAGCCCAGCAATGTTTGCTGAAAATTTGAATCAAGGGAAATTAATGCAACTTCCAAAATTTTACCTCAATCTTGATGTTTCCCAGACCTTTTCACTGTGAAAATTTAGCCCTAGTGTTGATCTAAAAAATCAAATTACAACAGTAATATTTCACTTCCCTTCAATCCAATTTCACCCAACAACCCAAGAGAATAAATACCATGAGTGTACTTCAACAATACAATCCTATTGTTGATGTTTTTGCAGCATCAGGCAGATATTCTCCCACAAGGTCATGCTGATTTGACTAGTGGAGGAATGATACATTCACCCAAGAAGCCATGCCGATTTCGCTGGGCCATAGTGGTAATTTGGCAAGGGGTGAATGGCCCAGGGGAAAACATCCTCCCATGGGGACATGCTAATTTGACTAGGGGAGAATGATACATTGACTCATGAGGCCAAGTTGATTTGGCTAGGAGTAAATGGCACACGGTACTCACATTGCTAGCTCCACGGGGGGACGATTCCTACAACACTACTCCAGAGCCTAATACAGTTGCCCACAAGGGATGAGTAGTGTTACCCGTACAGGAATTTGAGTTGCAAGGTTTGTGGGATGCGATGGTGGTGGAAGCCTTGTCCTGGTCATTGCAGTTTCTTACATATTATCTTATAAGTTATTAATTAAATTACATAAGTTCTATATTATGTATTATAATTATTATGTATTATTAATTAAAATATATATTATGTCTTGTAACTATTATATAATGTTAATTAAGCTAAATATTTATGATATTATAATTATTATGTATTATTAACTAAACTACATATTTTGTATTATAATTATTATACAATATTAACCAAGCTATATATTATGTGTTATAATTATTATACAATATTAGTTAAGCTATATGTATGTATATATATATATAATATATATATCTAAGTCACATGACACGAGGACACGAGACACAGAGGACACGTAAATACGAGTATTCAATACGAAACGCAGCGACCTGGAAACATGACACGGGAGACACGTTTTATATATATTTATATATATATATATATATATATATATATATATACCGAAATATAGTTTTTTATCCATATTAAATTGCAGGTTGCAACTTATCTAATCAAATTAAAATATAATTGCTTCTCAAAGTTCATAGTTCACTTTAAAAAAATAAATAGAACCAAAATTTACTATTTAGAAATTAGAATGTGATATGCTTGGACTTGATTCTTGAATATTCAATGTTCATTGTTCATGTACAACTTACAAGCACATAAGAAAATAACTAAAGTCTAACCCTATTGATTTCCTCTGCCCCTCTTGCGAGAAAATGCCACAGCTTTCCCTTTCCCTCTAGATGTAGATGCTGGTGCTAGTGGAGTTGGCAGTGGAGTTTTCTATGCTCTAAAAGCTGAAGAACTAGAAGTAGGAGCTATAGGAGGTAGACCACGTCCTCTACTGGTGGCAGGGGTAGCTCGGGCAGGAGGTGTCACCTAGAAACATTACAATCTCCCAATCCTAAAATCCTGAAAAACTGACAAGTCTGCTGCATTTTGAATGATATCTAAAATTCTACTTTCTCCATATGAAATCCAATGAGGCCGGAACCACTCTCAAACATCCTGAGTCATTTCATGGTAATGTTAAAAATTTAAGTAAAAGGATGAAAATGAAGATTAAGGAGAATGTCACTTTTACTTTAAGAATTTAACATTACCATGAATAGCATATCAATACTAGGGCCTAGACTTGATCATTAAGCTGCCCCACTCAAAAATTATTTGTTTCTTTCAAAAAAATTGCAGCTTATGCAGGCAACGTTTTCTATAAACGGAATACGCGTTTTCCAGATGCAGGACACGACGAAAACCGGCGAATATGTTTTACATTTTACAGAACACGATGAAAAACGTTTTCGATACGTTTTAGGGCCGTTTTCGTGTTCGACACGTAAAATACGGGACACAGGACCTTGGAGGACGTGTCCTGTGACTTGGATATATATATATATATATATATATAATCCTACCCACCCAGATTCACTTGTGACCTTTGTTATAATGATTTTGAGCCTCATTCTTGAGTCTGAACAGTCCCTCGAAAAGTGAAAATGCTCTGCATCTCGATCCGGATACATATCCATATCCGAATCATGGCAACTTAGCTATTTTTTGGACTTTTCACAACATAATCATCTATGGGAGTTAATTTACACAGAAGTTTTCTACTAGATTGTCATTTATGTCTCATTCTATATTTCGTCATTTCATTCTAATATTCCTGATAATGTGCTATTAAAAAAAAGTCTATTGTTTTACATGTTTGTATCTTTTGCATTTTTTAACACCTTGTTTCGCCATTTCCTAAAATTCTGGGATCCGTACTGGTATCAGAAACCTGTACCTGTTTCCAAGTTTCGTGTAACCTAGCTTCTAACATTTATTGTAATTTATTTTCAAGCAACATATTCAATAGACTATACCATCTGATCCCCAAATCTCAATTCTGATCAAATGCACCATGAAAATGATTTATCCTGCCAACTAATTATAAAGAAAATATATGATTGTCACAATAATTACCTCTAGTCATTGTACTTGAAGATGCCCGTATTTATGAAAAGGAGTTTACGTATTTTAACGACAGTACAAAATGATGTTCATCATAAGACAGAATTAATATAGGAAGAATATTGTAACTCTTGATCTTTTCATTGGAATGTAAACTAAAAAACCATCAACACATTACGAACCACAAGCCATTCAGAACCAGCTGAATGGTGCTGAAGCAGATGGTGTGTTGATTATACATATCACTTTCATCATTCGTCTTGAGTAAATACTAGAAGGTTAACACAAAGACTGTTAAGAAGTGAACACTAACCTTCTGCATCACCTTCTGCATCAAATTGTTTTACTCTATCCTTGATTTGTTTCAGTGTCAATGGGGGCTTGTCAGCATTGATAGCTGAGATTTCAAAGCATGGAAATCCATCTTTACATATACTGGAAAAAAAAGACAAGTATAACTGAGTTGCTATATATGAGTAAAATTACCACCTGACTCAAAAAAAGGTAACACTTTGGACACTAAAATGTAAGCAACAAAACAGAAAACACTGCCATAAATCTTCAACTATGTACAATTATAAAATTTTAGCACATGCTAGTTCCATACAGCTAAAAAAATTGGGAATACAGTAGTCTAAAATCAACGATATTCAACAAACCATACTCTCTCTCTCATGCTAGTTCCATACAACTAAAACATTTGGAAATACAGTAGTCTAAAATCGATGATACTCAACAAACCATTCTCTCTTTCTCTCTCTATCTATATCTATATATATATATATAGCAGACACCAAAAATAAAATTTTCACACATTAGATGTTTCTGAGGCTATTAAAGCTAATTCACAAATCAAAAGTTGCTATATCTGGATTCCGTTCTAAATATTAAAAATCCCATAAACTATTTGACATTATTTACATTCAATTGAGTAAAAACTTTACCTCAAAACCTGCACCTAAAAACTTTCCTTAATAAAATCTAGCTTTTTATAGAACCGAAATCCTTATAAGGCCAGCCATATAGAAAAGTAATCTTGATCTTCAAAACAAACTCAGCGTTCAATTCCAGCAACTACTGAAAGGAACTTCCCAACTAGATCAATGCTTGTCCTGCTTAGGAGGATCCAATCATAAAAACTGGCAATCTATTAAGAGGTGAATATTTGGATGTATTTAGGAGAGCCTAGATGGAAAGCTCAAGAAAGGATACACAACATTATGGATTATTTTGTAGATAACTAAATTTGACCAAGCAGAAGCAAGACGAACCCAAAGAAGTGTCTCATAATAAGATTCTGTAATGTACCAAATTGAAAATTTACAGCAATAAACAAAGACATATACAAGGAATCAACAACCATAGACAACTAATGCGCATGCATATCAAACACCAAGAAATAAAGGCGGAACAGCTGAGCCATTTTATTAATACTGATAAAACATTAGTACAATGATAAAACAATGGACCCTGGGCTTGCTTATGCAAGCTCTGCAAACCCCAGGTGAAAATCTGATGGTCCAGGTGTTGGAATGGCTCACCCACAAAATCTGCGCACTGCCCAGAAATTTTGTCCACTGTTGTTGGAATGGAACTGCGATTCTTGTGAAAATTCTTTGAAATGCAGCCACTGAAATTAATTCTCCTAACTGATTATTCAGTTTATTAATTTTCTAATTAATACCAAATTAATCACACTACAATTTCTTCACAAAATAAAATAAACGTTGCAGAAACAAAAACGCTGGAAACCAAAAAATGCTAACACACACAAAAATTATGACATCATTATTTTTGGACAAAAGTCCACAGAAAAACCCAATGTGAGACAATCGGTGCAGCAGTGAGGACTTTTATTATTATTATGCAGCAGAATTTCTAAGTACAATAAACATGTCGTCAAACTGGTGATTCTACCCAAGAGAAATACTGGCAAAAATATACTGAGGGATTTTACCCTCTCTCCGAACAATCCCGACACCTGACTGCCTCTAAAAAACAAGTCATCCACCCTTCTCTGCGCAGGCCCTGCATCACCCTAGCTTAGACCCTCTCATGCTCAGCCCAAAACTCTTGCAAATCAAGTCGTCATGCCTGCTGCTGACTGGGAAACTGTCTCTCCAACACTCTGGAAAATCTTCCCGGCCTCTAGAACTGAAAACGACCTTTCCTTCAACCAAATCAAACTGCTCTACTAAAGCAGCTGCGCAGTCCCTACGCTACTTCCTGAAGAATAATTTCGGCCTCCTCTTTCTAACTCTCCGGAATTGGAAACTCCTCCAGAATACTGCTATGTTGTCCCTCTCCCACTTGCTACTCACCCACTGGCTCGATCTCTCTTGTTGAATCACCTACACTGGAAAATTGAACCGCATAGGCAACTGAGTATCTGCACTGGTGTGTTCTCCACTGGTGTGTTCTCCATCTACCCATCGACCTCTTCTTGTAATCTACAGTTAGGACTCCAACGGGCAAGATTAAAACTTAATTGATGGTTGAGATCATCTCCAAGTCGATCCATGCGAGTTTCTAGAGAATTCACACATTTCTCAATTAATTACTATTAATTAACCATTTCTCCTAAGACTTAGCAAATTTTTAGATATGGTCAATTAATTTAATTGAGGTGCTTCTAGGCGGAATTTCTATAAACGATTTCTGGGTTTTGAGGAGCTCTTATGTTTTAGCCTCTCCACAAAGTTTTGAGACTAAAACACCTTTGATGCTACAAAAACTAACACTCCCTATTAGCGAAGAAGGTGTTCTAGTGCTAAACTGCTACAACACCCTGTCTCTGCATCATCCTCCCTTACACGCTATTGATGTCTGACAGGAAACTCTACTGGAAATGATTGCATTGCTCCTTCAATACAATGTTGCTCCCTAAATCACTGCGTTGTTCCCTTAGTCATTGCACTATTCCCTCAATCATCGTCCATCAACCATTGCGCTAACTCTGATTTATCTGCCACTGACTGTAGCTAAACCAAACTGCTGCATTTCTGTTGCAGCTGACACTGCACTGTACATCCTGTACCACTACCAACTTTGCATCTGCACTACAACTAACACTCCCTCTCAACTGTAGCTGAACCATTGTTGGGCAAATCTCTCGCTGGGCGCAGAGGCTTTTGCAACAGTTCACTAGAGCAGAACCAGCGTCGAAGTGGAAGAGAGAAGAGCCACACAAAGGGAAAATTTTCCTCAAGGAACTTCTAGTCTCAATAAGTTCAATTTTCCCTACAGATCGACAATAGTTGTTAACAAATATTCTCACTCTAGAAGGGAGTGCAAACAGTAGAGCAACAGCCAAGCAAAGGGAAAGAGGGAGATTTTTGGGTTTATTTTCTCCAGTTTTGAGTTTCCAGATTTTGCAGCTCTGCAAGGATGATCGTACGAGATTGCCAGAGGAGGTTGTGTGAGTTAGCCAGAATGCAAATTTGGGCAGCAATTCGACTTCTAGTTGTCAGAAACAAGTGTTGGAGGAAGTGTGAGTTGTCTAGTGCAAGTTGCAAAGAAAGAAAGGGTCCCTTATATTGACCCCATTCATCATTAAGGCACCCATGATTGTCCCAACCCCTAGTGGGCGTCGAACTGCCCCACCTTAAGGGGGGTATTCACTGCTATATCTTACGCATCATGCTCTCATCCCCTCGAGCCCCGAGTAGTTATAAAAGAAAAACCAATAAGAGGCAAAAGGCATATGAAGAAGGGTGGAAAAACAAATATCGGGGTAACTCATGTACCACAATTGCTCCCTCCTACGTTCATAAACCCAAGTGTGGGCTTCCCTTATTATGGATACTCTTGTATTGTGGCATGTGGCTTGAAGCCTTCCCCTGATGCCTCATTCTGTTCCACGATAACATCACTTGCCACCTACCGCTTGATGGATGTACCATGGACATGTCACCCCCTTTAGAGGTAGAAACCACTTAATAGGTTCCTTGGTTAACCCCCTTATTGAGCTTGGAGACACCTACACATGGTAAGCCCACTATGGAAGGGCATGTCACTATGAAGTGTCCATTTGATTCCATGATTTGTAAGCTCTTTTACTCGATTACTCTAATGATTTGTTGTACTAGAAGGCGAAGGGACGCATTGGATCTTATACAGGATTGCAGGTGGGTCTCCATTTGGGGTTTGGTCTCCCTATATGGGGTCCAATCCCTCTAGAGGTCATATTAGCACTTGTAGGGTGAGCGTTTAGAGCCATGGGCCTCCACCATAGCAGAGAGTAGATTGCCACTTCATGGATCCCTCAGTGCCATTTATTGATTGCTCGTGTTCCACCTTTTGGATGAGGATGATGCACTTGGACCACCATGCCTTGTTGGCTTCACCCTTGCACCACACACTTGGCAGGTGTTCTAGGACCTGGATGAGGACGTGTCTCATCATGAGAGACATAGGGAGGGCTTATGTCATCATTCTAGCCCTTATAGATGGTATACAGGCATTATCGATCCACTTGGAGACCCATGAGGATGTCATTGTGCCCCTACACCCACTTGGGGATACCACATTGCATTTGCTTGGATATCAAGAGGTCACCCCCTTCATCACTATGTTTGGAGCCTATTCTCTCACTTTGGCACACTTTGGACTCCATTGGGCCACTTCAAGGGCCCAGTGACTCAATGTATTTAGTATTTTGCCCTCTTGAGTGGCTTATCTTTGTATTATGGAGCTATCTTGGTGGGCTTGTCACAAAGTCATGTTATTATTATACATTATTTTATTATTTAGGGCTTGATTAAGCCTAATTACGAAAATTGAACTCCTTAGGAAGGATAAAAATTGATGAGAGCTCATTTGAATATCATCATCACTTGGATTTGGATCATTTGTTTCTTCTGGAAATTTCACTAGGCATTTTGATGGATGAATTGGAAATTTAATGCATTTTGATGTTTGGAAGAGTTTAATTTCTTGTCTTGGAGCTTCAATTTTTCTTGCATCTTGATGGTTGGAATAATTTTGCTATACTTGTGAGTACCTTTTCATGCTTATTTTGTAATTGTGTCTCATGAAATTACCTATGAAATATTTCCGTTCATGAAGTTGGTGTCGTTGCTCTTTGGCGTATGCGAAATTGTTGGTCTTGTCTTTGTGAGCGATTTTTCATATGATCATTGTGAATTATGGTGACTTATTGTCCTAGGGGTACATGATTGTTCATGATTTACCTTGATAAATCATCATTTGCAACATAAAAGAAGTATAAATTTCCTTTGTAACCTAGTTGTTGCTAAGGCCATATGAAGTTGTTGGGGAGATCCTTGGTTGGAATTAAGCCTAGCTAAGCATTGATTTCATTAGACTCCATTCTCCCAACTGGCTAGGCACTGGTCTAGTCCTAAGGTGATCATAAAAAAATATTCTTTTCACCTCTTCTCCTTTTCTAGGCCTAACCCTAGTAGGTCTCATAGGGCATCACACGAAATTCTTTCTAGTCATCAAAAACCCTTGAAAATTGGTCAAGAACTGCACTTGGGTCCCCTTGAGAGGTGCTCCAAATTTGAGGTCAATCCGATAGTGGAATCTCAAGATATTGCAAGCCCTATCTCAAATACTATTTTTCTCCATAGGCTTCCTAGGGTTAGTTCCTTCGTTAGGATCATTGCATTCAAATTTCAAGAGAAACCTAATTCCCTTGATCCTTTTCTCCTCCCTAACTTGGTCAAGTCGAATAGTGTGTTGCTCAAGCCTCAACCCCAAACCCTTGACCTTGTTTGGGTCCACTAGGGATTCTTTGTGTTCGCGCAACCTTACAATTCCAACTTCACAAGGATTGCTTAGAAACCCTATTCTTCGAGGATTCCTTGATCTTGGGCACTTCTTTTCAAATAACACTCCTCAAACCCTAGGTCTAGGCATTCTCTTAGCCCTTCTGAGAGTGCCCTCCATCTTGCTTCCATAGCAAGTGAGCCCATTATCTGACCCTCTCCTGTGAATAGGCTTTTGGAATCACTTTTCATCCCATCATTAGTCTATCTTTCCTAGTGATTCTTCTCAGATCAGGACTCCTCCCATCAATGAAAATTCGTAAGGAGCAGCGAGCTTTAGCTAAGGTGACAGTGGGCTATTGCTCCATTGTTGCCACTTGACCTAGTAGTTGCTCTATAAGATCCCCCCCAGGACCTGTTGTCACTCAAATTGTACAGGCACTGCGACAATGACTCAGGTCAGGGGTTGTCACTCTGATCCCTGACCTCTCTGTTCTAGTTGTCTCCCAATAGCAGGCTATGGGGGGTAGTCCCTATGGAAGATGGAAATGAAAGACAAGTTGGAAACCAACGAGTCTAGGAGACACGATTGAATGGCCTAACCACTTGATTGATTTAGCAATCTTTTAGAGATTGGATTAAATTACTTATGAAACCAATGCCTTATGGAGTCACCTTACTTGCTTTATATCAATTGGGGACCAAATGATTGGATGAAAAATCATTGCTTGAATATCCTATATGCTACGCAAATCTTATGACTTAGGGTGATGCAGGAAATTAGATGCCTATTCTAGGTGTATCCCTTGATCTTTATCTATGTTGAGCCTAAACTCTAAAGTAAGTGGTAGAGAGAAGTCAAGGTGAAGCAAGCAATGGCTTGGTTAAGGATCCCTCTCCTTGAAATCTAACATACCTAGTGCCTTTGGCGCTGCATAAACTGTGGCTCTGATGACTGCAAGGTCACCGTTTTAAATACTATAGGGCCCAAACTTCTCAAGCAAAGATGAAAGGGTGTTACTATCTCTCCCTCAACCAAGCTTATGCTTGGAAGTACATTAATTAATGCTAGACTAGTCCTAGGATGAGATGCAACATGGGAGTGTGCTCTTGAGTTAAAATTGTTTAATGTTTTTTAAGTACTTAGTTACGATTAGCTTTATGACAAGAGTACTTAACAATGAATTAGGAGACAATCTTGTACGCAAGATAGTGTGCTCAATGGTACAAGTGCCAACAAGAAAAGAGTTAACCAGGATACAATTTGCCCAAATGCTAATCAACAAGATATATGCTTTAGGAAAGATCACTAATATGTCAAAGATCCACATTAACCATGAAATGACATTAACGGCAAGAAAGAGAATTACAGCACTTATCCACTTAAAGCAATTAGCCAATGAGACAATATAAGATGCTAATGATGATTAGACAATCGATGCTCTTATGTAATTAAAAGCCTCTTAAGATATACCAACTAGATAATGCCATATTGAAATTGAATCAAAACTATTACCAATTAGATTCTCAATTACCCAAGGCTCTTTGACATTTATAGATCACAAATTTCTCAAGAGATATTCAATGATATTCTTTAAGTTATGTTAATGCCAATTAGAGTGATAGAGACAATCAGATCTCCCAAAAGACAAGTGATGTAACACAAGATGCCCAAATAACTTAAAACATTCAACACGATGTCACTTGAGATTAAAGTGCTTTAGAGAGTGAGCCTATTAGTGCAAACTTATGACTTTAGAGATCAAGCTCACGAAAGGCAAGAGAATATTAGTATTCTTATCCAAGATTACCAATGCTAGACAACAATGGCACAATGAATTATTAGAGCGTTAAAAATAGATGCCTTATGTTACTTATGTTCCAACGCTTACCAAATGAGCAATGAGTCACTTTTATAACAACAGAGAGTTATGTTACTTGTGTCAAACAATCCCAAATTACTTCTTTCGTTGAGAACACTTTATATGAGGGTAATGTTGATTTTTGGTAGCATCGGATGTGCTCTAGCCATAAAAATTGGTGGAGAGGCAAGCTAAAGCACATGAGATCTCCAAGACCCAGAAATCGTTTGGAGAAATTTCACCCGGATAAAAAAATATTAAAATAATTAATATTTTTAATGGGATTCTTAAGTCTAAACTTAGGAAAATTAAAATATTAATGTGTATTAATATAAAATGGGTGAGAAAGTTCTAAGCGACAAGGATCAAGCCAGATCTAATCTTAGTCGTTGATTAGGGACTTAATCTCGGTCGTTGAATCGTCAACAAGAAAAGTATAAGAGGAAGCTTGAGGGTCAGTTGGAGACACACCAAGAGAGATCAAGAATTCGATTTTCTGGGGCAGGGTTTGCTGAGAAATCGAGTTAGTGATCAGTTGCAGCAAGGGGCAGTTCAGCAAGGGATTTCGATCCAAGGCTAAAGAATACATATTAGAGAGGCAACAGAGTATCAGAAGAGGCAGCGCAGAGCCTAGGAAGGTTGACGCAGAGGCAACAAGGGTTGACGCAGAGGCTAAGGAGGCCATCACAGAGGACGCAGAGGCCAAAGAAGCTGATGCAGAGAGCTTCAGAGGCTGTGCTGAGGTGATTCAGTGGTACAGATTGAGAGCTGATTGGTTGACGCAAAGCCAGAGAGGGTGACGCAATTCCAGAGAGGGTGACACAGTTCCAGAGGAGTGCGTGGAGCAGCTTTCGCTGTCCAGCACAAGGAACAGTCGGAGTCACTGGGGATTGTTCATCCAGTTGCTAATTAGCCGAAATATCTGTCTCTGATAAAGGTATTGTTGCCGAGGATATTCTTTGAAGGGTGAGCCATTTCTGGCACCCTAGTTGTATTCAGAAATTTGTTTAATAATAAAACCCTCATATATGCTGCACCGGTTTTCCTGAATTCGGTTTTTCTGGGTACGATTGTCGAAAAATAACGATGTCCCTTGTGTTGTCTCAGTTTATTTCAGTTGTTGATCTGTATATTTGTGAAGGTTTCAATTGTGTTTATTTCGATGTTTATATCATTAAATAACTTGTTAATGTAAAGAACAAGTAGGAGATAATAAACCAGATATTGCAGTAGGGGTTTCTGATGTGTTAGATTCAAAAATTTTCACATGGTATCAGATGGATTGCAGATCACAGGAATACTGAAGACACCAGCAGAAGAAATCTGAAAAATTTGTAGCAAAAGCAGTTGTCCCGAGAGACGGCATTGTTTTAGAGCTGAAACAGCAAGAGAAGAAGTGACGCAGTGCTTGGAGGGTGATGCAGAGGCTCACGTAGAGCCTGCATCAGCATCTCGAGCTAAGGGAAGTGCCGGTGCAGTGGTAGAGAGAGGCAGAAGAGGTTCACGCAGAGCCACATCATCCTTCTCAGCGAGGTAGGATTGACGCAATTGGCTAGGAGGAGCAGATTCAGCCCAAATCGTGATTGCGCAGAGCTTGAAGGGCTCAGATTCTTCAGTTGTCGAGGTTAAGGGAGCTGTGCAGATTGTGATTTGAGGCACTAGTGGGACGTTGTTTTTGTTAGTGCAGAACAATGTCTAAGGAGACGAAACCAAGGTAGAGGGAAGCACTACCTCGACGGATTTCTAGCCAAAAAATCCAGATCCGAGTTGTAGCAGCAAAGGAGGATTGGAGAGGAGTGATTCAATAGTTGGCAAGAGGATTTCCAGGAGGGAAATCAGGACTCAAAGGGAGTCTAGCAGAGAAGAGCAAAGATGGCAGTGAACGGACTGAAGGATCATGACAGATTGGATGGTGCTTCCAATTTTGTCATCTAGAAAGCCAGAATCCTGGCAGTTCTGGATAGACATCGCATCAAGGACTATGCCTTGAGAGTAGCAGCTATCCCCATTGACCCAACTGAGAATGAGAAGTATGAGGAGGCCCAAGCAAGGGCGAAGTGCATGATCTTAGACGGGGTCAAAGATTATGTCATCCCACATGTTGTTGAGAAGAACACAGCAAAGGAGATGTGGGAGACCCTAACCACCTTATATCAGTGTTCTTCTGTGCAACGGAAGATGTTATTGGAGAATCAACTGAGGTCATATCAGATGCAAAAGGGGGAGCAGATAGATCCATTCCTTCTCAGGTTGCAAGAGGTTCGCGACCAACTTACTTCTGTGGGGTCTACGCCGAATCCAGAGTTCATGGTCAAGACTGCCCTAAATGCAGTCTCCGAGGAGTGGGAGACATTTGTCCAAGGCATTTTGGGCAGGGCAACTCTTCCTAGTTGGGAGGAGATGTGGGCAGCTCTTCAACAGGAAGAGCTCAGGAGATTGACCAAGGCGGGGAGTAGTGATAAGGGAGTCAAAGTCAAAAAGGAGGAGGAGGTGGATGCAGCTCTCGCATCTGTGGGACAACAAGCGCTACAGAAGAGGAAGAAGAAAAACATCTCCAAGGTCAAGTGCTTCAACTGTGGGGAGTTGGGACATTATGCATCTCAGTGCCCCATGAAGAAAGGCAAGGGAGAAGCTTCCAACTCAAAGGAAACTCCAGCAAAGGCAGAGCAGAATGTCGAGGATGATGACGACTATGCCATGAGTGCTCATGCGCCTCTAGAGAAGAGGTGGGGTGAGTGCTCATGCGCCTCTAGAGAAGATGTGGGGTGACATCGACTTGTAGTCAAGAGGACTACATGCAGGGGCAGGATCCTTGAGGAGCCCAAACTCTTGGATCACGTATGGCTACGACAGCCCTTAATGACAGTAGCATGATGACAGGTGTTGGGTGGAGCAAGGTGTGATGGAGTGACAAGGCAGCGCTAGAGTGTAGAAGTTTGTAGCAACGCAATGGAGGTTGCAACAGTGCGAGAGGCACAGAGGTGTTTGCAGCAGCGCAGTGGCAGCAGAGGTGGCTTCAGCATCACGAGGCTTCCAGACTGACCAGGATCTCAGTGATTGAGTGAAGTCAGTTACTTACTTCTCGGTAAATAAGTTGCAGTGCAGCAATTAGCAGTGGTAGTGCTATGGGCAACATGAGGCAGCATTTTGAGAGGGAGCTACAGTACAAATGTAGCAGTGGTAGTAGCAGTGTCATGGGCAGCAGTACATGAAGCAGCAGTGCAGTGGATGTGGGGCAGCAGGCCAAGCATCAGCAAAGGTACCGATACAGAGGATCAGTGTGATGTTGCTATGGTGAAGCATTACTAGAGCACATTCCTCGCTAAGAGGGAGTGTTGATTTTTGGTAGCATCGGATATTCTCTAGCCATAAAAATTGGTGGAAAGGCTAAGGCACATGAGATCTCCAAGACCCAGAAATCATTTCGAGAAATTCCACTCGGCTGAAGAGATATTAAAATAATTAATATTTTTAATGGGATTCCTAAGTCTAAACTTAGGAAAAGTAAAATATTAATGTGTATTGATATAAAATGGGTGGGAAAGTTCTAAGAGACGAGGATCAAGCTAGATCTAATCTTAGCCATTGATTAGGGTCTTAATCTCGGTCGTTGAATCGTCAACAGGAAAATTATAAGGGGAGGCTTAAGGATCAATTGGAGACACACCAAGAGAGATCAAGAATTCGATTTTCTGGGGCAGGGTTTGCTAAGAAATCGAGTTAGTGATCAATTGCAGTGAGGGGCAATTCAGCAAGGGATTTCGATCCAAGGCTGAAGAATACATATCAGAGAGGCAGCCAAGTGCCGGAAGAGGCAGAGCAGAGCTTGGGAAAGTTGACGCAGAGGCAGCAAGGATTGATGCAGAGGCTAAGGAGGCCAACGCAGAGGACGCAAATGACAAAGAAGCTGACGCAGAGGCCAAAGAGGCTGACACAGAAGACGGAGAGAGCTTCAGAGGCTACGCTGAGGTAATTCAGTGGGAAAAACTAAGAGTTGATTGGCTGATGCAGAGCCAGAGAGGGTGATGCAATTCCAAAGAGGGTGACACAGTTCCAGAGGAGGGCATGGAGCAGCTTTTGTTGTCCAGCACAAGGAACCGCCGGAGTAATTGGGGATTGTTCATCCGGTTGTTGATTAGCCGGAATATCTATCTCCGGATAGAGGTATTGCTACCAAGGATCTTCTCTAAAGGGTGAGCCATTTCTGGCACCCTAGTTGTATTCAGAAATCTGCTTAATAATAAAACCCTCATATATGTTGCACTGGTTTTCCCGAATTGGGTTTTTCTAGGGATGATTGCCCAAAAATAACGGTGTCCCTTGTGTTGTCTCAGTTTATTTCAATTTTTGGTCTGTATACTTGTGAAGGTTACAATTGTGTTTATTTTGATGTTTATATCATCAAATAACTTGTTAATGTAAAGAACAAGTAGGAGATAATAAACAAGATATTGCAGTAGGGGTTTCTGATGTGTTAGATTCAGAAATTTTCACAAGTAATAAACCATGCAAAGTTGCTCATGTCACTGCTTATATCAGACCTTAGCAAACTTATGACAGTCAACCATAAATCATGAAACAAGTTAAATTTTGAGTGCCCAACTTATCCAATTGACCTATCAACGCATTAGACAATGTGTGGGTTGAGTTTATGTCAATTAGATGAGTTTGTTACCACTGTCAGGAAGATATTAGAATGTTGTAGCAAAACAGTGACGGTAAGAGGGTTTAGAGATCAAACCCTTAGGCCTTGAGGCCTTCAAAGAACTTACCCAACTTCTCCAAATTTTTTCCAATATCTATGCCACCTGAAAACACAAACTTTGAACCCAAAATCTCTACAACAACATCAATTGTTAGGTCAAAAAAATTTAGTGATCACACACAATGACAAGTGGAGGCAAGGGATGACAAGGAGAGGCCAAGGTAAGGCTCAAAGAGGCAAACGCTAGGCTGGATGAGGGGACACAGCAAGGAGAAAGGGCCTAGATAGGCCTACGGCTAGGGTCAAGGGCCAAGTTAGGCTTGTGGTCAAGGCAGCGAATTCCTAATAAGACCTGTGGCCAAGGCAGAAAGACCCTTAAGGCTTGCTGCAAGCCCTGAAGGAGTTGCGGCTTAAGGAAATAGTCCCTAAGGGACTGCAGGGGAGGAGAGGCCTTGGAGAGGCCACGGCAAGGATTTTCAGGGCTAGCTGAGAGGGAGGAAGGTTGAGCGGAGGGCAAGCAATGAGGACGAAGGGGTAAGGAGGGTTGGAAGGGCAAGTCAAGGGGAAAGGAAGGTAGGAGGATAGGGAAAAAGGGAGACCGAGGAGGAATAAGGGAGATTGAAGGGCAAGGGGAGACTTACTAAGACCTCTGGCCTAAGAGAACAACCCTAGGGCTTGACGGCCAAGGAAAACGGGCAAACGGCAAAGGGATAAAGGCCTATTCAAGCCTGCAGCAAGCCAAGGAAGGGTAAATAAGGGCAGTGGATAGACTAGAGGGCCATGCTGGGGCTAAGAAAGCCCTAAAAATACAAACCTTGACAAAAAATGTGAATTTTCTTCAGATCTTCAATAATCGCCCAAATCACCATTTTGACCACTAAGTGTCAACGACCCATAGCAGTACACCCATTTTTTCGCAAAAGGGATTGCGCCTGATCAATGTGTCCGTGTTGTCCAGCTTTCATCATCACCCTAATTGTCATGTTATAATGTAAACCCATTATGTCTGTATATAATGTAAATAATCTCAGCAGATCTGTGTCATGTATGTAATTTCCTAGGTAAACCTATTTTTCTAGTGACGGTTTACATTCCGGGTGGTTTTTTGTCTCACCAATCCATTCTCGAATAGTCGGCAAAGTTTTCCTTCAGCCTTACCCCAAAGCCAGAATGAATTTTGTCACTGGGATCTTAGGCGAGTCCTAGTGTTATAGATCGAGTCTATATAAAAATGATTTGGGAATAATCCTAACTATTTGGTTAGGTTATTTTATTACAAATTGCTTAGTCTGTTGGATTATATTTGTGTCGCAGAAATGGGTACTCTGTGAGGGTCTATTTCATATGGGTTTTCCCCCTTGTGATGTAAAAGATATGAAAATGATGATGTAAAGTGTCTTGAGGGTTGGAAAAATCATTTATCCCCTCATAGTTTAATTAATTAAATTTTCTGGCCAAAAAATTAATCAAAATCCTAAGCCAAAAATTTAATTACTTATAGGTCCTAGATAAATTTAAATTTTCCAAAGGCAAAATTCGTGGGTTCTTAAAATTCAAATTTTAAAAGGTCCCAGGACTAAGGTAAATTAATTATTTTGTTAAATTTGAAGCCTTTGGTCCCTGGGGTTTAAGTCAAAGTCAAATTTTTAAGGAAATTAACTCAAAATTTTTATTTTTGAGTTAATTAAAATGCTTTTAATTGCAAACTTCGAATTTCCTCAAAAAATTTAATATTTATACGGATGAGATTAAAAGAGATTTTAATTCTCATCAACGGTCAAGATTACTTTGACAAGGATCACTCGAACTAGCCGTTGGAAAATTTATCTTTAAATAGGAGGTCATTTGTCAGTTGAGAAGATCCGATCTTTGAGTCATGTGCTAAGTGAAAGCTCTCTTGTAATCTTTTTATGAGCAATAAATAAAGACTTTGGGGTTAATTTCTGCTGGTGTTACTCTTCGTGGAAACACTGTAAAATGTGTCATTTTCATGCATAAATTTATTTTTAGCCATTGATGATAGCTTTCTAAAGAGTGATTTGAGTACAGGTATCTTGCTCAGTCGTTGGGGTTTAAATGGTAATTTAAGTTTTGAATATAATAGCAGGTATCTCTATTAGATCTGAATTTTATTATCGTTTTCTCGCCCTATGTTGATGGTTGAATTGAGTTGTGCAGGAGATTCTTGATTTTTTAGATCATCGGGCATTCGGGGAATTTTTCAGTTGAACCAGCCAACTCCCAATTAGTATTTTCTGAAGAGCCCAGTTTGATTGGATCCGGGTTCTGGGTGTTTGTGTTTTTAGGTACAGGTTGCAAATCTGAAGGTCAAGTTTGATTTTGAAGCCAAATCTAGGCCTTGGAAGGTAAGATCTGGCCTCAAAACCAGCTTTTGCAGGGGCATTACTTTTGCAGTCCAAGGGTTTTCAAATATCTTAAATCTGGAAAAAATCTAATAGGGGTTTTACATCTGAAGGGTTTCATATTTTCTAAAAAATTCTTAAGATCTGGAAAGAAAATTTCAAACAGAATTTTTTTGGGAAATTTCTAGGTTTTTTTGTTGCTGCTTGGGTTTTTAGTTTCGCAATCTTGTTGAGGAAATTTCAAGTATTTGTAGGAGAAGGTGCAGCTACAGATCCGCGAGCTATTTCCTCCTCATTCTGTCTTCCTTCCATCGCTACCTAAACCCTCACGCATCCGTTTAACTGTGCGCTGCCATCCTCTGCTACTGCGTCCTCATTCCTACCTGTTGCTCCTCATTCTCCATAACCCTCAACTTCTCACCTACGTGTTGCCACAAGCATCCCTCTACGCCATCCATCACAGCATCCTCAGCGCCTAAACCTGCACGCTGCCCTCGAAATCGATCATCCCTTAATCCATTACTAATCCCGCGTTCCCTTTCTCAGCATCTCCATCATCCCGTCCAACACTCTCTTCCAGCATGCTCTTACCATCGAGCTGCCTCGTCCTGCTAATCCTCCGCTGCTCCTTAGTTGTTCTCCCATTCTTCTCGCTGCCTATCCGCAAACCTTCGTTGCGCGTTTTCTTCCCCATCCCTCCGCTGTCGAACCTACACAGCAAACAACAATAACACATTCGAATTTCTTAAGTTTTGGTATTCACGGTTAGGGTTAATATTTTTATGGGTTCTGCATGAGTTTCATTTTGGTTTTGTATTATTTTTTTAATTTATTTTCTCATTCAACTTTTACCTTCTTTTTTTCTTTTTTTTATTGTGTTTTAGTTAGGATTTAGGTGGGCCATTCATTTTATTTTCTATTTTTTATTTTTTTATTAAAGAAGTCCGATTTTAAAAAATAAAACTTTAGATTCATTTCTTATTTTTATTTTTATTTTTCGATTTTGGTTTTGGTTTCAATTTTTTGATTTCAATCTTATTTAGTTTCACATTTTTCAATTCTTATGATTTTGATTTTAAAAATCTAAAAAAATCCTATAAATTAAAATCTAAAAAAAAACAATTAAAAAATTCTAATTAAATCTCAAAAATCTTAAAAATAAAAGAGGGGTTTCATTTCCATTTTTATTGTGATCTAAAAACTTAAATCAAAGGGAATCTTTCACATTAGAAGATTTTAAATTTTTTATGTGGCCTCTGGCCCATTAAAAAATTTAAAAAATTATTGAATCGTTTTATTTACTTTGGTCACATTAAGAGAAAATCTTGATTAATCACTTACCACATTAAGTCTAGTTTCATAAAACTTAGCACATCGAGAAATTCTCCTAAGGAATAATTAAGTTGTCAATTTTTAATTCCTTCTTGGTGTCTTTTGTGCTAAGGATAAAATCTAAAGGAGAATTTTTGTGGTATTAGCATTTTCATTTTTATAGTTAAACGCGCTTAAATTTTTTGCATCTAAAAATTAACTATTGAAAAGTGGTAAATTTCCTAGATTTGGGTCACTAAGCATAATCATTTAAATTCTAGGATCTAAATTGGTTAGCATTTAAATTTAATGGTTGTTTAAAATATTTGGATCTCTTGAAATTTAATTGCTAGAACATTGTGCATCTGTTGAATACCTTGCATCTATTAAAATCTATCCTCATTGCTTGAATTATTTAATGCTCGTTACATGTTATAGACATTTTGCAACTATTTTCAAGCGATTGTTAAAGAATTTTGTCATGAAATTATAATAGATTTCATATCTTTGTTTCCTAAGTTGAATATTTGTGAACATCTATATTAAATTGCAAAGGAGTTTTTGTTCTCTTTGAGCTATAATTGTATCAAAAAAGATTTGAAATAAGCCTGTGGTTTAATTGTAGTATCTTCAGAAGTTTATTTTTAAGTCTTCATCCGTAAAGGGAACATTTCATTTTGGTGATTGAAGGCTTTTGCGACGCAAGTGTTTTCCCTTCCTCGAGTCTAAAATCATCCCATCATCTAGTGCATTTCATATAAGATAGTCATTCATCTAAGCAGCAGTCGCTAATCGATTACTTGGTCTTAATTTCCCTAGCAAGATCGTTGACTCCATAAGGCACTGGTATCAATTGTTTAAAATCTAATCAAATCCTAAGTCTTGCTAAATCTTAATCAAGTACTTGATCGCCTCACTGTGTCTCTTGAACTGGTTGGTTCCCAACTAGTTCTTCTTCATTCCATTTTTTCCATAAGGTCTACCCCCCTTATAGCCCGTTGTAGGGAGACAGCTTAAACGGAGAGATTGGGGATCAAGCTGACAGCCCCCGATCTGAGTGTTGTCGCGGTGCCTAGCAATCTATGCGACAACATTTTTTGGCGTCGCTACTGGGGATAGAGTTTTTTCTGTCCTTGGTTTCTTCGACACTCATCTCATTTCTTTCTTCTCATTCTTTGGTCTCTTGCCAGGATACGTTTCTTGCCCTTAGCTCCTTGCTTTCGGGTTATTTCAAGTTAGACTTTTGTCTGGGTGGCGACTCCACTTCCTCTATCTTTTACAAGAGTGTATGCTAGAAGACATCCAAGCAATTTGGTTAATCCTGCCCTTGATCCTAAAAGAGCTCTTAGAGTACGATTACACAAACTCTCTTCTCGTACCCTTCTTGTTAATCTCGGACAAGAGGCTCTCTCTGATATCCGTTTGCTTTTTACTAACCCGGACGAGCACAACATCGTGGACACATTCGCCCCTTGTAACTTTGCTAACATTCAAGGTTATCCCAATGATATTCCAAAACATGGGATGGATAAATTGCCTCTCTTTCAAGGCAATAATGCAGTTAGTGCTAACTCTCATCTAAAATCTTTTAGTTCATGGCTGGGTAAGTATGCGAGGGCTACTGATTTTAATCATGAAGATGTAAAAATGACCCTTTTTGTTCTTACCTTGGAGGGGGATGCTTTAGATTGGTTTACGAAAAAGCCTCATAATTCATTTGATTCTTTGCAATCGATTGTTAATGCCTTTAAGGAAAAGTATGGAGATAAGAGAGAAGGAAGGCATCTCGTAAAAGCTATCAGTATCATTAAAAAGAGAGAAAATGAGACCGCAGAAGAATTTAACAAGAGGTTCAATGATATTATTAAGGAATTACCTCAAGATTATAAACCTACTAATAAATCTCTTCGGGACTTTTATATTGATGCCTTTAGCCCTGAGCCCTCTTATGAGTTAAGCCGTGCCAAACTTCCTGATTATAGGGATTGTCAAGCTTTAGCAGTAGTGCTTGAAAAGGATAAGGCAGCATCTGGGAAGTCTGAAATCCTAGGTTTTGATAGGGCTTCAACGAAATTGAAAGAACCTAAAGGGAAAGAGGTTCAAGAGTCTGATAATGACCTTATTCAGAAATTAATGCAAAAAATTGAAAGCATGGAGCTTAACCAAGTGAAATTAACCTCTAACCGTGTTAAGGAGATAACTACTTTGCAGAATAAGTTGGTTCAACTCGAAAGAGCTCAAACGCAGAATTTCCAGCCTAGAAATAATAATAATAATCGAAATAATAATTGGCAGAAGAAAGGTCAATCTAGTGAGCAGAGACCACCTAATCCGCTTGAACATACTAATTTGGTCGATGATGCTCCGCCTTATTGTCGGGCTTGTGATGCTCTTCATGAGGAGGCTACTTGCCCCATAGTTAGAAGGATTTTGGATAATGGAATGTTTGGGGCAGGTAATCAAATAAATGTAGTGGGTAAAGAGTTTTCTTTGTCTATGGAAGACTGGATGGAAGTTAAGGAAAACAATCGAGATGTTATGCCTCCCACATCAGCGTTTAGTATAAATAATTTTGGGCATGAAGATGATATGATGGTTAAATTATATGGTGAAAAGCCTTCTCCAAAGTGAATCATGGAAATTGCTAAAGGTAAGGGTTTAACTTATCAAAGAAGGGATAAAGATCAAAGTGGGAATCAAATTCCCCCTCGAATTTTTAACGAGGGTTCAAACTCTGGATTAGATGTCGATTTGGAAAGTTGGTTTAATAATGCAAAAATATGGGTTCCTGTCGCCGAGATTGCGAAGATTCCTTCCCAAAGGGCTAAGTTACTAAAAGCTATTGAAGCTCCTCAAGTGAATGTTTCTCAACAAAAGGCACCTGAGGTTGATTATCAGGATGCTCCTATATATTTGCAAAGTTTGGATTTAGATAACAAGGATCATCAGCCATTCTTTATTACTTTGATGGTTAATGGATATAAATTGAATAATTGCATGTTGGATTCTGGTGCATCAGCTTGTGTCATGACCAAGAGGGTCATGGAACAACTTAATTTAAGAGTTTCTAGGCCTTACTACAATATATGTGCCATGGATTCTAATAAGATTGAAGTTCATGGGTTGAACAAGGATTTACAAGTTCATTTATCAGTTTACCCTGACATTATGATTGTTATGGACATTGTTGTTGTTGATGTGCCTGATGCTTGGGGTATGCTTTTATCTAGAAAATGGGCCTCTGATCTAGGAGGGAGTATTCAAATGAATTGGTCATATGCTATGATTCCTTCTCCTAGAGGTGATGGTTTTGTGAGACATAATAGAGAGCCTGAGAGAAGATTCCATGTTGAAGATCCTAAGAGAACTCATAACGAGATAATTATAGAATAATCTGTCATTGGGAATTATGCTATTATGTCTAATTCCATAGTTCTTCCAGATGATAAGGTTGATAAAAAGAATGGGGATCTCAAGGATAAAGTTTGGTACATGTATTTTGATGGTGCATCGTCTAGGCATGGTAAAGGTGCAGGAATAATATTCAAATCACCCCTTGGTCATATTTTCAAGTTTGCCTATCGATTGGAATTTGAAGCAACCAACAACGTTGCTAGCTATGAAGCTTTGTTGTTGGGTCTTGAATTAGCAAATGCTTTAAGAGTTAAGTTGCCTAGCATCAAGGGGGATTCTGACTTAATTATCATGCAAATTAAAAATAAATTTACATGTAAAAATCAAAGGTTAAGGAATTATCAAAATGTTGTAGGGGATACTATGGAATAATTTGATGCCCTTGACTTTGAGGCTATCCCAAGAGAGCAGAATAGTTCGGCTTGCCGTAGCTGCTTCTACTTTGCAGTTATCTAATGGGTCGATTAAGGATAAGATAAAAATGGAAGTTATATTTAGGCCTTCTGTTCCAACTTCCAGATAACTCAGAACATTGGCAAGTTTTTGATGACAAGAAACAAGTGATTTGTTTTCTTGATAATTTAGATGAGTTTGAAAATTTCGGATAGATTCTAAGGAGGATGGATCTGATGATCATGAAGATATTATAAATCCTACTCCTAGGAATGTGGTTTCTTTAAAATAGCACTTTGATCGGCATGATGCCACAAAGATGAAAGAGGAAAATAAAATGGATCTAGGCGAATCCATCGAGGTAAGCATTGGTACCTCTAGGGATCCAAAGATTATCAAAATTGGTAAGGGTACTAATGATGAAGAAAGGAAAAAATTAACCAATTTACTTCGTGAATATCGGGATGTTTTAGCATTTTCTTATGATGAATTAAAAGGTTATAGGGAAGATGTCATGGAGCACACTATCCCCTTGAAAGATGAAAATGCTAAACCCTTTTATCAAAAGCTTAGGCAAATAAATCCTAAGTTAGCCCCTTTGGTTCAAAAGGAGCTTTCAAAGATGCTTGCAGCAGGAATTATTGCTCAAACAAGGCATTCAACATGGTGTTCCAACTTGGTGATTGTTAGAAAAAAGAATGGTACTATTAGACTTTGTGTCGATTTTCGAAACCTTAATCTAGCATGTAAGAAAGATAATTACCCTTTGCCAAACATGGAGACTATGTTGCAAAGAGTAACTAGTTCTGGAATGATGTCATCGCTAGATGTTTTTTCTGGATATAATCAAGTATGGCTTAAGAAAGAGGATTGTCACAAAACTACATTCGCCACACCATGGGGTACTTTCAAGTGTATTAGAGTGCTATTTGGATTAACCAATGCTGGGGCTACGTTTCAAAGGGCTATGGATTATGCCTTCAAGGGTTTAATTGGAAAGTTTATCAAAATTTATCAAGATGATCTTACTATTTTTCCTAAGGATGGTATTAGTCATACAAGTCATCTTAGGCAAGTTTTTGATAAATGTAAAGAACATGGGATTTCTTTAAATCCGACTAAGTCTGTTTTTGGAGTAAATAAAGGGAAATTACTTGGTCACATCATTTCTAAAGATGGGATCAAGATTGATCCTGAAAGAGTTGAGGCAATCCAAAAGATTCCTCTCCCCCATAATCTTAAATTTCTTCTATCTTTTCTTGGAAAGACAAATTTTCTTAGAAGATTTATTCCAAATTACGCGAAAATAGCTAAGCCTATTCAAAGTCTTTTGAAAAAATATGTAAAATTTGTATGGAAAGAAGATAGAAAAAAGGCTTTTTAGGAAATCAAAGGTGCTATTGCAAAAGCCCCTGTTTTAGTTAGTCCTAATTACTCTAAGGATTTCATGATCTTCTCTTTCGCTTCTGAAGATACCATTGCTAGTGTCTTATTGCAGAAAAATAAGGATGGTCACGAGCAGCCTATTGCTTTCATGAGTAGAGCGCTTCAAAATTCTGAATTAAATTACAATACCATGGAAAAGCAAGCCTATGCCATAGTCAAATCTCTTAAGCACTTCAAAACTTATGTGGGTTATTCCAAAATCATTGATTTTGTCCCACATTTTGCTGTTAAAGATATATTAACTCAAACTAATTGCTTAGGGACTCGTGCTAGGTGGGTTACTAAAATACAAGAATATGATTTAGAGATTAGGCCCACCAAGTTAGTCAAAGGTCAAGGCTTGGCTCAAATGATGATCGAAGGTAATGAGAAAGCTCTTCATTTGATTTGTCTTAACGATTCATCTTCACCTGAGCTGCAAAGATTAGGAGAGCATGAGTGGTGCAAGGACATTATTTATTACTTGTTAAATCTTACATGTCCTAACCATTTAGTCGCTCATAAGAGAAGGGCTCTTAGATTAAAAGCCATTAAGTATTGTCTCATGAAAGATGGCTTTGGATGGAGAAATCCTGAGGGCATAGTACTTAGGTGTGTTGATGAAATTGAGTCCAAGAAGTTAATTTCTGAGTTTCATTTGGGATTTTGTGGTGGTCATTACGCTGCTAGAAGGATAAGTTCCCAACTAGTTCTTCTTCATTCCATTTTTTCCATAGGGTCTACGCCCCCCAGCCAACTGTAGGGAGACAGCTTAAACGGAGAGATTGGGGATCAGGGTGACTAATTATTGAAAAGTGGTAAATTTTCTAGATTTGGGTCACTAAGCATAATCATTTAAATTCTAGGATCTAAATTGATTAGCATTTAAATTTCATGGTTGTTTAAAATATTTGGATCTCTTGAAACTTAATTGCTAGAACATTGTACATCTTTTGAATACCTTCCATCTATTAATATCTATCCTCATTGCTTGAATTATTTAATGCTCGTTACATGTTAGACATTTTGCAACTATTTTCAAGCGATTGTTAAAGAATTTTGTCGTGAAATTATAATAGATTTCATATCTCTGTTTCCTAAGATGAATATTTGTGAACATCTATATTAAATTGCAAAGGAGTTTTTGTTCTCTTTGAGTTATAATTGTATCAGAAAAGATTTGAAATAAGCCTGTGGTTTAATTGTAGTATCTTCAGAAGTTTATTTTTAAGTCTTCTTCCGTAAATGGAGCATTTCATTTTGGTGATTGAAGGCTTTTGCGACGCAAGTGTTTTCCCTTCCTCTAGTCTAAAATCATCCCATCATCTAGTGCATTTCATATAAGATAGTCATTCATCTAAGCAGCAGTCGCTAATCAATTACTTGGTCTTAATTTCCCTAGCAAGATCGTTGACTCCATAAGGCACTGGTATCAATCGTTTAAAATTTAATCAAATCTTAAGTCTTGCTAAATCTTAATCAAGTGCTTGATCGCCTCACTGTGTTTCCGAAACTGGTTGGTTCCCAACTAGTTCTTTTTCATTCCATTTTTTCCATAGGGTCTACCCCACTTAGCCAACTGTAGGGAGACAGCTTAAACGGAGGGATTGGGGATCAGGGTGACAGCGCCTGATCTGAGCGTTGTCGCGTTGCCTAGACATTTTGTACGACAACACACCGCAAAATCTTTGATGTTGGCCCTGCAAAAAAATTTGAAGACTAAATCTTACCCTCAAAGGCCTAGATCTAGCTCAAACCCCAGCAAATCTTCTTGAAGCTCATCTGCACAAATAAAAATAAAATACCCAAAACCCCAATATATGCAAAAAATTTAAATAAAACCCAAACCCCAATTAGCTGCAAAACAAGGGTTAGAAATATTTACTTACAAAAAAATATTCTACAAAAAATAATGTACAAATGTACAATGCTTGTGAAAATAAAATATTTTGAGAGATACTTTTTTGAATAATAACAATGGCTCAATGTGGTTCGAAAGATAGGGTATTAACCACAGCCTTAGTGACGTAAGAAAATCACATAAATTTCCCAGAGTCCAAACCAGGTCGGCCTGTGCCCACAACTTGTGAACTTGGAGCTTAAGGGTCGAGGAACCTGCAAACTCTATATATTTTCTTCAAGAAAACTTGTTAGACATATGGCGAATCAAATCACCTAAGATAGACCCAAAATTTACCAATAGAATGTTCTTATCACCATCTAATGAATAAACAAGCTTATAAAATTTTAAGCACAATATAGAAAAGCACATATCACAAATCAATGAGACAAAGACACCATGAATTGTACCCCAAAGTCTTTTATTATAAAATTCAAACGTTCCCAGTAGAACAGTGGCTTCACACCAACTTTACAAAGTTTACACTGACCAAAGATGAAGAATAGAAGCAAAATGCCTTCTATTTATATAGAAACCCCTCCAAGTGGAAAATAACGGCTAGTTGGCTTGATCCACGTCAAAATAATCTCAATCGTCGATAAATACTTGATCAACTTTTAATCGCTGTCATCGAAAATATTTATTTTTGAAGAATTTTCGAATTTTTCATAAAATCCATTTTTTATTGGTTCAAAAATAATTATTTTGAGCTAATTTCCTCAAAAATTTGACTTTGACAATCAACAAGGCCCAAGGGCTTAATTTTTCTTAAAAAATCCATTTTTCCCTTGGAGAAATTAATTTTTGACTTCCAAAAATTGACTTCTTTTTGACCCACAATTTTTTCCACTTGGAGAAATTAATTTTTGACTCTAACTTAATTAATTTTCTAGCTTAGGATTTAATTTAACTTTTGCCAAAAAAATTAATTAATTGACACAAGGGGATTAATTATTTTTTCCACCCTCAAATATTTTAGCCATGGTGTCTGATTGCGAGGGATCATGCATTAAAATATTTTTACATGGTACCCAAGAGACAAGGAAATCAGAAAGCAAGAGGTTACCCATGGAGACGAGGACCTAGGTTAGGGCCTATTGCGGAAAATAGAGACATAATTTGCCTCATAGAAACACATGAGCCTGAAGGGTGCAAGACACCTCTGTTTGAAGGATACTGGAAGATGGCAATGTGGAACAAGACAGCAGGGAATGGCAAATGGCACGGGGTTATCATGGTTTTAGTAAGGGAGAAAGAAGGTTGTCTCATTCGATTAGAAAAAGAAGACTCAAATAAGCAATTCATTTGGTTTAAAATATCAGAAAATGGCGACCACATCAGAATTGCAGCATGTTATTTTGCGTTGCAGGTTTGAAAAATCTGCAAAGGTAGAGGGCTTGACCATAAAGATCCATTTGCAACCTTAAAAGCGGATATTGCAACATATTCGCGGCTAGGTGAAGTCCATATAGTGGGTGATTTCAGTGCTAGGACTGCAAGTGAGCAAGCTAGCATTCTCTATTGTAAAGATGATTCTGACCCTATTTGGCTTACAGAATAAAGTAATCATCAGTGGGAAAGAATTTCAGAGGACAAGGGTTGTAATCTCTTTGGTGAACAATTGCTTACTCTATGTGGGGCCCTTGATTTAGTCATTCGTAATGGCTTGACTAGATGGGCAAAGTCCAGCAATTTCATTTGCAATACTTACAATGGAGCAAGTGTGGTAGATTATGCAATTTTCTAGCATGGTTTGTGTGAAAAAATGGAGGAAGTTTTGATTGGAGATCAGTGGTGGGACCTGAAATCAAATCACGACAATTTATTTATGTTTCTCTTGGATTGGAAAGAAACAATTAGAGTCAAAAATTCAGCATGTCCAACAAAATCTCCCATAGGGCAGAATTCTTTTGACCCCAGCAAATTGTAATACCTTCAAAATGATGCTAGAGGGGCTCTTCGAGAAGGAGAAAATTACAATTCACAGCCTTAATAGTCATGAATTAACACATTTAATTCAATGCGCACTTGCAAAGTGCAAAAGAGCAAAAATTAAGAAGTCTAAAACAAATTGCTTTATCGTTAATGCTTGGTTTGACAAGGAATGCAAAAAGGCAAGGAGAATGTGGAAAGAGTCAAACAAGGATAACATAAAGCTCAAAGCTTACAAGAAGTTATTAAGCAAGAAAAAGGTTGATTTCATGGTTTCAAGGAGGAAAGAACTAATCTTCCTTGGGAAAAATAATCCCAAATTATTTTGGAAGGAGCTCCAACCGAAAAAAGATACAAATTGGAAATAATATTACAGCTTCTAAATGGTTTGACTATGCAAGGCAACTCTATGAGCAGGTTCCCAAGGTTGACCCTCCCCCCTTGGTCAACACTGATACTGAACTCTTCACAGTACAAGAGGTAGATATGGGTATTAAGAAGTTGGGTGTTGGAAAAGCAAAAGACTTAGCTGAAATCCAAGCAAAATATCTAAAGTGGGGCTCAAAGATTCTTGCACCTCACATTACAAAAATCTTCAACAACATCATACAACAAGGGCTCCCCACAGATTGGACAACTAGTCTGGCAATACCTCTTTTCAAGAGCGGTGACATCAATAATCCCTCCAATTATAGGACCATCATGATAAACCCTTTGTTTGCAAAGCTATTTGGAAGCATGCTAGAAAACAAAATTAGCAAGTGGGCAGAAGAAAGAGATAAACGTGCTAAAGGGAAAGCAGGTTTTAGACCTAAACATTCCACAGTTTATCATTGTATAACTTTAAGGCACATCATTGAAAAAGTTTGGGAGAAAAAGGAAGAAGTCTTTTGTTGCTTTGTTGATTTCAGAAAAGCATTTGACTCGGTTCCTAGGGATAAGCTTTAGCACAGAATGGAGGAACTTGGGGTTCCTAAACATTTGAGAGCAGTTGTGCATAGGTTGTATGAAGAGGTGAAAGTCAAAATTAGAACTTCAGCAGGCATTTCTGAAAGTTTTAGAAGCGATATTGGGGTCAAGCAAGGTTGCCCACTGTCTCCTACCCTTTTTGGTTTATATATCGACAAGCTTGAGGAGTGGTTAAATTCGCAAAGGGATGATGGTATCTATTTGGTCAAGTTTGTTATAAGGCTTCTATTGTATGCAGATGACCTTATTCTGATTGCTAATTCGTCTCTTGGTTTGCAAAAGCACTTACTATCCCTTGAGCATTTTTGTAGAAGTGTGGGGATGCAAGTCAATATCAGCAAAACGAAAGTAGTGGTTTTCTCTAAGAAAAGAAAACAGAACCAGCATAGGTTCTACTTTGAAGGCAACATTCTGGAAGAAGTTGCGGATTACAAATACCTCGGAATTTACTTCAACAAAAATCTAAGCTGGAATGGTTGTAGAAAGAAAAGAACTTTGGGGGGTTGGAAAGCATTTTATGCTTTTCAAAATAGGTGTAGAGAGGCAGAGTTATGGGACTGGAAAACCACTCAAACTCTTTTTGGGCTTCTAGTGATTCCGGTGATTCTCTATGGTTGTGAACTATGGGCCAGTAGTACATCCGACATGCAGTGGAGACAAATTGAGAAAATTCAGAAGCATTTGATTACAAACAAATTTAAGATTAAAAATGCAGTTCCTTATGTTATCTTGTTAAGTGAAGTAGGGACTGCTCCTATTGAAGCAAATTGCTATGGTGCGAACCATAAGGTATTTAAAAAAAATTGAGCAAATGGAAGAGGGTAGATGGCCTAAGGTTGTCTTTAATGATAGATTGTGCAAGAGCAAAATAACTTGGATGCAGCAAAATAACAAATGGTTTAGTAAATGGGGTATTTGCTTGAACACGTGTCCCATAAACAGCAAAGAGATAAAAACTTTTGTTATGGAAAAGTTCCACAAGCGTACTTGGGATAAGGAGCTAGGAAGAAAGAAAAAGTACTATATTGAAGTGTTTAATCCCACTCATAGTCATCAACCAAAAGCATACATAGAGGCCAATATCTCTTAGAGAGCCAAAATTCTTATTGCTCAGTTAAGGATTAATTCTCATCAACTCTATTGTGAAACAGGGCGCTGGAAAAGACCAAAGGAAGTGTGGGAGGAAAGAGTATGCATTTTTTGTTCTTCCGGAAAAGTGGAAACAGAAAAACATTTCATTTTAGAATGTGAGGCCTTCAAAGACAACAGGGAAAGTTATGCAGGTATGCTGGCAGCTAGCTCTTGGGATAATCTATTTAGCGAGGGGTTTGTCGAGAAGCTGAGAGCATTTATTTTGAAGCTTCACATAAAAAGGGCTGAATACATCAAGAAGATGAAGAAGCAATTTTTCCCATAGGCTATCTTTAGCCTCGTGGACGTTAAAATAATTTCTTTCTTTCTCATCAGATATTACAATAATTCAACCCTCAAAGGGGGAATACCCATTCGTTATATACCCTTGAATAATCACCCAATTCTGAGACACAATATGATCTAGTATACCAAGTGATCTGTAAAAAAAAATATTAGCCAACTTACTTAAATTATTCCCAAATCACTTTTATAATAAACTTTACTAAAAGCACTAGGACTCACCTAAGACGTTGTCAATAAATTTCACCCTAGCTTTGGGGTTTAAGCTGGAGGGAAAAAACTCTTCTGATTAGCCATGTTTTAAAACACAGATAATCGGTGAGGTAAAAAAACCTCCTAGGATGAAATTCATCGCCAAAATCATAGGCTTACCTAGGTTGTTACATAATTACACGATCGCACTAGCATCATTTACATTACAACTTGCAGAATTTGGGTTTACAATGACATGATAGATAGTTCGCTGATGATTCTGATCTTTGAAAAAAATTGTACAAATGCTTCCTTGGACTTGTGACAAAATGGGTGCAACAGCACTCCTGCTAGTCTGAGCAGTAACAGGTCTGATATATGTTCTTTTAGTGTCTGACCTGAATGTTAAAAGTCTGATCTATAGCTTATAAGTGGTCACAAAAGTAATTGGCATTCATTGGAAGGTATCTTGCTTTGATTTTCTAGCTCTTTCTTGACATCTTGCATCATCTTCTAAGTGTTGGTATATAAATTTACAAGTCTGATATAAATTTGCAGACCTCTGAATATAAGGTTACAGCAATAATAAATTGCATTAGAGGCTCTAAAAGTAACTTAGAAACAAATCTAATTCATAAGCATTTATTGTTGAGGTGGTTTGGGCTTAGAATTTGGTCAAAGGTTCCTTAGTGTCTTGTCATTTTTGCATCAGCATTTTGCATTCATCTTTTGGCATCTTTGCAATTTGCATACAAATGCTTTTCATTGATTTGGCAGTCTTCCTTCAAGAACAAAACTGGCATATGTGATTACTTCTCTAAAAGGTTAATTGAATTGGCGGTTATTGTTTAACTGCTCTAATAAATAACATTGTGGATTAATGCTCTATTCCTTTCATCGATAGCTAGCATCATTGTGACATTGGTTCTAAAGAATATCTTTATTTGTCATTGCTATAACATTAAGTGGATAATTGAATAATTGGTTACATTGTTTCTTATGGTCATGTTGTCGCCCGGATTGTACAGGCACCGCGACAACCACTCAGGGCGGGGGGTGTCACTCTGATCCCCGCCCACTCTGTCCTAGCAGTCTCCCAACAGCAGGCTATGGGGGGTAGTCCCTCTGAAAATGAGGTGAAAGAGAACAATTGGGAACCAACTTGTTTAGGAGACACGGATGAGTGGCCTAGCTACTCGGTAGAATTTAGCAAGACTAAAGATTAAATTAGATTTTAAGATGAGACAAGTGCCTTATGGAGTCACAATTCTTGCTTATTACAAATTTAGACCAAGTAACCGGATGGACACCAGCTGCTTAATATGATAGACTAACCTATATGAGATGCAATGTAAGAACTGTAAACTATTTTAATAACTTTTCGTTATGAACAGAATAAAAATTTCCTTATGAACAGAATAAGAAAAGAATAGATGCAGAGACAGTAAAGTTTTTGAAATTTCAAATCATGATCCTGTAATAAAATTTCCTAAATTTTACAAATTTAATTAACAAAACCAATGAAAGTACCTACCTGTAGTCTTACGGTGGATGAAGCCTCAACTGCTCCTGTTGTCTGCTCTATCGTGACTTCTACTTCTGCTGTGTTACCAAAAGATCGAAACCACCCAGCCAAACTGAGCAGAACCTCGCTGCTCAGTGCAGTGAGCTTCTCAATGGAATCAGACTGTTCCCCCGTGCCCAGAAGCTTCAGAACAAGCAAGGCTCAATTGTTCCGGATGATAAACTGTGTACCAATTTTCCTCCTCCTTCTTCCCCCCGTCTTCAGCTTCGGCCTCTCCTTATGTACAGTTCCGTGGCGGTGGTCGCTCCCTCTACCAGCGAGCCTACCGCTTCCTTTCTCAGTGACACATGAGTCTTATCTTTCTTTTAAAGATATATTGACATGTGTGTTTTTGTCTTGATTAAATATTTTATTTGTTTAATTAAAATGTCCTAAATTCATACATAGGAACTTTATTTTGGTTTAATTTATTCTTTTAAGAATTTATTAATATACTTTATTAAAATTCTGGGGTAGATAATTATATAACCTTTTTTAAGAATTCACTTAATTTTCACATCTATTTCTTTTATGGCCCTTTTACTTTATACTTCTTAACTTAATATCATTGGTAATTGCTCATTAATCATGATGCATTAAGTAATATGTGCGGTGATGGGTGAATGCGAATTTTCTATTTGACGCAGTGTTAGGATATTTAATATTTTTAATTAATTTAAATATAGTTACTAGTGTGATACATGCATATGTAGCTATCATATGCATGCATCGTATGCATGCTAATATTCTTGTGTTCTCTATATTAATGATGGGTCATTACATGCAAGCCCTAAGAACTAGGTGTGATGTAAGAATATTGGTAAATTTTAGATTAAATGCCTAGTCTAAGTTGAACCTCTCCCTTAATTGTTTCGAGAAACAGTCTTCAAAGTAGGTTGTGAGATGGAAGCCAATGGAAAGCAGGAAGTGGCATGATTAACGATACATCCCCCTATGTTCCAACCACCTAGTGCCTCCAACACTATAGAAACTGTGGCTCTGACGACTGCCAGGTCACTGTGTTAACCACTAAGAAGGGTTGAATCCCTGAAGCTATTTGGAAAAGTGTTGCCCTAGGAGTCCATCACAACCAAGCTTATGCTTGGACGTAAGTTATCAATGCAAACTAAGTTCTAGGATGTTTGTGCAATATTTATGAGTGAAATTATCTTGTGTTAAGATTTGTTTATGTTATTTAAGTACTTAATATGAATTATCTTATAGCAAGGGTACTTAACAATGATGACATGACAATCTTAAACAAGATAAGTGCTTAAAGATACAAGTGCAAGCTTTAACAATAGATTAACCCACAAGGTGCTTAACCAATTCAAAGAAACTAGAGCACTTATTCACCAATGATTATCAACACAAGATGCAAATCAAAGTTACTCAAGAAATATTCTTATGTCAGTACCACAAGGCCAAGTAGATGTTAGATGCTCCAGTTAACTTTATTCATCAACAAGATTAGACTCAGATTTTTGAGTGTTTTCAAGTGCAAACTTAGACAATTCTTATGACTCAGATAAGATAAGTGAATTTTAGATTTCCAACAACTTGGATCAGCGATAATACTTCAGAAATTTCAGAGCTTATTAGTGTTATGACCGCAGTAAGAGATTCTCTTTAGATCATGAATTTCACCAAGCATGTGAAACAGAAAATTTTCCAATGATTAGCAAATGTAAATTTATGATTTTAGCCCACTTTAAGATGAAGTATTTAGTGATAAATCAGATCTGAAGTAACTTATTACAACAGTAAACAAATCAGTGGATTAGCAAGCTAATGATGCTACAACAAGTGCCCAATATGCCCAAAATTAGGAAGAATTTAACAAAATTGAAAAAATAAAGTTTAAGGGTTTTTTAGAGTGTATGATTCAAAAAATTTCAGAACTAATTGATTAATTTATGTAGTAAATTCCAAAAAACTTAGATCTAGGCTAAATCCTTGATGCCCAAGTGGCCAAAATTTATGAAAATACAAATTTTGCAAATTTAAGCTATTTTGACCAATTTAAGTGTGATTTAGAGCACTTATATCACTATTGTAATATAAAAATTACATCAGAAGTAAAACAATGAGAAAACTAGGATTTAGAGTGCAAACCCCAGGCCCAAGGCCTTGAAGATCCCTTGGTCCAAATTTGTTGAAACCTTGGGATCAAGTTGCCACATACAAAATAGACTTTTTCAAGTCCAAAACCTACAAACCCACCAAGTATTCAGTCCAGAAAAATCAAAGGTAAATTTTGGGCAAATTAGGGGTAAGGAAGGCCAATGTTAGGCCTAATAGGGCTAGCGTTGAGGGCTAAGGAGGCTTAAGAAACCAAATGAAGGGAAAATGAGGAAGGAGGAAGCCAAGGAAAGACAACACTGGAGGGAGCAAAGGCTAAATGGTTGGGCAACTAGGGCTAGGAGGCAAGCGGTTAGGGATTAGAAGGCTAAAGGTCCACAACTAGCCCCAAGGGTAGTCGTCTAGGGATTCTGAGGGAGGCCGAGGCTTCCTAGGGCCAGAGCTAAGCCAAATTTGGCCTTAAACCCTCCGCGCAGGGGCTACAAGGGGAAGTCGAGGCCTCTAAGACTTACGATCTGTCCTAAAAGGGCCAAAAATGCTGACTCATGGGGGCAATAGACTGACATGGGGCTCGAGGAGGCTGGATCCGAGTCCGGGAGGCCCAAAAAATGAAACCCTTGCTTCAAAAAAAAAAAAAATCTTGCAGATTTGAATTAGGTTGCAAATTTCTCAATCAATGGCCCTGCAAAAAATATTTAGAGACTAGATCATACCCTCAAGGGCCTAGATCTAGCTCTACTTCAGTCTCTTCTCATGGTTTCACTTGCAAAAATGAAAATAAAACACCCAAAACCCAAATTAGCAAAATAATTTACAAAATTATTCACAAAATTTACAAATATACAAGGGTTTTGAAAATTAAATTTTTTGAGAAATAATTTTTTTATGGTTATTTTCTTTGATAAATGGCTAAAAACACTTTAGAAACCCCATGCACACTATAGCCTTAGCGAAGATTTAATCCACCACATAAATATTCAGGATCCAAGCAAAGTTGATCCCTGCCCACAATTTGTGAACTTGGATACCAAGGACTAAAGTACCTACAAACACTATGTATTTATCTCAAGACAATCTGTTAATCATATGGCGAATCAAATCACCTAAGATTAGCCCAAAACTATCAATAGAATGATTTTATCTCCATCTAATGAAAAACAGATCTTACCATTTATCAACACAACATAGGAAAGTCTGTAGTCAGTACATACCACAAATCAATGAACATGGACACCTCAAGTTGCACCCCAAAGTCTTTATTATGATAGAAAAAATAGTTCCCAGGGGACAATAGTTTACACAAATGCTTCAGCAGCAATTTCTTAGCCAGAAATCAGATGCATAGAGACTCAAATGACTCTCTAATTTATAGATAAATCCTCCAAGTGAAAAATAATAACTAGTTTCCTTGATCCTTGTCAAAATAGTCTCAGTCGTTGAAAAATACTTGATCATCTTTTAATCTTAGCCGTTGAATTTTTATTTTTGAGGACATTTCGAATTTATCATTTAATTCCATTTTAATTCGCTCAGAATTCATTATTTTGAGCTAATTTCCTCAAAATTTTGACTTTGACTTAACCACCAAGACCCAAGGGTCCAATTTTTCCAATATTTCCTTGCTGAAGGACTTTCAAAAATTAATTCTTTTAAGATCCACGAATTTTTCACTTGGAGAATTTAATTCTCCTAAGACATTTTAATTTGACTCTAATTAATTAAATTTCTGGCTTATGATTGTAATTTAATTTTGCCAAAAAAATTAATTAATTAACACTTGAGGGGATTAATTATTTTTCCACCCTCTAATATTTTAACCATGGTGTCTAAGTATGAGGGACCATGCATTAAAATATTTTTTACATAAGATTTACAATTTCAACCCTCAAAGGGGATACCCGTTCGGCTTAGACCTTCAAAATACATACCCAAGTGATTTGTAATAAAACAATTTAACCAACTAGCTTAAATTATTCCCAAATCACTTTTACATAAGACTCAACTAGAACACTATGACTCACCTAAGACTTTGACGAAGAATTCCACATTAGCTTTGGGGTGAGGTTGGAGGGAAAAACTCTGTCGACCATCCATGTTTAGAAACATAGATGAATCAGTGAGACGAAAAACCTCCTATGATAAAACTCTCGTCAAAATAATAGGCTTACTTAAGTTGTTGCATACACACATGGTCTTACTAGCATCATTTACATTATAAATTTGCAGAATGGGTTTACAATGACTCAATCAACAGTTGTTTGATAATCTGATCATTTGAATTGGCATATCTTCTTCCTTGGAACTTTGACAAAAAGTGTGCAACAGGTCATAAGCATTTATTGTGGAAGTTTCTTTTGTGACAAGTGTAACTAATATTGTGTATTGCAAGTGAGCTTCATATCTAAGTTGAACTTGACATTATTGATAATCGAGTCACTCTAAAAAGACACTTAATTGATAAGCATAATCGTGATAAGAATATTCGTGTGAAATTCTAATTGTGTTTAAGCTCTCTATATTGTGTATCTAATTGACACATTGGCACTCTATTGTTAATTGACATTCTGGCATTATTGAGAGAAGCATTGAATTTGTTTATTTCATGAGCAATTGTCTATTGGTATCTTTGGCGCCTTCTGTGTTGTTTCATTGAGCACTTCTCTTTTAGTGAAGATTGACATTACTCATTGAATAAGTACTACATTGTTCTAAGTTGAATATTGTTGTAATTTGTCTATAAGTGCTTAAGGTATTTAACAAATCTCACTAAAAGCAATCTCTCATCTTGCATCTACATCCTAGGTTTAGTCTTGCATTAATTAATTCACCTCCAAGCATAAGCTTGGTTGAAAGACTCTAGGACCACCTTTTTCATCTAGCTTATGGAATCTAGAACCTCTTCAGTGGTTAACACGGTGACCTTGCAGTCGTCAAAGCCATAGTCTCTACAGTGCCAGAGGCATTGGGTGGTTAGATTTCCAGGGTAAGTATCATTAATATAGCCATTGTTATCTTTCCTTAGGCTTCTCTCCACAACCTGCTCTAGAGACTAGCTTCAAAACAGCTAAGGGAAAGGATTCATCTAGTTAGGCATCTAATCTAAAATAAACCAAGATCTTGCATTTCACTCAGTTTTTAGGTATTGCATTTCATATAGGATAGTGAAACATCCTAAAGCAATAATTGTTCATCTCAGTGTTACTTGGGAGCGGGAGCGGGAGCGGGGAGCGGGAGCGGAAGCGGGAGCGGGAGCGACCATTTTCAGAAGCTCCCGGTTTGGGAGCGAATCCCGGAGCGATTTTTTAAAAATATATATATTTTTTATATTTTTTAATTTTTTATACATATATGTCAACAAAAACATGTAGAATGATGAAATAGACATAAAAAACATAAAAAAACATAAATTGATCATTGAACCATATCACATCAATCATCTAGAAATTATAATCGTCATCAACCTTAGTAAAATAATAAATTAAAATAACATTCAATTCAATAACATTTATCATCATTGATCACCAAAGTAACAAGTTGTACTTGTAAGCCAAGTTTAACCATTACAAGAAGTAATATCGAAGATATTTCTAAGTCCTAACTTCTAACTGTTAACATGATATGAAATGTTAAAAATTTATAAAATGAAACATGAATAATGAGATGAAATGAAACAACTTTAGTCTTTCACAAAGCATCATATTCATAATTCACAATCATTACCAATGAGTTATAATTGCCAAGGCCCAACTTCAAACTTCAAATTTTCATTGTCACAGTGATATAATGTTTACAAAAAATATCATAATGTCATAATGATATGAAAGAGTCAAGAGTCAAGAGTCAAGGACTCAAAACTCAACACTGAACAGTTATGAAAACTAAAGTGACAAGTCTAATAGAAACTAAAAAAGACAAGTAAACTGTAAATCTACAAGTGGCCCTTGCCACGAGAGTCTCCAGGAGTATAAGTAGGTCTTGGCGGTCTTCTAGGAGTCTCCCTCCCAGACCGACGACCAGAACTAGAGCCTCCACGCGAGGGTGTCGATGGAGGTGGCGACAGCAATGGAACAAGACTCGGGCCCCGAGAACTGCTACTGGATGGTGGAGGTGGAGGTGGCATGGCTGCTGCAGCTGCTTCAGCTTCATCCCGTACAAGCTCATCTTCTAGTTCTTCCATATGTACAATGCCATCCTCTAAATTGTCGTCCTCAGGGTGACTGTCCCAAATTTTATATGTGGGATCTTCATTAGCCCGATCACAGTAATGGCTCAACAACCTCAAATTGTAGTGCACATAAACCAAGCTTTCTGCTCGGTTTTCGTTGAGCCTGTTTCTTTTCACATTATGTATATAACTGTAGGTGCTCCAACACCTCTCTGCAGAAGAAGAATTTACAACCTGTGCAAGAACTTTCAATGCCAATTTTCGCAAAAGTCCGTCGCCGCCATATGTTTCCCACCATGTGAGAGAATCAAATTTATCTTTGTCGTCCATTGCATGGAAGTTACCATACAAACCACTGCCAGTGAAGTATCTGCCTATTTCAAGGCGCACAGCTGCACATTCCTCCCTGTCAGGCACCAACTTTTCTAATGCATCCAGATATCCTTTAGTTACCTCTCGATCTAAATGGGGTTTGGTCCTAACACCACCCCCTGCTGCAGGTTTGCCCAACCAAGAATCTGAGTAGTATTTTGGCGTAAGGATATACGCCAAGCAATGTAGTGGAAGGTTAAGCTTTTTCCACCGTTCACACACACAATCGTGAATCAGATTGTACAAGTCGGGATCTCTGTTATTAACAATGTCTTTTATTTCCCCCAACATGGTATCCATTTGCTCATACACCTCGCCAATCACTGGTTTGTCTGTATCTGCAAACCGAATCATGTTATAAATTGGCTTGGTGAAATCCAATACCTATCTCACAGCTGTCCAAAACTGCCCATCAAGAGCGGCCTCCTCCACCGTTTCAAAACCTGCAATGTCAGCTACATTTGTAGCCCTTTCCTTTAACACCTGCCAATTTGGACTTGATACCATGCTAGCTAAACCCTCTCTTACCTTCAAAAGGCGCCTGAAGGTGAGGTAATAGCTACCAAATCTAGTCCTCGCAATCTTCAGCAACTCCAATCTCGAGTGACTGCGGAAAAGGCCATGGGTATTGCTATGATTTGTAATAAATTTTATCATTTTTTTTCCTCTCTTGTACAAATCCCCAATCCATTGGTATTGTTCATTTTTGTTTTTTACAATATCATGCAACAGAAGGTTCAATGTGTGAACCAAACATCCAGACCAAAATATGTTCGGGTATCTATCCTCAATAATTGCTCCCGCTGCCTTACAATTAGGAGCATTATCAGTGATGACTTGGATGACATTGTATGGGCCAATACGCTCAATTGTTTCAAGCAATGCTTCTGCAATGTTGATAGCGGTCTTGAACTTGTCTGAGTAATCATGTGCAGCTAGAAAAATGGGACCACTTCGGGACACAGCAAGAACACTTATCAATGGCTTGCCTTTTACATTTGTCCATCCATCAGATACAATGGACACCCCATTGTCAGTCCAAGAACTTGTCATTTTATTCAAAGAATGTGATATTTTTGCTTTTTCATGATCAAGGCCAACTGTTCTTGCCTTGTCATACCCAGGGCTCTTGTATCCTTTAGGGGCATCATTTATGGCAGAAACCATTTCGTGCCAATAAGGTGAGCGTAGAACATTGAATGGTATCCCATTTGCATAGAGGAACCTGTAAATTTTTGAATCCACATCATTCCTACACCCCTCATCAAGGAAATCTGATATGGTTCTACGGCGTAAAGATGATGACCCTGAGCCTCCATGTCCATATCCACTGCCTTGGGAGGATGCTGAAGGAGTTCTTTGTGAGCTTGGTTCAAAGAAACCCCTTGATCTTTTTGCTTTGTATTGGGCGTCCTCCTCTTCCTTTATGTATTTGGCTCTATCAACTGTTGACACCGCGTCGCAAGTTCTGATTCCTATTTGTTTCTCTCCATCCCATGCCCTTTTCCCGCAAAGGTGTCTTCTCAAACGGGTGTATGAGCCTGTGAAATCAGTGTTGCAATGGGGGCAATGAAATTTAGTGGTTCCACCCCCTCTCCCTGTTTCAGGCCTCTGAACATATTTCCACAATGGAGTTTGGTCTTGTTTAGTTTTTTGACCCTCATGTTCACCCTCCACATCCTCCTCACTGGGGTTTTCACCTATTTGACTTCCTCCGGCTTCTTCATCCACCTCTTCAGTTTCAGGCCCCCTCCGTTTCCTACTCTCCACCACCATAATAACCAGAAAGGGGACCAGGAAGAGGAAAATGCCAATAAAAATGCTCAGGTCCATCGTGTTTGATGTTTGTAGGGTTTGAGTCTTGAATCTGCAAATTAATTTAGTTTATTGGGATTAATTCATTTAATTTATTAATTTAATTTAAATTAATGATCTTTAAACTCAAACAGGTAAATGAAACTAACCAAATTAACTACCTAACCAGCTAAACTAACTAAATGATTAAGTTACTTACCTCTGCAAGCTTGCTCCTCGCTCCTCAGCTCTGGCTCCTTGCTCCTCAGCTCTTGCTCCTTGCTCCTTTGCTCTCAAACTCAACCTCAATCTCATTAGAATGATTTTGTTTTGGCCCATTGGGCTTATAAATCCAAAAAAATTTGTTTAATTTTTTGTTTTTTTCGGGTCCGCGGATTTTTTTTCCGCCGAATCGCTCCCGGAAATTTAAAATTCGCTCCCGGAGCGTTTTTTAATGCCCGGGAGCGATCAGGGAGCGATCGCTCCCCTATCGCTCCCGGAGCGTTTTTTAATGCCCGGGAGCGATCAAGGAGCGATCGCTCCCCTATCGCTCCCGGGCATTAAAAAGCGCTCCGGGAGCGCGGGAGCGATCGCTCCCTGAAGCGCTCCCTCACAGACCGGGAGCGCAAATTTTTTTACGGGAGCGCGCTCCCGACCCGCTCCCGAGCCGCTCCCGCCCGGAGCGCGCTTCGGGAGCGGGTTCGTAGGGGGGGGGCCGCTCCCCCGCATCACTGGTTCATCTAGTGGCTTGGTAGATATTTCAAATAAAGCAGGTATTTGACTCCATTTAACGCACTGGTCTTCCAAGATAATCGAATATAATCATTAAAATTGCTAAATTAACCAAGTTGTGAGGCCATTCAGTCATGTCTCTCGGACTAGTCGGTTGCCGACGGGTCTTGCATCCTCAAATTTCATCGGGACTACCCCCCATAGCCTGTTGTTGTTAGACAGCTAAAACGGAGAGGTTGGGGATCAGAGTGACAACCCCCGACCTGATTGTGGTCGTGTCTTGCTTGTACAATTTGAGTGACAACATTTTCGCGTCGTTGTCGGGGACATTCTTGTTCTCGGTGCTTCAACGACATTTTCTCCATCTTTTCATCTAATTCATCAACACCACATTTTGGCACCGTTGACTCTTTTCTTTTCATCCATCATTTTCTTATCCGCATCCATCACAAAGTTCTCTAATTTCTATTTGCTCCTGGAAATTTGGGTTAGTTTCTTGTTTGGGTGGCGACTCCATTAATCCATCCATTCACAACAACTTATACTAGAAGAAATCCTGGTAGTTTGGTTAACCCTGCTCTCAGAGCTCAGTTAAACAAATTACATTCTAGTAAGCATTCATTTTTTCTCAAACAGGAAACCCTCCCTGATATCCACTTCCTTTTTCCTGACCTGGGAATAGAATTTTTTCTCTTCTTGGGACTTGACTAACTTTTCGGATTTTTTCTATTGTGATTTTAGAGTTAGATTCATGTTCAAGTGGTCACTCCACTTCTTTCATTTTTCGCAAGAAGTTCTGCTAGAAGCTCGCTTCTTGTAGACCTCTTGTTTTTCTTTAACAAAGATCTCTCTCTGACATCCATTAGCTCCTTTTCCCCTTGAACAAGTCATCATGAATGACTTGTTTTCCCCCTGTTGTTTTACTAACATTCAAGGTTATCCTCATGATATTCCAGATTCAGACAATGATAATTTGTCTTCTTTCAAGGATCAACAGTTATAAAAACTACTAGAAACTAGAAGAGACAAGTAAATATATTATATATTGCTTCCTTTGGCTCTTTCCACGAGAAATGTCTAGTTTCTGAGAAGGTCATGGTGGTCTACTAGGAGTCTCCTCCCGCATAGTCGGACGACCACGTACAAAACCAGAACCAGAAGGCACATGACCTCCACGTGAGGATGTAGATGGAGGTGGCGACAGCAAAGGCAAAGGTTGTGGAACTTGAGCACTGCTACTAGATGATGGGGGTGTCATGGTTGCTTCATCATCATCTTTCAAAAGTTTTGTTTTCATTTCTTCTAAATGTAGAGCTCCATCCTCCAAATTATCTTCCTCTAGGGTTGTTGTCCAGTCATATAAGATGTATCATCACGAGCTCGGTCACAATAATGTGTCAACAACCTCAAGTTGTAGTGCACAAAAACCAAGCTTTCTGCCTGGTTTTCATTGAGGTTGTTTCTTCTCACATTATAGATGAATCTATAAGTGCTCCAACACCTCTCTACAAAGGAAGTATTTACAACTTATGAAAGCACTTTTTCTGCCAATTTTCCCAAAAGTCTATGGCTGCCATACATCTCCCACCATGTGACAGCATCCATTCTATCCCTATCATCCATTGCATGCAAACAACCAAACACTCCAATGTTAGAGAAGTATTTGCCTAATTCAAGACGCAATCTAGCACACTCCTCCCTGTTAGGGACCAACTTGTCTAATGTTGTCATATACCCATTTTGTACCTCTGGATTTGTATGGGGTTTGGTCCTAACCCCACCCCCAGGTGCAAGTTTTCCCAACCAAGATGGAGAGTAGTATTTTGGCATAAGGATATACGCCAAGGCATGTAGTGGAACATTAAGTTTATCCCACTGTGCACACACAAAATTGTAAATAATATCATACAAGTTGGGATCTTTTTGTTGAACAATATCTTTTATTTGCCCCAACATGTTATCCATCTGCTCATACACCTCCCCAATCACTGGTGCATCTGTATCTGCAAAACGAATCATGTTATAAATGGGCTTGGTGTATTGCAAAACATCCCTCACACGTGCCCAAAACAGACCATCAAGAGCGGTCTCCTCCACCTCTTGAAAACCTTCCCTGTCAAGTGTGGTTGGAGCCCTGTCCTTTAATACCTGTCAGTGTTGACTTGATACCATGCTAGCCAATGAGTCAATTACCTTCAAAAGGCACCTGAAAGTGAGGTAATAACTAGCAAATCTAGTCTTTGCAATCTTCAACAGCGTAAATTTTTTTAGGGAGTGCGCACCCGAGCGGAGCGCACTTCGAGAGCGGATTCGGGAGGGTGTGGGCACTCCCCTGCAGCCCTCATCACAAACCCCATCTTGGATACAAGTTTTTTATAGTATAAATTTAACACTTGTATCTAGCCAAAGGTTGCAGGTTTGCAAGTGTGGAGCACTTTGGTCAACTGGATCTGCATTTCTAGCCACTTTAAAACCCCGTCTTGGGCCTTTACAAGTAAGTATCCCTGTTGAGATTTTGTTATGACAACTCTATAGTATCTGGTTGAGATATTATCATTTTTACAGTTGCTTTAGTATATTTTCCAGTTGTTTTATTGACCAATCTTAAATCTGTAAATTTCTGAATTTATAAAAGAACTAGGGAATTCTGAAAAGTAATTTCCACCCACCTGGAAATTACATTTTCAGTCATACAATCTAGAGAGGAGGTTCCCTAGAACCTCTACAAATATCCTCTTGCCCCCTTATATTTCTGGGTAACTCCCAAGAGGTGTATTTTGCTGCCCCTGCATTTTTACGCAGACCTAGCAGTCTATCATACAAGACAGCAAGCTAATTCCACTTGTAAATATTCAAATGTGCCACCAAATAAATAAATAATCATAGAAACGGTTAGGATTTATCCCATAGATCAAAATCGATAGGTCATAAGCCATATTTTGAATGATTTTGACTACTAACATTTGCTGTTAGAAATCTGCACTCTGCTTTCATCGTTTTATCAGTAGGAACAGCAGGCAAGCAGAAAGCAGCTTCACCCATTTGACTCCATTCAAAGCAGTGGTCATATATCTGGAGCAGTGGAAAATATTTGGTGAAGCCTCCCTTAGCCGTTTAAGAGGTGTTGGGCTGAAAGAGTGGGAGGCAAAGGCTGAGGTGACTGTGGGTCTTCACCCTGCATGTGCCAATCCAGTGAGGTTGTTGGGACCTTAGCAGCCCTGCTAATTGGATCAGTAACAAGGCCCGCAGCACTTCCTGGGGCACACCAATTGAGTCTAATAGCATCTGCAAGTGTCGAAGGAGGAGTAAGACTCAAAATTGCTGGGCAATTCTGGGAAATGCAAGTGCAAAGACGCAAGGGGAAGATGAGGATTTGAACACAGTCATTTTAACTTTGCAAATTCATCACAACTAGTTAGCCTCTTGACTCATAGTTGTTATAGAATAGCTCATAGACCACAGAACCCAAATGGGAAAAATTGAGGATGAAATGGGATACTTAAGGACCAAAATGGATGAAATAGCCCAGCATCTGGACAAGAAAGATATGGACTCCCCTTCAACAGCCAGCTTTAGTCAATGAAGAGAACCAGGAGCTCCCAGATCTTAATCAACCTCTAGAGGTACTGAATAGTCCAAATAACATAAGATAAGATAATTTTATTGATGTCCAATGGATGACCACCAAAGCAGGTTAATGTGGCTGAAGGACACATCCAATACGAGTACAATGTGGGAGTGCAAACGCAACTGCTAGAAAATGCCAAAGATAAAACTAGGATAAAATGAAGTAAAGAAGGATACAACAATAGGACAATCTCAAGAACATATATATAACCGTATCAAAGGCCTCAAGTGATGTAGAAGACTAAGTGAATAAGTCCAAGGTTGGAGGTCGTTGATGTCAAGAATGCCCGAGTCCGATAGCCAACAGTGATGGGAGTGACTGTAATGTTCCTAAATAGGAATACAAGTAATATAAAGCAAATAATCTGTGCAGCAAAATATTAATACGAAATACACTTTAACACCCATAGAAATGCTGCAAATATGGAACAGTTGAGCCATTTTATTACTGTTTTGAGGGCAAAATACAAATGATAATAGAATCGTGCACCTGGGCTTGTCTCAGTGGACAAGCATGACCAAACCCAAGTGAGAAAACGGCTGATCCGATCACTGCTCCAACTGCTGCACCAATCTGCACTACACTGCCTAGAAAATTGTCTTTCTGCTGAAGTTCGAATGGTTGAACAGTCCCCTTCCTATGCCCAGAAAATTATATGCTTTAACCCTAGACTCCTTGGCCTAAACCCAGAATAACCCACGAAGGATTTTGGTTGGTTTAGACTTCTAATATTCGACCCCAACTTCAACAACAACTGCAAAACTCGGCGTGCTGGAATCTGCCTGTAAATCCTCCCGGAAATGGTCCCAAAGTGTTGGGCTGACCCCTACTATCAATCCCCTGACTTCCCGGATGGGCTTCTGGCCTATGGTACCTGCCCCCAAGCTCCACGAAAACTGCTAGACTGGCCCTCTGCATTGTCCCCAAGCCCAGTAATTCGAACTACTAGGATGCTGGCTCTGCTGGCTCCAAAACTCACAAGGAATGTTGGCCTATTGTTGCTCTCTCAGTCCTCTAACTCTCCCAACAAATGGTTGATCACGGATGGCTCCAACTCCTCCTGCGTATTCTCCAACTAGCTAGAAATACGCACTCCCTGCTTGTGGCTGAATGAGAATGTTGCAACACACTCTCAGATCTCCTAAAATGAATATGGTACTGCCTCCCTAGGGCGGGCACGGAAGGTCCCCCAAAGGAAAGTTTGAATCTCTCGCTTGAGAGATTCGTGTCTAAACAGCCAATTGACTCAGCTAAACAACAGAGCAAACAGTCAAGTAATTTTGTTTGCAAGGTATAAGAATGAGTCCAAATGAGAGTTTCTTCCTCCTTATAACTCCTTGGGCCTTCCTTGCCTCATGTGGGCCCCTCCATCCACATATTCGACTTCCCTCCAAGCCATTCGAATGCCCAGTCCGAATTCTCATGTGGATGGCCCCCACATTCCACTAGCAGCCAAATAAAGTCGAATTGCCTCCTAAGTCCCTAAGTCAAAAATGATGGGTCCTCTTCCTTAGCCAAAAATTGTGCAAAATTATGTAGCAGCACACTGTTACAAATGTATTTGAGAAGGGAAATGACAGTCCTCCCCTCCCAAATGTTGCTTGCGCTCAAGCAAACCTCAAAGCTGGGTGCTCCAAAATGTGCTCACCCTCCTAGGTGGCATCCTCATCTGGCAAGTTCTTCCAACGCACCAAGAACTCCCGAAGGATCCTTCTCCTTAGTTCCTTTCCCTGCTCTCCAAGATGGCCTCAAGTTCCAAAACCAAGTGGCCCTCATCATCTAGTGGGGGTAAATCAACTGTTGTTGTCACCTGTTGTCCTAACACCTTTTTAAGGCATGAGACATGGAATACATTGTGGATCCTTCTCCCCTGAGGTAGCTCTAGCTCATAGGCTACCTCCCCAACTCGTCTAATCACCCTATCGGGCCCATAGAAGCGTGGATGTAGCTTCTCGGCCCCCTTCTGCTTCAGCGTGGACTGCTTGTAAGGTTGTAGCCAGAGGTATAACAAGTCCCCTTCCTCGAAATGCCTCTTTGTCCTGTGCCTATCTACGTACATCTTCTGTTGATTTTGGGTTGTCACCAAGTTATCCTTGAGAGCCTTGAGGATGTCTTGGCTCTCTTAAACCCAGCCTTTGGCCTTTGGAGCGCGGCTGTCTCCAAAAACAATATCAGCAAAAGATAATGCATCATATCCATATAAAGCACAGAAAGGAGTCATACCAATGGACATGTGGTGAGTGGTGTTGTAGCAGTACTCGCCCAGATGCAACCATCGAATCCAAGCCCTCTGCTGACCGGTCACGTAGTTCCTCAGGTACCCCTCCAACCACTGATTAACCCTCTCAGTCTGGCCATCTATCTGAGGATGGTAGTTGGTGCTAGGAGTGAGCTCGGTCCCTACCAATCTGAAAAGTTCCTACCAAAAACCTCCCATGAACCTGTTGTCCCTGTCACTCATAATGTTCTTGGGGAGCCCGTGCAACCTGAAAATCTCCCGAAAGAACAGTTCTGCAACTTGTGCAGCCGTGTATCTGGTGGGGATGGCGAAAAAGTGGGCATATTTGGTCAATCTATCAACCACTACATAGATGCATTCCTTCCCCTGTACTATGGGGAGCCCTATGATGAAATCCATAGAGATACTTTCCCATTTCCCCTCGGGGATGGGAAGTGGTTGTAGCAATCCTGCAGGGTGGATCAACTCCCCCTTGTTCCTCTAACATGCCTCACACTCCTGTACATGCTTCAGCATGTCCCCCTTGAGGCCCTTCCACGTGAATCTCTCCCCAACTACCATATATGTTTTCCAGAACCCCTGGTGCCCGGATAATGGTGCGTCATGTGTTGCTTGGAACACCCTCTATCTCAAATGCGAGTTGGGTACTAGGAAAATGCGCCCCTTGTAACAGATGACCTCACCCATCACTCAGTAACACTCATCTGCATGGGTACCCTCCAAGGACCAAGACCTTGCATGCCCTCCTATCCTTGGAGTACTCCACCAATAGTTGAGCCTTCCAATCATTGCAGATGCTCATGAGGGATAACCCAGCTGGTCTTCAAGATAGAGCATCAACCACCACATTGTGCTTTCCCCGCACATACTCTATGTCGAAGTCATAGGCTTGCACCTTGCTAACCCATCTCTGTTTCCTGTCATTGAGGCCGTGCTATCCCATGAAGTGACGAATACTTTTGTGATCAGTGTTCACTCGAAACTTGTTGCCCACCAAGTACTGTCAGAATTTGGCCAATGCATGCATGATGGCCAGCATCTCTTTGTCATATATGGAATATGACAGCTCATGTGGTAGGAGCTTCCGACTCTCGAAAGCAATGGGATGCCCCTCCTGTGACAATACTACTCCAACTCCCACCCTGGATGCATCACACTCCACAGTGAAGGGCTGGGAAAAATCTGAAAGTGCCAAGACCGGGCAACTGCTCATCACCTCCTTAAGACGATCGAAGGCAACCTGTGCTCCATCAATCCATGTGAAAGCCCCTCTCTTGGTCAAATCGGTCAAGGGTCTGCCAGTTGTGAGAACACCTTGACAAACTTCCTGTAGTAGGTGCAAATGTCGAAGAAGCCCCTCAGTTCAGTCACATCTTGGGGTACTGGCCAATCCCAGATGGCTCGTATCTTCTCATGGACCGTCACCCCATCAACGCCAATGATATGCCCTAGGTAGAGCATCTCTATTAACCGAAACTCGCACTTGGATAGCTTGGCATGAAATTGTTGCTCCTCTAGGATGCGTAGAACCTCCTCCAAGCGCTAGAGATGCTCCTCCAATGTCCGGTTGTAAACCAGAATCTCATCAAAGAAAACCAACACGAACCTCCTCAGCTGTCCCTGGAAGACACGGTTCATGCATGACTAAAAAGTGGCCGGAGCATTGGTCAGCCCAAATGGCATGACCAGGAACTCGAAGTGCCCATAGTGGCACCGAAAAGTTGTCTTAGGGATATCTTGATCCCTCACCCTAATCTGGTGGTACCCTGAACGCAGATCGATCTTAGAGAAGTACTTGGCTCCTCTAAGTTCATCCATCGACTCATCTATGCGGGGGATGGGGTACAGGTTCTTCAGTGTCTTCCAGTTGAGGGCCCGCTAGTCAATGCACATACGAAGGGTTCCATCCTCCTTCTTCATCAGTACTACTAAAGAAGCGAAGGGGTTGGAACTTGGCCTAATATGGCCCCAATGCTAAAAGTACCTGAATGGCCTTCTCTATCTTGCCCTTATAAGCCTTGGGATGCCTATAAGGGGTGGTGATCATTGCCTACATACCCGGCTCCAACTCAATAGTGTGCTCAAATCCCCTGTCTGGTCGTTGCCCTGGTGGAATGTCCCCAAACACAACTGCGTATCTATCCAGCAACGCCTATATGTCTGGTGGTGGTGGTTGAGCCTATCCCCCAACCTCTGAAATCCTCAACTCTACTGCCCATGCAATGTCCCCATGTCCCAGATCTGCCTCCATCCTGTGGATTGAGACTATTTGAGGTGGTGCCTTTCAAAACTACCAGTGTGCCATCCGGCCCAATCAACTCCATCTTTGGCTTCCCCCAATCTGCCATGACTTGCCTAAGGGAATACAGCCACTGGACACCCATCACCACGTTGGTGTCTGGTACATCAACCACAAAGAAATGGTCCGTCATCGAGTAGTTCCCCATAACTACTGTCAAGGAAGGCACATATCGAGTGCATTATATGGTACGGTCACTTGGTATTAGGACTGAAAAGCCCTCGAACTCAGTCGTGGTGAGGCCCCTCCTCTGAACCAACTGGGAATCTATAAAATTGTGGGTAGCCCCACTATCAACTAGGACTGACACCCTTTGCCCCTGTACAGTGCCTCTAATCCTCAGTGTCAAAAATTTGGGAATCCTACATAAGGAAGCAAGGACTCCCCAAGATGGGGCAAGGGATGCCCCTCCCTGTGGAGGTGGTGGTGGTGGCCCTCTATCTACCGGACTCCCACCATCTCCCACACCACAATCCTGCTCCACCTTGTCCTCCTGGTCACTGTCATAAAAAATCTCAATATAGTGTGCTCTACCGGCAGTGCATCAATGGCCTAGTGCCCAGGGCTCCATGCATGTGAAGTACAACTTCCTCCTCCTGAGGTCCTTTCGTGTCTCATCATCTAGCATCCCCCGCGCCTGTGTGGTCCTCTGAGGTGGAGGTCTAGTCTTATGCCCCTTCTGTGGGAAAGGGGTCCGTGCAGGAAAAGGTGTTCTAGTCTAGGGGATGGCCCCCTGCAGATCTCTGGTGCACAAAACTGCTTCCTGCAGCGTGAAGGGTCTGTGGGACTTCACCAATCCATGCAGGGGATCAAATAAGCCCTCAAATGAAGGTGTACACCCTCCTAGCCTCTGATAGACCGGAACCATCACTGATACTCGCAAAAACTCTAAGGTGTACTGCTCCGGGCTGCCTGTTTGGCGTAGTTGGGTTAGCTCTCTGAAATGGGCCTCTGGATCTCTCTAGTCAAAACGCTCCACCACCCTCCTGGTGAAGTCCTCATAAGAAGCCACATTGGCATGCCCTAGGGTGGCCAAGCCATGAAACCACCAGTCATGGGCTTCCCCCTCCATGTGCAGCGTGGCCATCTTGATGGCTTCCTATTCTGTCATCCGGTTGAGTTGGAAGTAGGTGTCCATCTTCTCAACCCAAGCCCTAGCCGTGCACTTGGTAGTGCCATCGAAAGTAAGGAAGTACATCTTCCCTATGGTCCTCTGCAACTCGTAGTTTTGGGTTTCCTGTCCTCCATAACCCTTGTTCTTCTCACTTTGCTTGAGCTTGCAGAAATCTCTGAAAGAGAGTGCTTCCCTAAAGTCTGCATCCATAGACTGCCACTCTCTGAAATAGTCTCCCATCTGGATGGGGTCTTCACCTCTTGCAGGTTCGATTTGTGCCACTAGTACGAATGAAGGCAGTGTGGCACGAGTTGGCCCACTGGCTGATTGGTGCTGCACTGCTGGTGAGGGATGATCGAATGGCTGAGAGGCCCCAGAAGTTTCCCCAAACAGAAACCCTCTAGGAGTGGTCATCTCCCTGTTTTGCGACTTGATCTCTTCCAGCATATCTTTCTGACCCTTGGCTAAGTCATTCAAGGCCCTTAGGACGCTATCAAAAGCCATCTCTTCCCTGCTCTTAGGTACCACCATGTCCTCCTCTTCTACCACTGCTTTCCCTCTATCCTCCATGTTTAGAGTAAACTCCAGCTCTCTTTCTATGCTCTGATACCTCAGCCTTCGGTAGGTGATGTTTTGTTGGTCCCCTTCTCTCATAGGAGACAATCCCCACAGTTGAGCCAAGAACTAGGCTATGATACCACTATAATGTTCTGAAATAGGAATACAAGTGATATAAAGCAAATAATTTGTGCAGCCAAATATAAAAACGGAATACACATTAAACACCCATAGAAATGTTGCAAATATGGAACTGCTGAGCCATTTTATTACTGTTTTGAGAGCAAAATACAAATGATAATAGAATGGTGCACCTGGGCTTGTCTCAGACTCTCAGCGGACAAGCATGACCAAACCCAGGTGAGAAAATGGTTGATCCGATGACTACTCCAACTACTACACCAATCTGCACTGCGCTGCCTAGAAAATTGTCTTTCTGCTGAAGTTCGAATGGCTGAACTGTCATCTTCCTATTCCCATAAAATTATATGCTTTTAACCCTGGACTCCTTGGCCTAAACCCAGATTAACCCACGAAGGATTTTGGTTGGTTTAGACTTCTAAAATTCGACCCCCTTGGAGCTCAACTTTAGCTGCAACTGCAAAAGTCGACCTGCTGGAATCTGCCTGTAAATCCTCCTGGAAATGGTCCCAAAGTGTTGGGTTGACCCCTACTATCAATCCCCTGACTTCCCGGATGGACTTCTGGCCTATGGTACCTGCTCCCAAGCTCCACGAAAACTATTGGACTAACCCTCTGTGTTGTCCCCAAGCCCAGTAATTCGCACTGCTGGGATGCTGGCTTTGCTGGCTCCAAAACTCACAAGGAATGCTGGCCTATTGCTGCTTTATCTGTCCTCTAACTCTCCCTGCAAAAGGTTGATCACTGATAGCTCCAACTCCTATGTATTCTCTAGCTAGCCAGAAATACGCACTCCCTGCTTGTTGCAACACACTCTCGGATCTCCTGAAATGACTATGGAACTGCCTCCCTAGGGCAGGCACGGAAGGTCCCCCGAAGAAAAGGTTGAATCTCCCGCTTGAGAGATTCGTGGCTAAATAGCCAATTGACTCAGCGAAACAGCAGAGTGAACAATCAAGTAATTTTGTTTGCAAGGTGTAAGAATGAATCCAAATGAGAGCTTCTTCCTCCTTATAACTCCTTGGGCCTTCCTTGCCTCATGTGGGCCCCTCCATCCACCTATTCGACTTCCCTCCAAGCCATTTGAATGGCCCAGTCCGAATTCTCATGTGGGTGGCCCCCACATTCCACTAGCAGCCAAATAAAGTCGAATTGCCTCCTAAGTCCCTAAGTCGAAAATGATGGGTCCTCTTCCTTAGCCAAAATTGTGCAAAATTGTGTAGCAGCACCCTGTTACAAATGTATTTGAGAAGGGACATGACAGTGACTGTGGCATTGGCTCACTATCAAAGAACACTCAAGAATCCAATGTATCAAAGAAAGAAAAAATAGCTTGGTAGCTGATGTTCTGTAAATTTTGATTTTTGTTAGGAAGATTTTGGAGAATCTAAACATATAGAATAGCTGAAATAGTAGAAATGTACAGGAAAGAAATAGTAATTTTGGACTTTCAGGGCTTGCTTCAGGCCCAAACTCTATACCTTTATGGTTTATTTTTTTCTCTCTGAGGCTCTATAGATGTACTGCTGCATGTCTCATCCAAATTTCTAATACCAAAATTGCAGTTATGGTTTAAAAAAAGGGATCATTAGCCTATTAAAAGAACTTTATACAAATAATTTGATTGAAGGTAAAAGAATTCAAACAAATGACAAGATAAAACAGGTAAATACAGTAAAAGTTTAAGGATTCAACCAATAAAAACTGGTATCTTCCCCTCAAAACAAATGCAATATTGACTATAAATATTTGTCTAAAATTTAAATGTAAAAAGATGCAAAGGATGCAAAAAGGTATACTCTTTCCTACAAGGACAAGTATCTTATTTCTAATAAATTCATTCAAAGGTTCCATAACACTAATAGTAATTTTGATTGTATTCATCATGGATACAACACATAGAAGACCAGACTCTGGCAAGTCCATCTCATTTAAAGATAGGAACTAAAAATTGTGGCTTTCAAAATTCTTAAAAGGTTCTCAGGCAATGAAATAGACCAAAGTCCTGAAATTTTATATTTTAATACCATTTTCTATCTTATTCAACATCATTTATCAGTGGTATGTACTCTCCAAAGAGAATTGTGGATGTCAGCGTGAATTTTATTGTTAAATCAACCCACCCACACATTTACTATAAGAACAGGCCCAGCTTTTGATACCAAAATTTGTGGCCCAGCAAAAAGATCGCACTTTTGGATAATGGAGGCAGTATAGATAGAACTTGGATACGTTGAGGTGTATATCACAGATCGAGGGACATAAAATCAATATATTACCTATATTGTTTCAGTGCACATCATTGCAACTGTAGTCTTTGAAATTTGCTAAAATTGCATTCCATTTTCACAGGTTCTGTTGGACAAGAAAAATTTATTGAGCTGAGAGTATATCCAGCATTTTACAACATGTGACAACCAATTTCATTGTGCTAGTATGCCCAAGAATCTTTGAAGTATAAGAAATGGATTCTCCGCATGAAGTACCCTGGCAAGCATTGAGTAAATAATAGATATGTATTACTACTAGTATTGGATTTCCTGACAATTTAGGCCTTGTTGTGGGGCGGTATGAGGAACAATAAAAATCTGTTGGGTAAATCAAATTATTCTATTGCCCATATTGTCTTGACCAGTTGTGTACGAACTCTTCCCTGGATGGCAATAGCCTTAGTAATGTCATGTGGTCTTACTCGATAATAATCAAACTATTTTATCAGGACATAACTGCCTGGCTGCTTCCTTTTCTAGAATTTAGTGCAAGACTTCTAGAGTGGTAGACTTTGGTGGATGATGATCTTTGATAAAGTACTACTCCATTAAAGAAGTAATTTATAAAAGAAATCTAGGGCAAACAGAAGTCTCACCTTGCATGGATGCACTACAATGTAAGGCAACCAAATTAAAACAAATGCCTTGCTCTTGCGGATTTCTAGAGATTCATTTATGAAGTATCGGGCCTGGGTAGTTGTATTAAGTTGCACACCAAGCTTGGTTCACATAATGCACATATCCATGGGCTGAATCCCAGAGGTATCAATGGATATTGTCTACTGACATAACCACTGCATCTGACTTACCAAGTTGTATATGTTCTTATAACTAGTTTTATCATAACGACCATTGCTTACTAATGACCTAATAACATGATGTGTTTTAAATTTTGAAGGTACCAAACCATGGAGTTATAGAAATCCTAATTAGAAATGTCAGTCAAGCTAGTTATTATCAAAATTATAACCAGTATAAATTCCATTTATAAAGTTAGAAAATTACTGAAGTCAAAAGAAGGTAAATGTTATACATACGGAAATGAGCTAGAGGAGGATAACTTTCGAGATTGTTATTGTAATTATTGAACTGGAAGTTGGAGTTCATATTTTTGCATGGCATTAGACTAAGAAAACTTCTGCTATATTTATAACTCCAGTAGCCATAAGTTGGAACCATTGCTGTGAGAATTACACTTACATAGAGAGCCACAATGCAATCTCACCAGACAACATACCTGGAAGCTACCTCCAAAAGCTTCAGATGGCCTTTATGTAAGGGATTAAAAGACCCAGACAAAATTAATCTTCTTCCTGACTTGGGAACATGTATTCCTGCAAGTGGGATAACCCATAATGAACATTTATTTTTTCAAATTAGTATTTTACAGTAGAACTCACACTTAGCACACTGACCAAGGAGAGAGACAAAACTTTCCATCGACCTTTCTCAAATGAGTAAACTTTCATGCATATTTGTCCAGATAAAAGTTGCTCCAATTGTTGGTCTTCATCATAAGACTCTTCAGACTCCTCAATTACTTCATCATCACGAAACTCCCTAACTGGTTCCATCGAGACCTTGCACGCATTAGCTATTCCCTAACATAATACAACAACATGTAATTGGGATTTGATTTCATTAATAAGAAAGAACATTTTATCATTGATATAGGCAATCAATTTTCATTAAATTTTCTTCAAAAAAAATATTTAATCAAATCCTTATAAACCAAATAATTATTCCAAAAGCCCTGGCAAATAATTATGCAAAATGACAATATGGTTCATGAAGATAAAACTAAATCAAACTATAATGCATTGCAAATACTGGCCAAGAAAGTACAAAATGCAAAATAGCGAAGTAAGCCAAATCTTCTTACATTAAATCAAATTATAAAGCATTTCAAGTTACTAACCAAGAAATTATAATATGCAAAATAGCAAAGTAGCAGACAGCTTGTAACTAGACTTTGCAAGCCCATGAATACTAGTAACTAATTCAGTTTGACTTTCCTATAGAGGAATTGCCATCTAGAAAAGCTACAATGTAATGCTCGTTGCCTCAAAATATAGTAGGCCTTGTGAAAGGCCTCACAAGGCAAAGGCCAGACCTTGTTGCAACAGTGAGGTGGTTTTCCATTGTCACCTCCACAATCCTCCTCCTGCTCTTTAGTGGAATTGCACCACAAGGAAGGCTTCCCAGTATTCACCCTAAAGATATTCTAAGTTAGATGGCTCGAGGTGATGTAAATGAAGGGCTAGGCAAAAATACTTCTTCAATAGACAAGGACACAATTCTTTTGTGTATGAGCAGTGTATCATGTACTAAGCCCTAAGACAGGTATGTGTGGCCTAGGGTTTCAAGATATAGATCAACATATGAATACCTAGGCATACAAGAACCAAGGAAAAGGTTTGCAAATGATTTAATCAAGAAAGAGAAAAGTAAAACCTTCAAAACCCTAGCTAAGGTTAGGGTTTTTCCAGGGAAAAATTGCTTAGGGAGGATGATGTTAGCCCTACTAGGGAAAATTCAACCATGCAAAGTGCTAGATTTTTAGTGTAAAGGATCAACAAAGATGAATTCTAGCTAAGTAAGCCTCAACATCCATAAAAGAAGTGCCTTAATTGAATTCGTCCCTATAATCTAGCCCTAGCAGATTACCTTGAACGACTTAGAAAAATAGAAGAGAGGGAAATTTTGAAGCTTTTGTGTTTTTTGAACATAAGGAGTCCTAGTACCTATTCCTACATGGGTGATGGAGTCTTTAAGGCTAAATTTAAGAGAATATGAATTTATGCTAGGAGTAATGGGGAAAACCCTAGCTTTCACTTGGTAAACCTTAGCTATATTTTTTGTGACGGGAGAATTTAAAGAGGGGAAGCTCCCTAGGAGGTCCCCTGTGGATTTCAAGGAAGATAAATTTAACGTGCAATAATCAAGCAAGATTTTCCATAAATGAAATGCATTTAGACATGGAATAAGAAAAAACCCTAGCATTAATTTATCACGTGAAAAACAATAAAAATATGCAATTAAACTTACAATTCTTCCAAGAAATAGCCTCCTTTCAATCCCAAAAAGACATCTCCAAGACTAAAAGCATTCTTCACTAGCAATAGCTCCAAAAAGATCACATCTACACAAGTAGCAAGTTACAACTATGCTAACTTGAGCTCTTTAAAGGAGTTTGAAATCCAAGAGTGATGACAAGAAAATAGAAAGGAGTTATCCTCTATTTATATGAGGTCAATCACTTCCATTAATTTGTCCAAAAGCCCTATGACAAGTTTAATTTTGAGTGTTCATGAGGAAATTGTGAAACAAGACAACCCAATAACTCAATACAATAAAAGAAGCCATTAATAAGCCACGCGTGTGGGTCGAAACTCCTCCCAAGCATGACATCATGCCCTTTTAGGGCTAATAAAGTTCCAAAAATGCAAGAAATGGGCTAAATGCATCTCCAACCATCATAATCAACCATGGTTGAGAGCAAGCCCCCAAATCAAGCCTCAAAATGTCTCCATATGTCAAAATCTAGCTCTAGTTGTCCTGCATCATCTCCATGGGGGCCATCAAGACAACATGGTGTAGTCTCTCCCAAGTATTGGGGCTCCATGAGGTGGTACAAGCCCTCCCTATTCATCCTATAGGTGACCATCATCATCTAGACTCTGGATCAAGCCATACCCATCAAACAGTGTCAAGGCCAACATGGGGGCATGTTGGGTCTACCTGGTACAACATCAAGAATCTTCAACACTAAGAAAAGTGAGTTCAGAGTTTCAACATCTGGGGGTGCTCTGAGGTGTTACTACTCTATGAAGGACCACCTGGCAAAACCATCCCAAACTCAAGTGAAAGCAACCACTCATTACAGATAATGGCCATAAATGCATAGTAAGACTTCAAACAGGGATCACCTTCAAATATCTAACTAGACCAAATCCCATAAAAGTGTTCCCTACCTTGTTAGAGGTGGCTAGCCGCTAGATAGTCAACCCTATTAGGTGCTTCCAGACCCTAAGGGGAGGTAACATGTCCAAGGTCAACCCTTCAATTCATAGGCATTTGTGATAGTGACGGCAAAGGAGGGGAAAGACTTCTTGGCTAGGTGTCATGGCCATAGGATCAGTTGATGGAGGTCCATCATCCTGTGTGTATAGATGCATGGAAGGAGTAATCGTGGAGGCATGAGTTACCCATTTCCTCGCCCTACCTTTTCCACCCCTCTATTGTGCCTTTTAATTCTTTTCAATAATGCTTTGATAAGGAGAGTAGCTAAGGTGTCCAAGCTTGCTTTTAATGATATAGAATTTATTTACCCTATAAGGATGAGTCAGTTTCTCGCTCATCAAGGTTGGGACATGCAAGGGTTCCTTATCATGTGATAGAGCATCTAGTGCTCAAGAATCGAGTGATGGCTAATGAAGGGGTAGAGCTCATCCTCAGCTTTTTCCCACGTGCTAATCAATGTCCTAGCAATCTTTTGGATTTTAATTTTCCCTTTTCTTTTGTTGTGGCCATCTTACGCTTTTATCTTTCTCTTGGCTACATCAACTTCCAAGGCAAAGTTTTCCAACCCTGACAAAGATATGGATGTGAGGGTGCCAAATCCCAATGAAACAATGACAGCAAACCTAAAAGATGGATGTGCCATCAAGGGAATGATGTAAGGTGTTAAGTATGGAATGGTTATGGACATGCTACTTCAATCCAAGTTTCCCAAGTAGTGCCCCTCCTATGACCCTAAGGAATCAGAGGAGGTCCCACTAGACTAGGGCTAAAGACTAACCCCCTTTGTAAAGTGAGGGAACAAGTGTACAATGAAAATCGGTCAATAAACTAGATCACCCCTTTATCCATGTTAGAGTGCCCAAAACATTAAGTAAAAGCACTTGATTGCAAAATGGTTGAAGTACTTGTTGAGTGGTGAACCAATGTCCTTCAAGAGGAATGTCAAATGGTGACAAGTGTATGATCGGTGCAAATGGCGGAGAAATGTGGCATATCATCGTAACTAAGCAATGTATAGGGTTGTTGGTTGATTGGTTATCCAAGATAGTAGAATTAGCTTTGCGAAATCGTCAATAAGGAGATTCACTAAGAAAATCAATCAAGGATTCCTATTCTTTCCCTTCCTAGGCAGTGGAAAGAAAGGCCTCAAAGAGGATTACAATGGACTAGGGGTGGGATATAACCACAAACGTGAAGCAGAGGACCAACTATACAGTCAAAAGTGGTCAATCATCCAATTTGACCCATGATCCATACTATAATGCCTCAAACCATTAAATGAAAGCACTTGATACAAAAATGGTTTGCATACCTCATATTTGAAGACCCACTTTCATAGGATGAACTAGCAAGATGAAAGAAATGATTGATCAAAGAGTGACTGAGAGGAAACTAGGAGTGGCTATCTGTGGATGAAAGTGGGGTTGTTGACTAACAAGTTGGACCAAAGGGGGGAAATTTTTCCCCTGGGAATTACTCACAGGTTGGTGGAACAGTTCTTAACTTGACCCTTTCAGAAGATAGGTATATATGATAGGTGTTATGGATTGGGGTGGACTTCATCAATAGAGTCATAGTCTTATGCTAAGTTATATCAAACCATTGTCCATGAGTGCCTTTGTAGAGGGAGCTCTTAGCTTCCTTGAGTCACCTTCCTCACCTTTGTTTTTCCAAGCCTCCATATTTTCCCTTATCTTACTTTACATGACTTGCCTAACAAGCGTCATTGATTATCATGTAATAATGACATAACTCCTTTTACTGATGAGCAATTTATCGCTTCATAGGGGATGGGATGTTCATGGATACTCTCGGGGACAAGTGGCTATATAAGAGGGGGTAGAGCTCAAGCTATAATTTGGCATTTTCTTTCTTTACATCCATTGTTATTCTTTGCATTTTGGTGTTTGGCTCATGCCCTTTCCTTTCTTACAATTGCATCAATGTTGGGTATATACATGTAATATCCCCATTTAAATTATTTTGTAATCCTCCTAGACCTTTCCCCAAATTCCCTCAAAAAAATTTACGAAATATTTTTTCCGTAAAGTTTAATTAAATTCAAAAGGAAAATTTTGGAGAACCCACATTTTAATTTAAATCCACACAAGAAAAATAAAGAGCCAATAACCACAATTTCCAGATAAAATTCCACAGCAAAATTCCAGCCAATTTTTATTAATAAATTTTGGGGAAATTTACACAAAAATTATTCATGGAACCTGTTAGTAAAATTTGGTTGGTTCCCCCTTAAATCAACTCGGCCTCCTCCAAGAAAAAACCTTGCCACATGCAACCTCGTCCTTCTGGTTGCAATTTGACCCTCTAAGCAATTCAGCCCTCCTCTTGGGAAATATTTCGGCCTCCCACAAACAAATCATTCCTCCTTGAAGATATATGTACTGTTGTAATTGGACCCTTCTAGACTTCAACTTTAATCCTCCATCTCTAATGTTTGCCAATCAAGAAATTGAAGTGGTTCTCCCTCTTTACTAGCTAGGGTGGTTGTTTCACCATCGAAACTAATCGCCACCAACTAGGGTGTATAGTTCCAACACTAAATCTAGGATCTCCACAAGGGTTTCCCCTCACACAGTAAGCTACTAGAGCTCCAAAATCAATTCACCAAATATCCAATCATGTCCCTGAATGAACTCTCATCTTTCTTTTTATAATTTTCCCCATCCAAATACCATGGGTCAAATATCATGGGTCGTTGTGTGCAAGCCCCTTCGATGTGTGCCTGAAGGGGACTATCGTCTCAAAGTATGACAACTCTGTTGGATGCCAATGCACCTAACTGCTCCTCATCGATGGCTGACTCCAAGGATGGTTGCTCATCCTCCTCCACCATGGGCTCAACATGAGCCACTAACTACCCCCCACAGATAGCTCATCATGCATAACATCCTCAACAATCAACGATAGGTAGCTACCATCTGGAAACTTTGTCACGGCTCTGGATAACTTTGCACCTGCTAGCACTTCATTATTGGACATGTCTCCGGGCACCTCACCAATCTATTGTGGGCTACTACCACCTTAAAACTCGAGCACGGCCGACACCTCATCAATAGATGGCCCTCTGAGTGTATGCTTTACTCTTTCCACAAGGGTGTCAACTGTAGCTACCAAAGGGATCTCCATCAAGGGTGACTCCTGCGTCAGACTGGACACATCGACACGCTCCTCACACTTGTGTGCCCACACCTCATGCTCAACCTCCTCCTCAGGCTCCTAATATCTAAATCCAGGTCTCCACAAGCAAAAGCGCCCCCTGGTCTTACCCTTTAACTGTCCCTATCATGTCTTGACTCTTCTCCTTTTGAGGAGATTTGGTGCCCTGATTCTGTCTACTTTCCCCACATGGTGTAGATGGTTGCTCCCCTACGGCCTACACACCCTTAGTCTCTCTATTGTAAAGATGAGGATGGATATGGTCCAACACCTTCCTCAACTAGGCCAATCTTTCATTGTTCCAACGGACTCCACCCTAGAATTCTCGCATACTAAATCTTCCTTGAGCCATGGGTGGTCTATGGTTTAACCTGTCATTGTGCATACATGCCCAAATCTTCCATGATCTAGTTGGCTATCCCACAGTTGGCCAAGATCATGGCTCTGATACCAATGTAATATTCCAAATGGAAAAATACCATAGATAACAAAATCAATGAACTAGCTACAGCTACTAAATTCAAAAATGCACAACCATACACATTTGAATCATGGGCAAAAACTCTAAGTAATATGAGTACAATCAATGAGATAAGAGGAAGTTGGGCTTTTGCTACAGCAAGCTACGCAAAACTCACGTTGGAATTGTGATGCCTGAGTGCTAGAGTGATTCCACCAAAAACTTTTGCGCTGCCCCGAAAAATTACTGCCACTGCTATTATAGGTGAACTCAGATTTCGGCCCTCAAATCTACTCCAAACATTCTGTAAAATTAAATGTAGGCTCTCCACACCAGCTCCAACAAAACCCAGAAATATCTCACAGACCCAAGTGGTGGAAATGGTCCCAGGGTAAACTGCGCCCTCCTCCAACAATTTTTGTCATTGGCTGTTGAATGGAACTAGAAATTCTGCCCTCAAAAGAGCTCAGAAAATTTTGTAAAATTAATCCTAGCCTCCTCTCACCAAACCCACAAGAACCCAAAAAGGTTTTGGGTTGAATCCAACATGCCCCGGTGACCCCCAAGAAGTATGTGTGGCTCCAACTAGCTAGAAAAGTGCCCTGTAGAAGGAATCCTATTGTAGGAAGCCAAATCAATTCCTAGAAAATCTTCTCCAACCCTTGCAATCGCTCCTCCAAATCTCTTTATCTCTCGTTGCCCAACTCCAATGAAATTTCCCTGTTTTCTATGGTTGCATAGTAGATGTCCAATGATCTCTATGCAAGCCTAGATTTTAGACAATTCGGCCCTCCAAAATACAACACTCTCAACCCTACAAAATACCAAGAGGAAACTTGCCCTTCCAATGGATAAATTCCTGCAAAATCTCCGGCCCAATCTCCACTTCCTGCTAGCTCCTCTCAACCCACGAATTCCCTTTTTGCGCCCTAAGAAAAACACGCCCAAGCTGATGAATGATCTGCAAATTAGCTCCTCAAACACCCGGAACAAACTCCCCCTTACTCTCCTAGGGTGACACTCGAAGTTCACCGAAGGTAGAGGTGGAATTCCCGCTTGGGAATCCCTTGTGCTAAACAACACTAGTTGTCTTGGCTAAACAGCTCAAGAGAACTTGTGTTCATAAGTAACGTTGACAAAAGATGCAAATGAAGGCTTCTTCTCCTTATTTATAATAGTTGGCCTCCTTTTCTCCCTTGGTGGCCCCCACTCTTTCTCTCTCTTAATTCGCAACCCCTCCTCTCTCTCTCTCTCTCCTCCAAGAGTGTGAGTTCCCTCCTTGGCCAAATTTCTCTCTCTTGTGGACCCCACGTTCCACTAGAGCTGCAATTTCCCTTTTTCCTCCGAAGTCCCAATGTCAGAATTGCCTCCTCTTCCAAAAATCGTCTCTAATGCGGAAAATCAAAATTAGGGATATTACAATGGATCATGGTAGGGTTGCTAGTTGGCAAACCACAAATAGAAGAAATATTTTCTCCTAGGGTTACCCATACATGTGGGTGGTAACAGGGCCTACACTAACCTCCCCACTTTAGTGGTACATAGGAATTAGTCAATTAATGAGCCCATCTCCCTTGAATAAGGCCCATTAGATAAATAGTGGATAGTTAATGTAAAAGGGTCCTCTTTATCAAATAAGGTCCACTACATAGTTGGGACTCATCAATGATGAGACCACAAGTAGTTATGTTCTTGCTATTAAGAATTTATTTATAAGGATAGAAGCCTATGGAATGTTTTGTCAAGTATTGATGTATCTAATTTTTTGCATTTATATGAATATCTTGTTTGTGGCTCAATTCTAAGGGTTAAGAATCACTACAGATGCAGAGTGTGGTCAAGTACAAATCTAACTGAGAAATTACATCAATGAAAGTGGAGTCTTTGCTGATCTACATGCAACTAAAGATCGAGAGAGGTTGAATCATATAAAATGGTGAAACATATATGGCAACTCTACCACACATCTACACAAATTGGCAAAGAGGGTGTTTTCATAGGTTGTGAACACTTCTTTTGCGGAGAGGTATTTCAGAAAATATAGTTTCATCTATAACATGAAGAGAAATCAACTTGAATATAGACAAAAAATTTGTTTTATGCGAAGAATGTTAACACATATACAACTTGGGACAATAATCCAAAGGCGTCTCATTTGGAAGATGGAGCCATACCTTTAGAGTCTTGCAGGCTAAACTTTTTGCTGACGGGACCTGTGATGATGATCATGCAACAGGGATGCCACCCCCATCCACCACCATTGTCAATGTTAGCAAGTTTCCTGATGTAGCCACTTTAGCTTCACAACCTACAGTGTTGTGTGTGTGGGGGGCGGAGGGTGTAGCACATGGTCATGTTCTATTGTTTATAAGCCACGAGAAACAAAACTAGAAGTTTCTCGTGCCAAGATAAAAGAGTAGTAGATAGTAGAACTATTTATCTTTTTCCGTTTAGAATCTACTTTCTAAAACTTACAAGTCCTTTGTCTTTATTATGGCCTATTTTTTGAACAATATATCCTAGTTTAAGTTTGAATATTGAATTGTTGACTACAAATTACAACACTTTGTTCATAAATATGATGTTCTATTTCATTTCACAGCTGATATATCTATTATAGTTTATTGATGATAAATATTATCTATAGAAACCTGAAGGTTGATACTATGGTTGATCATTTGGTGACAATGTTATAACTGCTAGAATCTAGATAATGTATGGTATATGTCTACTAAATAGTTGGCGTTTTAATGATTATTACTAATCTAGTAGTAGTTAAACCTCTGTTTCCATATTTCCTGCAACTAATTTGACATTTTGCATGTTTTTTTGGACATATATGCATCAAAATATCCTGAAATATATATCATTTAAAGAATGCTCCTAGGATGCTTCATTCTCAGAAGCTTCTGAAAATTTAACCCATTCCTAACAATGTAGGTCTAATCCTCTATTTGTCTTTTCATTTTGTTTTTCATTTTATATTGGAGATGTTCAACATGCAGCCTGGTCTTAGATGTACATGTAATAATTTTCAGTTTCCTTAACTATTGATGGCTATAAATGTACATTATATAGATTTAGTTTTATTTTATTCTTTCTAGTCTCCTAGTTCACAATTTTCAATATGTTGAATTTGAATTACCACCTAACATCCTTGGAAGACCAAAAAATAGTGTGGGGATAAAAGAATATTAGACAAGCCAATCAATGCAATGAATAAAAAGGAATATTATCTGTATGGAAATAACAGCACAAAATAACATTTCAGCCTTGATTCACTAATATTGAAAATAGAATCAAGCAGTTTTTTACTGGATTTAAAGCTTCACTAAGAATAGTTACATTTTAGGCACCTACCTTGATTAAAAACTGACTAGAGAGTGTGTCTTCTTCTTTACGGTCCCTTAATCCCTGAAAAAAGCAGCACAACAAGCAAAAGCTTCGCAGATGCACAGCAGTTTATTGAAATAGATTAGCACAAATCTCTCAAGTCACATTGCCCATTTAAAAGCATTAACATATGCAAAATTTGCATTTCCCTTGAACCATGGAAACTAATAATGCTAAAAAAAATTACCTTTGACAAAACAACACGATACCTCCACATCCGTTCAGATGTTCTTGCAGACACATAACACCTAGACAAATTTATCAAAATATCATCATATTTATCAAAGCTTTCAACAAAAATTCATAACTCGACATCTATGTGAGCAGTAGAACTTTCAAATTGTCACATCACATTTGCAACGATACAACAAGTGAACACTATTGTCCTATATTCAAGATAAAACACCACAAACTAACACCACCATGATGCACAAGAGAGAAATAATACTAAACCTATGATCTCCACGCTTTGAGGGAACAGATGCTAGAGCTCCTACAAAGCCAATCCCCAATACTGGCATTCCTGTTATGCAAAACCCCAAAGAATAACACGTTTAGTCTTTGCCAATGATTACAAGCAATGGATCTAAACCAAGAAGTCCTTACAAAGTTATTGAATTAAAGATCAACGAATACTATGGAAACGGGTATCTTTTAAAATATTTGAAGTATATGCTCAAGTAGTTGCCAATTAAAGAATCTCACAAACTATACTAAAGAATCAAACATTAAAAGATTCTTTGAGGCCTCTTGGTCATTGCTTCAAATGAGGATTATGAACCATTGTAGAGTGACTTAGCTAAGACTCACAGGGTTTGGCCGAGTCTCGCCGATTCCTGGCTGTGGTAAGTAGTTGCCTAAGACTCACACTTGAAACACGACACGCGCCACTCATAAGAAACTCGCTTAACTTATGGGAAACTCGACGCAAATTCACCATACTCACCACAAAGTTACAAACTAGGCATCAAAATCAAGGTTTTTTTCTCTTTTCCAAGTTGTTGTCGAGTCATAGGCTTGTTATCCCCTCACTTCTAGGGGTAACTAGAGATTTTTCTTCAATGATCCACATTACAGACAGTGGTCCCAATGATGACATCCAGCATCCTCCATGGATAGTTTTCCATAGATGCCTCTCAAATTGTGCTCAACTCACTCACTTGATAATATTGGTCTTTGACACATATGAGGTGCAATTGTCGATTACTTCATATTAAGTGTTTACATTCAATATATGTGTCTTATCATGGGTCAAATCAGATAATAAATCATGATGTTGAGAAGTTATGTGTTTTTCCTTGTTTCACCTTGGTGGTCATCATCAATATCCACTCATGGGGACAAGGTTACTGCTAGGGGGCTTGATAAGGATAACATGCCCATGTCCTTTCCATACTTAGCATACTCCATCTATCCCCTCTCCATTGTCCTCTCTCTTGGGTTCGATGTTACAAGTATACCAAAAAGGTTCATGCTTCATAATCCCATGAGAAGAAGGGTCTTGTATACCCAAGGTTGATGCAACTTTAAAGAAAAAAAGGAGAAAGAACACGATATGAATTTTAAACAATGGAGCACGACTCTTATAAGACTCGTGAAGACTCACGAGTCAAAAGCTGAAACAAGGCTAGAGGCCAAGACTTGCGCTTAAGACTCGTCAAAACTCGCCAAGACCCGTGGACTCACCAAGACTTGCACATGGACTCATATAAGACTTGCGGTAGACCTAGCGCAGACTTACTTGACCGAAATTTGATTTGTTTTTTAATTTTCTTTGTTATTTTTGAGATCTGGTGGAGGGAAAGGGAAAATGGAGGGAAGGAAATGCTTTATAAGCACCTTCCTCCCTTTCATTTCCCATTCACTAGTCATTTGACTCATTTCTCATTCACTAATTGTTGACTGAAGGAGCTAAGTGACTCCATTGCACAGTGAAGGAGCTCTTGTAGAGACTGAAAGAGTTGAGTGACTCCATTACACAGTGAAGGGGCTCTTGCAGGAGGCTGAAGGAGGTTGCAGGAGGCTAAAGGAGGCTTCATAACACCCAGCTTCATCACAAGCATGTGGGCTTCATGAAGCTTGATTATTTGTTTCAAATTTTTTTGTTTTCATTTCAAAAAAAAAAATCCTTTCTTTGACTTGTTTTAGGCCTTGTGGCTAAGTTTCTCAGCCACACAAAGCCAAAAAACTCAACCTGCATGCCCTGTAGCTAAATCTCTCAGCCACACACAAGGCCAAAAAGTTCTCCTATAGGCTATTACATAAATTAAAAAATTTAAATTTAGAGCTAAATAATTTTATATTTTCTTCTCTTCCAGATTCCATGCCTCTGAAGGGTAGTAGAAAGCCTCGTGATTCAACATGGGCACATTGTGTCTGAGTCATTCTCGGTGATGAACAGCAAATCAAGTGCAATTATTGCAGTGCCACAATGTATGCGGGCATAAACAGGCTGAAATACCACATAACTAGAATTCCTAGGAATGGTGTGGTGTTTTGTGATCATTGCCCTCCAGAAGTCATTGCTGAAATGGCAACTTCTTTGGACGACATTAGGGAACAAAACTCTAAGAGGGCAAGAATAAAGGTTGAGGTTTTTGGGATAGGTAGATTTCAGATGGCACCACCGGATCAAAGTGCAGGTAACTCCTCTTCAACTGTTGTGACAAACAAGAGTGTAACCTCTCCTTTCTTCCTTCCTTGTACCACTCCAGGATCTTAGCCAACCTTGGAGAGTTTTAATGAAAAGAAGAGCAAGGAGGCAGATATCGCAATGAGGATGTTTTGGTACCATAATAGTCTTTAATTCAAACATGAAGTCTTACTTTTATCATCCCATGGTGGATGCCATTGCAAGTGTTGGCCCTAGATACAAAGCCCCATCTTATAATGCACTTAGGGGGAAAGACCTAGATGAGGAGCTCGAGTATGTCAAGGCACAATTGGAGAGCATTAAAAGCACATGGAAGTTTATAGGTTGCACAATTATGAATGATGGATGGACAGATCAGAGGGGCAGAACAATAATAAATTTTGTTGTAGCTTTCCCTAAACAAACCATGTTCCTAAGATCCATTAATGCATTTGCACATGTAAAGGATGCGCGTTTGATTTTTACATTGTTGGCTGAGGTAGTGGAGGAAATTGGGCTTGCAAATGTTGTCCAAGTAATCACGGACAACACAGCAAATTATGTGGTAGTTGGAAGGTTGCCTTGTGCCAAATATCCCACCATTTTTTGGACTTCGTGCACTACCCATTGCCTAGAGTTGATACTAGAGGACACCGGGAAGTTGGAGTGGGTGCAAGATGTTGTGCAAGAGTGCAAACAAATGACCAAGTATATTTATAACCATGTTTGGGTGTTGAACCTTATGAGGCAATTCAAAGAGGGTGAGCTTAGTCGCCCAACAATTACACCGTTTGCTACAAACTTTCTTTCCCTACAAAGCCTTTTGTATGAGTACCAAGCTTTGAGAAGAATGTTTTGTAGCCAGCAATTGCTATTTTGGAAAGATAGCACAAAACTAGAAGCATTGGCTATGAATGCATCTCTTCTAGGTGATGGTTTGTGGGAGAAAGTCACTGAAACTATCAGTTTCACTAAGTCCCTTGTGAAAGTCTAGAGAGTGATGGATGGAGGGAAACCTGCAATGGGATATATTTATGAGGGCATAGAAAGGGCCAAAGAGGCCATCAAGGCTTTCTACAAGGGAGATGACTCTAAATATCTCCCTTTATGAGAAATTATTGATCCCAGGTGGGACAAGTAGTTGCATTCACCATTAATGGAGTGGGAGAATATCTCAATCTAAGCTCATTGTATAATAAGGGGTCTAACATTCAAAAGGATCTTGAGGTGATGAGAGATGTCACGATATGCATTAAGATGTTCCCAAATCAGGATATTCAGGACAAAACCAACATGCAACGATATATGTACAAGGAAGCATCTGGCATGTTTGGATTCAGCTCAAGCCAACATCGTAAGGACAAGAAAATGCCTTGTAAGTGCAAATTGTTAGAACTTAGCTTGTAATTTTGCAAGTTCTCTTTTATATGTTTGGCGTTGTAAACTGATAATCTTTGTTCTTATTTTTTTATAGCTCATTGGTGGATAGATTGTGGCTTTCAGGCACCACATTGTTGATTTCTGGTAGCATCGGATGTGCTCTAAGCCTCAAAATTTGCAGGGAGGCTAGGACACATGTATTCCAGAATACCCAGAAATCGTTTTAGGAAACTCCTCCAGGAGACAGTTTTATTAAAATAATTAATTATTTTTAATGGATGTCTAAGTCTAAACTTAGGAAATTAAAATAATTAAAGGGTGTTAATTAAACTAGGGGTGAAACTTCTAGAAGAAGACGAGGATCAAGTTAAAATGATCTGAGCCATTGATTAGAATCTAATCTGGGCCATTGATTGATCAACGAGAGGATTATAAGAAGAGACTTGATGAGCATTTGGAAAACACATCAAGTGAGAGATCAAAGATCGATTTTCTCAAGAGAGCAGTGTAGCAGTTGCCGGAGAGGTCATCGAGGAGATTTCTTGCAGTGAGGGGCAAAGATAGTTTTCCGGTTGGAGAGTTTCTTGATCTGGGGATACATTGCAGAGGAGGCAGAGAGAGATCTAGAAGAGGCAGCGTAGAGCCACGTTGGGCAACATAGAGCCATGCTGAGGCAATGCAGAGCTTGAGAGGAGATTTGAAATTTGCTAGAGAGTCGAGTTTTAGAGCCAAAAGTCGGAGTGTGAGACCGAAAGTGAAGAAGAGTCGAAATTTCATGGGAAAATTAACCAACAAGTAGGGTGACGCAGAGCCTAGTAGCTATGACACTAGACTGCGTAAGCTGATGCAAAGGCAGTGTGGGGCTTGCCATCCAGAGCCTGGATCAGTATCGAATTTCCAGTGATAGTGTGAGGTATTTCTCACTAATTCTTTGTCAGTCAGATTCTCTATATCAGATATCCAGTAAGGCATCCAAAGATTGTATTCAAAAATTACTGCATCATAATACAAACCCTCAATTGTTGCACTGGTTTTCCCGCATTGGGTTTTTCCGAGGACATTTGTCCAAAAAAACGGTGTCAATTGTGTGCGTTATTAACTTATTTCTTCTTGCTCAGTTCTTGTTTCCATGTATTATTTATGTTGTGAAGGCTACAGTTGTATTTATTTCGATGTTTACTTGTAATATTGTAAATAGCTTGTAAGAGAATTAGCAAGTAGGAGAAATAACATCAGATTGCTGCAGTAGAGATTTGGGTCACCAGATTTTCACACACATTACAAGAATTCGCCATCAAAGTTCTGAGTCAACCCTGCAACACTTCTAGTTGTGAGTGCAATTGGTTGGTATTTGTAATATTCCTACTCGGAATTAACATCATAATCAAAACAAAACACCACATGCAACACAAAAAAATCAACATGCAATTTGTCACCCATTAATTTAGCCAAAAACTACGCCAAGCTGATCCATTTTAGTATCAAAGAGGATTGTACAACATATGTATGGAATGTGTGCACCTAGGCTTACTAAAGCAAGCTAGACATGTTAAATTTTCAGATTGTTCTATGTTGTATCAATTACTTTAGCCAAATTCAATTTTTCAATTAGCAATCTTTCCAATAACAATTAGTCTTTCCAATCATCAACAGTAATTGAAGATAGAACAATAAATGCAATGACAAAGGAGACAATCAACACATCAACAAGAGACACCAGGTTTGGTCAAAGACCAGGGAAAAACCCCACTAGGGGGAAAACCCTTTGAAATTCTTCTTCTATTAGATTGTCATAAAATGTTCAACAGAGAGTACAATGAGCCCAATACAATATCATCCAGCAAAACAACCCAATAACATTCAGAAATATGTTTCCAACATCAAAATATATCAAAGACAACTTTTCTTGTTTGCAGTGAACTGCGGTCAACTTCGGTCAACAATCAAATCTAAGTCAAACTTCTCGCTCGCATGGAGGAGGAGCTGTGCGAGCGACTAAAGGCTTCCAGTCGCTCCCTTGAGCCTCCAAGCTGACGACTGTGGTCTAATTTGTCCTGTGACAAGCCAACAACTATAGCCAAAAACCCTAAAATAGATGCGAGCCTTGGACCCTGTAATTTTGGAGTTTTGCGAACTTCTTTTGTCGTCCTAGCCTCAGACCTATGCGAACCAATCAATGAAGAAGAGAAGAAGAAGATTCTTGGTGATGTCCAAATGAGCTTGAGGTCACTTGTATTTATAGGCTTCCATGGGTGTCCAATTTGCTTTAGGGTCGACCTGTCCAAATACGCATATGTGGGCTTTTCTTCATAAGCACACTTTCTCTTGTCCAACTTTGATGACCTTTAGGTCGATTTTGGTCCTCTCGAAAAGAAGAATTCAATGCAATCATCATCTCCATCAAATGAGCTATCCAAAGTGGAATTTGACCATAGTTGCATAATTTAACAAGACAAACCCCATGTCAGAAAATGTGTTGCCCGGATGCTAGAAAGTGCTTCCTCTTCACTGTGCGCCTTGGAAATCTACTACTGTTGGCTGGAAAGGGACTGTTGTTTGACCTCTCTAGAGTGCTCGAAAAAATTTATAAAATTAACCTTGGGCTCTCCTCACTAAACCCACAAAGACCCAAAAAGGGTTGGGCCTAGTTCCAACCTTCCGAAATTACCCCCAATTAGTGTGAGTTCCTCCTCCAGCTAGGTAATTCGTACTACCTGAGAATCTACTGCCAAATCCCTCCAAAATAGTTGAGAAGACCCTCCAATAATTCTCCTTATGTCTCCTAGCAAAACTCAGCCTCAAACTCTCGGTCAAGCCTCCACAACAAATGCACTCCTCAAGTGACTGCACAGGCCCAGTAAATCCACCTTTGCACATGCCTAGGAATAAGAAATTCGGCCTAAAGAATGGCCACCCAATCTACCCTCCAATCCTCTTGGGGTGGCCCCCACCTTCCACTAGGAAAACAATTTGCCTCATCTTCCTTTGTTGGAGACTCCTTAAGCCAAAAATGCCAAGTGGGGTCCTCCTAACCCACTTTTCCTATGTCTAAGATGGCAAAACTTCAAAATTGGCAAAAATGGTAATTTACTTAGCAAAATGGCTAAGTAGGAATACCATAGTCCTCCCTGCCCAAATGTTCCTTGTCCTCAAGTAACTGCAGTTATGGGTGTTGGAGTACCTGTTCCCCTTCCCAAGTGGCATCCTCCTCTAGCAAGTCCTTCCACTTCACCAAAAACTCCCGAACAGTGTTGTTCATGAGCCTCCTCTCTCTCACCCCCAAAATAGCCTCCGGTACCAACACCAAATGCCCCTCATCATCCAAAGGGGGAATATCAGTAGTCGTTGTCACCTATTGTCCCAAAGCCTTTTTCTGGCATGAGACATGAAATACCTTGTCCACCTTGCTCCCAGATGGGAGCTCCAACTCATAGGCCACCTCTCCAACCCTCTCGATCACCCTATAAGACCCATAGAAAACGTGGTTTGAGCTTCTCAGCTCCCTTCTGCTTTAGATTGGACTGCCTGTATGGTTGGAGTCTCAGAAAGACTAAGTCTCCAACCTCAAAATGTCTCTCAACCTTGTGCCTGTCTAGGTAGACCTTCTATTGACTTTGGGTTGTCTATAAATTATCCTTGAGAGCCCTAAGGATGTCCTGGCTCTCCTATATCCAATCTTTGGCCCCTGGGGCCCTACCGTCTCCAAACACCAATTCAAAAAATGTCAGAGCTTCATAGCCATACAGAGCATGAAATGGAGACATACTTATCAACATGTGTAACGTGGTGTTGTAGCAGTACTCTCCAAGGTGAAGCCATTTCACCCATGCGCACTACTACCCGATCACATAGTTGCGCAAGTACCCCTCCAACCACTTATTCACAATCTCTGTCTGGCCATCAATTTGTGGGTGATAACCGGTACTGGGTGTGAGCTCAGTCCCCACTAACCGAAACAGCGCCTGTCAAAATCCCCCCATAAATCAGTTGTCCCTGTCACTCACTATGGCCTTGGGGAGACCATGCAACCTAAAGACCTCCCTAAAAAACAACTCAGCCACCTATGAAGCTGATGACTGGGAGGGTATGGTGAAGAAATGGGTGTATTTGGTTAGCCTGTCGACCACTACATATATGCAATCCCGCCCTTGCGCTGTTGGTAGTCCTGTAATAAAATCCATGGATATACTCTCCCATTTCCTCTCAAGAATGGGAAGGGGTTGCATTAATCCCGTGGGGTGTGTCTGCTCTCGCTTGTTCCTATGACAAGTATCACACTTTTGTACGTGCCTGAGAACATCCACCTAGAGGCCCCTCCACGTGAAATGCTCCCGAATAGCTCTATATGTCTAGAGGAACCCCTGATGTCTTGCTAGTGGAGAGTCATGCGCAGCCTACGTAATCCTCTCCCTCAAATGCGAACCAGGTACCAAATAGATCCGGTTCTTGTAGTAGATCACCTCATCCATCACACAGAACTGGTCATCTGCATGGGTGTCATCTAGGTTCTCACAAGCCTGTCTGTCGTTAAAGTACTCTACCAGTAACTGCGCCCTCCAATCCTGGTAGATACTCATGAGGGATAATGTCGCGGGCCTCCTGGATAAAGCATCAACTACTACATTCTACTTGCCCTAGACATACTCTATGTCAAAATCGTAGGCCTAGATCTTGCTGACCCACTTTTGTTGCCTCTCGTTGATCTCTCTCTGCGCCAAAAGGATCGAACACTATTGTGGTCAATCTTCCCCTAACCCTGTTGCCCACCAAATACTATTGGAATTTGGCCAACATCTCCTTGTCATATATAGAATAGAGCCTGTCATGACTAAGTAGTTTCCAACTCTCGAATGCTATGGGGTGCCCACCCTGCGTCAAAACAGCCCCAACATCCTCACCAGATGCATCACACTCTAGTACAAAGTGTTGCAAAAATAGCAATATTATCGTGATAAAATCAAAAAATCGAGGTTTTTTCACTTAACCGATAATATCGCGCGATTTTTACGAAAGTTTTTTTTTCACAAAAAATCACTGAAAAAACTGCAGAAGGAATTGTGGACTGTTACAAACAAATCTGAGATCCATTACTTGGTTTGAAGAGTCTAGTGTGTCTTCTGAAAATCGATGGCATGATGTGACAACCAGAACTTGTGGAACGAATGTATCAACGCTAGACTGCCATTTTTGTATTCTCTGCATTGTCTGCAATTCAATCTCTGCGTTGCTTGTTTGTACGCCCAGAAATCAGTTTTAATGTGTCAAATTGAACCTGCGTGGAGCTTGTTTGATTCCTGTTAATCATGGAAGGAATGAGAATGCCCAGCAGTGTTGGCTCTTGTCTATTAGTGAAACACCCAGATAATGCACCCAGCAAGCGTTGTAGCATCAGGGCACTGAAAGTTGGATACGAACCTTTGCATTGAGAATACAGTTATGTGTGTTTGAGGGATATTGTAAAAAGGTGGCTTCATCAGCACTGAATGGTATTGGCCCAAGAAATATATACCTGGAGCTGCAACGGTTATTATTTTTGTATTTTCCGATTTTTTCCCGATTTTTTCTCGATTTTTTCCCTATTTTTTCCGATTTTTCCCCCTCGCCGATATTATCCTGATTACGATTTTCACAACATTGGTACAAACGGCTTTGAAAAATCTGGCAGCGCTAACACCCGATAGCTGCTCATCACCTGTTTGAGGCGCTCAAAAGCCCCCCTACGCTACATTTGTCCACTCAAACACACCTTTCTTGGTCAGATCGGTGAGGGGTGTTGCCAATAGTGAAAACCCCTTCACGAACTTCCTGTAATAGGTGTAGATGCCCAAAAATCCCCGTAGCTCAGTCACACTCTTGGGTGTAGGCCAATCCAATATGGCCCTGATCTTCTCTTGGTGCACACACACCCCATCCTCTTCGATGATGTGGCCAAGGTATAGCATCTTTGTCAGTCCAAACTCACATTTGGACACCTTGGCATATAATTGTTGCTCCTCAAGAATACGAAGCACCTCCTCCAAATGCCTCAAGTGCTCCTCCCAAGTCCTGCTATAGATCAAGATGTCATCGAAGAACACCAACACGAACCTGTGAAGCTGCTTGCAGAACACGTGGTTCATGCAAGACTGGAAAGTAGCAGGGGCATTGGTTAGCCCAAAGGGCATCACCAAAAACTTGAAATGCCCATAATGGCACCGAAAAGTTGTCTTCGGGATGTCCTGCTCCCAAACTTTGATCTGGTGGTAGCTCGAGTGCAAATCAATCTTAGAGAAGTATTTAGCTCCTCTAAGTTCGTCTATCAGCTCATCTATGCACGGAGTCAGGTACCAGTTGTTCAGCGTCTTCTTGTTCAAGGCCCAGTAATCGATACACATGCGGAATGTCCCATCCTTCCTCTTCACCAGCACAACTAAAGAAGCGAAGGGAGTCGAACTGGGCCTAATGTGCCCCAAGGCCAACAGGTCGTGTATGGCACGCTCAATCTCATCCCAATAAGCCTTGGGATGTCGGTATGGAGTGCAGATCACAGCATGCACACCCTCCTCTAACTCAACCGTGTGCTTAAATCCCCGGTCAGGTGGCCGACCTGGAGGAATGTCTCCAAATATTGTTGGGTACCTGTCCAATATCTCTTGAATGTCCAGGTGTACTGGTCGTGGCTGAGTCCCTACCACTGTAATCGGAGCTCCATTGCCAATTCTATGTCCCCATGTCGCAAGTTAGCCTCCATCTGATGTGACGACATCGTCTATGGTGGGTATGAATGAATCCCTCTCAGCAACACCAGCTTCCCATCTGGCCTCATGAACTCCATCTCCAGCTTCTTCTAATTTGTAGTGACTCATCCTAGGGATATTACCCACAAAATGGTGGGTAACAGAACTCATTAGAGATTATATAAATAGATGAGAGGTGATTCATTTCTCTCATCATCACTTGGATTTGGAATTAGTAGCTACTTGGAAAATTTCACACTCCCTTTTGGAGGACGAGTTTGGTTTCATAGATGAATTTTGATGTTTGGATACTATTCTCTTGGTCTTGGAGCTTCATTCTTGTCATGATTTGATGATTGGATATACTCATTTTACATGTAAGTGATCTTTTTTTCATGTTTATTCTTGTATTTATCATATCACATGAATGTTGCTGGGATTTTTGCTATCTAGGTCTGAAATTTATTGTTTTTCAATGCAAAATTGTGGAAATTTTGATCTTTTGAAGTGTTGCATCATTGCATGTGTCATGTATGAATGGGCGAATGTTCCTAGAGGTTACTTTTGTTGAATATACCTTAAAAGTCATCGAACATTGCACATTAAAGTATAAAGTCCTCCGGTAGCCACTCTCATGCGGAGTTGCCTAAAGGCCTCCTTGATTGGGTTCATTCTCTCCATATCACAAATTCACCTTGACTCCATCTCTCCCAAAGGAAAGGCATTGATCCAACCACTGGTGGTCAACCTAAACACTTATCTTTCTTGCCTCCTCTTTCTCTTTTTAGGTCTAGCCCTAATAGCTCACCTAGGGCATCACATAAATTCCATTGAAGGCATCAAAACACCTCTATTTTTGGTCCATAACTGCGCTAGGGTTTCCTCTAGATGCCCTTCAAACTTGAAGAAATTCCAACGGTGGGATCTCGAGATATAGCAAGCCCTAGCTCATAGACCATTTCTTGCCCTAGGTCTCCCTTGGCTAGTGTCCTCATTTGGATCATTGTATTCAATCCTCAAGAAGAAAATTTTTCCTTTGATCCTCTTCTCTTCCACAATTAGGTCAAGCCCTTCCTTAGTTGATCAACTCCTTAACCTTAACCTAATTCTAGGTCCACTTGGTCCTTTGTGATCCTGCAATTTTACAACTCCAATTTCACAAAGATCATATAAAGGCCAATTCTCTTCAAGGATCCTTATGTCTAGGAAGCCCCTTATCAAGGCATATCTTCCAAACCTAGGCTCAAGAATCCTCTTAGCCCTTCCTATAGAGCCCATCACCTTGCTTTTAAATCAAGCAAGCTACTTAATTGAGTCTCTCTAATGAATAGGCTTTAGGAATCACTCCTTATCTCATCATTGATCTATTCATCATTGTGGTTTCTCTTATACCAGGTCTCCTCCCTGTTATCCACCACCTGTGGGTAGTGTATATAGGAAAAAAAAATCCTAGATGGTCCTCAACCAACAGCCAGCAGCCCCTTGCAGCGACCAGATAGCTCAATGTGCCATTGTCTCCACCACCTAAGCCATCCATGTGATCCCTCGACCACTTGTCATGATTGTATGTTTGAAGGTGGGCCTCCAGACCCCAAACGTATGACTTTTCATTGGTTTGGTTGAGTAGTTTTGTTTACTTTTTCATGGGCACTTTTGCGCATGGATTGGTGGGGAGATTCAGCGGAAAGAGTGAGTTAGGTCTGTATTCTTGTCTCCACTATCCGATTTCGTGGTTATCCTTGTATCCTAGTCCCGTGGGATCCCCTTTACTCACCATTAGCTTCAGGGTTGGCACTACATGGGAAACCCTGATTTTGGTTGTGTGGTCTCGCTTCCCAATACCACCTACATCACTCCCCTTCCGCTCATTTTAGTCTCATTCATCTATTTTCCCATCAGAGTCCACATGTATCCATTGGATCCACATAGGGTCAGCCTCCCCTTCCCCTTGTCCACATCTTGGGTCAAGCCTGAAACAATGCCCTGGAGGTTGATGCGGCTAAAAAGAAAAGAAAAAGAATAATTTGGCCACTCTCAATAGGAAATGTAAAACAAAATGCAAAAGATGGTCGGGACATACAAATTTAGCACATGGGCAAAAGCCAAACATGAACTCTACCCCTTACCCATGGCCATCACTCTGGTTCCTATGGGCCCTAAATAAGCCCCCTCCATCATTAAGAAACCCATGATTGCCCCAACCCCTGGTGGGAAATGAACTACGCCACCTTAAGGGGGTATCCACTGCTACATATTACACATCATGCTCTTATCCCCTAGAGCCCCGACCAGTGATGAAGAAAAATCAGTCAAAGGAAAAAGGCATATGAAGAAGAGTGGACGAACAAAGGTCATGGTAGCTCATGTACCACGATTTGCTCCCTCCTACACTCATATATCCAGGTGTGGGCTTCCCCTGTTACAGCTACCCTTATACCATGACATGTGGTATAGATGATTCCCATGATCCCCACTCCGCTCAATTATTATATCATCTACCACCTACCTTTGAGGGATGTACTGTGGACACGTACCCCCTTTAGAGGTTGAAACCACTTAATAGGGTTCTCAGTTAACCGCCTATTGAGTTTGGAGACACTTGTACATGCCAAAGCCCACTATGGAAGGGCATGTCATCATAAAGTGCCCCGTTGATCCCATGACTTGTAAGCTCTTTTACTTAATTACTCTAATGATTTGTTATAATGGAGGGAAAGGGGACACATTGGATCTTATGGAAGATTGCAGGTGGATCTCCATCTGGAGCTTGGTCTCCCTATACAGGGTCCTAGCCCTCCAAAGGGCCACATTGGCACTTGTAGGGTGAGTGTTGAAAGCCATGGGCCTCCACCATAGCAGAGCATACATCATAGATCCCCAATACTACTCGTTGATTGCTCGTGTTCGACCTTTTGGATGAGGATGATGCACCTGGTTCACCATGCCTAATCGGCTCCACACATGCACCATACACTTAGCAGATGTTCCAAGGTCCAAAGGATGTCTCTTGCTGTAGAGGAAGGGTTATATTATCATCCTAGCCCTTACAAATGGTATACAAGCATTTTCGAACCACTTGGAGACCCATGAGGATGTCTTTGTGCCCCCACACCCACTTGGGAGCACCACAGGTTCTTTCTTGGAAAACAAGGGGCCAGCCCCTTGTCCACTATGTTCGGAGTCCAGTTCTTCATCATGGCACCCCTCAGACTTCATTAGGCCTCCTCAAAAGCCCAACGACTCACTTTGTTCATCATTCGACCCTCATGAGAGGCTTCTTATTATGTTATTGAGCTATTTGGTGGGCTTGTCACCAAAAGTATTGTTATTATGCACATTATTTTATTTTAGGGGCATTATTAGTCCAAATTAGGCCATTCAAATCCCTTAGAGGATTGTATAAATAGAAGAGAGGCATTCTCTCTCATTCATCATCACTTGGATTGGATTATTTGCTCTTGTGAGATTTTCGCTATCCCTTTTGAAGGAGGAGTTTGGATGTTATGGATGAATGTTGATGCTTGGATATCTTTCTCTTATCTTGGAGCTTCATTATTGGCATAATATGATGATATGATGATTGGATATACTCTTTCACAAATGTAAGTAATTTTTTCATGTTAATTCTTGTTATTTACTTTGTCACATGAATGTTGTTGGGATTTTCGCTATATAAGTCTGAAATTTATTGCTTTCTATTACGAAGTTGTAAGAATTTTGATCTTTTATAGCATTGCATCATTGCATGGGCCATGTGTGAATGGGTGAATTTTCCTAGAGATTATTTTGTCAAAATACATCTTGATAACTCATCAATTATTGCATATCAAAGTATAAAGATCTCAAGTAGTTGCTCTCGTGCCCTAATGCCATGCGAAGTTGCTTGATGGCCTCCTTGATTGTGTGAACTCTTTCCAAACCATAAATTCTCCATGACTCCATCTCTCCCAAAGGGAAAGGCACTAATCCTCCATAGGTGATCACTTTCAATGCTTATTCTTTTCACCTTCCTCTTTTTCTAGGCCTAGCCTACATACGTCACCTAAGGCATCAATTATCTCACAATCTATCCATCCAAACACTACGCTTTTTGGTCCACAATTGCGTTGAGGTTTGCTCTAGAGGCCCTCCAAATTTGAAGCAAATTTGATGTTGGAATCTTGAGATACAGCAATCCCTAGCAGAGCAATGGCTCAATACCAGCGTTACAAATTTACTTAGTCCAAAACCAGAGTCATCATTATTACTTGAGAAGCAAAATGACTTTTGATTTATAGATAAATTCTCCAAGTGAAAAATAATGACTAGTTGGCTTAATCCTCGTCAAAATAATCTCGACTATTGATAAATATTTGATTATCTTTTAATCTCTATCATCAAAAATAATTATTTTGAGGAAAATTTCGAATTTCTCATAAAACTTATCTTTTATTAATCCAAAAATTAATTTTTTGGATTAATTTCCTCAAAAATATGACTTTGACTTAACCACCAAGGTCTAAGGGCTTAATTTTTCTTAAAAAATCCATTTTTGCCTTAGTGGGGGACCTCCAAAAATTAACTTATTTTGACCCACAAATTTTTTGGTCATTTTCCACTTAAAAAAATTAATTTCACTAGAATTATTTTTTGACTCTAAATTAAATAATTTTTCTAACTTAGGATTTAATTTTATTTTTTCCAGAAAAATAATTAATTGACCCAAGAGGGGATTAATTATTTTTTCCACCCTCAAATATTTTAGCCATGGTGTCTAAGTATGAGGGGCCATGCACTAAAATATTTTTTAAATCAGATATTACAAATTCAACCCTCAAAGGGGGGGAATACCCTTTTACATATAGAAAATAATTATTCATTTCTGCAACACAATATGATCTAGTAGACCAAGTGATCTGTAATAAAATAATTTAGCCAAATAGCTTAAATTATTGCCAAACCACTTTTACAAAGACTTGATATAAAACTAGGACTCACCTAAGACTTTGTCAATAAATTTCAACCTTGCTTTGGGGTTTAAGTTAGAGGAAAAACTTTGTCGATTACCCGTGTCTAGAAACACACATAATGAAGTGAGGTTAAAAAACCTCCTAGGATGAAATTCGTCACCAAAATCAAAGGCTTACCTAGGTGTTGTTACATAATTAAACGGTCATACTAATATCATTTACATTACAATTTGCAGAAATTGGGTTTACAAAGATATATCAATTGGTTGGTTGATGATTCTGATTATTGAAAAATTTTGCACACTGCTTCCTTGGAGTTGTGACAAAACGAGTGCAACATCTGGCTCCATATGGGGACACATTACTTCATCGAAGTGATGTTAGAATCCAAAGCCTTGTATCCAAGAAAACAGAAGTCCATCAAATAGATATCCATTCAAAATCAAAATCACCATTTATATATATATAGAACATCTGTTGAAACAACAACAACAAAAAATCTACTCTAACAAATCAAAGCATAAAACATAAATGCATGAAATAAAACTAACTAATGACAAAAATGAAATCCTAATTAAGAGTGTAGGGTTAGAGATACTATACAAAGGATGCCCATATGGCATCAGATGTCATCTATGTGGCACAATCTAGAACATTTGTTTGCATGCAAGTGAATCAATCAGCTATTTGTCAGATGTGCCTTGTTGAAACTTGATCCTTTTGGGTTGATGTAAACTCTCATTACTGTGTTGCACACCTATGTCAAGTTGAAGCCTTTTCTTTTTCTGCTCGGAAGATTGGATGGAAAATGAGATGAAGAAAAGTGATATATAGGCTTAAGGAACTCGATCACAACTGCATTATGTTTTGAAGGATGACTCTGTGGCACAATCTCCTTATCGTCATCTGGCCTCTTCGGATTTTCAACATGATATCTTCTTTCGATTTCTCTGTATAACCTAACCATACCACCTGCTGCTTCGAAAATAGTGGCATATGATAAATCCATCTAAATAGATCCACCTAAGTCAGTTGCAAACTCGATAAAAGCATTCCCCATACATCTGGCACATCAATAAATGTTATGTTCATGGTGATGATTTTGTATGGATAGTTAGCCAAGGAAACCTATAAATCTTTAACCACACCAAGGACTTCAATCTTTTTGGAATCCATCGAGCAAATGTTGTGATAAGGTCTTGAGATTCTAAGATTTAGTTGGTCCATAACTTTCTTAGTTATGAAATTTGTTGAAGCCCCAGAATCCAGCATGTAGTTATGAAGAAGGCAATCATTAATATCTAATGTCAGGAAGAAAGGTTGATGATCCTCATTAGTCATATAGCAATTTAAATCCTTTAAATTAATTTCTTCATCCTTCGGATTATTGTCAACCTTATCCTGTTGAGTTGTGTCTAAAGCTTTGAAGAACGTTGCCCTTCAAGAAGAAATTTTCAAAAGTTCAAGCACTGGGACATACATCTTAGTTCTGTTAATCCATGCAACCCAATTGACTTTCGATCCTGATTTATATCTTGCTGATGCAATCTGTTTAGTTTGACTTGGATCCTTGCCTTTCCTTTGATATATGTATCCTTTACTTCTAGCAATTACCAAAATTTTCTCTTAAGAAGGGGTTTCCCCATACATTTGCGCGATAGGATCCTTTTCACCACTGAAGTTATTGATGGCAAAAGATGAAGAAATCATGTCTGCACGACAACGTTCCTTTGAAGCATTAACGTTATTTATCTGCTCACTGGTTCCTTCCTCAAGAATTTTTCTAGCAAGAGCGCATGAACTTTCCTCATGAAAACTTTCACAATGTCTACAAAATGGATTAGGTTGGATAACAACATTTGCAAACTCAAAAGGAGTAGGTCTTTGATCATTGGGAGGACTTCTTCTCGACCATGGATTGGTGTTGCCCCTGTTATTATTATTAATCATAGGCTGAACATTTTGATTCTGATTTTGTTCCATTTGAATCAACCTAAGCTGCATGGCACTTATTTCTCTAGCATGTTCAACTCTCATTTCTTTAATCATTTGTGTTAATTCTTTAATGGAATCATGCTCTACCTCCTTAATTTCTTTTCCTTTAGACTTGACTAGAACCCTTTCGAAACCAAGGATCTCTGATTTACCCAAAACTTTCTTATCTTTTTCCAATTCTTCAGTTGTGACTTGGACAGCGGCTAAGTTGGCAGGCTTAGCACATCTTATCTCATATGAAGTGTCAACGCAGAAGGCCTCAAGATATTGCTCCAACAATGTTTTGTCTGGTGGCTTGTAATCTTGAGTCATACCTTTAAGAATACCATTAAATCTTTGATTAAACTCTTCAACTGCTTCATTTTCCCTTTTGTTGATAGAGTTAAGCTCCTTGAACAAATATTTCCCTTCTCTTTTGTCCCCATACTTATCTTTGGATGCATTAAAGATGGCATGCAAAAGAATCAAAAGCATTATTGGGCTTATCCAAAAAACACTGCAAGGCATCATCTTTTGAAGAAAGGGCAAAGAGCTTCATTCTAACATATTCATGGTTATACTAAGCAGCATGAGCGTGTCTTAAGATGAAGGATGTGAACTTCTTGATGTGAGCATATCGCATTATTCCCTTGGAAGAGCGGAATTTTGTCTATACCGACATCTGGAAGGTTGTCTGGATATCCCTTAATGTTGATGAAGTTGCAAGGCCTGTAGAAATCCATGAGGTCCTAACTAATGGGATCAAGGAAAAGCAAGTGGATATCAGAGAGGGCTTCCTGTCCGAGAAATATTAAACACTTACTAGAATGTAATTTGTTTAACCGAGCTCTAAAAACCTTTTCAGGATCACAAGCGAGGTTAACCAAGCTACTAGGATTCCTTCTAGTATAAGCTCTTGTGAATGGATGAATTAATGGAGTCGCCACCCAAACAGGAAACTAACTCAAAACGTCCAAGTGCTAAGATGCACATAGAAAGATGATGAATAAGACTAGTGAAGGAATGAAGGATAAGATGAAGAGATATCAATGGCATCAAAAAATGTGTCACTTGATGGGTTAATGAAAAGATGAAGAAAGTGTCGCTGAAGCATCGAAAACAAGAAAAACTTGTCCCCTACAACGGTGCCAGAAAATGTTGTGGCGTTGACGGGATAAGGAATGAAAAAAGAAAAAATGAGGATGAAATGTCGCAACGCCAAGGCTCAATAAATTGGTCCCCGGAAACAACGCCAAAAAATGTTGTAGCTCAGATTGTACAAGCACGTTGCGACAACGACTCAGGTCGGGGACTGTCACTCAGATCCACAACCTATCCGTTCTAGCTATCTCCCAACAGTAGGTTATGAGGGGTAGTCCCTATGGAAAATGGAAATGCAAGACTTATTGGCAACCAACAAGTCTGCGAGACACGATTGAATGGCTTAGCCACTTGGTTGATTATAGCAAATTAAAGGAATAGATTGAATTATTTATGAGACCAGTGCCTTATGGAGTCAACTACTTGCTTTAGATCAACTAAATACCAGGTGACCGGATGAACAATCGTTGCTTATATGCTTTGTTATCCTATATGAAGTGCAAGTCCTACGATCTAGGAGTGATGTAAGAATCTTGATTCATTTTAATTATATGCCTAGCTAAGTGTATCCCTTTATCCTCATCTATTTTGAGGCTAGTCTCAAAAGTAAGTGGTAGAGAGAAGTCACGGTGAAGCGAGCAAAGGCTTGGTTAACGATACCTCCCATTGAAATCTAACACACTCGGTGCCACCGACGCTGCAGAGACTGTGGCTCTGAAGAGTGGAAGTTCACTGTTTTAACCACACTAGAGAGGGTCTAGCAGTCACAAGCAAGAGATGAAGGGTGTTCCTATCTTTCTATCAACCAAGCTTATGCTTGGAGGTAAGTTTTAATTGATGTAGAACTAGGCCTAGGATGCAAATGCAAAATTTGACTTGAGCGTTCTTGAGTTAAGATTGATTACGATCTTAAGCAATTAATTATGATTTAGCTTCAGTTATTACACAAAGTACTTAATGAATGAGTGTTAAATCATGGTATGTTCTATGCTTAGAGCAGTTTACTTATTTTTCTTTCTTATTACTTACAGATTAGCAATCACATATACATTAAGTAAAGTGTAGATAGAACATTAAATGATCAACAGAAAACAAGCCAAGACAAGAGACACAAAATGTGGCGGTTAGCCAACGACAAACCCCAATGCGGGGAAACCCTTTGATCAAATCCTCTTTTATCTTCAATAGTTCAGCAGAGAGAAATAGTACAAAATCTGAATTCTGTACTTTTATATCAACAGCAGCAAACCCTAGATCAGCAAAGTCAAACTTGGTCAAACTAGTTGAAATTGACCTCTAAAATGCTTGGTCAATTTCTCGACAACTTGTCCTCGAACAGCCTGAAGAAACATCCCTTGAACAACCCCAAAAGTATAGTTAATTTGCAGATTTCTGAAGTCAACTTGCAGCCCTAAACTAGGGCAGTCAACACCAGTCAAACCAGAGGTCAGATCACCTCGGTTTTCGTGCCAAAAATTGCGACCTGCCTAGGAGAGGCAACCACACCCAATCCGCACTTCTAGAAGGTCAACGCTTGGTCAACGCTGGTCAAAGAGATGACCTGCTGCCCTAGCGTCCTTCTTTCTGCATCTTCCTTGCCCTAGGATGTCTTCCTTTCAGCCACACGTGTGAGAGAGAGAGACTCCTTTTATGCGTAGGAGAGAGAGAGAAGATGAGTGAATGAAATTGTCCAAATGAGGAGGAGGCTCCTTGTATTTATATGCAAACATTGAGGGTGAATAGATGTGACTGTTGGGCTCCAGAGCCTACATAAGTTTGTTGGCCGACCTTGACAATTTGTCCATAATCAAAATAAATTCATATCTCCATAAATACTTATCGGAACCGGATGATCTTTAGATTAATCCTACACCTCTCCATGAGAGGAATCTATGAAAAATATCATAAGCCATAAATAAGGTGATCCACATGGAGTTTTGCCCTAGTTGCCAATTTTAACAATAAGTGACAATCTCATACACAAGATAAAGTGTTCAATTTTACTAGTGCCCAAAAGATGTATCAAATCTAACGAAGATAATTTCTCAAGAAATAAGATAGATTCTCTTAACAACAAATCACCAATATGCCAAGGATAAAATTATCATCCACAATAGATTTTAAACATGAAACAATAATGACAATGATGGAAAGTAAAGGAGATTAGAACACTTAACCAAAATGTTACTTAGAACAATTGACCAAGGTTTCGTTCAACACTTATATGAGACAACACACGAATGAAAAGAATATTAATGACAATTACCCTAGAGATCCACAATTAGATGGTCAATGTTTTCCACACCATTAGCAAATTTCCAATTTATGTCAATCAATTATCATAATGCCAAATTCAACGTGTAGCAATTAGATCTCAATGTAATTGTGAGAGAACAAGAAATGTCAATATCCAATAATTCCTTGAATTACAAATTTAAGTGATATTAACCATTCAACAAGATATTAAATCTTAGGATTATGTGCTTATGTGAGTGAAAATATTAAGTGCAAGATTATGAACTTTAGGATTATGAAACTCATAAGAAAACACAATGTTAGATCTCTTGAACAATAGGAGCAATGTAACAACTACACCAATGGTAGATTCGCTTCAAAATCCAATGCACCAATGTTAGCTATCCTTTCCACAATATGCTATTAAACACTTCAAGAAACCTTAGGTAACTTATGTTCCAATTAACATGAGCAAAATGAACTTTTATAACAGCAGTGAGTTAACTTATGCCAAATATGCCAAAACAGTCCCAAAGTTATATCTTCCTCTTAATTTAGATGAGAGTACTTAAGATGAAATGCAAACAATGAGAAGATGCTTATGTCACTGTTTTATATCAGACCTTAGCATACTTATGACAATTAGCAAATTTTCATGAAATAAACCAAATAATGACTATCCAATTGTTGCAATTGATTTATCAATGTGTTAGACAATGTATGAGCAAATTTTAGGTCACTTAGATGAGTCTTATACCACTGCTAATGTAATGTTTAGATGGCTGTTAACAAAACAGTGAGGAAAATGAGGGTTAGATGAAGCAAACAAATAAGCCTTTAGGCCTTAGAGATGACCCACTTGCTTGCCCAAAATTCTTCTAGTGAGATAACCACCTGCAATCACAACAATTTGATCCAAAATCTCTGCAAAACACTAATTATTAGCTCAAAAATCAAATGATAGCGAAATCAGAGATAGAATGAGGCAAAGAGGACAATAAGCATGGGCTAGAGGATGGCTAAAGGCCAACACTAGGCCTAGGATGAGGTAGCGGCTAGGGCTTAAGGCCCTTTAGGTCCAGGACAAGGAGAGAGAAGGCCTCTCGGTTTGTCTTCAACGCCTAAAAGGGAGGCCGAGAGGGTAAGGAGGCTGCAACAGAGGGGAAAGAGGTCAGCGGAGGGAGAGAGTTCACGGAGGGCAGGAGAAGGCCGAAAAGGCCTGCGGCTAGGGCTAAGAAGCCTTAGAAAGGCAGCCATAGGGATGAAGCCCCTAAGGGGTTGCGGCCAAGCCCTAAGGGTCACTGTTGGGGGGCCAAGACCTATGGTTAGGCCAAGGTGTTGAAAAATGTAACTAGGTTCGGTCTTCATAGAATGTATTTGTCAAAAAAAATTATCATTGTTACAATGGAATTATTAAAGCATGGGTTTCATGCTTGGGTCATCATTTTATTAGTCAAAATCCCCATTGTGAACTCCTAGGATTAATAAAAAGTCAATAGAGTCATTGTATATTTTATGAGACCCTTCTTGGGCTTTCGAACGATGTAAAAAGAATTATTTTTGAGTCAAAAATAAATTATGTAGCCTCCACACCAAGTTCGCCTCAAGGAAGGCAATTCAACCTCATTAGAAGGCTATATATACAAGGCAGTTCGACTTCATTTGAGCATCTCACTCTCTCAAGCATAGTTCGATCTTTGGAAGTTGGGAAGAAGTGCGAAGTTGAAGGGTCCAAAAGAAGTGCGAGTTTGGTCAAGGTGGAAGGGAAGAAGAAAATCGAAATTTTGGTACCTCTCTCTCTCTCTCATGTGGGCTGCTTTGGGAGATCAAAGTCTCCTAGTCAAGGTCGAAGTTGTTGCTGATGTCAGAAGCTGCCAAGTCGAAGTTGTTAAGGTCGAAGTGTTGTTGCTGCTAGGTCGAAGGTTGGATTGAAGAAGGAGAGGTTGGCTTGGTGTGGAGGAGGTCTTTGTCTAGGTAGAAGAGTCTCAAGGAAAACTATTGAAGGAAGAGATTTTGACTGGGTTTTCCCCTAGAGTGTGGTTTTGCCCTGGCAGAGTGCCTACATCTTGTGTCTTGTGTTTTGGTGATCTTCATGCACACATAATTTGGTAATTGCTTGATGAAAGATAATATAACAAATAAGTAAAAGAAGTCAACATAATTCACAAGTAATTATCAAGAAAGAGAAATATAACCCTAATCCTACTAGCATTGATTTCTCAACACAAGGAAGAGGGTTTAGGCCCTAAAATGGCCTCCTAGGCCTACGGCTAGCCCTAAAAGGGAAAAAAGGACTCCAGGAGGGTTGATAGCTAGGAGAGAAGGTTGGACAACTAGGCCAAAGAGCCACAAAAACTTTTGAAGCCTGCAAAATCAAATTTGAGACTAGATCTTACCCTCAAGGGCCTAGATCTAGCTCAAAACCTCAACAAATTCTTCCAAGGCTGGAAACCCTTGAATTTCTTCCAAATTTCAAATTTATCTTGAGAGATCACTTGCACAAATGAGATAAAAAAAAATCCCAAGACCCCAATATATACAAAATTCAAAATAAAACCTCAAACCCCAATTTTTGCAAAAACAAGGGTTATAAAATATTTACAAAATTATGTACAAAATATTTACAAATATACAATGCTTGTAAAATAGAATTTTTTGAGAAAATTAACTCTGAATAATGGATCAATGTATTTTTTCGACAGATTAATATTGGCCACACCCTTTAGCGAAGTAAGAATACCATATAAATTTCCTGGAGCCCAAACAAGGTCAGCCCATGCCCACAGTCTATGAACTTGGAGCCCAAGGGCTAGTGTACCTGCAGATCTCTATAATCCTTCTCAAGAAAAAACGTTAGATCATATAATGAATCAGATCACCTAAGATAAATCCAAAATTTACCAATAGAATTCTCCTATCATTGACAAATGAAATAACAATTCATATAGCACTGAAGCACAATATAGGATTAGCACATAACTAGCACGTACCACAGATCAATGAGACAAGGACACCATGAACTGAACCCCAAATTCTTTTATTATGATATCAAGCATTCCCAGCAAAGAAATGGCTTAATACCAACATTACAAATTTACATAGTCCAGAACCAGAGTCATCATCGTTACTTGAGAAGCAAAATGGCTTCTAACTTATAGATATATCCTCCAAGTGGGAAATAACGGCTAGTTGGCTTGATGCCTGTCAAAATAATCTTGACCGTTGATGAATATTTGATCATCTTTTAATCTATATCGTCGAAAATATTTATTTTGAGGAAAATTTCGAATTTCGAATTGCTCATAAAACCCATTTTTTATTAATCCAAAAGTTATATTTTTTGGATTAATTTCCTCAAAATTTTGACTTTGACTTAACCACCAAAGTCCAAGGGCTTAATTTTTCTTAAAAAATCCATTTTTGCCTTGGTGGGGAAACTTCAAAAATTAACTTCTTTTTGACCCACGAATTTTTTGGTCATTTTCCACTTGGAAAAATTAATTTCTCTAGACTTATTTTTTGACTCTAGATTAATTAATTTTTTTGGCTTAGGATTTAATTTTATTTTTGTCAAAAAATTAATTAATTGACACAAGAGGAGATTAATTATTTTTTCCACACTCAAATATTTTAGCCATGGTGTTTAAGTATGAGGGACCATGCACTAAAATATTTTTTACATCAGATATTACACATTCAACCTCAAAGGGGGAATGCCCTTTTACATATAGACCATCAAAATAATTACCCATTTCTGCAACACAATATGATCTAGTAGACCAAGTGATCTGTAATAAAATAATTTAACCAAATAGCTTAAATTATTTCCAAACCACTTTTACAAAGACTCGATATAACACTAGGACTCACCTAAGACTTTGTCAATAAATTCCACCCTAGCTTTGGGGTTTAAGCTGGAGAAAAAACTTTGTTGATTATCCATGTTTAGAAACACACATAATGCGGTGAGGTTAAAAAGTCTCCTAGGATGAAATTTGTCGCCAAAATCAAAGGCTTACCTAGGTGTTGTTACATAATTAAATGGTCATATTAGTATCATTTACATTACAATTTGCAATAAATGGGTTTACAATGATATATCAATTGGTTGGCTGATGATTATGATTGTTGAAACATTTTGCACACTGCTTCCTTGGACTTGTGAGAAAACAGGTGCAACAGGCTCTCTTCAACCACTCTTATCTTGGACACCTATCCTATCCTCAAAAATTGTTGGTCCCTTTCCTTTCTTGGATGCTCTATCCTCAAGGAAACCAGAGATGCTTATCCAATCCTCCACCATTCTCTCTCGAAGGTCTTCACTTAGACTTACAACTGTTAGTCCTGGCCAAGTGTATGACACATGAAGAAGAGATTACGCATGTGATGTCCAACATCACTCCCTCTCAGCCAGAGAGGATATCCCTATTCCCTTTCAATTGGGGAATAGATCCTTGCTCATATTCAAGGAGACCCTTTTACACCCTCTCGAATCCAGAGGAGATTCTAGATTTCCTTTTAATTTTGGGAAGTCAATCACTACAAGCCTTCTAGCTTGCCTCCATAAGAGTATCAGCTACCTGTTTTTCATAGTCGCATGGCTCCCTCTTTCCTTCGCATCTCATTGTATCGAGCCTGCTTCCTTCTTAGGTATCATGGAGCCATCTTCTTCCTTTAATCTTGTCATAGGGTTCAGGTCATCAATACATCACTTTCATCTTGTCATCATCAATGAAGGCATTATATGGAGCCTTGTCATAGGTTCCTCATGAAAGTTATCTTCTTTGTTGTTGTACAAACTCGACCTTCAGGTTATTTTCTCGCACTGCTACCTTTTAATCCTAAGATGAACACACCTTGACTTTATAATTGCCAAAATCATATGTTGAGCTTGCTTCAACATTTGTCATATATTCCTGTAATATTCTTCCAGGTGGCAAAACAATATGTTAACCAAATAACCAATAACAATTGTTAATATTTAGACTTACCTCATCAAAGCATCAACATCCTTATGATCCATCTCCACATGAATCTTCCTTTATGCATTAGAGTGCCCAAGGATCGAGCTTGATTACCAAGCTGTAATATCTTGCTAGGAGTTGTCATTGTTAACTCCCTTCTTTTCTTCTGGAGACTATACTTGATGTTGATCAACATTGTTATATTTATGGCATGCAATCTTGTGAGAGAGTCTTGATCTTTTTATGTCACATTTCTTTTCTCGGATATCATGCATCCATATGGAAAGCTTACCGAGCACATATTATATCCAACTCTTTTGCAAGATTCTTCTAGATATGAACCTTTTCCTGAAGAGTTACTTACAATATGCATACCTTTGCTTTTCATACAATCATCTAGTCATCCCCTAAATGAGCTTTGCTTCTTGACCACTTGCATTCCTTCATCCTTCAAGACTATTGTTTCCATACTAGATGGAATATATACCAGTTATAATGCTACTACCAAGAATCCTCCAAAGTGATTATTCTTATAGGATCTTTATGATCCCTCTTCACAAAATGACTCCCTCTAACATGATGTTAGAAAATGCTTGGACGAATAATATGCAATATGGTTCCATTTTTCTCATTCTCTTTAAACTAGATGATCTTTTCCAGAGCAAATTAAACAAGTAGATTCTAGTCTTTCTGGATGAACTGAGAGCATAATGGTATTGAATAGAAGGCGTTATTAATGGGGGGAAGAACTGAAAGGCATAACTAAGGTGTGTCCAGGACTATTCAAGTGTGTCAATACCTCTTATCGTAAGTCAAGGTACACTATCAAATGCTTCCATTTATGATTTCATGCTTTTTACAAAATCAAGACTCTTCTACAAAATGCAATGATGCATGCTTACTCTTTTAATCATCAATGAACTTGTCAGTTCTTTCAGGGTTGTTATAGTTCCCTCCTTCCATCATGCTCATCATTGCTTTATTTGTTCTTTCATCCTTCTTACCTTGCTTCCTTTATGTACCTGCGATTTTTGCCAAACAAGTACAACCAAGCACAATATACAAATACAAGAGCATGATGTTAATTCTGTCAATCTAGGGTTTCCATGGTGTCTTAGAGGGTGAATGCTTAGGCTTCTTAAATACAAACCCTAAATTCCATGAACTTAACCTTGGAAACATCAGCCCTAGGGTTTTGATGTCACATCCAATTCGACCCTCGCTAGGGTTTACCATATACCCTAGATTCTTCTCGCAAACCCTAGATATTAAGAGCTAGGGTTTTTTCAATGAGGGAACAATTATATAGGGTTTCCTTTTCTAGGGTTTTCCAATCCAAGTTTCTTCTAGGGTTCCAAAAACCTTTTAAAAAGAAATAAAATCCATAAACCCTATATTCTTATTATGCGACAAAACCCTATTATCTATGCAGACCCTATGTATACAACAATTATACATACCTTTGCAATATACCTTCAAAGATTTGGTCCTTCATGTGCCAATACTCTACTTTGTGGCCTTCTTTAAGTCATAAGGCCATTCTCAAATATGGCTAACAACAGGGGGTTGGGATCCACCACCAAGAATTCGGTTGTCGGTTCCTGTTCGTTCAAAAATAGATCTACAGGAACCCTAGATACACCTTGCATGCAAACAATACCTATACTGACCATAAGTGTCGGAAAGAACAATGACCCAATCATTTGTAAAGAGACATGACAATAAAGGAGGGTACTGTCATGATCCCGAGAACCTTCCTTTCATTGTAGTTATGAGAATACTCTGTTATATTCTTGTGAACGACTTATTATATTCATCCCCTACTCAAGCCTTCAAGCTACAAGCAGGTTGGTTATATATATGACCATTATATGAATATTAAAGTCTTACAATGAACCACAGTCCTAGAGTTACAGTGGAGTTAATGATATCGGATCCCAGAAAATGAAGTGTAGTAATGATATCAAAAAAGAATGTGCTCCTCTAGGCTAAGCGAATTAAATGCATGTAAATGTCAAGGCATGCGAAATAAGAGCCATCAAAATCTTGATTCATAACGATCTTCAATAGATGCGAATCAAAAAAATTCAAGTTACAGTAAATGAAGCCACCGAGCCATTGCGTACACAAATTGAATCTTATTCACACAGAATTGTGAATGTCATTCGATTCTTAAGAATGAACCATCGAAATATATAAGATACGAGCCACCAATGAGTTATGGATCTAAGTTGGTGCGGGCCACCGATCACGATTATAACCTTGATGCGAGCAATCGAGCCACAGACGCAGCCATGCCATCTGATCTCACCATTACAACTGAGTTACTGAACAAGTTGATGCCAATTTTTAGAACATTTAATGCCATCATTCGATAAAATATAAAATATATGCGAGATTAGCAAGGTGATGCATCATGTCAAAGTGTGGTCATAGTCAAAGCAATGCACGTCATTCAGAGTGCGATCATAGCCTTAGATGTCAAATTTGAGCCTTGAAACTATGAAAAATCGGCAAACCCTGAATCCTACTGCAGCAACTGATAATGTTTCTTCTATTTGTTAAATTAATCAAACAAATTATTTGCAGTTTCCTACGGCAAATATCGAAACATATACACTGTAGCCTTCACAAAATAAATATTGTGGAGGAAATAAAAACACTGGAAGAATAGATGCACACACACAATAAACACTGTTATTTTTGGACCAATGTCCCTGAAAAAACCCAACTTGGGAAAACCGGTGCAGCAGCTGAGGGTTTTATTATTATGCAGTAGTAATCTAAGTACAAATCATTAGATGCTCAAACTGGGAACTTGATATAGAGAATAAACTGGGAAAGAGATAGTGAGAAATATTCTCACACAGTCACTAGCGATCCAAATCTGCTCAGGCTCTGAATGGCTAGCCCCACGCTGCCTTTGCGCAGTCTCTGCATCAACCTACACAGATTTGCATCACAGCTTCTAGGAAGTATGTCACCCTTCTCGCTGATCTTCTATTGACTGGAACTTCGACCCTCTGGCCCTCCAGTCTCACATCCCGGCTTTCGACTCTAGATCTCGACTACTCCTAGCAAAAATACGAACTCCCTCTGAATCTTTGCGCTACCTCTCTGAACCTCTCATTGCCTTCTCTGCCTTGCACTCTCTGGAACTGCAAAATGCTCCTCCAGTCTACTATCCCTGCCCCTCACTACAAGAAGATCACTCGATCTCCCTCTAGAAACTCAGTGCTGCTACTCTTGAGAAATTCGGTCTCTAGATCTCACTATCTCGATATGTTCTCCACGTGCCCATCAAGCTCCTTCTTATAATCTCTCGTTGGAGCAGCAACGGCCAAGATTAAAACATAATCAAAGGCTAAGATTAACAGGGAGTTGATCCTCGTCTTCTTCTAGAAGATTCACACCAAATATAATTAATACCTTTTAATTAATCACATTTCCTAAGTTTAAACTTAGGAATACATTAAAAATGATTAATTATTTTAATTAAACCATCTCTAGGTGGAATTTTCCCAAACGATTTATGGGTCTTGGAGAATGCATGTCTTAGCCTCTCTGCAAAATTTCGAGGCTAGAGCACATCCGATGCTACAGAAATCAACACTCCCTCTTAGCAAGGAATGTGCTCTAGTGCTGCAACCCACTGAAGCATCACTCTATCTCTGCACCATCTCTTGTTGCGCTACTGATGTCTGGCTGTTGCTGCCCCCCAGCTACTACGCAACTCTAATTGTTGCATCCGTGCTGCTGCTGGCCCTGTTGAACTGCTGCCAACACTGCATCTACACTGCGACCTTCTCCAATTGTTGTTGCTGCAACTGCAACAATTGCAACGGAAAAGCATCCAAAATACTGAACCAGTTGTGGTCAATATGATGCATCTGTCGTCCGAGTTATAACTGTTGCTAGCCTTTGCGCTGTCACTGAAGCCACTGCGTTGATGCTGACTCTGCACTGCTGCCAACTCTGCTCTGCGCTGCTCAGTCTCAGACCGCTACTAGCTACTGCATTTATCACTCTGGCACCTGACTACACCAACTGCAACTGGTCCATCCTGCTACTGTTGACTATGGGTTCCGTAGCAAGGTACTAATTCAAGAGGCGGACCTCCTCAAGAATCCTACCCATCCTGTAGCTCTCTGGGACTACAGTTCCAAATCACCCCACCTTACCCCTGGAGGCATCTCAGCGATCATGGCAAACTCTTCCTCCAATCCGGAGGACAGCCTGTCGATCTCAGTGGAAGCAACCTATTGATCCTTCTTCTCCTCCTTGTCCTTCTTTCTGAGAGGACATTGAGTGCTATAGTGGACAAGCTTACCACACCTAAAGCACTTGATCTTTGAAATGTCCTTCTTTCTTCTGCGCTGCTCCTGCTGCCCTTTAGATGCGAGGGCCACGTATTCCTCCTCCTTTACTTGCTTCGTCCCACTGTTGCTACTAGCACCACTGATGGTGCTCTTCACCAGATCTCGCCTCATCTCCTCCTGCTATAGATCAGCCCACACACGTTCCCAATCTAGCAGTTTTTCTCTACCCAAGATACTCTGGACGAAAACTTGCCATTCTTTGGAAACGTTGTTCAGAGCTAATCGTACAAACTCTGTAGGCTAGGGCATTGTCCCTACTGAAGCCAGCTGATCCCAGACATCCTGAAGCCTAGTAAGGAAGGGGTCTATATGCTCCCCCTTCTGCATCCTCGTGCATCTCAGCTTCTCCTCAAGATACATCTTTCATTGCTTGGAAGATCCTTCGTACAGCGTAGCTAGTGCCTCCCACATCTATCGGGCAGTATCTTTCCCAGCTATATGAGATAACACGTGATCTCGAACCCCATCAAGAATCAACCTCTTAGCTCTCAATCTCCTTGTACTTCTTAAGAGGATCTGCATCTGCGGGTACAGCTACCACACTATCGATATAAGTTTTGAGATCATGCTCATCTAGACGGCAGGAAATTCTGGCCTTCCAGATCACATAGCTGGAGGCTCTGTCCAACCGATCTTGATCTCTCAACCCAACTGATGCCATCTCTCTGAAAAAGTCGAATTCCTCCTCTTCTCCTCTGCGAGGCTGCCACCCAGGTATTTGCACTCCCTTCTGGAGTGAGAAATCCCACACACAGCTACTACTGCTCTGCTAGGAAAATTCGAACTTCTTGACTAGAAGTCCCCTGAGGAAATAATTCCCGCAGTGTGTGCTCTTCCTTCCTCCTGACGCTATTTGCACTAGCAAACTGCTACAAAATCTGCATCCCAGCTGAAGATTTGCTCTGCAAGGAAACTGTTGCTACTCCCTCTGCCTCTGGTACTCTTCAATTTGGAAAATTTTATTCTTTGGCGACTCACTCAGAGAAGTAAAATTCCCATGAAAACTAACCCTTCTAGCCAAGGAAATATGCTGCCCCTGAGGGTTTCAATTTGTTGCCAACACAGAAATTTGAACTGCCTCCTTCCTTTTGCGTTGAGCTCTCCAGCTTACGATCTATGCTCTAATACCATGTGAAAATTCGACAAACCACGAATCCTACTGCGGCCGCCGGCGACTAATAATGTTTCTTCTATTTGTTAAATTAATCGAACAAATTATTTGCAGTTTCCTACGACAAATATCGACATATACACTACAGCCTTCACAAAATAAATATTGAGGAGGAAATAAAAACACTTGAAGAATATATGCGCACACACAATAAACACCGTTATTTTTTGACCAATGTCCCTGAAAAAACCCCAACTTGGGAAAATCGGTGCAGCAGCGGAGGGTTTTATTATTATGCAGTAGTAATCTAAGTACAAATCATTAGATGCCCAAACTGACAATATGATACAATGAATAAACTGGCAAAGAGGTAGTGAAAAATATTCTCACACAGTCACTAGCGATCCGAATCTGATCCAGGCTCTGAATGGCTAGCCCCACGCTGCCTCTGCGCAGTCTCTGCGTCAACCTACGCAGATCTGCGTCACAGCCTCTAGGAACTGTCACCCTTCCAGCTGATCTTCTGCTGACTAGAACTTCGACCATCTGGCCCTCCAGTCTCACACCCTAGCTTTCGGCTCTAGATCTCGACTACACCCAGCAAAAATACAAACTCCCTCTAAAACTCTGCATTGCCTCTGCGTGGCACTGTGCTACCTCTCTAAACCTCTCGTTGCCTTCTCTACCTTGCACTCTCCGGAATTGGAAAATGCTCTTCCAGTCTATTATCCCTGCCCCTCACTGCAAGAAGAACATTCGATCTCTCTCTGGCAACTCAACGTTGCTACTCTTGATAAATTCGATCTCTAGATCTAATTATCTCGATATGTTCTCCAAGTGCCCATCAAGCTCCTCGTAATCTTTCGTTGGAGCACCAACGACCAAGATTAAAACATAATCAAAGGCTAAGATTAACTGGGAGTTGATCCTCGTCTTCTTCTAGAAGATTTGCACCAGATTTAATTAATACCCTTTAATTACTCACATTTCCTAAGTTTAGACTTAGGAATACATTAAAAACGATTAATTATTTTAATTAAACCATCTCTAGGTGGAATTTTCCCAAATGATTTCTGGGTCTTGGAGAATGCATGTTTGTTAGCCTCTCTGCAAAATTTTGAGGCTAGAGCACATTCGATGCTACATAAATCAACAAAAACTATGTAGAGTATTATTGTAAAATGTGACTACAGGGATAGATATCGATTCAGCAATGCAAGCAAGCTACATTTATGCGAACCCTTTATAGAGAGAAACCACAAATATGTTAAGCCTAGATTTTATTGAACCTTCAGGAGTTCCATCAGCAGAGTGATCTTCAAAGCCTCTTCTTTCAAGCATAGCTCTAATACCATGTTGGAGAATTGATTAGAGCAGCATAAGGGCATCTTTTATTTTTACTTCTCCTTACTTGACAGTTATTTGTGATATTATATTCTTCTTCTTGATTATACTTATATTCTTATCATCAAATAAGTGCCAAAACAATGAATATCACAACCATACAAAGATGAACACAAGATATAGGCTCCAAGCCAGGGCAAAACTGTTAGTTTTTGTAGCATCAGACAGGTGTTCTAGTCTCAACTTTGGTCGAAAAGGTTAAGAAAAACAAGATCTCCAAAAGCCGGAAAAGGTTTCGGGAGAAAACACCCAGAGACAGCTCAATTAAATTAATTGATCGATAATTAAAAAATGACAAGTCTAACTTAGGGAAATCGATTAATTAAAGGGAATTAATTGAGAAAAGTGAGTTTGCTCTAGAAACTCATACGAATTGAGTTTGAGATGATCTTAACCGTTGATGGAGATCTAATCATGTTATTTGGTTCGTTAATGAGAGATTATAAGAGCAGGACTTTGGGATGGAGATAGACCAATCGAGTGAGTGGGTCATCTAGGCAGATCAAATTTCGCGGAGAGCAGAGATTAGGTCGGGAAAAGAATTCAAGCTAGAGATCAGTGGCAGAGGAAGAGGAGCAACAGTAGAGATTCCGGTGGAGGTTTCCAGTGTTGGAAGAGTCAGCGAAGAGAGGTCAAGTTATTCCACAGGAGGTTGCACAGGGGCTAACACAAAGCCTCATTGAGGCAGTTCAATTTTGCTGGAGAGGAGGTTGATTCAGGTGTCGAAGGCCGAGATAATTTTCCAGAGGGGCAGAGAATCACTTCCAAAGGCAGCAACAAGCCAGAAGTCTTGATCAGAAGCAGTTCCAAGCAGTGCGAGTTACAGGATACGCAGAGTCAGCGCAAAAGCCTGCGCAGGGATGTTCTTGGTGCTAGTTTGAGTGGTCACATTGTTGCCAAATTGCTTGTGGAGAAGGGGAAAATTCCCTTAATAATTTTGCCAGTATTTTCTCAAGAGAGGATTGCCAGTGGGGCATCCAGATTGTACTTGGAATTCTCACTACTGGATAATAATAATAATAAAACCCTCATCTGTTGCATTGGTTTTCCCACATTGGGTTTTTTCAGGAACATTTGTCCAAAATAACGGTGTCAATTTTATTGTGTATGCATCTATTTTCTTAGTTTCCTGTGTATTTTCCCCAACGTTTTTATTGTGAAGAAATTGTAGTGTGATTTATTCGTTATTTTGTCGTAACAAAATAAACTGCATAATTTAATCAATTAGAAGAATAAATTCCATTTGTTGCATTTCAAGGATTTTTTCACATGGTATCAGAGCAATGTTGAAGACAAATCAAGAGCTTAGTGACGAGGGAAAAATTTTGTAGCCTCAGAGGGAGTATCTGGGCAAAATTTTTGGGTCTGCGCAGAGGTTCAACCAAGTAGTTCGAATTGATGGGCAAGAAATTCGATTTCCAGATCCAAAGAGTTGGAAAAGTTTGATTTGCCCAGAAGCAGTTCCAACAGGCAATGGTTTTGCCGGATAGAGGATTCTGGTGAGCAGATCAGACAGTTCATTGAGCAAATCTGGGTGTAGTTGGTTTGCAGCTAGTCTAGTAGTAGCAGATCAGCGTTGAGTGGAAGAGAAAAGCACACGCATAGAGGAAATTCTTAGAGGGTTTCCAGATCCAGTTGGTGGGAAGAAATCCATGATTTTTAGTTGCAGTAAGTCGTAGCATTTTTTCCAGTCAGTCAGTGCTAGCTTCAGGAGTAGCAGATTGTGTGTCAAATTCTAGAGAAGGACTTCCCGAAGGCTGAGCGAGTTGCCCAGTTGAGGTAGCTGTTAATTTTTTTTTAGCATCAAATGTGTTCTAGCCTTGAAATTTTGTAGAGAGGCTAGAATACATTACATCTCCAAAACCCATAAATCGATTCTGGAAATTCTGCCTAGAAATGACTTAATTAGATTATTAACCAGTTTTAAATATTTCCTAAGTCTAAACTTAGGGAATATGGTTAATTAATCAATATTAATGAAGTCAAGGAGAGAATCATCTAGAAACTCACACGAATCGATCTAGAGATGATCCTAGCCATTGATTTTGTTTTAATCTTGGTTGTTGGTGCTCCAACAAAGAATTATAAGAGGAGGTCGATGTGGTGATGGAGAAGACACTTGTGAGGTTGGATTTCTAAGCAGATCCATTTCTAGGGTAGCAGCAATCAGTTGTCTGAAAGAGAGTTAGAGGTCGAAGCAGTGTGAGAGGGGCAAGGACAGTGAGTCCGAAGGAAAGATTTCCAGATCCGGAGACGCAACAGCAAGAGGATCGAGTTATCCCAGAGAGGCAGCATAGAGGCTCTACGCAGTAGCTTCAGCAAGGCAAGATCAATTTGCTAGTGAGAAAAATTGTTCTCAGTTCCAGAGGTCGGGCATCAATCATCTAAATTGTCTATCTCTTGAGCAAGTGTCGTTGACATCCCTTTCATTCTTGTATTGCCTCATAAGTGTTGACAAGAACCTTGGCTAATTGTTCTAAGTGATATCATGGATAAGTGCTCTAATCTTTTATTATTGTCATTGGATTTATTGTTCATAGTCATATTGAATATTTATTTTTGACATATTAGTTAATTTGGCATAGAGAGTATTAATCTTGTTTCTTGGGCAATTATCCCTTGGTCTCATTGGATACATCTTTTTGGGCACTGCTGAAATTGAGCACTTTACCTTGTGGTTAAGATTGTCGTTTATTCATTGTCAAGTACTCTTTGTCATAAGATCAATTTTAACTAAGTACTTAAGACCACAATCAATCTTAACTCAAGAGCACTCAAATCAAATTTGCATTCACATTCTAGGCCTAGTCTTGCATTAATTAATTAACCTCCAAGCATAAGCTTGCTTAATAGAAAGATAGGAACACCCTTCATCTTGTAGCTTGCGAAGGATAGACCCTCTCTAGTGGTTAACACAGTGACCTTGCAGTCATCAGAGCCATAGTCTCTACAGCACTAGAGGCACCGGGTGGTTAGATTTCAAGGGGGGCATCGTTAACCAAGCCTTTGCTTGCTTCGCCTTGACTTCTCTCTACAAACTACTTTAGAGACTAGCCTCAAAATAGTTAGGGATTAAGGGATTCACCTAGTTAGACATTTAACTCAAATAAATCGTGATTTTTGCATTTCACCTAGATTGTAGGACTTGCACTCCATATAGGATAGCTAAGCATCTCTTGAGCAGTGATTGTTCATCCGATCATTTGGTATTTAATCGATATAAAGCAAGTAGTTGACTCCATAAGGCATTGGTGGCACATAATAATTTAATCTCATCCCTTAACTTGCTAAATCAACCAAGTGGCTAGGCCATTCAATCGTGTCTCCCGAACTTGTTGGTTGCCAACAAGTTTTGTATTCTCAATCTTCCATAAAGACTACCCCCCATAGCCTATTCTTGGGAGACAGCTAGAACGGAGTGGGCGGGGATCAGAGTGACAACCCCCACCCTGAGTCATTGTCGCACCATGCCTGAACAATCTGAGCGACAATAGGCCCCTTGATTTCCAAGCAAAAACATTTGTGGTGCTCCCAAGTGGCTATGGGTTACAATGACTGGTCTCATGGGTCTCCAAATGGGTCAAACATGTCGATGCTCCATCAATAAGGGCTATAAAGATGATACGAGCCCTCTCTGTCTCCCCAAGTGAGACAAAACCGCTTCTAGACCTTGGATCAACTATCAAGTGTCTAGTTCAAGAATTGGCTGACTGGGCAATGTGGTCCAGGTGCATCATCATATTTGTATGATTGGGGCACGAACAAGTAATAAGTGGTGTTGAAGAAGCCCATGGCGTGGCAATCAATGCTCTGTTGTGGTGGAGGCCCATGGCGTGGCAATCAATGCTCTGTTGTGGTGGAGGCCCATGCCGTGGCAATCAATGCTCTGTTGTGGTGGAGGCCCATGGCTCTCAATGCTCACCCTACAAGGGCCATCATGACGCTCTGGAGGGCTTGGATCCCGTATAGGGAGGCCAAGCCCAAGATGAAGACCCACCTACAATCTTGTATAAGTTCCAATGCGTCTCCTCACCTTCCAGTACAACAATTCATTAGAGCAATTGAGTAAATAAGGTTACAAATCAAGGGGCAAAGTGGAAACTTCATAGTGGCATGCCCTTCCAAATGGGTTTTAGAATGTACAGGTGTCCCCAAGCTCAAGAGAAAGGTTAATAAAGGACCCTATTATGTGGTTTCAACCTCTATGGGAGTGACATGTCCATGGTACATCCGTCAAATAGCAGGTGTCACATGAAATAATGGTGGAACAGAGTGGGGCAATAGAGAAGGCTCCAAGTCCCATGCCATGATACAAAGGTGGCTATAGTGAGGGAAGCCCACACATTAGGGTGTATAGATGTAGGAGGAAGCAATCGTGGTACATGAGTTACTTGGCCTTTGTTTTTCCACCCTTCTTCATATGCCTTTTACCTTTTATCGATTTGTCTTTCTTTTAACTGCTCGGGGCTCCAAGGGATGAGAGCATGATGTGTATGATAAAGTAGTGATTACCCCCTTAAAGTTGGGCAGTTCATCGCCCACTAGGGGTTGGGACAATCATGGGTTCCTCAATGATGTAGGGGGCACTCATAGGTGCCCTAGGAACCAGGGTGATGGCCATAATGATAAGGGATAGAGCTCATGTTTGGCTTTTGCCCGCGTGCTCAATTTTTATGTCCCAACCATCTTTTTGCATTGTATGGTACATTTCTTGTTGTAAGTGGCCAAATTATGCTTTTAACTCTCTTTTTAGCTACATCAACCTCTGGGGCATCGTTCCATGCCCAACCCAAAAATATGGACAAGGGAAGGGGGAGGCTAACTCCTTGTGGACCCAATGGACAAATGTGGACCCAAATGGGAAAAGAGTGAAAAGGGGTTATAATGAGCGAGGGGAGTTTCCCATGTAGTGCCACTCCTAAAGCTAGTATCCAATAAAGGAGGTCCCACAGGACTAGGATACAAGTTCAACCACCAAGTCGGGACAAGCGAACAAGAGTACAGACCAAGCCTATACTTCCCGCCAAATCCCCCCACTAATCCATGTCCAAAAATGTCCAAGGAAAGCAAGCAAATATACCCAATTACATAATGAAAATCCATACCTTTTGGGGTTGGAAGGCCCATCTTCAAACATACAATCATAATCGATGGGCAAGGACACATAATGGCTAGCTCAGGTGACAGAGAAAGGTGGCACATTGAGCTATCTGGTGGTTGCAAGAGGTTGTTGGCTCCCAGCGAAAGTCAAATCTAGGAGAAAATTTCTTCTAAGGGTGTCACCCACTGGTGGTGGGTAACAATGCCCTAGTTGGACCTTGGGACCCCACAAGAGGACATGAGGTGAATTTTAGGGCCAACACTCAAATATGGACTTGACATGATTCTACACCCCCTTAGACACCTCATCACCCTTAGACATGCTATTTGGAGCACTTTCATAAGATGACATCATCCCTTGCGAGCTTGCAGCTCACACATGTGGGTTAATTAGGGATGTTTTCAAAAAGTTAATGGGTTGGCTTGTAACCCAAGTCCATTTTGTCATCAGATTTTGTTTTTAGGGGCTTTATAGGCTAATTAGCATTCCTAATCCTCATATAAATAGAGGATAGATTCATTTGTATTAGATCATCATCACTTGTGACATTTTTGGCCCTCTTTGAAAACCTCGACCTTCTTGGATTCTTGTGGAGATGTGACTCTACAGTGTATTTTGCCATTTTGGAGCTATTTCTTGATCTTGGAGATGTTACTTTGGATCAATAAAGGATTGTACAAGCATTTAATCTTGTAAGCCAGCCTTGGACGTGATTAAAAAAAAAATCTTGTGTCTAATGTATGGAATGATTTGTTATCTAGGGTTTCTATTGTGCTAGTTATTATTGAAGATCAATGTATGGAATCTAGATAATGGCATTGTATGCATTACTCATATATAGAATGTGAATAGCAATCTCCTTGGTGTATCTTTAAACTAGCTCTCCCATGTGACTTTGATCACTCACAAAAGTAATAGTTAGGCTTTTGAGCTAGGGCTTCAAAATTCCCATACTCCTCACCAAGAATTAGAAAATTTTTCACTCCCTGGACTCCATTATGCCAAGGATTAGGCACTAGCCTTGTCACTTGGTTGATCACACACAAATTTTACTATAAAACTTACTTTCTCTCTCTTATTATGATTTTCAGCCCTCTTAAGATCAAGCCGCTAGCTAGGGCCAAGGCACAAGTTGACCCAGAGTGGGAACTAAGCCTTATGGAAGGATTCAACATTTGAAGGAGTACTAGTTGCCTCAAAATCAACTCCCTTTAGCGGCCAATCTGTAACTTTCTAAGGCTGAATTCTCTTGCCCTAGGTAGATTTTACCCTACTTTGCCCTAGGCTTCAACTTGGTGGCTTGTAGAAGGTTTCTTGTTCCATTTGCTTTCTAATATTCATTGTTTGGAAACATTTTCTTGGCCCTTTGATTCTAGGTAGATCCATTTGGCTTGTTATCTCTCAAACCCTAGATCATGTTTTCCCTAAATATGTTTGTTAGAGGATGTGAATTGCCCTTTTTAGCTTATTGAGCGCTGTCCTTAAGAAGGGTTGTCCTCTATAAGCTTTTCTTGTCACCTTGACCTTGGAATTTGATATATCCTTTGGTGACCTATTTAAAGGGAGGCCTCCCAGTGGTGAAAGTCCACAAAGAGCATGAGGTAGTGGCAGCGGTGACAGTGGGCCACACCTCATTGTTGTCCCTTAATCTAGTTTTGCCTTGTAGGTCACCCCTTACAAGACCTGCTATAATTTGAGGCAATAGAGTGCATAGCTCAAGGGTCAGAGCTATTCAATTTTACCCCTTAAGATGAGACAGTTTATCGCTCATCAGGGTTGGGACATGCAAGGGTTCCTTTAGATGAAAGGGAACATCAATTGCTCAAGAACGGGTAATGGCTAATGAGGATAGTAGAACTCATGCTAGGCTTTTTCCCATGTGCTAATTTATGTCCCAGCTTTATTTTGCATTTTGACTTTCTTTTTCTTTCATTGTGGCATATTATGTTTTTCCATTCTTTTAGCTACATCAACCTCCAGGGCAATGTTTCTTGGCCCTACACAAGGATGTGGATAAGAGGGTGTTGAATCCTAATGAACCATGACAAGTTAGACTCAAAGAATGGAGATGGCATATAAGGGGTTTGTAATATGACATGGAAAGTGTCAAGTATGGTGTAAGGGAAAGTGAACGTGCTATATCAATCCAGGTTTTCCAATTAGTGCCCCACCTATAACCCTAAGGCCTCAAGGGAGGTCCCACTAGACTAGGGCTAAAGATCAACCCCCTACTAAGGTGAGAAAACAGATGTATAGTTAAGATTGGTCAATCTTCCAAATCACCCCTTTATCCATACTAAAAGCCCAAAACAAACAAGTATAAGCACCCGATTGCATAATAATCAAAGTACCTTTTGAATAGCAACCCACCTTCATCCAAGATGAAATGTCAAATGATGAGAGGTATGTGGTTGATGTAGATGGCAGAGGCACATGGCATATCATGTTCAAGAAGTGAATATCAGGGACCGCTAGTTGGTTGGCTGTCAAATGTAGGAAAAAAATTTCTCCTATGGGGTTACCCATTTTGGTGGGTAACAGGCCATTTTCCTACTAAGGCAACCTAAAGGTTTTGAGTTATTAATGAAGAATTGTTTAATTAGTCAAAATATTTGTGTGTGCTTATGTGTGAGTGAGTGAGATTGATTAATTTTCTTCCGTTGAATGTTTAAGTTTTCTTAAGATCCAAGTTGTAATTTTATTTAGTAGATTTGTAATCTGCTAGGTAGTAAATAGCCAAGTTGTTGGGTTCAAGGAGAATTTAACACTAGAAACCCTCATTAAAACAAGGAAGAAGATTTGTTACGCAAGTTGCAGAGTAACATCGAAGTATTGAATTCACCTAGCCAATTCACACAAATAATGAAAAAAAGTATATATAGCATATTTGGATTGTTTAAGGTCAAGCCAACCTATAAAATACATCGTTATTATAGGGCCTATTACCCACCACCCATAGGTAGTACCCATAAAATAAAGTTTTTCTCCTAGATGGTCCTCAGCTAGCAGTCCCTTGCAGCCACCAAATAGCTCGTTGTGCCACTATTTCCGCCACTTGAGCCAGCGATATATGCTCCCTCGCCCATCTGTTATGATCGAATGTTTGAAGGTGGGTCTTCCAACCCTGAAGGTATGGCTTTTCATTATGTAGTTGGGTTTTTTTGTTTACTTATCATGGACACTTTTGGACATAGATTAGTGGGGGGATCTGGCAGAAAGAGTGGGCTTGGTTTGTACTTTTGTCTCCTCTGTCTAATTTGATGGTTAACCTTGTATCCTAGTCCTATGGGATCTCCTTTATTGGCTACTAGCTTTAAGGGTGGCACTACATGGGAAACCACAATTTTGGTTGCGTGGTCCCACTTCCCAACACCATATACATCACTCTCCTTCGTTCATTATAACCCCATTCACCATATTTCCCATCCGGGTCCACATTTGTCCATTGGGCCCTATTGAACATTGGAGTGGCACCTAGAGATTTTTTGAAGACTCCATGCCCAAGGGTGTATTAGAGACTTCAATGTACCATCAAAGTTCATTATGTCATCAGATTTTTTCAACTCTACTTCTTCTTCTCATTTTTTTTTGTTGTACTCAAACTCCACAATCCCTGTGGGGACGATGTAAAAGTGATACTAATATGATGAGTTAGTCATGTAACAGACCTGGGTGACCTAGGCCCTTGTCATCAAGTGAGTTTACTCTGGAAGTTTTTTTTCACTTGGTTAATTATCATATCCTTACGGGAACTTAATAATTAATTGAATTTTTTCTCTAAGCATAACCTCAAAGCCGAAGTACAACTTGAGGGTGAAGCCTTGGGTGAGTCCTAGTGTCTAGGGTCATTTTATATATGAAATGTAATAAATGATGTCTAGAGAAGTTGTAAGGGGTATGTGTGATCAAACTTACACTTCTCACACTCAACTTTCTACTATGATACACTTTGGGGGGTAAAAAATTAGTTCTAAACCCTCCAAACCCACTTTTCCTAAATTTTGTGGAAAATGTGACAATAAATTAGCCCAGCAATTAAATAAATGGAGAAAAATAAATATCCATACATGCTAAAATGATGTGGAAATGAGGTGGAAATTCATCTAAAGGTCAAAGTTGAGTTACCAAGCAATGTGAACTCCACATAAGCCAAAAATCAAGCAAATCGAATTTTTTGTGGAGAAGAAAACGAGTCCCAATGACAAGATCCACGATTTGAGAAAGTTCACTCAAGCTTCAAGGAGATATCATGAGTTGACTTGAAATTGGATTAGAATTTACTTGAGTGAGGTGGAGAGTGGTCTCCTACCACTCCACTTCACTCTCCCACATGTCCTCTCCTTTAATTCGATCTCCCTCATCAAGGATCTTGTGGGTCTCTAAGGAAGAAATCAAGTTGCCACTTGGGAAATTCGAATTTGCATGGAGCATTGGGATTGTCACCCATTTGTCTTGGGATTGTCACCATTTGCCTTGAGATTGGCTCCCAAACTTCTATATAATAGAGCCATAGGCTCTCACTATGTATCCATTATTACAAGCTATTGTGCTTAGCAAAGCTCTGCTCATATGTACACTTGTTCTAAATTGCAATAAAAGACTTTGGTGTTCATTCATGAGATGTTGTTCCATTGGAGCATGATGATTGACTCATTATTGGTATAATTTTCTTTGCTCAAGCTTTGATCTATTTTATTTCCATATGCTCTTGTAGATTTGTTAATGTAAAGCTATCTTGCATTGGCAATTGATTTAGAAGTATGCCTTAGGTGTAGAAAACATCTAGTTATTTTCCAATAAATTTTTAAAGTTTTCTTATCATTGCTTATTTGCTAAATCTATATGGAACTAATGTTTGATTGAAGTTTTGCAGAGGAAAATCTTGTAGGATCAAATATCAAGCGTGAGGGAGAGTCTTTGGAAAGACCAACCCACTCTTGGCACATTCTCCAAGGAGCTCTCATTGGTTCTTTGAATTCCATAGTTTATCTTACGAAGTGATTTTCTTGCAGGGATTTATTGGACATAGCTTGTATACAAGCAAATACATCTTAATTTAAATATCTTTAAAAAATTGTGCTTCCATTGATGTATTTAGCTATTCAAGAGCATTTCCCAAACTAGGCAAATGATGGGGTTCACTCCCATCACTTGATTTGGTTTTGTATATTATTTTGTATCATACTTACATGCTCTTTTGCACTAACTTTGTCTTAGTTTTGCAACCCATAGTTGGAGTTTTGACACAAATGCCTTGAAGAAACTCTATTGAACTCTAACTAGTTTTCTTGTAGGACCTCTCAAGCATCCAAGATTTATTTCAAGGAGACCATGGACACTAGAAAGAGTTGCAAATAAGGATAGGTCGTGGGCCTTTGTGGAGATTGTAATTTCCAGATTTTAGCAAGTCTTCATTGGCCCTTGCAGTTGCTATTGTTGGAGGTATATTCTAGCTATTTCTAGCTCCAAATCTTGTACTATTCCCTTTCATCTTTGGGCAGTCCTCTAAGAGGCTTTAACTCCATTGTAATATCATAACAAAAGATCTATTTTTCTTGTAGGAGCTTGGGTTTTACCCAAGCCATCCTTTATCCTCTTTTAGAAGGAGGATTTTGTGGGTGGATTAAATTTGCATTTTTTCTAACTCCTTTTTTAGCTCATTTTCTATGCTTTAAAATTAAGACAACCTCACCATCACATTTCAATTTCTAAGTTAAATTTTGCTACAAGTTTCATTTGATGCTTTGCATTTCATTCTTGTTTTGAAGTACAAGTTGATATTTTGCTTTAGAGCAACTCATTTCTTACATGCAAGTATTTGGAGTTATGTGGCAAGTTTAATTTAGTTGTTTAACAATTTGCTTTTCTTTGGGATACAATTGCCTCACTATAGGCTCATTTGTTATCTTGCTCACTTATTTTCCAAGCATACTTTACAAGCAAGCATTCACTTTTTAGCTTCATCTCATTTCCAATTGCTATAAGTTTATGGTTTGTGGCATTTACTTGGAGCAATTTACAATTTCATTTGCTTATGAAGCTTATGTTTATGTGTCTTGTACAATTTTGAGAAATATTTTCAAGTTATATCATTGTGAGCATTTCCATTTACTTGAGGCAATTCCTTTCTTTTGGTAAAGCAAACTTACTTGCATCATTCTAATTCACTTGCAAGTTAATTTCTTTTTTTGAAGTTACATTTGCAATTTACTTTGAGCATTATCTCATTTCCATTATTTTGAAGCATTGCAAATATCTCTTGGGAAAACTTACTTGTATTACATTTAGGCATTTTAGCATAGTTTGCATTTTAACTCAATTAACCTCCAAGCATAAGCTTGGTTGATAGACATCATAGGGAAAAGACTTTCTTGGAAAATTCTTCCAATTGGTACAAAGTAAAGTAAAGAGTGTGTGGCCTTGCAGTTATGGAGATGGCTTGTCCCCTTATAGGAACGAAAACACATGTTGGCCACATAGGGTTAGCCTCCCCCTCCGGTTGTCCACACCTTGTGTCGGACCTGGAACAATGCCCGGAGGTTGATGCAGCTAAAAATAAAAGAAAAAGCATAATTTGGCCACTTTCAAGAGGAAATGTACCACAAAATGCAAAATATGGTCGGGACATACAAATTTAGCACATGGGAACAAGCCAAACATGAGCTCTACCCCTCATTCATGGCCATCACCCTAGTTCCTATGGGCCCCAGATGAGCCCCCTCCACATTAAAGGACCCATGATTGTCTCAACCCCTGGTGGGCAATGAGTTACCCCAACTTAAAGGGGGGTATCCACTGCTATATTCTACACATCATGCTCTCATCCCCTAAAGCCCCGAGCAATTATGAAGAAAAAACAATCAAAGGCAAAAGGCATATGAAGAAAGGTGGAAAAACAAAGGCTAGGGTAACTCATGTACTACGATTTGCTCCCCCCTACACTCATATACCCAAGTGCGGGCTTCCCTCATCATAGCTACCCTTGTACCATAACATGTGGCTTGGAGCATTCCCCTAATTCCCACTCCGTCTCATCACTATATCACATGCCACATATCCATTGATAGATGTACCATGGATATGTCACCCCATTTAAAGGTTGAAACCACCTAATGAGGTCCTTGGTTAACCCTCTTATTGGGCTTGGAGACACCTGTACATGCCAAAGCCCACTATGGAAGGGCATGGCACTATGAACTGCCCCATTGATTCCATGATTTGTAAGCTATTTTACTTGATTTCTAATGATTTGTTGTATTGGAGGGCAAGGGAATGCATTGGATCTTATGCAGGATTGCAGGTGGGTCTCTATTTGGGGTTTGGTCCCCCCATACGAGGTCCAAACCCTCTAGAGGACCACATTGGAACTTGTAGGGTGAGCGTTGAGAGCCATGGGCCTCCACCATAGCAAAGAGTACTTCATGGATCCCAAGCACCATTCAGAGATTGCTCTTGTTCCACCCTTTGGATGAGGATGACGCAGCTAGATCACCATGCCCAACCAGCTACACACACTTGGAAAATGTTCTAGGGTCCAAATGAGGATGTGTTCACTATAAGAGACAAAGGGAGGGTTTATGTCATCATCCTAACCCTTACAGATGGTTTACAGGCATTATCAATCCACTTGGAGACCCATGAGGATGTCATTGTGTCCCCACAGCCACTCGGGAGCACCACATGTGACTTGCTTGGCCCCTTGTCCACTATGTTTGGAGCCATTTCACTCAACTTGGCACATTTGGACTCTATTAGGCCTCCTCAACGGCCCAACGACTCATCATATTCATTATTCTTCCCTCTTGAGAGGCTTATTTTTATGTTATTGAGCTATCTTGGTGGGCTTGTCACTAAGTCATGTCATTATTGAGAATTATTTTATTATTTGGGCTAAACAAGACAAACTAGGCTATTCTAATCCCCTATTGGATTGTATAAATCGATGAGGGTGATCTCATCATCACTTGGATTGGATTAGTATCTCTTGAGAGATTTCCGCACTTGTTGTTGGGGTAAACTTTTTGGAGTTTCTGGATGCACTATGATGTTTGGATTTTTACTATTGTCTTTGGAGCTCCTTTCTAATGCAAAGTTGATGAATGGATATACTCTCCCTCATGTAAGTGAACTTTTAAGGCTATTCTTGTTATCTTACTTGTCAAATGCATATGTATTGTTATCATTATTCCTGTATGGGTTACTGTAATGAGAAATTCTTCTAGGACATTTGAATAAGTGAATTAATGCATATGTTGCTCTTGGGGGATTGGGCGAATGTTCCTAGAGGCACCTCTTAGGCTGAAAGACCTCGAAACTTCATCTCTTTGGCAAATTTGAAGTATAAATCTCTAATTACCTAGTTGTTGCCCTTGAGTAAGCTAGCAAAGGTTAATTAGGGCTCCTTAGCTCATGAAATTCGATCTAGGTGTGCCTTGACTCCATTCAGCCCCTAAGCAAGGCATTGATCCTCGCATCCTCTTGGTGCTCAAATTTATCTCTCTTTTCTTCACTCTTCCCAATTCTAGGCCTAACCCTAGAGGGTCACCCAGGGCATCAAGTGAATTCTTTTGTAGCCATGCAAACACCTTGAAAATTGGTCCACTACTGCGTTGGGGTGTTCTCAAGAGGTCCTCCAAGTTTGAAGCAAATCCGACGGTGGAATCCCGAGATATAGCAAGCCCTAGCCACAAGACCATCTCTCTCCCTAGGTTGATTTGGGTTAGTGTCCTCACTTGGGTCATTGCATTTGTATTCCAAAAGAAAATTTGTCCTTTGACCCTATTCTCCTCCCAAAACAGGTCAAGCCCCTCTAGTGTTGATCAACTCCACATCCTTGACCTAGCTTGGGTCCACTTTGGCTCTCTATGGTCCCACAACTTGATAACTCAAATTCAACAAGGATTGCATAGAAGCCATTTCTCCACAAGGATTCTTGGACCTAGGAAGCTTCTTGACAAGGGATATTACTCAAACCTAGGCTTAAGTATCCTCTTAGCCCTTCCTAGAGAGCCCATCACCTTGCTTCTTAAGCAAGTAAGCCATATAATTGAGTCTCTCTTGTGAATAGGCCCTAGGAATCACCCTCCATCCATTCATTGATCCATTCATCCTTGTGATTCCTTTCATACTAGGACTCCTCCCATCGGTGAAAGTCCATAAAGAGCAGGGAGCCTTAGCTGAGGTGACAGTGGGCTATCGCTCCATTGTTGCCCCTTGACCTAGTAGTTGCTCTATAAGATCCCCTCCTAGGACCCTTGCTAGTTTGAGCGGTAATAGGTCCCAACCAATTGTGGCAACTAGTTGATGTTGATGATTTACCATATGTCAGAGTTGCTAACTAAGTTATGGTAATTAGATGATGATGATGTTAATGACAATGATAATGATGTTGATGTTGATGATGAATTGTTATAACCCTTTCTTAGAGAAATTTGTCAACATGAGAACATCTAGATAGTCATTATGAATACCTCCCTAGCTAAGAGGGAGTGCTGAAGTTTGTAGCTATGGTTGGTATTCATAATTGTTATTTTTAGCCCTTGATGTAATTGTAAGGCATGTTCTTCATGCTTGTGTCAAAAAGAAAGATATAATGGACATGCTTCATGTCCTTGTCAAAAGAGAAAAATTATAATATCAAAATTTGATTATTTTGAGTCCAAGAAAACCAAGTCAGCCTCCACACAGTTCAAGTCGGCCTAGCATCAAATGGCACCCATTTAGCCTCATGAAACAATTTAAATAAAAGGCTCGTCCTCCTCCAAAAGGAGTTTGATCAAGCAAGTTCAGATTCATCACAGAAGGTTATATCTGCTCCTCTGGACGAAGTTAAGGAAGACGAATTGGATGAAGAAGAGGACAAATTTTGTTGAAGGATAAGTCTGCTTCTCCTCGCACATGTGGAAGTCTTCTAGGCAGACCAAATTACTATCTAATGAAGAAGCAAGACGAAGTTCAGCCAAGAAAAGGACAGGTCGAGTTCTCTAGACAGAAGAATGATTTGATTGAAGGGCTAATAGACCACATTTGATTAGAATTATGCTAATGGTCAATTTGACATAGGGTTTGACTTGATGTTTCTCTGTTGAACTTAATGATTTCTCTAAGAAGAAGGGTTGCTGGGTTTTCCCAGGGTAAAATATTGTGTTCTTGTGTGGCTGACTCTTTATGATCCTACTGCCATTTTTGTTTTTACTGTTGATATTCTTTGTGCAATTACTTTATGATGAATAATAAATGCAAGAAAAGATTAACCTAAGATAAGGTCATAAGAAGTAATTGTCTGTTTAGAGGATCCTTTAAAATTCAAAGCTCGTCATCCTTTCTAACTTTTTTACTCTAACTAGAATAATCCTTCCACAATTCTTTCACTACTATATTGCCTGTAATATTATTCTTTCCTTAATTTAATTTAGTTTCTAATGATTGTTTCACTTTCCAATTGTTATTTCACATCTTATCTAGATTTTCTCATCCCTTACATTTTCATTTTATCTTTTTATATCAGACTTTTATTTACATTTCCCCATTCTTTAATTTATTGTTTGGAGGATGCAGTTTCAACTCTCTATTTTATTTACATTCCCCATTCCTTTGTTTATTATTCAGAGGATTCCATTTTCAATTTTCCATTTTATTCCATTTTTTGGTTGACTTTATTCATTTATTTATAATTATCTTTTTATATTGATTTATTTTTCTGCTCCCTATTCTTTCTTCTATTATTAACCTTATCTTTAATTATTTATTCAATTATTCAATTATTCAATTATTTTTCTAATAATTATTTATTAATTTGACCATTTCCTGCCATATTCATTAATCTTTCGTCTCAATCCCACCTTATTAATTTATGTATTTTCATAATTTCTATTTCCCGTTTTTTGTTTGCTAGATAATTTGAGTCCTAATGACTGACACGCCTAACCTGTGGCTTGAGTAACCGCGACCTAGAGGCATCTAAGCCGTCAAAATCACCTACTAATAGCACCCAGCCTGGGCTACACCGGCCCTTAGCATGGCTGGATTTTTGCCCATGGAGTTTCGAACCAGTGACCTTTACACCACAGAGTGTCTTAACAAAACACCCTACTACCGTCTACTCTATGCCCTAATTTAATTTATTAAGTGGATGATAGAAATTTTGTTTTTTTTTTGTAACCCAGAGGAACTTGGCAGCTCACATGACAGGGGGCTACTAATAAAACTCTGGGGGTCTACGGTCTGTCCTCTTCTCCATAAATTGGGTCACAACCGGGGGGGACTTGAACCTTGGATCTCTTAGTTACCACGGACTCACATTACTTCGATCACCAATTGAGCTGCCCTCCTAGGAATTTGTCTAATTCCCTTTTTGTTTCTATTTATTCACTCATTATTTTACCCCTTTCTATATCTCTCAAAAGCTTTCTTTTGGATCCCCTAAAGATGGGTGGAGTGTCCACTCAAAAGATTGGGGCATTTATAAACTACAACACAGTTCACATTCAGAAGGTTTACTACAATCTAAATATATGCCTGGGATTAATTTAAATCCAAACAAAAGCCATTTTTACTAGTTTTCCCAAGATCAGGTTTCCAAGGTGATCTCTGCATTATTGCTATGTTCATGATTATTTACTTCAGTTTCTGTTTTCAATTATTTTTCTGATAATTATTTATTAATTTGACCATTTCCTGCCTCTATTCATTAATCTGTCATCTCAATTCCCCCTTATTAATTTATATATTTTATTAATGTCTAATTCCCTTTTTGTTTCTATTTATTCATTCCATTAGTTTACTCCTTTCCATATCTCTCATTAGCTTTCTTTTGGATCCCCTGATGATAACTGGAGTGTCCACTTAAAATATTCAGGCATTTCTAAACTCCAACACAGTTCACATTCAGAAGGTTTGCTACAATCTAAGTATATGTCTGATATTAATTTAAATCCAAACAAAAGCCATTTTTACTAGTTTTCCCAAGATCATGTTTCCAAGGTGGTCTCTACATTATTGCTATGTTCATGATTGTTTATTTTGGTTTATGTTATTCATTTATTTTTCTGATAATTATTTATTAATTTGACTATTTCCTCCCCTATTCATTAATCTTTAGTCTCAATGCCCCCTTATTAATTTATATATTTTCTTAATGTCTAATTCCCTTTTGGTTTCTATTTATCGACTCCATTATTTTACTCCTTTCTATATCACTCATTAGCATTCTTTTGGATCCCCTGATGATGGGTGGTATGTCTACTCAAAACATTGGGGCATTTCTAATCTCCAACACAGTTCCCATTCAGACATTTTACTGCAATCTAAATATATGCCTGGGATTAAATTAAATCCAAACAAAAGCAATATTTACTAGTTTTCCCAAGCTTGGGTTTCCAAGGTGATCTCTGCATTATTGCTATGTTCGTGATTGTTTACTTCGGTTTCTGTTTTCAATTATTTTCTGATAATTATTTATTAAATTGACCATTTTCTGCCCCTATTCATTAATCTGTCGTTGCAATCTTTCTTATTAATTCCTTTTTAGTTTCTATTTATTCACTCCATCATTTTACTCCATTCTATACCTCTCATTAGCTTTTTTTGGATCTACTGATGATGAGAGGAGTGTCCGCTCAAAACATTGTCGCAACTCCAACACAGTTCACATTCAGAAGGCTTACTACAATCTAAATATATGTCCAGGATTAATTTAAATCTAAACAAAAGCCATTTTTACTAGTTTTTCCAGGACTGGGTTTCCGAGGTGATCTCTGCAGTATTGCTATGTTGATGATTGTTTACTTCAGTTTCTGTTATCTGTAACTAAATAACAGTCTGCAAGTTTTATTACAACAATAATATTTAATGTATAAAAAATAGCAAGCACAAATTTTTACAATTAAATTAATTCCACATTTTAGTCCATGCTGGTCAGATGGGAGTGCCATAAGACTACTGTTTACAGACCATTCATTGAGAATTAATAACTTACTTGGGAGCTAAGCCTAAAATCTGTAAAAAAAATATCAGCAAACCTGTCATAGCAAGTTTCAGTGCACGGTTGTATGCTAATAAAGACAGGTCATCTGAAGTTTCTTGAGATGCAAAACTTTCTGGAACCTAAAAATACAAAATATCAATGAAAAGTTAAAGTTCATTTCAGAGTAGGCAGAAAATAAACTTTACCTAGTACACAGAAAATCAGCACCAAGCAACTTAATAGAAATAGCCAAAATAAAAAACAAAATGCATCAGAAGTAAATATACAACAAACTTACATGACTTATTGTTCAGAAGCTAAGCCCGTTATTGCAGGAACCTATCTATATTGTACACAAGCAACTTTGTCTCATAACAAGTTTTTTATTCTCAAACTTTAATGTCCAAGGCATTTAAATAGAAACCCCTCCAATATTTAACACAAGATCAGAAAACATAGAGAATAACATGGTTGAAGACTACAGGGCCGGAATAAGATAAATACCTTTAAAATAGAGAATAACACTGTATCGTATGTCACTATTGACTGGGGTTAATTCCTTGGATGTCATTGCTACTTGGCAATGTTGGTAGGAGTGTGGAGAGGCTGGAGATCCAAATCTGCAGAGAAGATTGAGCACCAATCTGGGGCAGATCTGTTGGATCATATCTAGGTTTATTTTGTATTCTGTATTTTCTCAGTTGGGCCATTATCCCAGGACGAGAGCCCAAGTAGGTTTTGAGTCATTGCTAATGGTGAATTGATTTGATCAGGTATAATCTATTTGTGTCATTGTGATTGAGATCAGCATATTTGTTTCCATTGAATTTATGTTAGGACCTAGCTGTGTATTTATTCAGTAGACAATTTTCTACTAGGAATTAAATATCGGATGCTAGGTTCGCAAGAAATCTAACATTGTAGTCAAAATGTAAATTATGAATCGACCTTGGAAGCATGGGTGTCAGGTTCGTATTGGATTGCCAAGGGCCAGGTCTAGCCGCAATCATATGAAGGTGAGAATATTTTTTTAGTGGCAAAGGAATTCAGCCGTACACACCATGTTACCTGATGTTGATTTGGGGTAGCATCGAATGTGCTCTAGCCACGAAATTGGTGGAGACGCTAAAGCACATGAGATCTCCAATACCCAGAAATGGTTTGGGCAGAATCTAACCAGTTTGGGAGATATTAAAATAATTAATCTTTTTAATGGAGTCCCTAAGCCTAAACTTAGGGAAAATAAAATATTAATGTTGATTAATATAAAACTGAGTTAGAATGGTCCAAAAGTCATGGATCAAGCCAAATCTAATCTTAGCCATTGATTAGGGACTTAATCTCGGCCGTTGAAATGTCAACGAGAAAAGTATAAGAGGAGGCTTGAGGGTCACTTAGAGAACACACCAAGTTGATCAAGACTTCGATTTTCTGGGGCAGGGCTTGCTGACGAAATCGAAGGAGTGATCAGAGTTGCAGTTGAGGAGCAGTGAATGCAGTAGCCGAGAGGCAGAGATAGTACCGGGAGCATCAGTGCAGAAGTCGAGAGAGGGTTGGCACAGAGCCAGCTAGAGGCCACGCAGAAGCAGCCAGAGGCCAACATGGGAGACGCAGAGGCTCCAGAGGCTGACGCAGAGCCCCGAGAGGCTGGCGTTGGGCTAGAGAGGTTGACACTGGCGGCTGGGTAGACACTGGGCCAAAGAGGCTGACACAGACCCTAGAGGTTAACGCTGGGAGATTTTGTGGCGTAGATAGGGGCTGATATCTGTCTCCGACTAAGAGGTACTACTGCCGAGGGCATTCTTTGTTGGGTGGGCCATTTCTAGCACCCAGATTGTATTCAAAAATTGCTTAATAATAAAACCCTCAGATAGTTGCACCGGTTTTCCCGCATTGGGTTTTTCCGGGGACATTAGTCCAAAAATAACGGTGTCACTTGTGTGCTTGTTTTTCCTTCATGTTGAGATTGTATTTGTATTTAGTATCAATATTTACATGGTAAATAACATGTTAATTAACAGAACAAGTAGGAAGAGATAAATCAAAAAGTACGAGAAGGATTTCTAACAGTTAGACTTAGAAATTCTAACATGGTATTAGAGCGTGGTTGCAGATCACAAGATAATTGAGGGCATCAGCCGAGCAGAGCAACAGCAGCAGCAGAAACAGTTGTCCCGAGTGGCAGAAGTTGTTCCTAGCAAAAAAGCAGCAAGGAAGGGGTGACGCAGTGCCTGCGTCATCAATTCGAGCCGGGAAGAGGATCAGCGCAGTGGGTAGAGAGGAGCAGACCTAACCTACACAATGCCCGGTCATCTTTCTTAGTGAAGATTGATGCCCATGGCCAAGAGGTGCGTATTTTGCTAGTGCCGAGATTGCATAGAGCCTAGAGGCTCTAACCTTCAGTTTGTTGGGGGATAGGAGGCTGTGGGTAAGTTGCGGAGTGAAACTAGTGGGGAACTGTGGTCAAAACAGTACCTAACAGGGCAAGACCAAGGAGGAGGGAGTTGCTACCGAGGATTTTCGGAGTGGGGGCATATTGACATTGGCAGAGGGGTTTCCAGGAGGCAAATCGAGGCTTAGAGGCAGTCACACCGAGAACTTCCAGGAGGGAAGTAGAGAGACTCGAAAGAGTCGAAAGAGGAGCAGCAAAATGGCAGTGAAAGGGGTAAGAGATCAAGATAGACTGGACGGAGCCTCAAACTTAGTAGTCTGGAAGACCAGGATCTTGTCCATTCTAGACAAGAATCGTCTCAAGCACTTCGCCTTGAACATGATAGCGATCCCAATTGACCCGATTAAGAACGAAAAGTACTAGGAGGCAATGGTGAGGGCCAAGAGCATCATCCTTGACGGGGTCAAGGACCATGTAGTACCACATATTGTCGAAAAGGACATGGCAAATGCGATGTGGGAGGCCCTGACGAAATTGTATCAGCATACTTCCGTGCAGAGGAAGATGCTACTAGAAAATCAGCTGCGGTCATACCAGATGCAGAAGGGAGAACAGATAGACACCTTCCTCGATCGATTGAAGGAGATCCAGGATCAGTTGACTTCCATAGGGGCCACACCAAATGAGGAGATGATGGTGAGGACCGCATTGAATGTAGTCTCAGAGGATTGGGAGGTATTTGTCAAAACATCCTAGGTAGGTCGACCCTTCCAAATTGGGAGGAACTGTGGGCAGCTCTTCGTCAAGAAGAGATCAGAAGGCTAACCAAGGCGGGAAGCAGCGGCAAGGGGGTCAGAATCAAGAAGGAGGAAGAGGAGGATGTTGCCCTAGCATCTAAGGGAAAGCAGGAGAAACGGAAGAAGAAGGACCTCTCCAAGGTCAAGTGCTTCCATTGTGGGGAACTGGGTCACTATGCGAACCAGTGTCTGAGGAAGAAGAGCAAGGGAGAGGCTTCTGAGACTAAGGCTGCGCCAACAAGGGCGAAGAAAGAAGTGGAGACAGATGATGACTGTGCCATGAGTGCTCATACGCCACTTGAGAGGAAGTGGGGAGACATCGAGCTGTAGTCAGACGGACTATAGGCGATGAGGGGCAGGATCCTCGAGGTACCCAACCTCTTGGATTATACCTTGCTACGGGAGCCCCGAAGAGGAGTAGCAGGACTGGCAAATGTCAGTAGAGACGGATGTGAATGGAGCAACAGAGGGAGCTTCAACATCGGGAATGTTTCTAGCCTAACGGAGATGTCAGAGTTAGGAGATCAGTTACTTACTTCTCAGTAACTGAGTTGCAATGCAGCAGTTAGCAATGGCAGTGCTATGGGCAGCATGATGAGAGGGGTTGCAGTGCAGATACAGCAGTGGCAATGGCAAGGCCATGGGAAGCAGCACGGATGCAAAGGGAGTTGTTGTACAAATGCAGCAGTCGCAGTGGCAGGGCCATGGGTAGCAGTACATGATGCAGCAGTGGAGAGGATGTTGGGCAACAGGCCTAGCATCAGCACAGGGACCAATGTCGGATGATCAGGGTGATGCTCAGTGAGGAGTATTACTAGAGCATAGTCCTCGCTAAGACGGAGTGTTAATTTGGGTTAGCATCGAATGTGCTATAGCCACGAAAATTGGTGGAGAGGCTAAAGCACATGAGATCTCCAATACAAAGAAATGGTTTGGGTAGAATCTAACCAGTTTGGGAGATATTAAAATAATTAATATTTTTAATGGAGTCCCTAAGTCTAAACTTAGGGAAAATAAAATATTAATGTGAATTAATATAAAACTGAGTTAGAATGGTCCAAAAGTCATGGAACAAGCCAGATCTAATCTTAGCTGTAGATTAGGGACTTAATCTCGGTCGTTGAAATGTCAACGAAAAAAGTATAAGAGGAGGCTTGAGGGTCACTTGGAGAACACATCGAGTTGATCAAGAATTCAATTTTCTAGGGTAGGGCTTGCTGAGGAAAGCGAAGGAGTGATCAGAGTTGCAGTTGAGGGGCAGTGAATGCAGTAGCAGAGAGGCAGAGATAGTACCGAGAGCATCAGCGTAGAAGCCGAGAGAGGGTTGACGCAGAGCCAGCTAGAGGCCACGCAGAAGTAGCCAAAGGCTACACAGAGGCAGCAAGGAGCTGCGCAGAGCTTGAGGAGGGCCAGCGTGGGAGACGCAGAGGCTCCAGAGGTTGGCGCAAAGCCCCGAGAGGCTGACACTGGGCCAGAGAGGCTGACGCAGACCCCAGAGGTTGACACTGGGAGATTTCGTGGGGCTGATATCTGTCTCCGACTGAGAGGTACTACTGTCGAGGGCATTCTCTGTTGGGTGGGCCATTTCTGGCACACAGACTGTATTCTGAAACTGCTTAATAATAAAACCCTTTGATAGCTGCACCAGTTTTCCGGCATTGGGTTTTTCCGGGGACATTAGTCCAAAAATAACGGTGTCACTTGTGTGCTTGTTTTTCCTTCAGTTGATGATCTGTATGTGTTAAGACTGTACTTGTATTTAGTTTCAATATTTACATGGTAAATAACTTGTTAATTAACAGAACAAGTAGGAAGAGATAAATCAAAAAGTACAGGAAGGATTTCTAACAGTTAGACTTAGAAATTCCAACCCCTACCAAGTTGTACCTAGCAAAAATAAAGACCCCATGGCCCAATGGACAAAGCACCTATAAAAAAATTTGAAGATCGGAAGTCTAGCAAGGCATTTCTGCCCCTTTCTCTCTCTACCTTCTCTCTCTTCTCTCTATGCAAATTTTGTGCCCCTATGGGGGAATTGTAATAAATGACACTAGCATGATGAAATTATGTAACAAGATTAGACCCTTGGGACCTGGTTACTAAGGAAGTCACTCTAGAGTGTTTTTTCACTTGATTAATTATTTTTGCTTTTCAGCGATAAATAATTAATCGAGTTTTTTCACTCATAACCTCCAAAGTTGGAGCGTGTCTTAATAATTGGGCCTTCAGTGTGTTTCTAAGTCTAGGACTAATGTCTATTACCATGCTAGGCATTTCCCAAAGTCTTATGGATTTGCATTAGGTATTTTTAGGATTTTTTAATAATTAAAAATTTCCCGCATAACGGGAATTTTTAATAAATTTCTATGTAATAATTAAAAAGTGGCACTAGGAAATGTTGTATGGCATGTGAGAACTCAAAATTCATACTCAAAGTACCAACATTATTCTAGTTCCACTTTGGGGTCCAAAAACTAAATATTCCCCCATGAAAACTCACTTTTACTCATAAAGGTGGAAAAAAGACGAGAAAAGTAAAAAATTAATAAACTGGGGACACATTAAAAACATGTTCCCAGTCAAAGGAATGACACCATCAATTTAGTCAAGTGACAAAGCAAGGGAGAAGGAGTTCAGTGCTGATTTGGAGGCCAACTAAGGCCCACGAGTTTGAGGGTGTTAATGGCTGCCAGAAAGCCAAGTTCACAGTCGATTTAGGGAGCACAATTTGGGCCACATGTAGGGTTGAGTTCCACACTAAAGGAGGTTGAGTGTGTTGTCAAAGGATGAGAAGTTTATTGGGTTCAAGTGGTTGACAAGTGGGGGTTGACTCCCCCTTCCCACACTTGTCCAACTGTTGCCATACGTAGCGACCTAAGAGGAGATACGCAGGCCAGTTAGGAAGCCACATGCAGTAGCACATTTGACAGGTGCTTCCACACAGGTTTGTGGTTGAGTACACTTGTTCATTTGCCATGAGCTTAGAGGGAGTTTACTCCCCTCAACTCCCCCTCATTTTCACACTTGTCTCACACAATAGTACACTAAGCTTGGAGAATTGATACGTTGTCCTCCTATCAGCCTATAAGCACTAGCAAATTGGACACAGGTGAATTCGTTGGCATTGGGATCATCACTCAGCGACTTGGTCTCATTCGTTGGTGTTGAATTTGTAACTATGGTCGGTCTTCATAATGTATATTTGGTCACTTGATGTACTTGTATTTATCATTGTAAAGCATATTTTAAATGCTAGAGTCAAAAGAAAATTGTATCTTGAGTCAAAGTCCCATTGCGACTTTTAAAAGAAGAAAATTTGAATTTTTGAATTGTAATTTTTGGCTCCAAAAGTTGTCAAGTCGACCTCCCTCCAAGTCAAGTCGGCCCTGGCAGAAGACACACCCATTCGACCAAGACAGATCACTATATAAAGGTAGTTTGACCTCCTCCACTTGGGCAATTCACATCTCTCTCACAAGACAATTTTTGGGCAAGCAAGTGAAGGACAAGAAGGACGAAGAAGAAGACGAATTGGCTCTCTTTCTCTCTCTCTCATCAACTCATATGTGTGGATATAGTCTCTCTCTCCTAGTTTGCAGTTTTTCTAGGCATTCTATTGCAAGGGGGAGAAATTTTGGGGCAACTGGCAGCTGCAAGGAGTCCAAAATTTCTAGGTCAAATCAAGCAAAACAAATTTTTGGATCAAATTGGGTGACTTGACTTGGAGGGGAAGACCAGGTTTGACCATAGATCTAGGTGTGTCTCTTGTTGAGTAAAAGAATTTCTCTATTGAAATGGTTGTTGAGGTTTTCCCCTTGGTGAGTTTTCCCAAGGTAATTCTTGTCTCTTCTTTGTACATTGTGATCTCTACTATTCTACTATTCTTTATGGTTGAATTTCTAAAGTATAATTACTGAATGATATATTGGAATAAAAGTAAAAGAAGATCTACATCAAAAGTAATTATCAATTTTTCAGAAATATTGTGCTAGTTATCATTGCACTTAGAAAATCAACATGGTATCAAAGCTTTGGTGAAGAAAGGAACTTTGAGATCACTTTTGAAGAAACCCTAATTTGAGATCATCATTGTTGAAGTCCTTCATTCGCATCCATGGCCTCCTCTATGAAATCTGAAAACAAGTTAGAGGGAGCCTCAAACTTTAGGGCTTGGAAACTTAGAGTTGATATTATTCTTGCAAAGAACAAGGTATTGGATATTGTAATAGGGAAAGTTGTGGAACCCACTGATGTTGCAAGAAAAGAGAAGTTTAAGGAAGATGATCTCAATGCCATGAGCATCATTTTGGCTCCATTAGAGATCATCTTATCCCCTACATTGCAAAGTTGGATACTTCTAAGAAGATGTATGATGCCCTCACAAATCTCTATACTATCAAGAATGTTGGTCAATCCATGAGTTTAAAGAATGAACTTCGTGATGTAACGATGATGAATGATGACATGGTTGCTTCATATTTTGTAAGGATTTCTCAAATAAAGGATCAAATTGCAACAATTGGAGAAACTATTCCTGAAAGTGAACTCGTGACGACAACACTCAATGGTCTCCCTAGATCATGGGATGCATTTGCAGCAAGTATAAGCAGCAAGAAGGAAACACCTACATTTGAAGAATTATGGGTCTCTTGTGCTCAAGAAGAATCAAGGATTATATCGAGAGATAAGAAGGACCTTGTAACTCACATTCCACAAGGGTCACAGAGAAGCCATTTCTCCTTTAGGATTCTTAGGTCTAGGATACCTCTCGTTAAAGGATATTCTCCAACCCTAGGTCTAGGTATTCTCATAGCACTTCTTAGAGAGCCAATCACCTTGCTTTCAAAGCAAGCAAGCCAATTATTTGAGCCTCTCTTGTGAATAGGCTTTAGATATCACCCCATATCTTATCATTTATCTATCTATTCTTGTGATTCTTCTCATACCGGGACTCCTACCATCAGTGAAAGTTCGTAAAGAGCAAGCAGCCTTAGCTGAGGTGACAGTGGACTATCGCTTCATTGTTGCCCCTTGACCTAGTAGTTGCTCCATATGATCCCCTCCTAGGACCCTTGCTAGTTTGAGCAATAACAAACACAACAAAAATTACAATAATAACTTTCTTCTTTTTGATACAAGTGCCCAAAAGGGTCTTTTACATAATGACAAGGACCTTGACTCTAACAAAAGCCTAAAAGCATATAATGGATGCTTGACCTATTGACAAAAGACTCAAGCATGAAGTTCATGCTTCATAAATATTTTTTCTTTTATATTTTTCTTTCTGATTTTGATCAATAATAATTAGATCATGGCATGAGATCAATGACAACTAAGAAGACCGAAACTAGTTACATTTTCCAACACTCCCTCTTAACTACGGAGGTATTCATAATGGTACAAGGACAATACTCCATTTGAAAAGTTATTTATAAGAAGAGTATCACAAAACAACATGTACAATGTTAGAGATCTAGATACCATCTAGGCTAACTGCCAAGGTATCAACCCATCTGGGTACCATCTAGGTTACCTGCCAAGGTACCATCCCAACAGGGATCTAGGTGTCATCTAGGCTACCTGCCAAGACACCAACCCTAACAGGGTTCTAGGTATCATCTAGGCTACTTGCCAAGATACCAACTCAACAAGGATCCAGGTGTCATCTAGGCTACCTGCCAAGACACCAACTCAACAAGGATCCAGGTGTCATCTAGGCTACCTGCCAAGACACCAACTCAACAAGGATCCAAGTGTCATCTAGGCTACCTGCCAAGACACCAACAGGGATCTAGGTACCATCTAGGCTACCTGCCAAGGTACCAACCCTAACAGGGATCTGGATATCATCTAGGTCAAGATACCAACCCTAACTGGGATCTAAGTATCATCTAGACCAAGATATCCACCCTAACAGGGATCTAGGTATCGTCTAGGCTAACTGCCAAGATACCAACCCTGAGTACCATCATATGGGCTATTCAACCTAAGGTACACCAACTCATCAAACTTCTTTCTGAGGTCATTATTTTCTTTGCACGTTCAATTTTCAAGTAACAATGAGGTACGGCTCCATCTTTAATTATCATAGTGGAATCTTCAATGTCATCATAGTAGCTCCCTCTTTCCATCATCTGTATCAATGTTGTTCCTATAGCTCCCTCTTTCCATTATGCCCATCATGATGTCTTTCTTTGGCACAAGAATCTTTCTCATACAATCATGTACTTTGATTTTCCGAGGTTCCCTTTGAATCAAGGCTTCTTCTTCAAAATTCTTTCAAGATTCAAATTTTCCTTCTAGGCTCCCATTGAGTCTAGCTACAACCTCTTGACTTCATATTTGACAAATATTCTTTGGAATATGCCTGCAATATTCTTAAAAAGAAAAGATATAGTTAAATAAAGTTAGACATGGAATAAACAATAATATAATGAAGAAGAAAAGGAATAGAAAGCTTATCTCTTGAAAATAGAAGCTTCCTTTTTCCTTTGAATCTTATTGTACAGATTATGCTTCCTTTCATCGAATCACGAAGTTATCTTTTCACGACAGGTTCTAGGTCATCCATTTTGCACATCACTTTCATCTTGTATTCATTCATAAAGGCATTTTGTCCCAGACTTTAAGTTGATCATAGTTTCCTCCCAAAAGTGATCTTCCTTTGAGATCTTCAGGTTATTTTCTCGCATTGCTACCTTCCAATCCAAGATAAGCACATCTTGATCTTCATAGATGTTAGTTACCAGATGTTGAGTTTTTCCTCAACATCCACAAAGTTGAAATTGTTTCAATTGTCATCATGTATGATGATATTCTTCAACAAAGCAGCAATATCCTTATGGTCCATCTCCATATGAGTCTACCTTTATGTATCAGAGTACCCACGGATCCAACTTGATTACCAAGTTACCATTTTCTTCCAGAGATCATGTTAGATGTTAAACATTCTAACGAGAAAGTCTCAATATTCTATCCTTTCTAAAGTAAGTCAAATTCATCTTCCTAGGCATCATATCATAGACCAAACATATTTCATGTCCAAAAAGTTTCTTAAATATGCATTCCCTATGCAACCATCTAGCTATATGCCCTAAAATGAGCCTACAACTTATACATGAAGAGAAATAGATCTCTTCCCTTAAGAGACAACATATTGACCTACTGCATTCCTTCATCCCTAGCCTTGTCATAATGCTTCTTTCAAGGATCTTCCCTACATGATCCCAATAGGATCATGATGATCCACTTAAGCAAAATGACCATCTCTAAGATAATGCATGGATGAATAATATGCACAATGATCTTAAGCTTTTCAAAAATAGAAAGACTAGATGATCCTTATAAGTCAAATCAACCAAGTGGACTTTAAATAAGCTACTATCACATGCTTCTATCTTAAATATAAAAAAAATACAATGATGCATACTTACTCCTTTAATGAACTTGATAGCATTGATACTTCCAGGGTCCTTACAGTTCCTTCCTTCCATCATGTTCGCCAAAGCACAAGGGCTGCTTTGCTCCTCATTTTGCTTCCTTCATTTTGTACCTGCATTATTCACTGACAAGTACCACACCAAGCAAAATATACAAGTACAAGAGTATGTTATTAATTTTGTTAATCTAGGGATTTCATGGTATCTTAGAGGGTGAATCCCTAGGTTTTTCAAATACAAACCCTAACCAGCTCTAGGGACATGATTTCATACCCTAGACTTTATTCAATTCCATTCTCACTAGGTTTTGCCATACACCTTGAACTACCAACAAACCTTAGAAATCAAGAGCTAGGATTTCTATGCGGCCACAATCAGATTATGGTTGGGGTTTCATATGACTAGGGTTTTCAAGTGCATTCTGGGGTTTGCAATTCTTAGATATCAAGAACCTTTAACAAGATGAAGACAACAAACCCTAAAATCAAAGTATGTCACAAAAACATAATATGGTTCATGTTCGACCCTTTACGCATAAAAACACTTGTATGTACCTTATAGACAAGGATTACATACCTTAGTCCTTCATGAATTCTAGAAGTCGGCTACAAAGCCTTCCTTTTTATGCCACTATCTTCTTTGTTGTTTTCAAGAGTGAAAACTCCAAAGATACCAAAGTCAAAATTTTCCTTCCAGTGATTAAACAAGAAACTTCTTCTCAAGGTGACTAACAGAAGTTTCTCTTGACAGTCATAGTCCTTTAAGCTTCGTTTCTATATTTCCATCAATCACAAAAAGTCCCTTCTTGAAATTTTTTGAATAATAGGTCTTGTATTTGTCTCATGCTTCTGAAGCTTATATCATGGATCACAAGACATTGATGTTCTAGCTTTTATGGAACAACCGACCAAGCATATTTCTTTTATTAACTTTGCATTCTAGTAGCCTTGAATTTGATCGCTAACATGGAGGTATATTACCCTCAAGTAAGGGCTTTGCATTTTTATGTGAGTTGGCCTCTATTAGGCATTCCTTTGCTGGCTTATAGGACTATTTCTAGTCCACAAGAGATATTTCAAAATAGATCACTTTTTCAATTATAAAAACTTTGGCCTATCAAGGCATCCCGTATTTCTAAAAATGATGAAAGGGCTACCTTTTCAGCCTCTTCTTCATTTCATATGACTTACGACCCTACAATTTTGTTCATTGTCACATAGGTCTCGACCTCATAGCAAAATTACTACAAATTTGTGAACAAAACAACGTATGCGGAACTAGACCTCTTGTTAGGTATTGGTCCTTCTTTGATTAGGTCTTGTTACAGTGCTTCTTAGCCTTTTAGCACAAAACTTTGTCCTAATTACCATGCCTCTTGGATTTTCAAAAATATGATAAAGGTGCCTTAGAATGAGCTTCTCACCTTTTCTAACTCCTTAGCTTTCTAGAACACGTTTGCAGTCTTGAATAGGCATCTTATATACCTCAGTGCCTTCCATAGATTCTTTTCGTCCTTCTCAAGTCTCACTGCACAACTAGTCTAGAATAGTTCAGATCTTGTTCTAGGAGGCTCGAACTTACAAACAGTGATTTTTCCTGTATTGAGACAAAGATAAACCCTCATTCTTATGATCCTCCTGCTGCCTACAAAGTGAACCAAGCTCTCATTCCATGTTGGAAAAATGGATTAAGGCAACATGTTTAACTTAGTATTTTCCTTCTTTGACATTTACTTGTGATTTTAGGTTCTTCTTAGCTTAATTATGTTTATGTTCTTATCATCAAATAAATGGCCAACACAATGAAGATCACATGAACACGGGATATAGGCTCCATGACAGGGCAAAACCCCTCCAAAGGGGAAAACCCATAAAAACTTCTCTTCTATAATCAACTTCAAAGGAGACTTCCAAGACTTAAAACAAGATCTCTCCACCAAGACACCCAGCCAGAGATTTCAAGAGTAACAAATCATTTCTTTTCATAAGCAGGCTTCTTCAAACAATCTTGTACCTATAATAACTTATGCAAAACAGAGCTTTCATCTTCGCTTGTCATGACAGTCTTCTTAAGAAATCTTTTCTTGCCTTGACACTCTTCAAGGACAACTTTGCTAATCTTCCTTGATCACAGATGCATGGGACGAAGTCACACCTTTTTATATCCATCAAGTGGCTCAACAAGCCTACTCTTGGGCCGACTTCAACTAGTTGGCCGACTTGGTCATAGAGGTCTTTGGACACAACAAAAATTACAATAATAATTTTCTTCTTTTTGATACAAGTGCCCAAAAGGGTCATTTACATAATGACAAGGACCTTGACTCATAACAGAAGCCTAAAAGCATACAATGGATGCCTGACCTATTTACGAAAGACTCAAGCATGAAGCTCGTGCTTCATAAATATTTATTTTTTTCTTTCTTCTTTTGATCAATAATAATTACATCATGACATGAGACCAATGACAATTATGAAGACTCAAACTAGTTACATTTTCCAACATTCTTCACACAAACTACAACTACTGACTTTAGCTCTTCTTCTTCTTTGTGTAACCTCGCTCTGATACCAATTTAATGAATATAATAGAAAGGCAAAGGAGGAAAGCAAAAATTCACACACAAAACACATGAGTTGTTGTTCTCTCTATTAAACACATAAACTTGATTGATCACAATTGATCCCAATATGGGGTATTTATCCTTTCTAACTAGCTACTCAATTGATGCTCACTCGGACTAACTAATTCATGCAAAGTCACACTAACTTGACTTTTCCAGATATAAATTGAACTCAAACTAACTCACATGGACTCAAATTATCTCGCACTCTTTCTCTAGACTGCAGTGCATACCGGAGTAATTAGCTATTTTTAACACTAAATCAAACGACATTGTCCACAAAATCCAAGACGGACAAATGATTAGGAAGGCAATCATACTGCTAAGGGGGTCAAGAATCTCCATTCATTTTTTATTTTGTAGGATGAAGATGACGAGACTATGGTGCTCTCCTTTGCGGTTCCGCCTCATTGAAGAAGCTTAACACGACCAAAATTAGTGATTACAGCGTACATGGAAGGAGAAATAGGGGCATTTAAGGCAATTCAAGAAGTTAAATTACTGGCAATCACCTATAAACCTGTTTTATACCACTGACCCTCTTCTAGGAGTGAAGCTTGGTTTTGACCAATGTTAAACTGCTAAAAGATGGATTTTGTTGCTTTGTCTTGGTGTCGAACTAGTCAAGCATTGGCTGTTGTGAAACAGAATCGACTCGATGCAATTATAGTTTATACCGGGGTTGGCCTTAGGGTTAGATTTGAGTATAATGGCAAGCCATACCTTTCCCCGCAGCAATTGAACCATGGAAGCGCGAGAGTAGGGAACCACCACCTCAAGAATTGTAGAAGACGCCCGGGGTACAGACATTAGCCATCCCAATGCCTGCAAATGCAAAAGAATAAATTAGGAGGCAGAGAAACCAGTGTAGGGATAGCAGGCGTTTGAAAAATGAGAATGGTCATGACCTGTGATGCACCTCCGCTCAAGTACAAGACAGACTGTGTAGGAGAAGAATGAATCGCCTCTATCACTCCTCTCAGTGCCTCCATCGTTCCCTTGATTACGTCATTAGTTAACGTTAATGCACGATGCAACCGTGGAAAACGATAATAACCTGGCCTAAATAATAGCCTAATCTAAATTAGATGCAGTTCCCTTCTTTGTGGGCACCATCGTTTGCATCCGACATGGAACTTGTCTACAAATATGTCTATTTATTTGGTTGCCGCGTGGTTGTAACAGAAAAATGAAATGATATTTAAGTCCACAAGATCAAAAATGGTTTATAAATGGTTTATGAGATTTTTAGTTCCCTGTCTTTTTTCTTTCTTATGAAATGTTTTTTTCCTGATTTCACTATCCGAGACTTGCAAAATGTACACTTGTGAGTACAAATATGTCTAATTATTTGGGATGCCACCTGGTTGTCACATAAAATAGTGATGATTTTAAAGTGTAAAGTTATCACTCTTCCATGTTTCCATCAATTCATTTTTTTATTATTTTTGGTTGATCAATGCAATTTATAGATTATGTTTTTTGGTTGATTAGTGGAACTTATAAATGAAATAGATTTTTTTACCAAAATTTGGTAAAACAATTTCATGAAAGAATGTAATTTTTTGTTATTTAAAATGCGTGTTTGAACGCATAAACGGATTGAGCACCCTAAAAAACTTGTTGGGGCACTCAAATTCTACATATTAAACAATTTAAACTCAAGTTTTTAAAAATCTTTCCCAGATTATGCCATAATTTATGGATATGATTATTCAGTGTAGTGATTTTTAGATATTTGTGCAGTGATTTTTTATTCTTAAGTTTTGAAGGAAGTAAATAACGTATTTACTATAGTTAGTTCACACCATAATTTAAGCAAGTTTTTGCATAAAAATGGATAGGAATAAGATGTAAATAAGTATATTTACTAGGGGTTGCTTCTCACCATTATTTATGTTTCTTGAGAACTTATGTAGGAGTAAAATTGTAAATGTGTAGACTTACTAGTGGTTATTACCCACCAAAATTTATGCAAGTCTATGTGCCTAAACAAGCAATTAATTTATCCACTTCACATCTCAATTTATTAGTTTCTCCCAAAGCAAGACTATAGGATTCCATTTTCCTATTAACCACTATTAATTTAGCTAACATTGACCAATGTAGGTTATATTTTTTATGCAATTTTACCATAACATAATTTTTAACTTGAGTGGCAGGGACTAAACTTCTGGGCATCACTTGTTTATATTCAACATCAATTGACTAAATAACAAGGATGGAATATGGTTATGAGAGCCCTTGATTTCCACTTGAATATGGCACCTTTAACTATTAGCAATAAAAGTTTGAACTTTATATTCCTCCAATAGTTGAGTATATGAAATGGAGATGGTGTTCCTTGTATTGTCATTTTTTTTATATAAACTTGATAACTAAAATGGACATGACATTATTGTACACTCGAAAAGAAGCATAAATATTGTTGTAATGTTATTAATGTAGAAAATCCTTGAAACCTTGCAACTGCTAATGAAAGCAAAATTGATCACAAAAGATACAAGATTTCTCTACCAAAATTTTGTGGAAAGAAAACAATGAATAGAAACACAATCATACATAGAACACAAAATTTATTTGGAGAACCCTACTAGGAAAAACCCCTCTTGCTTGTATTAAATTAAGTGAGCAATTTGATCTATTACATAGGAATTGCTTCAAGCCTAAAGCTCTCTGCAATATTGATCAACTCTCTACAAGACTTAGCCAACACTTAGGCAAATAAGGCCTGCTAGGAGCTCTTCTTTCCTAGCACAAATTTGCCTCTAAAAAACAGGAATTTCTCCTATTTCCTTGTGCAATTCCCAATAGAAATTGCTCTACTTAATCCTCACGTATCTACACAAAAACATGTGTACAATGAATAAATAAATTTGTGTCTTCATTCAATCTCAATAGGCAATTTGAATTGCATGACCTACTAGGGCTAAATTTAGTAGCTACAACTAGTTAACTGAGAGTCAATTGAGTTAACAAAAGTCAAACTATTCAACTAAACTTAAGAACTCAAGTCTATCTTTATTCTAGAACTAGAGATCAGTTAATTGATAGACACTAGAGTTTAACTCCACTAGATAGCTAAATTTAGCTATCAACTAGTACACAACTCACTAAAAGTCATCTAACTTGAATTAACTAACAATAACTCAACGATAGGGCACATCACGCAAGTCAACTAACAACTGACTCAAGTATCTATGGCACTGAATTTGAATTGACATCTTTCACCAAGGCACAAGTGAAAGAAGTCATTCCTTGCTACAATTTCAACAATTATAATTATAAAGAGATAGTTGGTAATTGGCATGTGTTTTTTTGTATTTTTTTATCTTTTAGTTTTTTTTTATTGAAAATGAAAATGAATAGAAATGCAACATATATTATGTAAAGAGATGGATTTTATGACTTCGCTTAATTTTTGGAGTTTGAAATTAAATAATTAGATCACTTTTGTCAGTATTTGATTTCAGTGATTGGAAAATATTGAGTTGGAAATGTTGGTTGGAAGTTGATTGCGTGTATCTTGAAATAAGGAGAGAGTTTCCTTATCAAATCCCATGGGTAAATGTATGTGCATTCTAAAAACGAAACTAGGAGTGATAAGTGGTGAGAAATAAATGGTTGTTACTTGAAGGTTATTAATGGCAATGTATTTGGAAATGTTTAAAACTTCATTAAAGATAAATCTAAAGTACATATGCATCAATTGATGGGTAATCAACAACAAACTTTTCAAAGTGTTTGAATATGAACTTGGTAGTTGGTATGCAGTGGTATGATGGGTATTTGTTTATTATGTAGGGATTGTTGTTGAAATTATATGAAGATACCATAAGAGGGAAATATGTGTCATAATTAGGTAAGAAAATGGTTAAAGACGAAATGGTGATGATTTCCTCTAAACCATTTACAAGCTAAATGAAAGGATTTACCAATATGAAATTTAATAAGAAGTGTTTCTTGTCATTGTTATACTGTGTTCCTTAACCTATGTTTAGGAAGAGAGCACTAACTTCATTCAAAAGAATACAATTATTCCCAATTTTGAAATTGCTTTGATTAGCATAATAACCCTTTTCAATTTAGTAGATGTCAGTCTAATAAGTATACATTTTTCTTTTCTTTGTGATTCAAAATACAACATGATAAAGGAACTTCAATTTTATATAAACATTAAAAGAGTTAGAACTCTATGACTCTCAACTGCTGCCAAAATCCATTGAGCTAGACTATCAAGGAGAGATATGGTCACAACCCATATATTACGAACATGTCCCGTTTAGATGTCGATTATGCCATGAGCACAATCATCTGATAAGAGATTGTCCCTTCAAAAGGAACCAACAAGAAAATAAGGAAAAATATTAAACGAGGGTTTCACAAAACAAAAACGAAACCAGAGAAATAGAACGATGGAAGTTCCAAAGGAAACATAAGATACTAATCATTTTATGGTATTAGAGAGTATGGAGGAAGACAGTTGTAAACAAACATACATCAATATGGAGTACACAACACCAGGAAATACAATTGACAACAATATCCTCAAAAAAAAATTGGAAGATGATGAAAATCTGAAAGAGGATTTTGACTTGTATTCCTTCCCAAATTTGCGGAAGTGACTCCTTTGTTGTCACAACATGAGGCTACTCTCTTGGAGGAAGAAAGAAAGTTAGTTATTATGGTACATGAATGGGCACAGTAGGACTTGGATGCATTATCCCCTGAAGCTGGTGAGTTTTTCTCCAAAGCTTATTTAGCCTGGGAAAAAAAAGTAATTTGATAGAGGATCCAATAGCGCGGTCTTTTCAAGGGTTCAAAGATAGAGGAAAAGAGATCCTACTCAAGGACCTCACAAGAGATGGGAAAAAGAAGGCTATTAAACCTAAGAAGGAAGTTAGACCAATCTCGAATCAACCCTCCGCCCCGACTAAGGTTTCGTCGATCACCCAAAATCCATCACTATGAGGAAAACGTAGATATCTTAGAGACAAGATCAAGAAAGAGAGACCAAATGTTATTATTCTACCATAAACAAATATAGGAATAGACAAAATGTCAAAAATAACATATATTTGTTGGAAAGGATGTCTGCAAATGTCAGGGGACGCTAGAGGAAATACAAGTAGTTTAACAATTTGGTGGAATTCTAAAGAGGTTATCTTTAGCGATTGGTTGGCCACAGAAAGAATCCTTACAGGCACCTTCTGATATATAGGTACCAAAGATAAAGTGGTACTATCAACAGTATATGGTCCCTCAAAGTTAAAGGATAAAATGGATTTTCTGGAAACACTCAAAAAATCAAATAATTGTTAAGAGACACACTATGAGTTGTGGGAGGAGATTTCAATCTCATTAAGTCCCTTCAGGAGAAGAAAGGAGGTATACGTGAACTCGATCAGGCTTCCGCCTCTTTTGATGAGTATATAGAATATCTTCATGTTGTAGACATAAGAACAAACAATGGGATATCAACATGGAATAATCAACAACTAAATGCCCAGGTATGATCATAAAATTAGATCTCTTGAAGGCATATGATAGGCCTAGTTGGACATACTTATACTATATTCTACAAGATTTTGGTTTCTCATGGAGGTGGATAGCATGGATAGGATCTTTTGTATCATCGCATTTATCTCTATACTTATCAATGGTGCGTCGTCATTCACATTCCAACTTTCTAGAGGGCTAAGATAGGGAGACCCTTTGTCACCCTTTCTATTCATCCTTGCAATGGAGGGTCTGGGATGATTGTTCTCTAAAGCAACCGAAACAAGATTTCTTCATGGTCTTCGTTTATATGGTAAGGACTTGCCAATTTCACATCAACAATTTGTTGATGGTGTCCTATTATTTGCACTTACAACCTGGCACAAGGCAAAAAAAGTGGCTATTTTATTACAAATATTCATGGAGGCCTCTGGGATGATGATCAACAAAAGTAAGTCAAATATTTTATTTTTTAATTGTCCAAAAAATGTGCAAAATAGGTTAATTGGCACACTTGGATTCAATAAAGGGCATCTACCGTCTAAGTATCTAGAAGTGCCCTTAGTTTGGTATTACAATCAAGCTATATCGTGGGAAGGTCTTATTGAGAATGCTAGATGTAAAATAAGGAATTGGGCCTTTAACTCTAAATTTCCCCTGTCAAGTATTTTTAGTCAAAGCAATACTATAGATGCTACCCAATTATCATCTCTCAGTAATGCCCATCCTAATCACAGTCCCTCAGCAATTGCGCTCCATTTGGACAATTTTTTTATGGCATGGCCATTCTCAATCTAGAAAGTGGGCCTTGTTGTGTTGGAATAAATTGATCGCATCTAAACAGTCAGGATGGTTGGACATCCGAGACCCTCAAATTGTTAGCCAAGCCTATGCCATGAAACTCTGGTGGCATTGGGTCAAGGGTGGTTCACAAATATGGGCTCGAAAATATATGCCTAATTCTACACAACAAGATAGATTAAGGTTTGATGGATTTATAAAGGGTTCCAGTGTTTGGAACTGGGCGCATGAATGCAAAACTCTTGTTTGCAAGCATGCTTTATGGGAGGTTAGAGGAGGGCAGGATGCATATTTTTGGGAGGAATCATGGCAACAGTTCCTTGCATTGGAAGACAATGGTTTTTTTTCTCAAATTACACAATTTACACAATCTAAAGGAGCTCTAAAGGTTGCAAACTATTGGAAAAATTCCCGGCAAGAGTCAAAATGGAGGAAATGGAAGGAAAAGGCATATTGGTTAAATCAAGATACAAATCTCAACTTGGGAGTCTTTCAACGATTATTGTTAGACAGAAGGATACATACATCCCACCAACAGGACATACTACATTGGGGACATAAAATAGTAGGTTCTTTCATGCTCAATGAAGTAGATCAAGCTTTATTGGTAGTTCAACCAAATAATAAAAGGAAAATATGGACGAAACTATGGAAATAGTCGGGTTGGCCAAAGATTGCAACTTTCTTATAGCAAATAGCATGGTGTCGCTCTTTAACTTGGGATCGCTTACGTAGAAAAAGTTTACAAGGCCTGTCATATTGCACATTATGCTTACATGAAGAAGAAACTATAGACCATCTCTTTCTCACTTGCCCTCTTACAGTCGATCTGTGGAACTACATAAAACAATTTTTTGGTTGCTCGCTACCTAATTCTATGAACACTTCATCATGGCTGGAACAGTGGTATGAACGTAAGTTTAAGAATCATGTGGTATCAAAGGCCTAGCTTTTGACATTTGGTTTTACATGGTGGAATATATGGAAGGAAAGAAATTCAAGAATCTTTGAAGGACGAAATAGACAAACATCGTCTCTACAAGAACTCATCTTTAAAAATATAAAGGAAACAATTCTCATTTCCACTCCTCCTTGGGAGGATAATCAAATAAGTGAATTGGAGGCAACTATATTGAAAATACTTGAGATTTCATCTCAGATGTGGGTATCCTCTCTGGAAAAAAACATAGCTTGCAAGGAAAAGGGTATAAACACTTCTATACATCCTCCTTCAAACTTTATTCAGATAAGTTTTGATGGGGCTTCAAAAGGAAATCCTGGTTTAGCATGCTATGGGGGCATTCTCAGAGATGCTTGTTCAGATCATATACATGTCTATGCATTTTCTTGTGGTTTCTCATCAAATAACATGACAGAATTTGAGGCTCTGGAAAGAGGGCTACGCATAGCAAAAAGAGAAGGTTTCCGCCTTATATAGGTTCATGATGATTCGAAGCTAGTAATTCAAACAATTTCAAAGATGTTACATGGTCATCAGTTGGATTCAATCATTCATAGCTGACATCTATAAGAAGTTGCGAGTAGAATTAAAGTTTTACTCGACAACTTTGATTATGTCATCCCATTGCACATGTGGCAAGAAGGAAATCAAGTTTTCGATGCATCAGTAAACTTGAGATGCAAGGAAGACCATGTAGCACTTGACACACCCTGGTCGGTGATGGAAGGGAAAAAGGAAGCAAAGGAGCTCAAGAGGTTCATACGGCATGATAAATTAAGAGCGAGTGTCCAAATCCTTGATGGGGGTGTCTCCCGGAAAAAGTCTCTTTTCGACAAAAACTCCTAACAACCACGTCGTCGCCAAGTATCTTTGGTCAGTAAGACAATCATAAACATGCATAAAAATTGGATGGCCAACAAGGTGGCAGTCCTTAAGAAGGGAGATGATCATAACACATGGCACAATGGATCGCATGCATGGAAAGAGCGCCTATCGTATGGATGCATTACCCTTAGTAATTCAATGCATCATAAATGTACACAACACGGTGCATCAACCGCTACATGTGGTATAATTTTTGTACACTACCTCCTCTCGACCAGCTTGGAGATGGCATGCTTGGCTCCTGGTTGATTAGATATCCCTGCCTCTCAATCTAACATCGAAGGTATGCTCATTAGTGAGAAAATTATGGCTCACAGGAGCCAAACCAATCTATGTGGTTGTATAATCTACATTTGGCCTGCAAAGGACATGTATGTTACCTCCCTCATGTTTCAGGTGCATTATATCTACATGGCCAAGACCTCAGGGTGGTGAAGAGTTTCGACATGGAGCGCACCCCTATGAATAGCCCTACAAACCCCTTACAGTGACACTCTCAAGTGTTGTGGTCTTAAGGTCATACCTCTTCAACTTCGCAGGTAACGAGGAGGAGGTATAGCTTACTGCTCTATTTGTTTTACTTTCAAATTCGAGTCTTTATTGTATCACATAATTGAGAGCTTGTTTGACAGAACGAAATCTTGCAAGTCCTGTCTTTCCTCATGGTGTCTCTATAGTCCTCTCCACACCGTTTTGAGGTATAAAAATTATGATATTGTTTGTCTTGGGTCCTTCTTGCTGAGGATAATTCTACTAGTGTGACATAATGGTCAACCAAAGTATCCCTATTTAGTTGTGGGACATATTTTAAAAGTGGGGTTTGCAAGGTCTAATTTACTACTAGTATGTCGCTCCTCGGGCCATCTCTTGTCTCAATATTTGGTGGTTATTCCATCCTTGGGTCAATGTTTTTTCTCCTTTCCTTACACAATTTGAGCTTTGGACCCTCCTTTGAGCTTGTTGTCGTCCTACCTCGACATCTCTTGAAAATTTGAATCCCGTGGGGATTTATTTTCCTTGTCTAGATTTGGTGTGTGGCGTTTGGTACTCGGGGACCTTCTCCATCTAGTTCCAGCAGGTTTTTATTCAAGGTTATAAAAGTCCATTACATCGTCCTATGGTAGTCTTCATGTGTGATACACCAATTGTGTTTCTTCTGGTCCAGTTTAGTTAGTGGGTTCTTTGTAGGGAGTCCTTCCAATCTGTTTCGCACGTACATTCTCTTCATGGTTCCAAAGCTTCATGCATTAAGTCGTAGAGGGTATTCCTCGATACCCTCCTCTTCGTGGCATAAGAGGTTTTTCAGTTGGGAATATGTCACCAACTTCTTCAAAGTGACACCTTTGGAGATACACAAACAAATTCTTTAGCTAGAGGCCAAAGAATTTGGAGATAGAGCTTATTCCTCAGATTCTGACATTGGAGGCAGTAGTCTCAAATGGATTCCGGACCCAAGAAAGTTTCATCGGAGAAGGATCCATTTCCTACACTCCATCACTCATCACCGCCAAATGGAGACCCTGCTTGATATGGTCATCAGAGACAAGCAGGTAGACAACTACAAACTTTTTTCTGGCCAGGAAGACATCAAGCACATTCTTAGAGACATCAGATATAATTTGGATGACATAGTTGCTTGGTTGTCTAGCATTGAGCATTATATAGTCTCAAACTCAGACATTGAATCTAACGAGAACCAGGAAGGACCTGGGAGACCCTCAAGCCAATTCAACTGCTTCATCTCCAATCCTCATTTTGGACTAAGGAGTCTAGTCAAATTTTGTTAAGTGGGATAATCTGAAGGAAAACTTGTTTTTGGTTTTGATCTTATGCATCTATCGGTCAAGTCTATGTGTCTAAGGCTTCTAGCCTACAATTATTTTCTAGTGTTTGTCGTGTATTGTTCTAAGTGTTTTTATACCATGATTGGCTATATGTTGAAGCCAATTTTTTAGATCCTTAAGCTTTCCAATTCATCCATAGTTTCAGGCTTGTAAATCCACAATAGTGCCATGGCTCCTAAGGACAATATCATTGGTGTCCCAAGTTCTAGCCTTCAGAGGTCCTAGGCTCACTGGCATGCCCAGGTAAGAGAAATGGGTCCAATCCAAATTGCAGGGGACACCAAAAATATTTGCAATATTGTGGATGACCTGATTTGAAGCATTCCATCCATATATACAGCTTTTTAGCTGATTGACCAAACCTCCAGAGTACCCCATAAATTGATCAAGAAGATTCTTGAACCTCCTTGCTATTGTAGTGGAGGCTCCTCCAATTAGCAAGGTATCATCGGCAAACTGTGAGTGGTTGATGTTCTTGGCTCCATTCCCGAATTTGATTCCAGTGATGAGACCCACTCTTCTGTTGTAATCTAGAGCTTGACTGAAGGATTCTGCCATAAGGATAAAGAGATAAGGAGAAAGGGGGCAACCCTGTCTAAGACCCCGGGAGGATTGAAAGGCTTCACCCGGTCTGCCATTAATCAGAGGGGAAATCCAGGGTCCAGAGATGCAAGCAGTGATAAGACTAATGAAGGGCGACTCAAACCCCATCTTTTTTAGAACAACTATAAGGAAGGAATGCCTAACTCTATCAAAGGCGTTGGCCAGGTCAAGTTTGAGGATAAACCCTTTCTCCTTCCTGGAGAGGCTCGAATGAATGGCTTCTTGCACAAGTAGAATAGAATCAGTAATTTGCCTGTTGGGCAAGAAACCTCCTTGGTTTTCAGAGATCAAAGAGGGGAGGAGGGGTTTGAGACGAGATGCTAAGATTTTGGACAGAATTTTATAGGAGGAGTTGCAGAGGGATATGGGTCTAAACCGAGAGAAGGAAGTGGGCCGATTTTCTTTAGGGATGAGAGCGAGAAAGGTGGCATTGGTGTAACCTCCTATTTTACCCTTTCTCTGGATCCATCTGATCATCTTGATCAGATCCTTTTTTATTAAACCCCAGAACGCCCTATAGAAACAAATGGGGAATCCATCAGGCCCAGGAGCCTTATCAGGATTCAGAGTCCAAATCGTTCTTCTGATTTCCTCCTCATCAATTTCCTTATTCATGTTGTCATTCATCTCCTTAGTGATTCCTTTAGGTAAGTATTGAAGTAAATCGGCATAATCCTCTTCTCCTTTAGTTTCAGTTAAAAGGTCTTTGTAATATTCAGTGGCAGCCTTTCTAATGGCCTCTTGGGTGTTATGCAGATTGCCTTCATTATCCAAGACTGAGCTTACGTTGTTCCTGAGCTTTCGAGCAGTGGCTTGTTTATGAAAAAAGGCAGTATTTTTATTGCCTCTTTGAAGCCAGAGTTGCCTTGACTTTAAACGCCATTTGGATTCTTCTTCCCTGTTTATGTGGCTCAGCTGTGAATAGAGAACGCTTTCTTGCTCCATATTCTGCTGAGAAAGGCCATGTTCTTCTATCATTCTTTGGATGCTCTCTAATTCATTCTTGATTTTCTTTTTGGTCTCCTCAGGTTCCTTATAGTTAGCTCTTGCCCATTCTTTAATAGCCTATTTGGTTCTTCTTTGTTTAGTTTCCCAAATGAAGCCTGGTGAGCCTTCTACGTGCTGGTTCCAAGTTCCCTGAACAATTTCTTTGACAGCTGGGACCCAATTCGAGAGGGGACTGTATTTAAACGGTATAGGCCCAAGGGGGCAATGAGTTTCCAGGGTGAGGGTTATGGGATAATGATAAGAGGCTGAAGTGGTAAGGATGCTAGCATAACCAGACTAGTTAGAACTTATTATCAATTCTATTAAGAACTTATTATCAATCAATTCTAATTTGTTTCATAAAAAATATATCTTTGTTTATATAGAGTTTTATTTCCAAAAATCTTTTATATTTAAATACTTGTATTAAGGCATATAACTAAATAAAATTTAATAATAAATTTTTTGTTTCGTTGGATTCTATGGGATTGAGTTCAATTCTAAATACTTTATTTAAGAATTCAAATTTACAAAATGTTAATTTGGATAGGGAAATCAAATGTTATATGGTGTAAAAAGTTCAAAGGCATCTATTTATGACCTATTTTTGATGAACTTGTATAGTCTACTTAAGACTAATTATGATTTCTTTTTTTACTTGTTTTTTTTAATGTTTAATTAGAGAGAGAGAGAGAGAGAGAGAGAGAGAGAGTATGCCCTAAAACTGCTTCTGCTTGGCTAAGAGCTCGTCTTCCTCGAACGTAAGGAAATAGGTTAACAACCTAAGACCCAGAGACATCTGGCATGAGTGAAAGCCTGCCCCCTTACAGACCACCAACGAGTTATTCCAGGTGGTGTGGTTTTCCTTGAATAACGGTAATGAGGCAGCCTGCATTTATGGTTAGCAACTAGATATGGTTGTCCTCATTGCTGGTTTAACAACTGAGTTATGATGTGTTTTCTCACCTCTAAAGAAGAGAGAGAGAGAGATGTATAAAAAATTGTGTGACATTTATATACTCGTATTAATGCATATAGTAAAATAAAATTCAATAAATGACTTCAAAAGTTATTGACTTATATGAGATGATTGCATTTATAAATAATTTATTTTAAAATACACATTTACAAAAAGTTATGAATTGAAAAATCAAATACCTTGCAATTTAAAGAGTTTAAAGTCATTCATCTATGACCCATAATGGTCCACTTATTATTAGGAAATTATATATATATATATATATATATATATATATATATATATATATATATATATTGAAGAAATGCATCCTAGTCTATATAGAGTTTTATTTCAAAAATTATATATTACACTTATTTATACGAATGCATGTAAATAAGTAAAATTCAATAAAATAAATTTGTGCCTCTTGCTTATATGAGATGATTTCAATTTTTTAAAATTACAAATTTACAAATAGGTATCATAAGATAATGAAATAAAATTTCTTACAATTCAAAAAGTTCAAAGGCATAATTCATCTATAGCACATGTCTCATGAGCCTAAATAGTCCACTTAGCACTCATTATCAATTAATTACATGCCTTTTTTAAAGAGATACTGCTTATTTACAATGAGGTTTTATCTTAAAAAATTACATATCACATTTATACATTCAAATGCCTTTAAGTGACCTTGTGCCTTGTTTATTTATATTATGATATGGTTGCAATTACAAATATTAATTGATTTAAGTATACAAATTTATACCCAGATTGTGATATGAGCCGGTGGTTGGGACAACCTGGGGAAATTAATGACAAGTACCTCTAATTTATGTACTGCCACCTCCCACACGCTCAAGGCGATGGGTGTAGTGGCCCTTGGCATGAGTGCATGCAAGGGTGGTGGGAAAGGTGGCAGAGAAGGTGGCGAGGTAGGATGTATAGGAGAGCACGGCAGACAAGTGGGTGAAGCTGGAGTGTTGGCTCGCGGAAGAAGGAGTTGGTGCAGGGGAAAGGGAGGGCGACGACATCCTCGACATCAAGCTTGGAGATAGACTGCAATTGTATATGGGTATGTTTTTTGGCTTTTCTCCTCCATTGCAATGACGACCTGTTTGGGTTTCTGCTGGTGGGAGAGGGGGAAAAGTAGGAATGTCAATTGGGGGGTTGAGAATTGCTGGTGGCAATGGGGTAGGCAACTGGCTGTAATTGCTTGGTTCTGCGTCTATGTCTTGCACTTGCCGGGTATCGCCTCTGGCCTTTGTTGTGTTGACCCTGTGTTGTCTGGTATGGAGAACCCGAGTATTGCAACCTGCGGTTGGTGCGGGGTTGGTCGCAGGAGGCATGTGGGTTGTGGCAATGAGACGAAAGATGGGGGAAGGGGGGAGCAATCAAGATGTTGTATAGGAGTAAGGCCATACTGCCGCAACCAATGCACTTGCTGGGCTACTGTGAAACTCTATTGTGGATATGGTTGGGTATGAAAAAGACAATGACCTTGCTCAAATCTCCTAGGCTGAGGGGAAAGGGTTTACAATTACTGCTTGGCAATCCGCTGGCCTGAGGTTGGGCTTACTTGCTTGGCCTTGGTAAGGGGATGCCTACCCGACTGTGATTGTGAGGTACTAGGTATGGAGGTGTGGCGTGATAGAGGGTTGTAGGAGGCCGACCCCCTCTGGGGACTGGTTCTCCACCCATTCTGGCTCTAGCTCCGATAGTAAAAGGATAGGAGAGGAGCATAGTGAGGCTGACCTCACCGTCAATGCAATTCAGGGAAGGAACCAAAGCCATATTATATTAAATTGTTTTCGATTAACAAATTATCGCTATGAATAGGTCTCAGGAATTTTGATATGGCTCGGCCTGCGAGAGGTCGTGGACGAGGAAGGCGGGGCCAGGTCCCCAGGAAGGATAAGGAGCTGAGCACGTCAGAGCCTCACAGAGGGAGAAAATCAGTAGAAAATATTATCAGCGAAGTTGTTGAGGCTTACCGGGAGGGTACTGATGAAGGAATTCAGAAGCTGTTAGAAGAATGGGAAGACACAATTAAGTAGGGTAGTGAGACTGAGGAGGATATGGAAAACTAGAGGATCCTTGTCCCGGATCCTAGCAACACCAGAGGAAGAATTACGCAGTTCAAACATAGCCTTTACCTTTATTGGTTGATAAAAATACTATTGGGCAAATTTATGGAACAAATCTCGATGGGCATGGCAGTTTCACTCCAAGGTATGCCGAGCTACAAACAAGACCTGCAGAAAATACAATTCCAACTCCATAAGCAAGACATTAGGCTGGACATAATTGAAAGACACATTCCATGCATCCTAGAATTGTCTGAGATGCCCGGATCAACAGTCAAGGACCTGACACCTGTGGAATCGGCCTCGGAGGAGCAGAAGGGCTAGTCATTTTCCTATGCTTACTTTTGTTTTATATGTGGTTAGCTTTTAATTTTCGTCATGCAAGTATATGTATAGATAGAAATATAGAGTATGGACATGAAACAGAGACATATATAGCTTGGTTAGAGAGATTAAAACTATATTGTTTTTGGATGGCTTACAATGCGGATAGGTGGCCAACAAACTTGGTTTCCCACTTGGGCAAGTTGAGGCCACCTAGCCAATCTATGTGGTGTAAATTTGCCTATGATTGAATAGAAAATGAAAAGGTCACGCCAAGCTTAAAAGAAAACTATACAAGTTTATAAAAAAAATATGGGTTGAGAAATCTAATATCTGATAGTGCAAAATATTCAACATCATTCATCTATTTCACATCTCCTTTTAGCTTGAATAGCCCACTTAACATTCATCCTTATTAAGTAAATTATTGTAATTGTTTTGATAAGAAATACACCTTTACTTTTGTACAACTTTATTTCAAAATTTACATTTTTATACACAAGTATTAATGCATATAAGTAAATAGAAGTTAAGAAGCTAAACGGAGAATATTTCAGCTGGAAGCCTCAAGGAACATGATTTTAAAGGATCACGAGGAAGAATGGAGATTAGAGATTTGAGCAATATGGCTAAAAAGTGGGGATGAGAATTCAAACTTTTTCAACAATATGCTAAAGGGCATCAAGCCTCAATCACGAATATGGTCCCTTGATGACCTAGAGGGAGGTCAGGCTAATAATTTTGATGCTTTGGCTTGCTTAGAGGTTAATTATTTTAAAGCTCTGTTTAAAGCTCCCAGAGACTATTTTCTGGTTGAAATAATCAATGCAACTAGACACTTTCCTCAGTTAACAGAAGAAGAAACAAACAACTCTTTGAAGGCTCCTGTGTTGGAGGAAGAGCTTAAATATGTTCTACACAACTTCCAGAAAGATAAAAGTTTGGGCCCCGATGGATGGTCAATTGAATTTTTCACTGATTTTTATGAGCTTTTGGGGGGCATCTCCTCGTAACTATTGAAGAATTCAGGCAATCTAGACGAATGTATGATGCTTTCAACTCTACTTTTATAGTTTTGATTCCGAAGTTAGATTTCCCTCGTTCTTTTGATGATTTCAGGCTGATCTCATTATGCGACTATATTAAATCGGGATAGCATAGGAGGGCCTCCACAATATTAAATCAAGAAATTGAAAGGAACGGTTCTCAAGGTTGATTTGTCAAAAGCATATGACAGGGTCAGTTGGGTATGCATCAAAATGTTGCTTACACACTTGGGCTTCGAGGTGAATTTCATTAACTAGATTATGTGTTGCATTACTTCAGCCTAATTAATGGATTTGCCTCAAATTTTTTCCATGCTGAGAGAGGACTTCACGAGGAATACCCACTCTGTCCCTCGCTTTTCCTTCTGGAGGCGAAGGATCTCGGTCGTTTGTTAGTTGATGCAAAGAGCAGAGGTGATTTAAAGGGTCTATTGGTTGTAGGGGACCTATTCATCACAAATTTATTATTTGTGGACGGTATTAAGTTGTTTTGTGATGGTTTCAAAAGGGAATTGGTTGCACTTAAATTTTCTTTGTCCCTATTTGAAAAAAGCATCTAGAATGATGGTTAATTTATAGAAGTCTTCATTTATTATGGTTGGGTTATCATGTGAGGAGCATACCGTAGCTAAAGGTCTCTTTCCATTCCAATCAAATCCTATTAATGAAGGTCTTAAATATTTGGGCTTTTACCTAAAGCCTAACTTCTACAAGAAGGTGGATTGGAATTGGCTATAGGTTAAGATTGAAAAAAGACTTAAAATCTGGAGTTTTAGATGGATGTTAAGGGTAGGTAGACTGGTACTTATTAAATTTGTTTTAGAAGCAATTCTAGTGTTATGGATATCTCTTTCTTGGATTCCGAAAGGGATTCTTTTAACTATACGCACAATATGTTGTAGATTCTTATGGTTGGGAGCTAAAGATGGAAAATTTTAATTTCAATGGGTTAGATGGGAGAAAATAGCCCTACCTAAGAAATGGGGTGGGTGAGGGCTGAAGAATATTTTTTCTTTTTCCAAAGCCCTAGATGTGAAGGTGGGATGGAGGCTGATATCTTCTGATAGTATTTGGAAGGAAGTGGTCTACATGAAGTATATCTTTCCATATTGCCTCAAAAATTGGACACGTTCTCTAAATAAGCATTACTTAAATGCCTTTGTTGTACGAAAAATGGTGGTAAGTTATTTTGTAGTTATTGAACACAACCTGGCATGGAAAGTTGGTTTTGCGGAGAGAGTTTGTATTGGCCTAGATGCTTGGGTTAGGTGTGATGCTAACTATTCGTTGCCTTAGGAAGTGGTGGCTTTTCTAAATGATATAGGATTTTTTACTTTAATTCAAGTGGTTAGCCCGATCAAATTATCTATCTAGGCACAAGGCTGGTTGGGGGAAAATCAAATAAACGTTCTAACAAAATGGTAAGATATATGAAAAAATAACATCATTTCATTAAATGCCTCCCACGTTAGGATGAGTGACAGGGAAGATCTATTGCAATGGTTTCACTCCCCAAAGAATGTATACCTAAGTACTATGGTTGATAAGGAGTTGGATGATGTAGCTTGGTGGCGGCTACAATTATGGAAGCTTAGTTGTCTGGCTAAGTCATGTTTATTCCAATGGTGTATTCTTAAAAATAAGCTTTCGATAACGGAAAATTTGGAAAAGAGAAGTTTCCATGGGCCCAGTTGGTGCCTACTTTGCAAGGCTGCCAAAGAGGTTGTTAATCACCTTTTTCTTGCCTATCCCCATGTTGTATCGAACATTGCTCATACCTCCTTATCACTGAAATTGATATGTCAAGGATTATCATCTTTAGATGCATGCATTCATGGTGGGGTGCTGCTTCTCCAAAAAAATTGAGAAATTTTCCATATTATAAATTAGGGGATATGGTTATTTAAAAATCAAGCTATTTTTAAGAATTGTTTTGTTCCTTGGGAAAGAGTGGTTTCCAACTCTTTAGCTATTTATGATTTGATCCCAAATCCTCCTGAATCTCAAAGACAGAGGATTGTTTCCTTGGAAGTGGTGGATAGATGGAGGCCTTGGGCACATTTCGACGGTGCGGCCTAGCTGAATGATGACTACGAGGGAGGCGTAATTTTATATTTACAGGATTCCCATTTTTTCGAATTTCAAAGTGGCTTGGGTTGAGGCTCAAATAACTTTGCATATCCCTACAATTTAAAATTGCTTCTTCTTTTTGCTCCTGAACAAGGCTGCATGCAACTAAAATCTTTTGTGACTCCCAGATTGTTGTGAACTAGTTCAATGAATTTGCCTGATGTCATGTGCATTCTCTTATTCCTTTGTTATAAATAGTTTTATAGTTAAAAAGCATTTTTGACTATGTCTCATGTACTCATATTTTCAGGGAAAGAAATACTTTGGTTGGTTGTATTTCCAAAGCGAGGGCGCAATAGGACATAGGCATGTGGAAGGTTGTCGAACACAATGGAGTAGATTTCTATGAGTTATACCACATGCCATTTATAGATGGTCTTTCTCATATTCAGGCTTAATAGTTCCTAGTGATCAGTTTCTTCATGACGGTCTTCATGTGACAGTTTGTTTTATGCCACACAAGGGGAAGTATATGTTTTTATTTATGATGTTTGGAATTGATGATATGTATGTAACTCGATGTTTTGTATGATCTCTTTATATATAATGGTTGTCAGATCAATGGTTTTGAGAATATGACAATTTTTGATATTTTGATGGATGACTGTCCCTTGGATAGTTATGTTTTGGATGCACAACAATGCATATGCAAAATGCAATTTTCATTTTTTAATAAATGAAAATTATGATTTTTCATTGGGGAAAGATGTAAATAGAAGTTAATAAATAATTTTGTACCTCAATGGCTTATATGAGATGATTTCAATTACAAATGATTGATTCAAGGATACCATATACAAATTAAAAAGAAAAAAAAAGTATGCATTGTTTTTTTTTTCTTTTTTCTCCTGTATAGTGTAACAAATTCAATTCAAAAGATGAAATAAACAAACCTAAAAAATTCAAAATAAATAATAAACAAACCTAAAACTATATATTAATACCATTGTCAATTCTCATATATTTATTTAAAAAAATATATTTATTCAACAAAAACCATGTCCAAGTTATGTTAAACAATTGTAATGTACTTAAAAAAAGATCTTGATATGCTACAATGAATTATATGTTCTATTGAACATTCAAATGTAGTCACATTTCTCTTTTATACAATGAAGTATCTTAAGAGAGGGGGATAAAACTTAAAGCCAAGTATCTCGCTCTAATCATGTATAGGAGTTTATTAAGATGTGGTTTGATTGATATTCTACAAATTGAGAAGTAGGCTTTGATCTATCTATTAGCAATATAATTGATTCTTCACATTTATTTACATATCAGGACCAAACGTTACTCAACCTTTTCTCATAAAATAGATTGTACTCTTTGCTTTGAATTTTGTTTGCAAATGATGACAGTGCATATCCCATGTGAATTCAAGGTCCCCTATATAAATATTTGTTTTTTCAAATGATGATTGGATGTACTTGTCAATGTTAGCATTTAATGTTCATATTGGAACATCATTTTTCTTTTTAAGTAGTATTTTAATATTTATGACTGAAAAACCTAAAAAATAAGGCTTATCACCAAAATCAATCCAATTTAGTTTTCTTTGAATATGACAACTTGGTTCATCTATATTGTATAGCAAGAAGAGTAATCTGTCCATTTCAAAAATCAACATCACCTTTTGACTAATATTAATTCCCATATGCATCTACATTGTAACCACATATATAAAATTAACCTATCTCAATTTCAATATTTCATTACCTAAAAACATCAAAACATGACATATAAAAGCATCTCAAAAAATCATATTTCTATTTATTATTAATTTTCCCATTTGCATGCAAAGGGAATTTTGTAAGGAGTAAAATGAAAATTAAAAAAATATGATTATAGTAACCTAGTTCAAGTGAACAAACTAATGATATGTTAATTTATCATACAACCTAATAAATTTAGTTAATTTGAATTGAATAACTAAGTCATATGTGGACACATTGAACCACCATTTAAATAATTTTAAAATTATAATAATTAGTTAAACTATAATTGAAAAATACAAATACAATGGCTCATTTAAATAATTTTAAAATTATAATAATTAGTTAAACTATAATTGAAAAATACAAATACAATGGCTCAAATCAAGCATATAAATTGATTATATGTTAATTTCCACATACAATATAATACATTTTTTAAATTTCAAACAACCAATTTAATTATAACTTAATTTCTACATTTAATCTAATAAACTTTTTAACTTTATGTAATAGAATTTTTTTATAAGAATACATATAATAATCCTTCAAATTGCTATTTCTTAAGAGTTATAATGATAGGGGTGGTGGGAGGTGGGTATTTCCCTAGAGAAATTAAAGTTTTATAGTATTCACGGGGCTTGGAGAAGATGAAGAATGATTAGGTAGAAGTATATGGTTTACTCCAAGTCATTCTTCTTACCAAGGAATTCTAGGTCTTTTCTCTGATTGTATTGGGTGATTCCCTTCTAATAATTTAATATTTGGTCAAAGGATCTTCTCCTAGAGACAAAGTTTTGGATAATCTCCTAAATCAGATTAAGAAGATATCAAAAGATATCCCAAAGATGAGTTTCAAGCACATTCTAAGGGATAATAACCAAGAATCATATCAATATGCCAACCAAGGTTGCAATTTGAAGTTTGGAGAGGTGATGGTTAATGGTCAATTAAGATCATCCTCCATACCCTAGTGGATTAAGCATGCATCCTATGTTCAAATAGTAAACATGGATTTAGGAAAATATGTTGTAATCAAGGATTATATTTTGAAGTAGGCTATATGTACTACAAGTTTTGTTTAATTTTTGGAGCTCTACTGGAAGCTATTCATCTCCAAAACCCTGTATATGCTTAGTATCGGTTATATTCCTCTTTGAAAGATCATTTTGGTTCAGGAGTATGTATATGATACTAAAGATGGAAGAAAATCATAAATACGCCGTAAAGCGTTCCCTCTGAAATCCACTCGCTTTTTGCTTACGTGTCATCTTTGTGCCCTTACGATTAAATGTTAGACGATTACAGAAACTTCAACCATTCGATCAAAATAGTTACAAATGCGTTGGGAACCGTTACAAATTGGTTGCGGAGTGGTATTGCATACTTAAGCTAAATCCATCTCCCGCCTCTAGTAGCTTTGTTCCGACTCTGCTCTGCTCCTGCAGCAAGAACATCAAGAAAGTCTACTCTGCTCCTGCCGCAAGAACATCAAGAAAGCTATAAAGCCATGGAAATTTTAACCGGAGTTGCGAGCACCACAATCAGCAATGTCGTCTTCGATCCAGTGATTCAACTTATGAAAGATGTTATTCAGAAAGAGGAAAACCGTGAGATTCTACAAGCTGATTTGAAGCGTATGGACAGACTTGTACAGGATATCAGCACCATCTTCCAGGACCAACAGAGAGTTCGCCCGCAGACTGTGAAGGATGTTTTGGAAGAGCTGCAAAGATCCCTTACAGAAGCGCAGAGCCTACTTCATCCATCCGTGGGACGACAACGGTATCTCGAATGTCTCGTGTGCAAGCCGGTGAGACTCTCAAAGCAAATACAAGAATGGAAGGTAAGTTTCGATAACCTCTATCAACACCTTAGAGACGATTTGTCAGCAATTGTTAATGTCAGCAGATTGCCAAATCAGCGCCGCAAAAGGCATTGCTTCAAGATGTGCCGACCTCTGTGTTTGATGGTTCTGGCATAAATTCTGCTCAAAGACAGGTACAGTAATGGCTTACTGAACCCCAAGTTCGCATAGTTGGAGTATACGGCATGGCGGGAGTTGGGAAAACTTCTTGCCTCAAAATGGTGTACAAGAATTGTATCAATGTCTACCAACATGTGATTTTGGGCATGTAGAGTCATTTTCAAAAATCGCTGAAGTGCCATATACCAGGAGATCGGCCCATTCCAGGCTTTCAAAAACAATGGGGAGTTTTAAAATAACAACAACATCCTTCACAGTTACTGTGACTACGAGCCTGATATTCTCTCTGGTTGTTATTTATTTTAAATTTATTTTTATTGATTTTGATGGGTTATTTAGACTCACCTCTTATTTATTGAGTAATGATTTTTCTTTTTTCTGGCGTGAATTCGTAATCTTTTTCCTGCTTTCTAAATTTAAAATCAGCTGTCAAACTCATTCTCAATGTAAAAAACTAGTTAAAATCCAGGCCAACACAAAACTGGTTAAAATTACTTTGACGGTGCGCAACGTACAGCAGGTTATTGCTGGCTATATTGCTCCAACCTTTCACAGGATCTTTATACAGATTTTCCAGCCAATATACGGAGCTCTTGACACGAATTACGGACTCCACCTTTAGTAAGGATTTAAGCTGTGCGAGACCTGGTCTCGTCAAATGTTCTTATTTCTCTGTAGCTCGCGTAAATTTGAGTGATTTTGCGGAACACTTTATTATTTTGATGGTAAGATTTCGACAGGAAAAGGAAACAGGGGACCGTTAGCGGAACAATTATGTATTTATAAACCCTTAGGGTTGCCTGGGCTTGATTTTGGCTCTAGAATTTCGCTGGGACTGGTCCTTTCTAAGCTGGAATTGTTTTAGGGTTGATTCGATAATATGCCCAATTTACTTGTTGGCATTTGCGTAGTTTTAAGGTGTCTGGTATCTTCTTAATTTTGTTCCACGTTGGGGAAGATCGGGTCTGCTTTCGTATATCAATTGGGAACTTGCTTCAAACTCTTGGACTAGAGGTAAGACACAGGCTCACTATTTCATTAGATTCGTTTTATTTCACATTGGGATTGTCGAATGGGATTTCATTAGATTTGTTTTATTTAACACATTGAGATTGTCGAATGGGTGATGTGAATGATCTGAGCTAAAATCGTCCCTATTACCTGCATTTTTAGAAAACAAAGAATTTGATTTGCATTGTTCTTAGACAAAAAAGACAAATGTATTTTTTATGTGCAGAAGTCTAGTGCATTTTTGCATTTGCAAATAGATATGGTGTAATATGTCCAGAAGTAAGGTAGGAGAGAGGCTTCTTTTATGTTAGTTATTCCAGGGCTATATTGGAAAATTTATCGCACGGTTGCAGGGGAGCTGAATGTGCAGGCTGAGGTCAATTTTGTTTTGTCTTGAAAGTGCTTAATTGAAAGGAAGCATAACGATTGGCCCAAAGAGGTTGAACACCACAAGTGGTCTGCTTGTGTGGCTTTTGCTCGGCGTTCTTGGCTGCCCGCTGCCTCCAGTGGGAGTCACCAGCGATTCCCTGCGCCACCTCTGTGGCCATGATTTGTCAATGGTATGTACAATACTGATCTCATAAATTCTAAGTTCAAAGTGTTGCCGGCTGACTCCCATGAGAGTCACCAATGATTCCCTGCTCCGCCTCTCCCACCATGCTTTGTCAATAGTATTGTACATACTGATCTCATAAATTCAAAGTTCCATTCAAAATTGATGGATTTTGCTCATCTAGATGAATTTCTATACAGGAATCATCCTCCCGCTCAATACATTGTTCACCAATACATGTGAAAGTGCAGACGGAAGGTACGAAAATTGTCAAGGGTTTTTTATTTTTCACCAAATCGAGCGGTAGCGGGCGCAGCCGCTGGATTGTCCAATTTAAGCAATTCAATTCAAGCTATTTGCTCTTCTGGATCCACATTATTATGACTCACATTTGTTGTATGAGATTCTGAAACACTAGCATTTTTTTTGGGGGAAATTTTTAGTTTGATATTCTTAATCTTTAATAAGGATTTAAGCTGTGCGAACCATCTCCTATGAATCATGATGATCTTTTTAGCATTTTAATAAATTGCAATCAGTTGTGGGGAAGGTAGTTACAAACATGTTTTACCATTCCTTTTTACCCAAAGAAGAAACATCTAGAAGAGGAAATATTTACATGAATGGAGTTAAGGCTCCAATGGTAATTTCTGAGAGACTAATGAATTACAATAATGATTTTGAGTATTTGGGCCATAATTGTATGCCCCTTATTATATCCCATAAGAACACATTGATTTTGAAAATGGTGATATTTAATGTGAAAGGTGTCGGGGGAATAATGAGTTGATCAAACTATGCCCTTGCATGTCACTCGACTTAGTTAATTTTTTTGTAAACAGTAACTAGTGGTGTAGATGGATATTTTTCCTGTAGATGAACTGGTATTAACAAGCAAAAACCAACATGAACAGTGGGATATGGTGCCCATTTACTCGCTCCTCGAAGGTGATGTGCTTTTAAACTGCAATACTTACTAAACATATTAAAAATTAAAGGGCTGATTCTCTAAATATGAAACACAATAACAAAGATTTCTTCTTGTTCTCACACTATTTCTATTGCACATTTGCAGACTAAACATATTAAAAATTAAAGGGCTGATTCTCTAAATATGAAACACAATAACAAAGATTTCTTCTTGTTCTCACACTATTTCTATTGCACATTTGCAGCTTGGCAACAGCCAAGTAGAAAGGATAGTTGGCAAATTAATACATAAGCCTAAGTGGAATATACCTCAAAGTGGGGTGGAAAACAAATTATAGTGCTTAAACTAGAAGTTAGAATGAGATCCTATTATATTCTGCTATAATTAGGTGTCCTTTGCGCATTCCAAAGAAAATAGGAAAAACCAGAATGCTTTTTTTATAAAGCAAATGGCATGATTTTCTTTTTATTTATGTAATCTCTGTCAGGAAATTTGAAACAAATATTCAATAATATAAAGGAATGTCGTATAAACTTTTATTTGTATGTAATGTCTTCCTTTTCACAAACTTCAACAGTTGTTGCTATCTGCTCTTTTGGATCCACATTATTATGGCTCACATTTGTTGTATAAGATTCTGAAACACTAGCATTTTTTTTGGGGGAAATTTTTAGTTTGATATTCTTAATCTTTAATAAGGATTTAAGCTATACGAACCATCTCCTATGAATCATGATGATCTTTTTAGCATTTTAATAAATTGCAATCAGTTGTGGGGAAGGTAGTTACAAACATGTTTTACCATTCCTTTTTACCCAAAGAAGAAACATCTAGAAGAGGAAATATTTGCATGAATGGAGTTAAGGCTCCAATGGTAATTTCTGAGAGACTAATGAATTACAATAATGCTTTTGAGTATTTGGGCCATAATTGTATGCCCCTTATTATATCCCATAAGAACCATCATAAGAACACATCGATTTTGAAAATGGTGATATTTAATGTGAAAGGTGCCAGGGGAATAATGAGTTGATCAAACTATGCCCTTGCATGTCACTCGACTTAGTTAATTTTTTTGTAAACAGTAACTAGTGGTGTAGATGGATATTTTTCCTGTAGATGAACTGGTATTAACAAGCAAAAGCCAACATGAACAGTGGGAAATGGTGCCCATTTACTCGCTCCTTGAAGGTGATGTGCTTTTAAACTGCAATACTTACTGAACATGTTAAAAATTAAAGGACTGATTCTCTAAATATAAAACACAATAACAAAGATTTCGTCTTGTTCTCATACTATTTCTATTGCACATTTGCAGCTTGGCAACAGCCAAGTAGAAAGAATAGTTGGCAAATTAATACATAAGCCTAAGTGGAATATACCTCAAAGGGGGGTGGAAAACAAATTATAGTGCTTAAACTAGAAGTTAGAATGAGATCCTATTATATTCTGCTATAATTAGGTGTCCTTTGTGCATTCCAAAGAAAATAGGAAAAACCAGAATGCTTTTCTTATAAAGCAAATGGCATGATTTTCTTTCTATTTATGTAATCTCTGTTAGGGAATTTGAAACAAATATTCGATAATATAAAGGAATGTCGTATAATTTTTATTTTTATTTGTATGTAATGTCTTCCTTTTCACAAACTTCAGCAGTTGTTCCCTTTTTAAAGCCAATCAAATAGAGGCGAGTGAGCATGAAAGGTCTTAAACTAGTCTTATAGGAGCAATGGGACTTTAGAATCTTAGTACAGGAGCAAGGTCTTAAACTAGTCTTACATTGCCACCACGAGTTGCGAAACCACTGAATGTGATAAAGACTTTGTATGTTATTGGGACAGTGAAAATGGTTGCCACTGAATGAGACCACGAACAAAGTGACGAAGATGAATTCTTCTTTCAAGGCCGGGGTGTTTTGTGTTGTGGCAGATGATGCTGCACATGTGGTCCGTCTAGATGAAATTTATCTTTGGTATTCTCAGCCTTATTAATCTTGAATTTCCATTTTCAACACTTTCATGATATTTTCTTTATTTTATCAATTTTTTGTGTTCTTGGATCCGAGGTCGATTGCCAACATGTTTGCCAGTGCCCGGTGCGTGGGCAGGAAGAGAATCAGAGACGAAGATTGCTTCATTTTGAAGTTCCGGCCAATCCCTTGACACATTGCTCACCCTGACATACTATTTACTTCTAGTCCAATTATTCCTGGTTGTTCATTGTATCTTAAATATGATAAGCGTTAATGTATTATGACAAATTGTATATATGTTTTCTGGGCAATTTTGGTATAGAAATGGGGCGGTTACTTTGGCAGATATCTCTTGCGATTTAGCCAGAAAATTGGGGTGTTGTGGAGCACTTATTTTATATTCTATCATTTTCTTAGAAAGTTGTCCAACCCTCTTTTCAAGATGAAAGCGAAATACCAATGTTTCCTTGATGTTTTTAGATCGGTAGAAAACTACAATTTGAATTTTCTTCTAAGACTATGGGCTGTGAGGAGTAGTTTGAATCATAGAATTTGAATAACCTACTGTCACTTAGCCTGAACGCCTGCCAATATGGCATTGAGCAAGAAAGCAGAGGTGTACACCATAATTCCACCCTCGCTCCCCCAGTTCCGTCTGGAATTATTATATTCTATTGAATACTCACCAAGAAGATAACTACCCAATCCCCACTTCACCCAAACCATGCCCTGCATAACACTGTATATCCATTTCCCAAAAGCTTTCATACCCAGAGCTCCTCCAAGTGCACCACCCAATCCAATACACAGTATATCCAAAACTATCGTTGCCCATAACATAGGAAGCTTTCTGGGACTAATTCTCCACCTAAATTCATCATCAAGTTTTTATAACATCAAATCCGAGCAACCCATGACCAAAGCAATAAGAATGGCTGCCATTATCACAACAACTCTAGCTTCAGAGTACTGCATGGATTTATCATACCATTCAACAATACCTCCTTCAAATACAAGAAGGAGAGTCAAAACAATAGATCAAATCAAATTTGCAAAATCAACCATAAACGATAAGGTTCTGATGTCCAGAAAATTACCTCTGAATGTCAACACTTGGAAAACATCTGTGTTATTGGAATTTGACTTCACCATGGCTTTGGTTAGAAATGCATTGGCATCGAACCCACTTCCTCTGTTGTCCACAACATACTCTCGAATTGCCCTTCTAGCTACAAGTGAACTAGAGAAGCCATGCACTCTGAAGCATCTTGTTAGTATAAAGTTAACCACTATTTTTGTCAACCTGGACACAATTAAGGAGATAGTGTTGTATTCTTCTAGTTCCAAGAATGGTGCTCCTCCACTTTGAGCCATGTAATTTTCTAGGGCATCGATCGCCATCACTGTGACTCCTCTCTCTTCTTTATCTTTAGATTTCATAGATCTAGTGAGTACCTTTGTCCATTCATCACGACGGTGCATTGGAATGCAGATGCAAATTCGGTCTTGCATGGATCTCCAAAGAATATGATTCAGAGTTTCACAAACTGCAGCAACATGGAATTCCACATGTATCACGTCCTCAGGCAATCTCTCCTCTGGCTCCTCCCCAAGCAACAGGTCCACTTCCTGGTTGTAGTCATAGTAGCATTTTGCCATGCCGTTCAAACATGGCAGTAGGCACTCAGAATTAGGCAGTCATTTTAGGGTTCTGGGCATCCTAAGAGCAAGCACGTTTGTGACCTTTTTCGTTGTGGAGAATATAATGCACCTGCAGAGGTCCAGGCATCCACATTTCTTTGCAGGGATTGACCTGAAAGGGATGCATTTTAGCAAGACAGATTCCACATGATAGGCATTGGACATTTACTTCATAAATTGCTTAATAGAAGAATTGGGTGTATGGGTTGATAGCATCACAACATAAGTTTTTTTAATTTCTCCTTCCCTACATGTGGTGAGCCCAAACCCCTCTATATCATTGAGCTTGGGACTTGTCATGGTGGCCAGAACATCTCTGGCACCTCACTCCAGATCAAGCCTTCCTCTTAAGAAGTTTGTGATAAAAATTGATGCATTGCCTATGCAGGTTATTCCTAAATCAGGAAAACTAGCAGAACCCGTTACCAATTCACTTATTTCACCCTATGAATAAACAATACTACGTAGCCATCCAAACCAGAAAACCAAATTCATAAAGAGCCACCACACGATATAAATGAAAACACCCATTTCAAAATACTTGATGCAAATTGGGGATTTTAAAGTACAATCAAACAGGAAGTTTTCCAAAATCATGAAAAACAAATTCTTGGATTCCACCACTCGATCGATGCTGCTCTCCAAAATTTTATATAAATGTTGTTCAAATTAAGATTACCATTGCGTACTTAGGAAGAAAGTTTAATGTTTGAATCTAATACCATGGTCGTGATATAAGCAATGCATTTCCAATGTTTAGATAATAAAGTTTACTCATCATATCGCATTCCTTCAACCTCAGCCTTTGCCAGAAAAGAGAAGTGATTCCAATGCTTTATTTTATTTTACACATAAAAGTGTTTGATTCTAGCTTTATCTTTATATCGTTTTATTGTTCAAAATGACAAACACATTTACACTTCCACTTGATTCCACTTCCGCTTGATTCTGTTTGGCAGCCCGTGACATATTTTCTTTGCCATCCATGATAAAGGGCTTCTTAGTTCTTGCAAAGGAAATCAATATCCGCCTATGAGCCATTTGGGTTGGAGGCCTCAAAGAAAGGTAAAAATTGAACCAAACTTGAGTAAGGTAAAATAAGTCTGGTTCTGATTTCTTTCCATATGAAATTCTACAACGATTGTTTGTACTATTTATAATCATAGCCAATACCTGGAAATTTAAAGCATAACTCCTTTCTCGCCAAAGCATATATGATTATGGGTCTATGTGCCATTTGGGTTGGAGGCCTCAAGGAAAAGTAAAAATTGAACCAAACTTGAGTAAGGTGAAATAAGTCTTGTTCTGATTTTCTTTCCATATGAAATTCCACAACGGTTGTTTGTACTATTTATAATCATAGCCAATACCTGGAAATTTAAAGCATGATTCTTTTCTCACCAAAGCATATGTGATTTTGGGCAGTTGATGTTGTAGTACTAATGTTTTAGTCCTTTTCTCTGACTCATTTGTTGCTAGATCAAAATTGAACCAAACTTGAGTAAGGTGAAATAAGTCTTGTTCTGATTTTCTTTCCATATGAAATTCCACAACGGTTGTTTGTACTATTTATAATCATAGCCAATACCTGGAAATTTAAAGCATGATTCCTTTCTCACCAAAGCATATGTGATTTTGGGCAGTTGATGTTGTAGTACTATTGTTTTAGTCCCTTTCTCTGACTCATTTGTTGCTAGATCAAATTAACATCATGGAAAATGTATGTAACATTGTGGTTTGCTTGGATGCTTTTCTTAAGGATCTTTCGTAGACGATATCATGAACGACCATAATGGATGTTGGTCGTGTTTATTTTTCTGGTACTAATATGATAAGTGTAGAGGATGGTTAGAGATTAGTGTTAAGGAATTGTGTACTACGTTGTTACCAAGAGGTTTTCCAATTTGCTGATATTGTTGCCAACTCATATTTTCTAGAATCTCCCTCAATTGCTCTGGATAATCTTTCCATTCAATGACAATAATCATACACTAGTGAGATTCCCTTTTGGTCACGCTGAGCTTATCATGGAATTTGTTGGCAAGCTCAACATCATAATTCTGCTAAGTTATTTGGTTGTTTGAAATGGTATTGCCAAGGAATTTTATGTTGATCTTGAACAATTCCATTCTTTTTTAGAAACAACTAATTCTGCATTTTTAACCACTTTTAGGAATTTTCTTAGGTGTTTGAAATGCTAATCTATGGAGTTAGGAAAAACCAATATGTCATCAATATAAACAATTAACCAATCAAAGTATGGTTTGACAACATCATCCATTACCCTTTGGAATTTGCTGGGGTATTTTTAAGTCCAAAAGGTATGACATTCCACTCATAATGTCTTGTGGGTACACTGAATATTGTCCTGACTCGAGATGAAATTTAGAGAATATCTTTCCCCTTGTCATTTGGTATACCAAACTAGATTTATGAGGAATAGAGGCATGTAATTGATGACTAGTCTTGGAACTATTGAGTTGTTCATAATGTTTGTTGACATAAAAAGGTATATATATTTCTTACCATATGCAAATAATTTTCTTGTAGCTAGCATATATAGGGTAGTCCATTACTTTATTTTAATTAAAATTTTAAAAACTATGTTGTTGGGATTTATTTAAACTTCCATTCATGACATACAAATTACCAATTTTTGTAATGCAGATTGTCGTAACCTCGCCCATAAGGTGTAGACTAGTTGATTTGTGGGGCTTAGTTTCCATAAGGTCTTAGGTTCAAATCTCACGAGAGGGGTTGAAGGCCAGAGCCAATTGCATGGGTTACCTTGTTGCAAGGGGTCTATAGACTCCACCAAGTCTCTCACACAAAAATTTTATTTGGAACTATTACCATATGAGGCTGAAGGGTTCAGTGTACATACTCCACCAAGTCTCGCACAAAAAAATATTTGGAACCATTACCATATGAGGGTGGACTCCACCAAGTCTCTCACACAAAAAATTTATTTGGAACCATTACCATATGAGGCTGAAGGGTTCAGTGTACAGACTCCACCAAGTCTCGCACAAAAAAAATATTTGGAACCATTACCATATGAGGGTGAAGGGTTCAGTCTAGCTGAGGCAACGAAAGACAACGGTCCAATCTGGGATGCAATTTTTAATGAAAATAAGCTCTTGGATTGAGAACTTGGGAAGGAAGTTGCACATGCCTCCGTTTTTAGTAGATTGTTTGATTATATTGCATTTAACATTAAGATTTATTTTCTTTCAAATTTGGCTATAGTTAGATCACATAACATATCACATTTTTTTTCATTGATGCTCATCTTCCATATGTACTACCGACTTACGACGTTTCCTTTGCAGCATCTGGTGCAAATGCTAGTATAACTCTTGATGTACAACTGTGATCCAAACATAGATTTGCAATTAATACAAATATTCTCATTACTGTATAAAAAAAAGGAAAGAAAAAAGAAAAAAAGAGTTATAATGACAAGTTAAACCAAAATTAGAAAAGAAAAATGCAAGCATCTAAGTCAAGGAAATTAACTAATTATCTAATAATTTCTACATACAACCTAATACATTTTAAAATTTCTTTAGAATAATAAATTTCTATACTAACATATTAAACAAGAATTCAAATTATTAACTTTTATTAATTCAATTTCTTAATAGAAATAAACAAAATAACATTATTTCATTTTTTACTGACAACAACCAAATCACTGATCCTTATATTAATATCATGAAACATAACTAAATCAAAATTGTAAATGCTACCAAATATAATAATAATTTATGATTTCATACATACAATGACTTAGAATTTATATTCTTATAATTATATTTATGTTTACATGAAATATACAATAGTCATCTTAAGGTGCTACTAAATGCCATTGAAAATCCTTCAATGTAGCTCTCACATTTATTGCCTTACTAAATTTATTCAGCATTCTGTGTGTCTTAGTGATCAACCACTTATCCTGTTGGTTCTTTCCAATCAATGGAGTAACAAGAATGACATTTTCATTGGGATTTTCTTTCACTCTCTTAAGCGAACAATTCATTATAACAATGTTAGTTGCATCATATCTAATATGCATTTCTCATACTTTTTTAATGATTTAGTGTGCATAAATTTTGTCAATTGGTCAGTGGTCTTGTCTCCCTTTTATGGTTTACAATATAAAGCAATCCATGTAAACACAATATGATCCTGTGATGTTTCTAAAACTGTTTTCTTTAGAACCCTTGTTGTATGTTGTTGCAAAGGTGTTATCTAACTTGCAATGCCAAGAGATCTATTCATGAAACACATTTCAAGAAAACATTTTCTTTATGAATGAAACCAAAATAATTTTATTTTTATTGTGTAATCCATGACCCTTCACACTCAATATGTTTTTTTGTTGCATCATCATTGATGATGTAATAGAAAATGTCCTTTAATTAAAAAATAACTAATTTCCTTTTACTCATTTTAGCTATAAAACAATAACAATAATATATAATTTAGTCAAACCATTTTATTTATACAACTAAATATTTAAGAAAATTTTGTTAAAAAGATACACCCACTTTGAATATTTTTTGTACATTTATAAATGGCCCACTCTTATCTTCATAAAAGTTAGAATCAAAAGTGTTAAGCATTCAATCAAATACCAATAACACCTCTTTTTTTAATTATCAAATTCCATAATATAAAACATATTCAATGCTTAATTCATAATGAAAGAAAATCATTGTCAATACAACATTAAAAGAGAACTACACACACTTTAACTGTTTTTATTGTTATTTTTGTTTATTTATTTATCTCTATAATAAATATAAAAAATGTTATAAGTGCCTAATATGATATTATGTTAATTATTAAAGTTTTGCACCTTATTATTGTCTTTGTTTTTCTTACTTTTCACCATCTTAAACATATTAAATGTTTTAAATGATGAAAATGAATAAAAATGATTAAATAAGAAGATAAATAAATTGACAAGTAACTGATATTATATTGTTGGTTCTTGATTATATGTTTGTTTCACAACCTTTGTTCTATTTATTTGTTTCTATAATATAGAATTAAAATGCTATGAATTATGACAATTAATAAAATTCATTAAATAACAACACAAAGGAAAACATGTTAAGTACCTAACATGATATCGTGTTCTTAATTATATCTTGTTTCACATTCATTTGGATTAATACTTTTTTTCTCCTTGTAAATATAGTATAAACAAGGTCGCATAGCTAGCGTTCCTTGCCCCTTGGTTTAATTATTGAACTTTGAAAGGTATGCATTAATTTTTACATTTGGACAAGGGCTACATTGTAGATACTCTACCCTTTTCTTTTACTTTTTAACATGGTCGGTTACTGTTATATTATAAAACGAGTAGAAGAAGGACTAAGTCCTATTACATTCCGGTTGCAAAAGGTCTTTACTAGAGGAACAAAAGGGGAACACAGTCCCTACCTCTTCATGTGAGACCTTGTTTCTAAAGTACTGAAAATTTAAAAACACATATTGTTTGACAAACTGCCCAAGCAGCAAGCAAAATTTACAAAGCATTGATAGGAGAAAGCATGAAGATCACCAAAATTGGTTCACAGATTCCTCTGGTTGCTGTCCCTTCTTTTTACTGTATCTGGAGGAAGCTTCACCCTGCTCGCTTTGGTTCAGAGAGTTGATGTAGTCAACTGCATCCTCAAGATGCTTGCATTTGTCCTTCAGCTCTTCAATCTCTGCTTTTTGTTTTTCAATTTCAATTTGTTTGTAGTTATTTATGCTCTTCATCTCTGAACGAAGATCTTTGAGTGTTTGAATAAATCGACCTATCATGAATTTGTTGGCACGACACATTGCACAACTTTCATTTTTTTCCACTTTTTCTAAGGGGTTGCAAGACATCTTTGCTGGCCTGTCAACTATATTACTCTTTTGATCTCTGTTTTTTGACTGAGAGCTTCTGTGCTTTATTTTATGATGGCCTTCTAGTAGATTGCTTTGGTCTCTCTTCTTTTCTTTTGAAGAGTTCCTTTCAGTATGCCAATAAGACTGCTTTCTCTTGCTGATACTGGGGACTTTGCGGATCTGCTTCTGAGGAATGGGCAAGCAAGGAGTAATAGGCTCAGGCCTTATAGACTGAAAATTACAAATGGAAGGGATGCTAAGGGGGCAGGTGAAGTCTAAGAGAAACGACTAGAAGTAAATCGCAATGGCTACTCTGATTTTTTGCAAAGGACCGAGAGCGCAGCTATGAAGGATGAGTGAGGTTGAAGCCTGAACAGGAAGATCACACTGTTTGAGAAAACAATGGCATGGTATTCTATTCGGATGAGCCTGGCTCTGATCAGGATGGTGAAGATCAATGGGCTGAAAAGAAAGAGTTCTGAGGGGAGTGGATTGAAAAAAGGTGAGAAACAGAGCCTCTGTTAAGAGGGGCCTGTAGGCTCTTGACACAATGACAGCCCTGCAGTTAGTATCAACTTGCCTAACAGAACAATTTCTACAGAGATTATTTCCTCTGATAATTTCATCAACTTGCTTACCTCTGCTCAGCTCCTGCGTATTGAGATTGATCCTTAGATTGCTGACCACTCTTGGCACGCCTCCCACCTGAGCCTTAGAATCCAAGCACTCTTTTTTGCTTGATGTTCGATGCTCTCTAACTTCTATTTCCCAGTGCTGTCTCTGATAATGGAGGTTCCAGTGCTTGTGATTCTTTTTATAAACTTGTCTAAGCATGCTGAGCTCATGACTCTTCTCGGCCTTCTCGTGAATATCCCCCTGACTTCCGCGCTTGCCCGAATTTTTATTCAGATCAGAACGATCACTGCCATGACTGATATGACCTTTAGCTGCTATGTTCTGTTCATGGAGACGATTTCTGCTCTGGTGCCAGTCACAATGCGTCCTTTTCTTCATTATGAGGATTTTCTTCACTGCACGAGAAGGATTAACTAAGATTTTTCTGCCTGTTATGTGCAGGTGTATCTCCTGCTGCTTGTTCGTATTTTGATTCCTTGATTCAATTGATTTGATGTGATTAACTATACTTTGAGCCTTAGACCAGTCCTCCTGAGGGGACGAATTATGGGATTGCTTGTTCATAAATATCTTGGTTTTCTTTCACCATTTCGGCTCTCCAGTCCACTGCCTTGTTGGCCAGTGAGTCAGCCTCCTTATTTTGGGTTTTGAGGACATGTTTAAAAACAACATTCCCCAAATTCTTTATGTTGTCCAAAATTCATTGTCTAATTTTATTTAATGCTACATTTTTGAAGTCTCTCCCTGCTTCCATTGCTGCTATTATAATTGCCGAGTCGCCAATTATTATAGGATCTTTTAACTGATATTTTTTGAGGATATTGGTACCCATTAACAAATTGTATGCCTTTGCCTTGTTGTTAGTCATTGTTCCTAGCCCCCATTCATATGTTGCTATTGTCTCGCCTTTTGGGTCTAGGATTAAACTACCTGCCCCTGCTCTTCCTGGGTTGTTCTTTGAAGCTCCATCAAAGAAGAGAATATGTTTTCTTTGAGTTTTGATCCATTCCTCCATCTCCATGTCATTCCCACGAAGCTTCCAATCTCTGATTTTTCCTCCTCCCTTCTTTAGAGATTGACTCCTCGTTGAGCCTTCAATGAGGTCTTTGCAATACCAATCCTTTTCTTCTTGCTGCAAACTGTTTAGATCCATACTTGGTACTCCATTTGCACTTATCATTTCCGAAATTTGACCCCATGTCTTAGCTAGAATGGTCCCTATATTTGGCTTTTGGCCTTTGAAGATACACTTATTCCTGGCAAGCCATAGATGCCAGCAAAGAGTGGAGGGAAGGCACTTCCAGATTTGACTTATGACAATTTTTTTTTCTTTGCATATGGGTAGCTTTGCTCCCAATTTTTGTTTAGAGTTGTCAGCTGCTCTATTGTGTCAATGCTCATTTCTAGAGGACTGATAATTTGCTTCCAGCATTGTCTTGCAATAATGCAATTCAGGAATAAGTGTTGAATACTTTCTTCTTCTCTTTGGCACATGACGCATATGGAGGGGCCTTGGAAACCTTTTTTTCCTTAAATTTTCCATCGTAAGAATCTTGCCTTTTAGTAAAGTCCATGCAAATTTTTTTATTTTGGGTAGGCATTCATTCTTCCATGCTGTTGTCCATAGGTTCCAATTTTCATAATTGTTGTATTTTTGTAGGAAGTTGTAGCCTGATTTTACTGTAAATTTTCCTCCATTTGGGTCCCATATATAATTATCTTGGCTCTCTTTATTTATGGGGGCTGCTCCTACAAGTAGAAGCTTCAATTCTTCCCACTGATTTTTCAGTCTGTCTGGGAGTGACTGCACTCTCCAAGTTGTCCAATTATTTTGTTCCCAATCAGAGATGGAATATAATGAAGTTATACCTTTCTCCTCCATCCAATATTTTAGTCCTCTTAAGTTTTGCTGATGGTTCAAAGGGGCTGCTCCCATGATTTTGTCATCCCAAATAGAGGTAGATTTCCCATTCTCTGGATTCTTGGAGATTTGGTCTCTAACTTGTGGGATAATTTTTTTGATAAGTTTCCAGACTTGAGTACAAGGACGGTCTGGGATTATTTCGGTGAGCATCTTTGACCGCTGCCAGTTGAGGTATTTCCTTGATAGTGCTTCGCTCCACCATTGATCCTTCCCATTTAACATTCTCCAAACTAACTTGATCCCAAGAGCATTGTTTGTCAAGCCTGGAATCCTGATTGAGATACCTCCTTTTTCAAATGGGAGAGTCACTTGATCCCATCGGACAAGACTAAATTTTTTGGATTCTTGTTTTCCTCCTTGCCATAGGAAGCCTCTAATAATTAATTCCATTTCTTTGTGTGCGCTTGTCGGTGCCATAATTATGGCGTACTGATATATTGGCAAGGCTGAGAGGAGTGCTTTGATTAATATTGATCTGCCTGCTAGATTTAGCCACGTCATTCCCCAACTTTGAATTTCCCCCCTCATTTTTTCCATTTGTTTGTTCCAGACCTCTGCCTTAACCACTTCTTTTGCCAATGGTAATCCAAGATATGTAAAATGGCTCCATTTTAGTTGAACCGGGATATCCATTATTTGTGAGATCCTCTGCATTATGTTAATTGGTACATTCCAAGTGTAGATTCTGCATTTCTTATTATTAAGGAGGCCTCCTGAAACTTCAAGGAAATCATCTAGAACTTTTTTAAACCGCTTGGCTAATATGCTAGAGGCTCCCCCAATGAGAAGAGTGTCGTCAGCAAAGAGCGAGTGGTTTATTTCTTTAACCCCTCTAGCGATTCTAATACCTGTAATTTTCCTTTTTTCTCTTTGATTTTCAAGCTGAATACTCAACGTTTCAGCCATTATTATGTAGAGGAAAGGGGAAAGCGGGCACCCTTGTCTTAGTCCTCTTGTGCTTCGAAAATAGCTACTTGGCCTCCCATTGATCAACGGTGTTGTCCAGGGGGTGGAGATGCATGCCATAACAATATCTATGAACTTGGGAGAAAATCCGAACTTTTGAAGGATGGCCACAAGAAAATTATGATTTACTCTGTCGAAAGCATTGGCCATATCCAGCTTTATGACCATGCCCTTTTCCTTTCTTTGAATACTACTGTGTATGGCCTCCTGCACTATAATTACATTGTCTGTAATCTGTCTTTTTGGGACAAAGCCTCCTTGGTTTTCTGAGATGATGCAAGGAAGAATTCTTTTCAGTCTATTAGCCAAAATTTTTGTGATGATTTTGTAGGAAGAGTTGCATAGAGAGATTGGCCTGAATCTATCAAAAGAGATAGGATTTGGTTCTTTAGGAATGAGAGCCAAGTGTGAAGCTTTGGTATTTTCTCCCACTTTATTTTTTTTGAAAACGTTTTTGATCATTCTCACTAAATCTTTTTTGATTGTTACCCAATGGTTCTTGTAGAAGGCAATTGTGAAACTGTTTAGCCCTGGAGCTTTTTCCAGGTGCATGCTCCATATTGCCTCTCTTATTTCCTCCTCTGTGACCTCTTTCTCTAGATCTTTGTTTTGCTGTTCGTTGATTTTGCTGCTAGTTTGTTGAAGAAAGTCTTCGTTGTCCACTTGCTGGTCCCCTACGGAGAGGAGGTTTTTATAATAGTTATGAGCTGCCTTTTTAATTTCTTCCATTCCCCTTATTTCCTATCCTTCCACTTGAATTTTGTCGATTTGATTACCTGCTCTTCTTATCTTTAAATTGTTATGAAAAATAGCGGTGTTTTTATCCCCCGCTTTTAGCCATAAACTTCTTGACTTTTGCCTAATTTCCTCCTCCTCTTGCCTGTTTTGCTTGTATAGATCCAAGAAAATTTCTTTTTCATGAGCATACTCTTGCTCGCTATCTTGCTTATTTTCTTTTTCCTTGCTCATATTTTCAAGTTTCTCTTGCAGTTCTATTTTTTTATTTTATTTTTTTCCTTGAGAGCATTTTCTCTTGCCCATGCTTTTAGTTGAAATCTTAAAATTTTCAGCTTAGTTTCCCATACATAATGGGGAGAGCCTATTATAGTGGTTTCCTAGCTTTCCCTTATTAGCTTGCCGAAATCTTCCTTGTTGTCCCACATTTTTTTGTATTTGAAAGGAATCGGACCTTGATTCTCCAGCCTATCCAAGATCAACACAACAGGCTTATGGTCAGAAGCTGAAGCATGCACTATTTTGCTTTTAACTATGGAAAAGGCTGCTGCTATATTTTCTTGAATTAGGATTCTATCTAATCTTTCTTTTATGTTGTGTGCACCCGTTCTTTTATTGCTCCAGGTGAATTTTCCATTACTTGGAGGTATATCAAGAAGTTTGTGCTCTTCTATGAGTTCTTCCAGCATTGCTCTTGAGGGATCGCTGAAATAGTTGCCTCCCAGTGTCTCATCTATATTTCTAATCAAATTTAGGTCCCCTCCTATAATTAACTTGCCTCTTTGCCCTTCTTGTGCTTCTTCTTTCACTGATTTCCAGCAATGAGCTTTATCTCTATAGTGGTTTGGAGAGTATATATTTATGAAGGTAAACTCTTCATTTGTACTCTTATTTTTTAGATCTGTTCTTACCCAATAATTATTGAGTTTTTGTTTGGCAAGTTCCCATTTCCATTTGTTCCACAATGTACATATACCGCCTGAGGCTCCATTGGAGTCTATGGCTGTTCCTTCAATTTTTTTTTTGAGTTTGGATCATTTTTTGAACTTCTTGATTGTTGACTTTGGTCTCTTGGATCATAAGAATGTCTGGTTGTTCATGTTTTATTATATCTCGTACTGCATTGATTTTAAAAGCGGATCCCAGACCCCTGTTATTCCAAGAGACTGTAATCATTATTTACTGAGTTTGTGAAGAGTCCCACCCTTTTCCTTTTGCTGATTTTTTTCTCCATTTCCCTTCTGTTTACCAAGAAAGGAGTCTAATGGTTGTTGAGTGCCTATGGCCATTTCCTTTGCTGCTGCCTCATCCCTTATTTCTTTGTTGTATTTCCTTCCTACTTTTTTCGGTTGATCCCATGCTTGGGTGTTTTCTTTTGCTTTGTTTCTTGTTTGAATTCGGTCGACTGTGGGTGGAGGGGAGGATGGGCTCTGGGTGGGGGATGAGATGATGGCTAATGCATTAGCTTGGGAAGGAGAATGAGGGGATGTCAAGTCTTCTCCAAGGAGTTCGAATGGGTTAGAGGAAGGATTTGCTGGAGGGGCCGTATTTATTGGGGGGATTGAGGCTGATGCATTGGTTTCATGGGGCTGAGAGGAGTTCGGAGCAGCTTGTTTATTATGGGGTTTCTTTCTTTTTACTTGTTCCCAAGTGTCTTCTTGTGCTTCAACATTCTCAGTGTTCTCTACTTCTTTTAGTTTACTACATCTATTTGCAAAATGACCATATTCATGGCATACCTTGCATTTGAATGGGATTTGTTCGTAGTCCAGCTGCTGGATGTGTGTCCATTGATCCACCTTGATTTTTATAGCCTCCGATAGCCCTTTTCCCATATCTACTTCCACGCAGATTCTAGCACATGCATGCATATTATCTTTTGGCTCACATCTGTCTATGTACTTGCCAACCGCATTTCCGATAGCTTTCACCGACTCATCGCCCCAACAGTGAAGGGGGAGATGAGGCAACCTAACCCAGACTGGAACAATGCTTGGGATATCCATTTCTGGATCAAAATCTGGTGACCATCTATTCAGATATAAGCCTCTTGAGTCCATAAAATAGGGACCATTTCTAAATATTAAGTTCCTATCTTCCTTAGTTTCGAATAGGAAAGTAAAATATCCCCTTCCACAGAACCTTATGGCTATTTTTCCTTGTATATTTGCACTCCAGTTTCTCTCAACCCATTTTTGGACTGCTCTGGGAGAAGGCCACAACCCTGTAAATTGTCCCACCAAACCACGTTCAGCTAAAGAGATAGCAACTTTTTTGGGAAATGTTGCAGGTAATGAGATCTCTGGTATGTCTGCTAACTTCTTCACAAATTTACTAGAGGTTGGCCTAGCTTTTGGAGCTCCATTTTCTGCTATTAGAGATGCAAAGGCTGCTTCTTGATCATCTATCCCTTGATGGGAGGAAGAATCTCCCCCCACCGAGAGGGGCATGGTGAGGAGAAACTCAGCAGCAGGAGGCTGCCAAGAGATTAGGAGAGAGCGGGGAGCTGCGCAGGGAGAGGGAACGCATCAGATCAAAGGGAAGACCTAGCTCGGGGGAGCTCAGCAGTAGGAGGTTTCCAAGCGGAGAAGCTGCAGGAGGCAGCAATGGCTGCTAGGTCAGACCTGCGCACGCGTTTATTCCAGATCATACCCTAGTTCATTCAAGCATAAAAATGAGGCCAAATCCTTATTTCCACTATTCACTGATATCTCTAAGGCTGGAGTATTCAATCATGCCTTAGTTGTGGTGATACTCTACCTATTTTAAATATAGTTAAATTAGAATAAAAAACAATACCATACAATACTGCTAATAACATCAAACTTATAATATGTAGACTTATAATCAGGACTTTGCACAATTAAGTTTAGTTGAAGTTAGAGTAAAAAACCCTAAAATTTTAAAAAGTCTAAAATAAATTATCTTTTTATTAATATTTTCATAATCCACTAAATGTGAAGCATCATCTTATGTTATACATTTTGTATATTATGAAGCATCTTTTTGTTAATTGTAAATTTTATTTATTTAATCTATATTAAATAAAATCAACTAATTACATTATTTCAATATTATAATTAACCTAAAAGTGAGGTAAAAAATGAGTAAAAAATGGCTATGGAATTGTTTATTTTGGTTGGTCATCAAAATTTATATTTATGTTACCACAATTTACCATCTTGCGAGAGGTGCAAGTGTCTTATTATATTAATGTGGAACTCGTGTTATTTCATGAAATGTTTTCGATAAATGGATTTTAGGTCTGGCTATGGTGCTTGAATCTCGAGAATAAATTTGAACCATGAATGTGTGAATAGGGTGTGTAAAGACCTGAATACAATGAAAAGTTGGAAACGTTAAACTGGTCAGATTTCTCTCAAAGGTAAAGTCTTCATAGAAACCTTGCTATAGAAGGAGTGTTCTACTTTGGCATGAGGTTAGCGAAAAAAATGGTGGAGAGCAATCACCGCAATGCAGATATACTTGAAAATTCGATTTTATGGAACTTTGTATCAATAGTTGAAAATATGATAAAATGTCAGGGAAAATTGCCATAGAACGTCCAAAAAGTGGTGGAATTATGTATTGATTCGGCCAAATCCCTCTGATGTACAACATACACCTTTCGTGTATGAACTAGGCGAGCAATTTTTTTAAAGTTAAGATGAATCTAGGTTGGTTTAATTATTAATTATAAATGTAATTATGAATGTAATTATAATTATTGATTTTATAATTTGTTATGTGATATTTAAGAATAAATAATACAAGATTAATATGATTTAAAAGTAATTTGGAATATTTTAATTACATTGAGAAGTGCAGTTCTTCATTTTTATATTTCTAAATTTATATTTATCGAATCAAATTATAAAATTTTTTTTTTTTGTAAGCTAGGGTGGGACTCTCCGATTTACATGTCCATTATGTACCCCTCTACGGGGGAAGGGTAGCCCAAGATTTGAACCCAAGACTTCCGGTTCGGTGAGACTTCATTTCCACGACCCTTGCTGCTTGAGCTACCCCATGTGGACGAATCAAATTATAAAATTATTATTTAAATTAACAAATAACAAATAAATTACTATACACATTATGAAATGACAAAATTGCTACTTAAATTGCTATTTTTAAATAATTAACTTAAAATTTAAAATACTTAAACATTGAATTAGAATTTTAATTGGTTATGATATATAAGAAAAAATATTACGAGATTAATATGATTTAAAAATAATTTGGAATATCTTAATTATATTGAGAGGTCCAATTCTTAAAATTTTTATTTTTATTTATTTATTTATTTATTTTTATTTTTATTTTTTATATTTACCCAATAAAATTATTATTCAAATTAACAAATAACAAATAAATTACTATACAAATTATGAAATAACAAAATTGCTATTTTTAAATAATTAACTTAAAATTTAAAATACTTAAACTTTGAATTAGAATTTAAAATACTTAAATTTGAAATAAAAAAATAATTGAAACAAAAAAACACACAAACATAAAGTCGCAATGTTTAGATTTTGATCAATGAATATGTTTAACTCACAACGAAATAGTTAACAAAAAAGGTGCTAGTTTTTAACTCACAACCAACTATTTAACATGATGTGAACAATTAACACAATGTGAGCAATATTTCCCAATGAGTAAATGTCATATTAATTGTTTTGTCCTTCTACACCTTGCCTTTATTCAAATGTGTGCCGCTGTCAACAGTGTGGCTGAAATCAATAAACAGGGTTATAAAGGCATGGTAGGAAATATGGCCCATTTGTTACTGTCAGGAGGATTTATTAAATAAAGAATAGGCTAGAAATATTGCTCATTGCCCTGGCAATTAAACATTTACTATGAATAGAATATTTTCCATAAAGTTTTAGCTTTTCAATACAAACAAATTGACATGGCGCAATGTGAATAGTAATCATCATACTTGTATTGTAGGATTGCAATGATTTCAAAATAAGACTTCATCTCTCTGAACCAATCAACATCTAATTAAATAAAATTAAACAAATTAAAAAAATAAATTATATATGTTTTGCAATGTTAACTTTACAGATTATTTGTTTAATTTTTGGTCAACTCTAAATTAATTCGATGTTCAACCCTACGCGTCTATCTTGGAGCATCTTGTGCAGCAGATCGAACTGCTCAATCTGTCCGCCTCAGGATCGGTTTGGTGTTTGAGCTCGAGGAGGCCCCTGCGCGCTTGAACAGTCTCGTTCTCAGCCTCCCTGCGTTGCATGCAGTGGTTGGCCTCGTGGATCGCCTAGTGCAGCAGATCGGACTCCCATCCTGATTCCTGAGCCTCTGCATGCAGCGGTTAATGGATGCTGCCGGGTTCTGACCCCCCAGCTCCTGGGATTCTCAATGGAGGGGTTGGGCTCCCCTCAGTCCCCGCCTCCCCCGCCGAGATCGCCAGCTGAGGCCTTCTCCCAACTCCTGGCTGGCCTCCCAAAGAAGAGGACTTCAGAGGCAGCGAAGTTTGTTAAAAAATTAGATGAAATCCCGGTGATCTCTCTTCCTCCTGAAACCCCAATCCAAGTCGCATTGTCGTTAGCTGAGCGGGCTCTCATCGGCCAGTTTACGGGTTTATGACCATCTCCAAAATCCACCGAGAGCTGGGTTAACAGAAACTGGGCGCCGCTTATCAAAGAAAATGTCACCTCATACTTTCTGGGAAGGGGATTTTTCTTGTTCGAATTCACATCTAAAGAAGACAAGGAGCTGATCTTCCAAAACGACCCCTATTTCATGGGTCCTCAGGGATTGTACCTAAACAACTGGACCCCGGACTTTGATCCGACAGTCGACGTGCCCAAAGCAGTCCCGGTATGGGTCAGGCTCCCAAATCTCCCGGTTCACTGTTGGAACTGGGATTCATTGAGACATATTGGAAACGCCCTGGGGAAATTCATAGACCGAGCTAACAACAAAGATCAATATGACTGCGCCAGGATTTGCGTAGAGGTGGATCTGGAGGAAGGGTTACCGGAGGCCATTACCTTAAAGGTCGGAAGTTGGACGCACCTTCAGAAATTGGATTATGAACAGCTGCCCTTCAAATGTCGGAAATGCCATGTCTATGGGCATTTCGCCAGAGATTGCCCTTCCATCAATGAGACAGCGCAAGGGAAGGAGGACGGATGGAACCAAGTCAAGAGATCCAAAGCTCACCCTAAAAATCAGAAACAGGGAGGCCCTTCTGGCAAAGGGAACCATCAGAATACTACTCACCAGATTCCAACCAAGACTGCGTCAGAAAACAAATTCGACCCTCTGAGTTCGCAAACAGAGGGCACTCAGGAGATCGAGATCCAAAAAGAAACAGAAATGGTCCAGGAGACTGAAGGCCATAAATTAGCTCCTCCAGAAAAAGGTAACCCCTCTCCCTCCATCAAAGATCTCAACGGCAAGAATCTAGTAGGGGAGGAAGAAGAACCTGAAACAGAAGAATCAGAAGAGGAAGGGGAAATAGGTGAGTCTCAAACCTCAGTAAGAAGATCTACCAGAGGACGGAAAACAGAAAAAGAAAAAAGGGAGCAGGAAACCTACAGAGAAAAACTACAGGGCAGCCAACCAACATTGGAAAAACTGTTGGCACCAAAGACAAAGATGTTGAAAAGTCAGATCCAAGGCTCCAAGGGAGCCCATCAGAAACACAAATAATGAAGATTATCTCCTGGAACTGCAGAGGTATGGGGAGCAAAACTAAGGAAGAAGTAATCGGAAACTTAATCAGAACAGAAACCCCAGACATTCTTCTGGTCCAGGAGACAAGGCTGGAAGACACTGTCTTCATCCAATCAAGTAAGAAAATCTGGTATAAAAGTGAAGTAAGAGCAATCTTTGCCCGAGGTGCCTCGGGAGGAATTGGAACTGTATGGAATATGAGTAAATTTGCAGTCATATTCGAGGTCAGAAATACCCACTGGTTACTGCTGAAAATGCAGAATTTAGTCACCAAGGAAATTTTTTGTCTTTTTAATGTTTACTCTCCAACAATTGCTGGGGATTTTTTTTTTTTTTTGGGATTCCATAAGACAACAAGTTGATTTGGTAAACATGGAGAATATCATAATAGCTGGAGATCTCAATCTCACTCTCCATTCTTCTGAAAAAAGGGGAGGCAGCATAGTACGAGATCCAGCAAGGGAATTGGCGGAGGACATCTTGCAGGATTGGGACATGCTGGATATCAAACCCTCTTCCAGTAAGTACTCTTGGTCTAATAAAAGATTAGGCCCAGGCCATATAGCTGCCAGGCTAGATAGATTCTTTATTCAAAGTTCCTTTTTGCTGCTAGGACTAGAACCACGAATGCTCATCCTTCCTAATAGCATTTCGGACCACAAGCCCATTAAACTTGAGATTCTAGCCCATCTGGACCTGGGCCCTATCCCTTTCCGCTTCAGCCCGCTTTGGATTAAGGAGCTAGCCTTTATGCAAATTGTCAAGGATAGTTGGAACCAGGCGGTCAAAGGCTCACCTTTCTATATATGGGAAGAAAAGCTCAGAAGATTAAAAGGGGATCTCAAAAGATGGACAAAAACTCTGTCTAATCCGTCCACAGACAAAAATTCCTTGAAAATCTTGCTGGATTCCCACCAAAAGAGCATGGAGAAGGGCACTATTACTAAGAAGGTGATTGAACAGGAATCTCATTTGCAGCAAAGCTATCACAAGGCCTGCCTAGCTGAAGAAGAATTCTGGAGGCTGAAATCCCGCAATCTCTGGCTCAAAGCTGGGGATAGGAATACTGCCTTTTTTCATAAACAAACCCTAGTAAGGAAATGCCATAACTCTATTTCTTAGATCAAAGTAGATAATGCCATTCATAAAGATTTTGAATATATAAAGAAAACAAGGTATTTACACTTCCAAAGCTTGTATAGTGAGGACAAGGATTCGAATCAAAACTCAGATCTGCTAGATGTTGTACCCTCTATAATAAATCAACAAACAAAGGAATCTCTTGAGGCCAAAATCACCAAAGAGGAAGTGGAAAAAGCCCTTTTTGATATGGATCCGGATAAGGCCCCGGGGCCGGATGGCTTCACAGCTAGATTTCTTCAAGTCTGCTGGCCGATTATAGAAAAGGACTTGCTCAGAATGGTGCAAAAATCTCAGAATATTCAGAAGATAGGAGGCAGCACAAATTCTGCTTTCTTAGCCCTTATTCCCAAGGAAAAAGGTGCCAACACCTTCAGTAGATTTCGCCCGATCTCTCTATGTAACATTGGATACAAATTAATTACCAAAATAATAACAAATCGATTGAAGCCCATTCTTCCCAAAATAATCCCTGAGAATCAAGGAGGCTTCATCTAAGGAAGGCAGATCGTGGATAATTATCTTCTCATCCAAGAGGCAATTCGCTCAAGTCTTTGTCGTAAAGAGAAAGGTATGGCAATCAAACTTGACTTAGCCAATGCATTTGATAGAGTAAATCATAGTTTTTTGTTAAATGTTATGAATAAATTCGGGTTTGGAGAAAAGTTCATCAAATGGATCCGGGCATGCATCTCGGAGCCATGGATCGCCCCATTAGTGAATGGAAGAGCCATGAATTTCTTCAAAGCTTCGAGAGGACTAAGGAAGGGGTGTCCTCTATCCCCTATGCTTTTTGTCATCCAAGCTTTTGTCCTCAGTTTCCTGCTAAACAAAAGAATGCAAGATCAAGATATCAACGAACTGTGCATTGCAAAAGGGGAAAAAATATAAACCATGCACTGTTCGCGGACGACACATTACTCTTGGGCCCTGCCACGCTCTCCTCTGCATCATAATTCAAAAGGGTTTTAGATGAACTCAGCAAGGCTACAGGCTGTGCTGTAAATAAGAGAAAATGTCATATATACAGTTGGAACATTACACCGAGGGCGCTGTCTGATATCTCAAGACGCTTGGGCTTTGCAGCCTCTTCTTCCTGGGCATCGTTCAAATACTTGGGACTACCTGTGCACCTCAAAAAACTATCATGCAAAGACTGGCTTCCACAGTTGGAAAAATTCAAATAAAAAATCCAAGCCTGGGGCTACACTTGGTTAAACACTGCTGGGAAATCAGTTTTAATCAAATCAGTGCTACACAGTCTCCCTCTATTCCAGTTCACTGCCCTCCTTGCTCCGGTAACCATCATCAAAAAAATGGAAGAATTCATCAGGAGATTCTTCTGGCAGGGAGGAAAAAATAATGGGAAAAAAATTCCTCTAATTAGCTGGGAAATCATAACCAAGCCTCTGTGGGAGGGGGGTTTAAAATTCAAAAAACTCTGCCAACAGAACATGGCAATGGCAGCAAAGATCCTTTGGAAAATCACTGCACCCAACCCGGGATGGGCTCAAATTGCAATATGGAAGAAATACTTCAGGGGCCCCCGCACCAGGTGTTTAGAAAACGCCATTCAAATGCCCAATTCGACCTTCCTGAAGCTCCACGCAAAAGCTGCTCATCTAATAACTGATCACTCATTCTGGATTCCAGGTAGCGGTAAAAAGATTAAGATCTGGAGTGATCGTATTATGAATCAAGAGCCGATTGAAACCAGAGTCACCCTGAACGCGTTGCGTAGCTGGATGGACAGTAACTCACTGCGCACGGTGTGGGACATTTCCAAGTGGCACAATGGTTCCTGGGCAGGCTGGATTCAATTCGACGGACCGGTGCAGCTGGCAAAAGAATGGGACACGCTCCTGGACTGTCTCCATGGAATGGTGCCCATCAACAGGAGAACAAGAGACCAGAAGGGATGGGGCACGAGTCTCAAAGGATATACAGTTGATCAGGGGTATAATAAACTAAATGAGATCCCTTACGCACCACCTGATCCAGCTCCATGGCGCGGCGTTTGGTGTATTCCCTCTCTGCCGAAGATTGATTTCTTCGCATGGCAGCTCTGCCACACCAAAATACTCACATTCGATATTCTCCAGAAAAAAGGAATTTACGGACCCTCCATCTGCCAGCTTTGCAGAGAAAGCGCTGAGACAGCGGTTCATTTGTTCCTCGAGTGTTCATACTCCAAGCAAGTCTGGTCCTCCCTCAGCCCACATCCAAGTCTCAAGCTCCCCGGCACCACGACATGCCTCTTCTCTACCTGGGCACTCAATTATCCAGGTCCTGCCCCTAAAAACCATGTTATCAGAACAACGTGGGCAATTCTCCCCAAGATCACAAGTTGGCAGATTTGGCTTGAGCGCAACAGAAGAACTTTCAGGGATACAAAGCACAATCATAGGATTCTGGAAAATAAAATTAAATGTCAAATTAAGGAATGCTTGGCGGATACTAAAGATGACTCTAATCTGAGTCAGCAGGACATTGCTTGGGCATTGACTCCCGGCCTCTAATTCCGGCTAGCAGACAAAAACATCCCTACTATTAAACACTGGCAGTTAAGGAAATTTGAAAATGATATGCAAAGCTGGATCAAAATGCAAGAGAGACATTCCCTCTTTTTTGATGGGGCAGCAAAGAGTAACCCGGGCAAAGCGGGAGCAGGAGGAATCGTTCTAAATCCATCAGGAGAAAAAGTCCAGTCCTTTGCCTGGGGCCTCGGCTATGCCTCCAGCATCCAAGCGGAGGCTTTAGCCCTCCTTCAAGGTCTCCAGAGCCTCAAAGAATTAAACATAAAAGATGCCAACATTATAGGAGACTCCCAGATCATCATCAATTCCATGGTTTCCAATTCCCCAGTCTTGGATCTCAAGTTAGCAAGAATGATAACCAGAATTAAAGGCTTGGAAAGCCACTTTCAGAACTTGAGATATTATCATGTGTTGAGAATTCATAACAAAGAGGCGGACAACGAAGCCAATAAAGCTGTCCTCCTTCCTGTCGGAACTAAGTTGAAGGACGGAAAAGAAACTTGGGAACCCATCCCATAATCTGATCACTGCCATGTTTTATTGCTGGTTATTAAACAAATTTGTCTGCATCTTCAAGTGGGGGAAAATTACTGATATGGAATTCATGGACTCCTTAGTAATTAGGAATTCTGCAAGCTTCAATTGTACTCTTAGTCTCTGCAGAAAGCAGCAACAAGGCAATGAGCTTCCCAATGTAACAGTCCTATCGGCATTCAGGCCAAGATGAATATAATCAACCCATAACCGTTACTGTTAATTTTTTTTTTTTTTTTTTTTTTTTTTTTTTTTTTTTTTTTTTCCGTAAAGTTTTAGCTTTTCAATACAAACAAATTGACATGGCACAGTGTGAATAGTAATCACCATAATTATATTTCACGATTGCAATGATTTCATAATAAGACTTCATCTCTCTGAACCAATCAACATCAAATAAAATAAAATTAAACAAATTAAAAAAATAAATTAAATATGTTTTGCAATGTTAACTTTACAGATTATTTGTTTAATTTTTGGTCAACTTTAAATTAATTCGATGTTCAACGCATATCAAATGCATTATATACTTGCCGCGGACGGCAGGGATAATAAGAAAAATTTGATCCATTACATCGTTTAATTTTTCAAGGACATATCAACTTCAAATAACAAATAAATTACTATACAAATTATGAAATAACAAAATTGCTATTTTTAAATAGTTAACTTAAAATTTAAAATGCTTAAACTTTGAATTAGAATTTTAATTGGTTATGATATATAAGAACAAATATTACGAGATTAATATGATTTAAAAATAGTTTGGAATATCTTAATTATATTGAGAGGTCCAATTCTTAATTATTATTATTAAATTTTATTTTATATTTATAAAATTATAAAATTATTATTCAAATTAAAAAATAACAAATAAATTACTATACATTTGAAATAACAAAATTGCTATTTCTAAATAATTAAATTAAAATTTAAAATACTTAAACTTTGAATTATAATTTAAAATACTTAAATTTGAAATAAAAAAATAATTGAAACAAAAAAACACACAAACATAAAATCGCAATGTTTAGATTTTGATCGATGAATATTTTTAACTCACAACGAACTAGTTAACAAAAAAGGTGCTAGTTTTTAACTCACAACCAACTATTTAACATGATGTGAACAATTAACACGATGTGAGCAATATTTCCCAGTGAGTAAATGTCACATTAATTGTTTTGTCCTTCTACACCTTGCCTTTATTCAAATGTGTGCAGCTATCAACAGTGTGGCTGGAATTAGTAAACGGGTTTATAAAGGCATGGTAGGAAATATGGCCCATTTGTTACCATCAAGAGGATCTATTAAATAACGAATATGCTAGAAATATTGCTCATCACCTTGGCAATTAAACATTTGCTATGAATATAATATTTTCCGTAAAGTTTTAGCTTTTCAATACAAACAAATTGACATGGCGCAATGTGAATAGTAATCGTTGTACTTATATTGCATGATTGTAATGATTTCAGAATAAGACTTCATCTCTCTGAACCAATCAACATTTAAATAAATAAAATTAAACAAATTAAAAAAATAAATTATATATGTTTTGCAATGTTAAGTTTACAGATTATTTTTTTAATTTTTGGTCAACTTTAAACTAGTTCGATGTTCAATGCATATTGAATGCGTTATATACCCTGCCGTGGGCGGCAAGGATAATAAGAAAAAAATGATCCGTTACATCGTTTAATTTTTCTAGGACATATCAACTTCAAATTAACAAATAACAAATAAATACAGATTATCAAATAACAAAATTTCTATTTTTAAATAATTAACTTAAAATTTAAAATACTTCAACTTTGAATATGAATTTAATTGGTTATGATATATAAGAATAAATATTACGAGATTAATATGATTTACAAATAATTTGGAATATCTTAATTATATTGAGAGGTCCAATTCTTAATTTTTTTATTTCTAAATTTATATTTACCCAATAAAATTATAAAATTATTATTCAAATTAACAAATAACAAATAAATTACTATACAAATTATGAAATAAAAAAATTGCTATTTTTAAATAATTAACTTAAAATTTAAAATACTTAAACTTTGAATTAGAATTTAAAATACTTAAATTTGAAATAAAAAAATAATTGAAACCAAAAAACACACCAACATAAAATTGCAATGTTTAAATTTTGATCGCTGAATATTTTTAACTCACAACGAGCTAGTTAACAGAAAATGTGCTAGTTTTTAATTCACAATCAACTATTTAACACGATGTGAACAATTAACACAATGTGAGCAATATTTCCCAATGAGTAAATGCCACATTAATTGTTTTGTCCTTCTACACCTCACCTTTATTCAAATGTGTGCAGCTGTCAACAGTGTGGCCAGAATCAGTGAAAAGGTTTATAAAGGCATGGTAGGAAATATGGCCCATTTGTTTTTTTTTTTTTTCCAAGTTAAGTTAATCTATTAATATGTAACAAAAAAGTACAATGAGGCTCATGCCTCAGCAGTGCCTAACATAAAGTATTAGAAAGTATCTTGACTGCCCCAACATTGGGGAAACCAGTCCGCAGAGACAAAATATCCAGATGGAGTATCAGTCTTTAAGCCCCGAAAAAACAAAAACCAGAGAAGTTTCTCCATGAAAAACAGAAAGAACCAAACAAATCCAGTAGAACTAACATATCAAAAAATTCCAGACAGATGACACCTGGCAGCCACACAATATCATTTGAGCTCATCCGGGATGGGCTCCTCTACAATCGGATAGGCATACTTTGTCCAGTCATCCTCCTCCTCCGCCGACGCTCCGCCGTGTGGCCCACCCGCAAGTTGGACATCACCATGGCAGCCAACAGCCGCCTTCGAATCCAGCCCTTCAATCCCTATTCCACCTGGCGAGCGCGTGGCACCAGAACTACCACCCTCAGCATGCTGACCGCCACCCATGGTCTGGCCATGCAGAGCAATTTTTCCTTCATTTTGCAGATTCTTTCCTGTGTCTCGACCATTTCTGTGTCTGAGAGCTTCCTCTTGCCGCAAATCAGAGTTTTCCGCCTAGGTATCAGGCTGTTCATTATCTTCAGTGAAGAGGATGGTGATTGTAGCAGTAATCACTGGTCTGTTCAAGGTGCTACGAAATCTGAATTGGGTTGAGTGGGGAGTGGGGTGAGGGGGCAAAGGAAAATTAGCTGTGTGAACCACAAATTCTTTGCGACCTTCACCCGGAGACATAGCACGACCCCGGCCACTACGAGTATTGGGATATCTTCCTGAACCATAGCTATGGGGGTGATACATTTCAAGGGAAGGAGAGGAGGCAGCAGGCTCAGGATTCTGCTCCGTCTGAGGGTGGGCACTACCTCCCCGTGTCCCTCCTCTTCGACTTCTCATTCGACGTCGTACCATATTAGAATGACTGGCTAAGAGTTCAGTGGAAGCGATGGCAGAGGGATTGAGAAATGGAACAAGGATCTGCTAGGGGGTGGTTCACTGACAGAGCTTGGAATGGGAATGGTGATGCCCATTACCGAAATCGATACAACTCGTTAACCAGCAGCGACACCCAGTAATTGTGCGAGAGCTGGATTCAATGGCTTGAGGCGGGTAGTTGCAGTGAAGCAGAGCAGGAGGAATCACAAAATGGCGAGGGGAGTCTATGTTCAAGCAGATGAAAGCACTTTCGCGCCCCAAGCCTGCATTAAACGCTGCCTGCGGTGTGTCGTGAGATCGGCTCAAAGGGGTATGGGAAGAGGCGCCATCGGCCAAGTGGCCAGTCCTCTTGCCGTCATCCATCAAATTCATCATAAATTCCTTTCAATGTCACCCGCATCTGGGTAAATATGGCCCATTTGTTACTGTCAGGAGGATCTATTAAATAGTGAATAGGTTGGAAATATTGCTCATCGCCCTGGCAATTAAACATTTACTATGAATATAATATTTTTTGTAAAGTTTTAGCTTTTCAATACAAACAAATTGACATGGCGCAGTGTGAATAGTAATCTCCATACTTATATTGCAGGATTGTAATGATTTCAGAATAAGACTTCATCTCCTTGAACCAATCAACATCTAAATAAATAAATTTAAACAAATTAAAAAAATAAATTATATATGTTTTGCAATGTTAACTTTATAGATTATTTGTTTAATTTTTGATCAACTTTAAATTAATTCGATGTTCAACGCATATCGAATGCGTTATATACCCTGCCGCAAGCGACATAGATAATAAGAAACATTTAAATTGCGACCATGAATTAAATGCATAAAATAATTATACAAATAATGAATCATGTCAAATACCCATTGTAGTAATTTGTTCTCGATTATAATTTTGTGGCACATTAATTAATCATTGTATTCATTCTCCTTCTTTCTCATACTAATCAACATGTGGAATGCTATGAATCATGACTATGAAAACAATTTAAAAAGACTAAGAGAAACAACAAGACAAGCTTTGTGATATCATAATGTGATTTGTCAATGGGTTGTCTATGTTTGTTATTCTATGTTCATTCTTGATTAAAGCTTTTCTTTCTTATAATTCAACAATGTTAGACATCCAAAAATGTTATGTAATGTGGCAATTAAATAAATTTAAAAAATAAAAAGAGAAACAACCAAAAAAATTATATACTTGGTATATATTTTCTTCTCCTTTTATTTTCACTTTCAAATATATTTTAACATTGTGCACAACATATTGATTATTTATTTATCAGCCAATATGATAATTTTTCTTCACATTTTCATCATTGGTCATTGTTCTAAACAACTTAGAAATTAATAATTCTAAACAACATAGAATCAAAAATATTACAAGAGAAACAATAAAGGAAGTGCAACACTAGAATTTTCCAACAAGTTATTAGATCTTGGGTTTGACATTTGAAAGGATTTGTGATTAATTAATATGTTTGTCCTTTGTGACTTTGTTTATACAACACATGCAATTTTATTTAATTTATTTATTTAATTTTTCTTCGTACAACATTTTTTTATTAAAATTGTCCTTGTATAAAGAGAAATAATCACTTTTGCATCACTACATTGTTGGCGCTTTTCCAATAAATCCATCTAGAAATCAAATATCTCTCACTTTCATTAATTATGTCTTTAAAAGTGTGACAATGTTTTGAAGCCCTAATTTGTTTATTTATTTTAATTATTGAAGTACATAATTGTATGGTTAAAACTATATCATAACTATAACTATTTTATGTTTTATATTTAGAAATGTCATTAGTCATTTTATAATTGAACTTGGAGTTCTTTGTGGAAATTCCTAGAGCTTGGTTTAGGTTATTATAGGACCAAAGTTCTACTAACATAATCACAATGAAGTTATTCAACACATTGTTTTCAATAAAAAGTCAAAATAATTCATTGTAGCAACACTTATATAATGGTTCTTCTTTCAAAGCCAATGTATGCAAGACAACAAGATCATTACTTAATATTGGTTGCAACCAAGAAGGAAAAGAGTGAAAAAGTGTTAACAAAAGTCTAGAGCCTAAAAAATGGCAACCAAATTTAAAATTGTTGTCAACTCATTTTTGTTGATGCAATTAATATTTTGTTGAGAACCCCATACACTTGTTGTGAAAGTGACTTTATTTTTGTATTTCATGTTCCTTTTAAATAAGTAAACCTTGACACAATCTTATAAGAGTTGGGAAATATGTTACTATTAATTTCATAATGCTTGAGAATATTAGACATGGTAATAATTTTATTATTCCATTTCTCATTATGAATTTGAAAACATGAAACCATTGTGTCCAAGATTGTTCTATAAATTTTCAATTTAAAACAATAATATTTTAATTTTATGGCATTTATTAGATGGTTTGGTGGAATAGAAAACCAAATGGTTCCATGCAATAAATTTTCTATTGTAGAAACAATTTCTAGAGTAGTTTGTCCCTAAAGGGGATGAAGAGAGGATTTTCTTCTAGTGCAGGAGCAAGTGCGTTTCCAACTAATACATTGTAGTGTGAATAAAAGTTAGCACCTACTAACTTTCCTTCTAGCACAAACACAAGCACATTTCCATGAATGACATTGTATCGTGAAGGAAACGAGTCGATGCTAGCTTTCCTTATAGCACAAGTATAAGAACACTTCCGACAAGAACATTGCACTATGAAGGAAAGATAGCTTTTACTAGCTTTCCATATGAAAAGTACAAATATAGAGCCCACCATAACATATTTTTGAATACAAATTTATTTCATAATTTGTTATGATCCAAATATTAAAATATAATAATAAAACACAAGTACACACTATGAAAAACAATGTGAATATGGAGCAAAACTTGAGTCATCTTCAATTTTATGTATAAATTTCATGTTTGAATCCTTGATTCATTCTTTTGAGAACAATTCTTCAATTTTTTCCCATGTGGAGTACAATCTAATATCTTCATAAAATCCCTTCCACTATTTTGAAGCATCACCCTCAAAAGAAAATTCTATCCAACAAGGACTTGAATAATCTTCCTTTATCATTTAAAACCATTCTACAATATTGTTTTCATATTTATCTTCCTCTCTATAAATCTACTATAACCATTGATTCTTAAGTGAGGTCAAAATACAAACCCTCAAATTACAGATCAATATATTATTAATTATGGTCTTCAACAGTTAAAATCCTTTTGTGATTTGAGTGGAAAGTGGTATCCACCATGGTATTTACCCATTATATCCACCCATGGTATTTAATAATAAAAATATGTAACTCAATGGGGCATCCAAAAATAATAAGGGGGTTCCCCTTTGAAAAGGATAGATTGGTCCATCATGATGTAGTTATAAAAGTTTTCCTCGTTTAATAAAGAGTTGTATCTCTTTCCATATACCGCAATGTATTCAGTGTGTGTATTTTTTTAATCAATGTCTTTAATAATTTTAAGGAATATTTTGTGCTTTCTCTCTCTCCTATTCAAGCCTCTTGGATCTTAGCCCTTAAGATCTGGATCAATGGTATTAGAGCACGGTACAACTCCATGGCAACCATTTTTTGAAGCATATTTGAGGTTCAATGTGTTTAAGCAATAAACCTTGCAACCTGAAGTTTAATCCTTCGGTCACTGCATTCTTCTCACAATGTGTTAAGGAACCTGCCATGAAGGATAAGAACGAATGTGCACTTGCAGTGCCAAACCTTCCATGACAAGTCCCCTTTCTCTCATCCGCAGAGCATCAACTATGGTTGTTTGAGGTAATAGACAAAGCACCTAGAGAAAATTTGGAAGGGATTCTTCCTTGTGGGTTTCAATGGTGACATCAAATGTAGGGTAGGAAATGCATGTCAAAACTAACTCACCCAGATCTCGTCATCATTGAGGAAGTTATTGTCAGACTGGTTAAATTCTCCTTCCACAACCTTACCTATGTAGGAAGAATAAGAGCTTGACCTACAGGAGTATGACAGGTCTATCCTATCCTCCTCTATCGTGTCTGAACATTCTCAGGCATCTAGATCCATCCCTTCTCATTTGAGGGTTTGGTAGCTCTTAAGCCATAACCCACGTATCCATCAACTTGGCCTTATTAAACTCATTCTTCTCTATCAACACATCTTCGATTATTGAATTTGGTTATATGTTGGTCTAGGCATTGACTAATGAGGGTTTTAAAAAAATAGAGGGTTAAGAAAGTTTTCAGTACAACAGAGTGGAGTCTTCTATAACTGTGGTGAATAGGGGTTCAATGGAGTCCCCAAACGTCATCAATAACATACATTCCATTAGTCAGGCACCTATAAAGCAACAACCATAGTTTGGATTTGAAACAAAGAGTAACAATAACAACAACATTGATTTTAAGCACTTTGGAGTTGGCGGTCACAGTCATGTGATGTCGCAGCCTATGTACAGTCCATTGTTGAAAATAGCAACAAGAAATGATAAAAATAGAATCCAGATATTCCAATTTTAATTTGTCCTTGAATTAAAATTGAGAACTAAAATTCGAATTTAGTCTCACCAGCTGCTTGAAAAATAATTAATTAATTCATCTTGGATTATTTAGTTGGAGAAATTCAAGCTAGAAGCCTTTGTGAAGTCATGCAACAGTTATCCCTTAAATTAAGGAGATTATCCCTTAACTAAGGAGATAAGGATGAGTTATAATTGAGTTGTAATTAGTTAGCTCAGTTAATTGAGTTATGTCCAGTTAAATTACTTCCAAACAGTTTGAGGAACTAATTGTGAGTTCAGTCAGTTAATGCATGCATGCATCAAACTAGTGTACTCCAGATAACTGAAGATTCTCTCATAAATAACTCATGCATGTCTATTCAGAGAAAGACCCAATTGATATTAAAGACAGGGACATTGTACTATCAGTTGCATGAGTTTTCCTATAAAGGAAACTCATCCATGCAGAAGGAATAAGGTTCGTTGAAGATTGTGCAGTTTTACAGGGTGTGAGATTAGTGTGAGTGATTAGTGTTACACTTGGTAATAGGAGGATCACCCAGGAGAAACTGCGCAAGGAAATAGGAGGCTTGGAGGGCAGAGGAGAAGGTTTGTGAGAAGCCTTGTTTGGTTGTGAGCATCCAGGAGGATTGTACTGAGAGCTGGTTAGCTGTGAGAGCTAAGGCTTTGTATTATTCTGATATATTTCCACCTTGTATGATAATACAGATAGCAAGGTTTTTAGCTAAGGCTTTCCCTAGAGTATTCTTCTGTGTTTCATGAGTATTGATTCTTCTTCTCTGTTATATGTGTTCTGTTTGATCTTGCTCAAATTGATTTAGCTTCCGCAAGTTTGACTGTAGAAGTAGATTAAGTATTGTGCTTTAGTCTATTGCATAATCAGGTTAATCTATAGTGAGAATTTCTACATCCATCTCATATTTTAGGACATAGGAGGGATAACAGTGGTTTTAATGTTGGGCACAATGGTTCTCAAACTTTTGTTGATGGTGGGAACTTCATCAAACTTTTAGAGGGGCATGTACCCAAGACTGTTACATAAGATGATATACGATAATTATCTATTGAACACGGCCATGTACTTGAAGTTAACATGGTGAGAGAGAAAATAATTGTATAACAACATCGTTGCGATTTTATCAAATATACAACTATTAAGGATGCTGAGAGAGTCATAAAATTTCTTCACAATAAATGTGCATTACAAGGGGGATCAATCCTTACAAGTCAGGTTTGTTGATGGAGAGCGGGAGAAACTAGGTACAATAGAACATACATTTTTTATCAGTTGCTTAGTAAAAAAACATCAAAATATGAAATGGAAGATATTTTTGCTAGGTTTCGTCTTGCAAATAATATATTTATCACGTGAGATGAACAAAAGAAAAGCAAGAGTGTGCTTTTGTGAAGTACCATTGAGAGAAATTGGAGAAATAACTATTAGTGGAATGAATGGAACTTATGTGATGATAGGTTTTAGTCAACCTTTGGCTATATTATTTGCTGAGCCTAAGAGAGCGAAAGCTAGAGATATGATAAAAGTTCCTACATTTGGAGGTCCAAGCTATGGTACAAAATTGCAAAGGCCATTTGGATCAAGGCCATATTTTGGTGGTGGAAAGCACATGGGAGGACATGGAATGCCTTCAAACCGACACCCTATTGGTGTAACAAGTGTGCAAAACCCATATCCATAAGTTAATTCCCATCCTTAAGTAAGCCTTTCAACTCCTAGTGGGAGATCAATATTTGTCGGAGGACACTCACCGATGGTAGGCACAACGAATATTTAAAAAACTTCAATGAATGGTATACTTCAGGTATCTAATCACACCTCTTACATAATAGGTGGTCTTGCAAGGATGAGTACCCCTTCTCAACTGCCAAGTTTTAATGCACCTTCTACATAGTGACAATTGCAATCTCAAGGTTGGATATCACCAATGCAACAACCATGCCAAATGCAACAATAGATGTGTTAGCACTTGAAATTTCACCTCAGGCTGAGAAAGGTAAACCTCAAGGCTACATCAAACCATTTAGCCTCCTCGTAGCTAGCCCTACGGGGCAGGAGAAGGTTCTCTCCGGTCAATCTCGGCAGATCTTCAATGGGATGAGATGACCAACAAGGTAACACTGATATTAGGCTAGTAAATTGATCAAAAAGGTTGATTTGGGATTTTTAGGGTTTTTGGTGGCAATTTGAGGAATTGCAATTTTGGGTGCGGGGATTTGACACAGTTTCTGCAGGGGGTTCCTTGGGGCGAGGTAGGAAACAATATTGATGCCTTAGATTGAGATGGATGATCAGGAATGAAGGATGAGGAGCTAAAGAGAGCAAACAATGACTTTGAATTCCCTTTAGACAGTAGAAAACATTGAAATTAAACAAATTTAAAAGCAGAGCATGGCTAGCATGAATTCATACTTTAACACTTCATTTGTTTAATGTGCAGCAGTAAAGGAAAGGAAATGATTCACATAAACACACTTACAAGAACATTGAGAAACACACCCTCAACACATGAATCCACAAGAATCCCAAAGAGGACTGCAAAACCCTGGTCTTCCTTAGCCAAAAATTGCAGAGATACAGTGAAATAATACAATGATAGCTTCTCCCTCAAGAGTCCAACCATGAAAATGAGCAAGAAAGTACATAATATAGATGATCTAACCTCTTTCCCTGCCTCCATGGGTCGAGCTCACTATCCTAGGAGCTGTTTCAACCACCTCTAAACTAAGCACTACAAAATAGGCAGTCAAAACAACTTGCCTCTATAAACTTGGAAACCAGTTCATACATTCAATTTTTACCCTTTATATGAATGAATCTTCTAGAAGAGTTAAAAAAGGGTAAAATTTTCTAAAAATTTTCACAATTACATCAAAGAGGACCATCATTAACCTCAAAAAGTCAAACCAAGTCAAACTGTGTTTTTCCAAGCTGTTACAGTGAAATCTGGCAAAGTTTGCCTGACGGGTCGCGCCCCTTTGGAGCTCTGTTTGGGGCACTTCTAGGTGTTCGAATTGGGTACAGGATAGCGCGTTGGAAAGGTCTTTGAGTCTACTTTCCAACCCAACTGGAATTTTTCAATTTGGAGTTCATTTGCCCTGTCAAAAATCAATTCTCCCAAGACAGCTTTCTGCAGTTCAAAAAAGTGGCAGAAAGTCAAATTTTGCATGTATTTTGACCTTCTGGAGGCCCAAAACTCCATAAAAACTCAAGTCCATCCATGGGAATATGTAACTTTCCATGAAAAATCAGGAAATGCTGAGTTTTTGTGAAAAGGAGTTTCCATGACAAAGGGTCTCACCGGGGGTGAGACCCGTTAAAGAGCCAAAACCTATAAATTACCAAAAATTGCCAAAATTACCCAAAATTCTCAAAATTTTTTGGGATTTGAGCTTTGGCTAGGCTATCGAGTGCCATGATCTTTGAGTGAAGCCTCAGCCAAGATACAGAGTGGATTGGTCTTCTTCTTCCCTTTTAGGGCCTCGGACAACCGCCTTTGAAACATTTTCATTTTGGCCTTGCACACATGCATCCTCGCCCAGTAATGGTTTTTCATGTTCCTCAGCAACTTTTTATCTTGGTTGGCCTTAGCCAACAGCCTCTCCAAGTGTGCATTCTCCTGGATGAGCATAGACTCTCGGTCTGCAGGCAATGGGTCACCGGGTCTCCTACGGTTCAAGATTCGGTCACTACGAATCCTCCATAGCTCATCAAGTGCTTTCTCCTCCTCCAATTGTTTGTTGCACTGCTCCAGGTAGGTGATGGTCCATTGGGCACCCTCAAATCTCCTCTGCAAAGCATAATTTTCAGCTCTGAGATGCTGAATGATATCCTTTGCCTCCTGGCTAGGAGAACTGGTCTCAAGATCAACAAACTCAACATCGGGAACTCCTGATGGACCCTCATCAATCATGGGCTGTTTTCCCCTCTCTGGTACCTGTGCTGGTGAAGAAAGCGAGGCCCCTTCCACCTGATGTGGAGATAACACTCGCTGAGCTGAAGATGAAAGCGAGACCCCTTCCACCCACTGTGGAGATAGTACTCGCCGAGCTGCTGCAAACAAGGCCCTCTGGCCTCTCTAATAAGTGAGCTGAGATGAGGAACTAACATGTCGGGTGACCGGAATATCAGGCTGCTGAGATGGTCCTCCCTCCTCATGAATGACCTCATGATGTGGCTGGGGTGGCGCTGTGAAAAACTCACGAGAGATGAACTCCTCCCATGAGATACCCTGCTGAGTCAACTGATGCAAGACTATGAGCTGAATAAAACCATAATGACATAGGCTCCTGTACTGCTGGGCCAGGGTCTTCCTCTGCAACATGGGCACCATCCTCTAAATGTTCTGAAAGAAGAAAACCGGGATGTTCATCATCCTCACTCGGGTGAAGTGCATCAAGAGGCGAATGTGATATGAGTACACCTGTGAAAATCTGCCCTCAAAGGTAAAATAGTGCATAATAAGCCTCATGATGGGAGCATACTCGCTCCGGAGAAATTTGAATGGAAAAACACCCGCCAAATGTCTCATGAATGGTGGCCGGACATAAGGCTCAAAGTGAACAGTATCTAGCATCTTGCGCTTAGGCCACACCTCACCAACATTAGGTATCCCTGTAGCATGTGAGATCACCTCGGGTGTCAATGTAAAGTCCACCCCTACAAGGTTGACATGTCCATCATGCAAATGTAAAACGAATAGGCGAGCCAACTCTCTGTGATGTTGAATCCGAGAGATCCTCTCACAAAACTGATAACAAGACATGTACTGAAAACAAGTGACTGCCATAGGACAAGCCTGTAATTCTGCCAAAGAGGTGGGCTCCTCTCGCTTATGATGTCCACCCTTACCACCCTTACGAGGCCTCCTCTGTACCTCAACCTCTGTAGATGATAAATGGTCATCACTTTGCTCATAAGTTTCGGTTTCTGACATAGTTTAGGAGCAAAGTGGACAAACTGTACTGCTGTCTCTGCCTGTAAAAAATGCTGAATTCTATGCTGTTTCAAGGGGAAAAAGACATGAGGGAAATGTTAGGGGAGGGATCTTTTAACAAGGAATTGGGAATATATAAACATAACAGGGAATTTTTAAGGAAAATGTTGCAAACCATTATGCATATAGGAGTACATATTTAAATCAGGGATATTGGGAAATCATTTGCAAAGATCACTGCATATGGGAAAAAACATGTATGAAAGTGAACATGGGAATATACATACATGTATTAATAGGGGAGATAGCGAAAAATATGCACAAAACTGCTGACATATTCACCAACATTTTTATTGTTTACACATGCATATGGTGGAGGGAAATTAGGGTTTGAATTTGTGATGCTATGGGAGAGGGGTAGGGTTTGCATTTTAGTGATTAGGGAGAGGGGAGGGTTTGCATTTTAGTGATTAGGGAGAGGGGAGGGTTTGCATTTCATTTACAAAATGGTATGGGAAAAAAGATATACATATAAGTGTGAGTGAAAGGGGAAGGAGGGAAACAAACACAAAGGGAAAAACACCTTGAAACAACACAAACCCTAGCACATTTTCAACATTAACATTGCAGTCATATGAAGGAGTTTCACTTGAAAAATTTTGATCATTAAACATGTTCATGACATCCACCATTCATAACCAGCAACCATTCCATGTTTAGAACACCTACCTCAAACAATTTGATAGCTTGGAGGGCGTTTGAGCGAATTTGTTTGGAGTTTGCAGCAATACAGTTCAACGGGTCGCGCACCACACCCAACGGGTTGCGCCCCTCTGACGAGTCGCGCCCGTTGTTTTTCTACACTGGAAACAACCCTCTGACGGGTCGCGCGCACCTGACGGGTCGCGCACCTGGCCTGACGGGTCGCGCACCAGTCTAAAGCCCGAAATCGCTCTGTTTTTGCTCCTTTCTCTCAATCACTCTCTCAAACCTCTCTTGCAAGCGTTAGGATGCACAATGAGAGTGATAGGAGGGAATTTGGGTTTTATAAGTTTCATTTGAAAAAATTTCATTCACAAACCCACTTTCTAATGTTTTCTTTTTGACACTTTATAACACTGATTTTTGGTTTCTTTTATCCTGAATTTGACTCATTGAGTGCTTTGACTTGATTCTTTTTGCAGGTAGATCATCTGAGGGATCTCGGGAAGGGGGCCAGGGTTTCATACTGTCCTTGGAAGCTTTTCGAAATTTCATCACTTTTTACAAAAATTTGAAAAATGACCTTGGCTTTAAAAAACAGAGTTTTTAAATCCAAGGTGAAAATTTACTGTACAAGATTGGAATTGGCGAAGAAACATCTTTAAAATCATCCCTTTGACTTGCTAAGCACTTATTGACCTTCAGAGACATGACCTTGTAAACCATCTTGACCAAAACCCTAGACCTAGGGATTTGACCTCAAGACAAGACAAGACAAGCTTGAAAGTGACTAAGGACTGAAATGACCTGATCCAGTAATGCCAAGAGGGGAACAAAGACACCAGCTCCTCCATCAGGGTTATGGCATGCCTAATGGGATGCAAAAATTGACACTGATGAGACACCTACTTATGCAAATGCAAAGAGCTTTGATCGCTGATGGAGGGCAACAAGACCGACTCTAACAAGATGTAAACTCCATTTCAACATCACCATTTACAACCAAAACAATCGCATTCAAAATCACAACCTCCTTAGCAATCCTTTCATTATGGTCAACACATGTAGGCTTCGTAACCACTTACTCAACAACGCAAATTTGGTTAGCTACCATTGTCATAACAATCATTATCTCAATATGGTAAATTGTATGTCTCCTAGTCCCAAGTGCAACAACATGCTGCTCTAACTCTCCAGTAGGTTGTTCCTATGATTATGCTAGTACAAGATATGCAACACCATCACTAGCAGTAAGCACAACCCCATCAATAATAACGCGTTCTTTGGTTAGTACACCAATAGTCACCTATTATACAACCAAATTTCCAGTCACAACAACATCTGTCATTTCCATGACAACTTTAGTTATCTGCAACACAAGCATAAACACAATAATAACAACAAACAATGGCAATGCCAACACAATAAAATGTAGTACCAATGCAGTTTCAACCATAACAAGTGTATTATGAATTGGCTCTGGCTCAGTAAACCCTACAACAACAACCCTAGATATTTTTTGCAGAACCACAAATAGTAGTAGCAGCAAGTATTAGCACTATGGGCCCAACTTCTATAACAACTAATCCTATAATTGCTCTAGCTATTGCATCTATTAGTGTTCAGGACCCTACTCCAATAACTTGTGTCTAAAATAAGCATAAATATCTATAAGGATACAATATTATTGCATCATAAGGGAAAGCAAGTGGGAGAAAACTGAGAGCTAACAACATTTGAGAAATAGCAAAAACAAATACAACAACCATTTTTGTAGCCTCAATCACAACAACAACCTCATTTTCAACACTCTCGTTGCTTTCCTTCATACTTGTTGAGCCTCATGGAGCTCTATCTCAATGATAACAGGTTATTGGGTTTGATTCCCAAGTCTGTAAGAAAATTTTCTAACCTTTTGGCACTCTCTAAGCCCATTTGTTGGGCCATACACTGTAAGTATCGCAATTTGTCCATACTTGGTTATGGGTAAACCACAAAAAACCATTCCCCAAGCTTTTGGTTGCCAACTAACTTTTGGGTCATTGACAAACCCATGGTTATGGCTCAACCACACAAAACCCTTATCTTTGTTGGCACTTGGCACATTGTAATCAATTAGTTATGGGTCATCCACAAACCCACAGTAATGTGTTAACCACACAAAACCCTTTTCATCATTGGAATTTGGTTATGAGTCATCCAAAAAACCATGGTTATGGGTTAACCACACAAAACCCTTGTCTTCAACAAAACTTGGTTATGGATCATCCACAAACCCATGGTTATGGTTTAACCACACAAAACCCTTGTCTTCTACAAAACTTGGTTATGGGTCATCCACAAACCCATGGTTGTGGGTTAATCACACCCTTCTCATCATTGGCTTATATCTTCTTCATCAAGGTAACTGGATCACTAGGAGCCACATTTAGTAGAAGCCCCTCGTGAGGAAATGTGACACAATGGGTACCATTGCTTCTTAAGGGGGGAGGTTTAATCCGAGTGGAAATTGGTATCCACCCATGGTATTTAATAATAAAATGATGTAACTCAAAGGGGCATCCAAAAAAACTATAAATAGGGGGTCTCCCCTTTGAAAAGGACATATTAGTCCATCATGATTTAGTTGTAAAAGTTTTCCTCATTTAATAAATATTTATCTCTCTTTTCGTATGTTGTGATGCATTTAGTGTGTGTGGTTTTTCATCAATGTTTTTAATAGTTTTGGGAAATAATTTGTGTTTTCTCTCCTCTCTCTCGGCGTTTCAGCCTCCCGAATCTTAACCCCAAAGATCTGAATCATATGCAAGTGTATTATCTTTCGAAGACCATTTTAATCACCTTAATTGTACATACCAATGAGAACCTATGATAATTTTAAGTTAACATATATTTCAAATATTGTTTTCAAGTTTGTCCTTCTTGTTGACCTTTCTTTTGGTGCATCTATAAATTTTTGGCTCTTATGAGTCTATAATTTGGGCCTATAGTACTCTAATATGTTTTCTCTACAATTCCATAGCCTTCACCAAAATTTGATGTTCCAAGTGGAAATTATAGTAACTTTCCCCAGCACCACTAGATTTTTTCCTTTTCCAAAGAGCAAACTTGTAATTGATGTCAAGTGTCTATTTTTCAAAATACTCTTCTAAAATTTTCATCTAAAATTACATGGTCTAACTTATTTCCAGTGCAATTTTTTTTTCTCTCAATTTGGCTATTTAAAGAAGCATATATGATTAATTTACCCAACTTTACTTGTTTGAAACTAGTTTCGGGACCAGTAAAAAACCCTAATTCTAACAAGTTATAAATACAAAATTGTAGAAAAACAAAGCTTTAAATTTTAATACAAGTACCTTAGTATGTTTCCTTATATCCACACTAGTACAAAATGACTAATTAATTACTAAAAAAAGGACGAAAAATTGCATATAAACGACCTTTTTAGTCAGTGACCAATAGTGGCTAATTTGCAGTATCTTATAACGTGACCAACTTTTAGTTGTATTTAGCTTAGTCATTAATTGATTGTCTCAATTTTATCGCCTAGTAGTATATTTAATCATACTTTTGATCATTAATTTAGTCATTAATTTCCACAATTAATGACCAAATACCAACAAAATATACTACTATATGACTGCCCAATAAAACCAATCAATGACCAAAGAAATATGACCAAAATGTTGGTCGCGTTATAAGATACTATAAGTTAGCTACTAATAGTCATATGTATGTAAATTTTAGTCATTGTTTCAAACCAATCAATGATCAAAGAAATATGACTAAATTTTGGTTGTGTTATAAGATACTGTAATTAGCTACTAATAGTCATATATATGCAAAATTAAGTCATCTTTGTAATCACAAATTATCATTTACAATGGTCATTTATCTTTTTTTTTGGTAGTTTCATATTCATTATATAAATGACTGATTTAGTGGTTTATATTCATTTCATTTGCTTTCATTAATAGTATTTATAAACAACTAATGTAGCCGTCGTATATTCATTTTATTTGTGTTCATCATTAATCAATATAAATTACCAATTTAGTAGTTTTAGATTGATTTTATGTGTTCATTATTAATCAACATAAATTAATTAGTATAATATTGCGACTAAATTAAAAAAATGCAATATAATATGCATGTTAATCTAATTTGAAAATGCAAAGTAACATATATGAATTACACTAGTAAATAATATCAAGTACAAATGTAAACAACTTCAACCATTTAAATTATATTATATGAAATGTCAAGTATTACAATACGAGTTTCCAACTTAATATTGGTTCGACTACAATTTTTATATGAAATATTGTTTCAACACTTCAAAACATTATCATTGTGCTGCCAAGGCATTGTAGGTGAATTCGCCAACTCTAAATACTTGATCATTAGTTTGTATATGCGTGTCTCATGTGGGATATTGGATTTAAGGGTATCACTAGACTGGTTCTATTCTGTCTCTCTCTCTCTCTGTATTTTTCGCTCTAGTGTTATTGTTCTCCTCTTTCTTTAATTTCTGATTTTTACCATCAATATTGAGTTCTTCTTCTGTAAATGAAAGAAGATACAATTTAGAGTATAAGACATGAAAGATGATGAACACTAGAATATAAACTAAAGTAGACTATACGTAATTTATATGACATATACCTCAACATCAGTGATGTCAATGCCATTTTTCCCCACAAAAGCAAGAAACTCGAATATGTTTTCTTCAGTTGGATGATAGTGGCCACAATGTGGCCATATGACATAAATAAACAAAGCAAATAAAACATCAACATAGAAAAGAACACCTTAGGAACTTAGTATTCAACCTTCAAGAAAAGCTTAGGCATAATCATGCGAACTAATTTGCATGCTAAAAAGATAAAGCTATATATAACTTGTGAAAACAAATGGAAATAAAAGAGACAACATATAATAAATAATGTATGACAACTCCCCTTTAAAAAGCGCATTCTTTGCAAAGACGGTGTTGATATATAATTTCTACTCATTACATCATGCATTTACACATGACTGGAAAACTTTGATTTATTTGTGAATTAATAAAACTAAAGCAAAATATTTTATTTATGTTCTAAACACCAATTATTGTTTCCCAATGTGATTACATGTACGTAATATGTCCTTGTTGTGTTGGATTGCATCAACTTTACCTTGATGACATTCTATATGTTATTCACAACATTCTACTGATTCAAAAGAATGACCTAAAAGCACACAAGTTAAAATTGAAATGTATTATATGATTAACTTCAAAAAAGGACACAATACATGCATTGGAAAATAGTTCAAATATTTTGTATTTGTTGCAACAGGTAACAAACAATTATTTTTTCAAGGATCATATGAAGCTAAAAATGTAATCAAGTTATTAATGTGAAAAAAAAACAATAGTAGAGTTCATTCTTTAGTGTGAAAATACAATTTGTGATTTGTTGTATAGCATAACGACATGAAACCAACAAATATATGCAAACAAAAATCTCAAGAGAAGTGTAACTAAAGACTCTTCGTATATACAAAAACAATACATCCCTTTTTGTAGGATTAACATTCACATCCACATGTTCAAGTGGAAACAATATAGACGTACAGAGAAAATGTTCCAATGCCTATGGTAAGATGGCAGAGTAAACAAATTCAATTGCTCTTTTTAATATAGTGCACTCAATCAGTGTATTTGTAATCATTAATAAAAATTGCACATTATTAACAACATTATTGAAGTTAACAACAAGAATGATACCTTCACTTACTAGTTCATGAGTGAAAAAGTATTATTGTAGTTATAACAATCTCTCATCCTAACACATTGAAAAAGTTGACACTAAATTTTAAGATACTCATGATAAAAAGTTGGAAAATTGGTATGAATTATTTGGACTTTGGAGATTATTGGTCCAATGACCAAATGAGTTCAACACAAAAGATGGAAGCTTGGAAATATTTGTGTTGTTTCATCCTCAATAATGGTCCAATAGCTATGTTGCATGACTTTCCAGAATGGGGGGCAGGGAATGTGAAGACAGGTGTCTGGAACAATTGCAAACTCATCCCAAGCTTTCAAATTTCAAGGAACAACAAAAAATATATATTCATTAGAGGAAATTTCAGCCTAAAAGTGGCCTCCTAAGGAAAAATAATAAAATAATAGTTATAAATTTTGGAGGGAATATAAGGAAACTACTTTTTTGTATTGTATTTTTAGCTTATATCCTTATAGGTTTACTCAAATTTCAAGTGTACATGCTTGTTGGATGTAAAATTAAATTCCGCATCCAACAAGTAACCATTATGCATACTTTTGAGAAAACCCACATTGATAAAAATTGAAGATACATTATGATCCTAACTTAAATAGGAACACAAAAAATTACAGATATAACCATAAATATAGAGATGCAACATGAATAACACTTCATTTCATCAATATCAAAATATTGAAATATGCTTATAAGTAGAATGGAAATAAACTAGCTCGAGCGATAATAGCTAATCTCTCAGAAGAGATGTGGTGGCTACATGTCTCTGAACTGTGTTACAATGATTCTCAAGGGCCTATCTATTATTGAACAATAAGAGAAAACCATAAACAACCAAAACCCTAACCCCAGGAGACGGAACACCAAGAGTTTGTGGGCCCATTGGAGTTAGTTGGGCAACCAACTTCCCGGGGGTCGTAACTTGGTCATATTATCTCCGTTTGGTGTGCACGATACCTTGTTGGAAAGGTCTCTCCGAGTACTATAGGATGGAAATTATGGTTATAGGCTTGTTGTAGACCTAAAAAAACATCATTTAGGGGGTCAAAACTGCATCGGAATTTCAAGACCCGAAAAACTGCTAAAAATAGTAAATGTTGCAATAAACAAGGAAACATATGAAACTGACTAGAGTTCTAGGTGGAATAAGCCGGTGGCCACCAATATCCACATGGATCAGTCCTCCATCCATAGGAAGCAATGGTCCCCATTGTGTGCAGAGCCTCCATGAGTGAGGAAATTTCTATTGAACTTGGTCCTTGGTGAACCACTTGCCCTGGTGAAGGAGTTGGCATGCTTTGACAAATCAATATAGATGGATCCTCTGTTGGCGAGTGTTCTTGATCTGTGTGCCCATGATTTGATCAGTTGTAGCATGTTCCATACAATTTGGGTTTAGCTTTGTTGGTGTGAGTTGTTCTGCAATGTCGGATGTGATGCAGGAGCATTCAGGCCTAGTCAGCAATGTGATATCATGGTCACATGTTGTGACTAACAAGGGGTTGGAAGACAACAGTTTAATTAATTTTATTTGTTTAAATGTATTAGAGTGTCTATTTATTGGAAAATATGAGAAAAGGGTTAATGTGGCTGATTGATCCTCCCTGTGTGGAGATCAGGCCAAACAATTAGATTTATTTGGCTAGAATAGAATATGATGAATTTTAAAAGCTTGATTTAGTGTTGGTTTAGAAAAGAGTGGGTTTGAAGAGACTTTTTAGGAGAGGTTGAGGGATTTCTGGTTCTGAACCAGAATTGGTTCATAAATCCATTTATTTGTATAAATTATGTCTTCTTGTATAATTCAGGGTTAGAGAGGAGAGACAGGAAGAGGAATTCGAAAGATTTGTAAGCCTACCGGGCAACATAGGAGGAGAAGGCCACTAATTAGAATAATCGGGCCAGAGAGGGCAGAGAACCCCAAATATAGTTTTGCATGTATGTCTGTACATAGAGAATCTATTTAGAGTGTGGAACTGAGTAATTGAATGCATTTCTTTTAAGGCAGAGGTCTTTGTTTTTATAATCTGGCCTAAGGCGGGACTCTATTATTGTTTATTGTGGAAAGATCAGTGTTGCATGCATAATTATATATTCGGCCCATGGAGACCTTGAATGCTTACTCCCTCTCTGTATGCGAATGATTTTGGCATTGGCTCTGTGTTTTTATACTCTACTGTAGAAATCCCCATGGTTAAGGAAAACTTAGTGTAATTTGGGTCCGCAAGCGGAAAACCCATTTACACAGAGAAACAACGCAAAACCACTAAGCGGATCGTTATAACAGACCTGAAATAATATAAATGTTACTTTTGAGTTATATTGGGTCCGATACATAAATTGCGTCGCATCAGAGGAAGGGAACCGACTTGTGATCGCCGAATTCCGATAGTGCAACCTACCCGGACCCGAAACAATATAGTGTTGATTGGATAGCCTATCGGGTCCGTAAAGGCCATCACATCAGAGGGTTTGAAGCGGGGGTTATATATTGTTAAGCACCATTGTTATTGCCGATAGCGATAGCGATATCGCATCGGGCCGAGGAATAGCGCCGATAGTTGGGAACCAGTGGAGCCGATCGCTGATACTGTGATGCATCATGAGCCGTTCGATTGGGCGGGTCTGGATCTGTGACAATATACTTATATTTGTTGGTAAATGTGTTAAAGCACTGTTTTAACATATGAAGGGTAATTTGGGTCCCAAAAGGGAAAAACATTGTTTAAAGCCTTTTCAAAGGTTTTGGGTCCTGAGAAGGATTAAAGCACAGTTTTAATATTTGAAGGGTCTTTTGGATCCCGAAAGGGAAAAAACCATTGTTTTCAAAGGTTTTGGGTTCCGATAGTAACAATCGGAGATTCAAGCCTAAGGGGTGTTCGGTGGGGTGATTGTTGGGTTTTGTAAACCCATTTGTGGATTTATTAAAGCCATAGTTTCTGCTGCACCATTTTTTGTATCAGAGCTAGCTTAATGCTTTGAAAAGATTGTTTTGGGAAACTGAATTTTAATTTCAGTAGATGTATATTGCCCTGAAGTGAGTTTGATGAAGATGAGGATTAGACTACAAAGAACGCTGAGATCAGAATGGAGAAGTAGTGAATGTCTGAGGAAGGTCTGGTAAGAATGTGTAGTTTGATAATTTTGCAGATATGTATTTGAATGTCTAAAGAATAGCAGGGGATTGAAATTTCAAAGGAGGAAGTGTTTCCTTTCAGGAAAAGTTGATTGCATGAATGATTTGATTGAGGTAAAAGGTTTAGAAGTTAAAGCTGAACATAATAGTGGGTTGCTATAGCATTGAATTCATTTAATTGGTTTGAAGAATCTTGTGAAACTGAGAATGATTGAGGATTGTTTAAAGTATTGTTGAAGGCAATGATATTGATGATTGAAAGAGCAGAGATTGGGTTTAATATGACTGAAGGAAGAATCACTACAAGGAATGAATTTTGGGACTTGTAGAAGCAAAACAGGATTTGCTTACAACCAGGTTATCAGAAGGAATTGGTAGTGTCTGTCATGAATGGGTAAATATAATTGAAATTCAAATCTAATCTTAATTGGTCATGAAAACTGAAGAGTCCATTATGAAAATAGAATGGGAAATAGTTGTTGACTGTATGGATTCCTATTGAATGGAAAGTTTAAATGAAATAATGAATAGGTGAGTCCTTTGACTGATGGAATGGGAATTAGTTTTAAGAAATATTTGAAGGAAATATTGCAGATTTGAAAGGTACTTTGATGTATCTTGAGGAAAGTTTGTGCAGGTAAGTGGAATTGCTGAAAGGTGGAATGAGTGGTACCAGCATCATAGCATATGAGCTATGTAAAGAAGATAAGGCAAGAAGAATTCTCAGATGAGTAAATGTGACAGTACCCAACAGTAAACGAATTTACTGAATGAAGAAGGAAGCGAGCAATTGAAGATGCAGAACCTAAAGTAAGGAGTATTCAAGAGGAGATGAGAACAACTTCCAACTTAGGTTGGGTAGAAGTTGTTGAGGCAGCCCCACAATTGTGATTGTAGATAGGAGATAACAATTCCAACAAGAAGAGTGCTGGGTAGAATTGTTAGTCAGTAAAAGGTTCGAGGAAAGAACCAATAGGTGCCAAAACACTAAACTCAAGAATGTTTGGTGTGGCATGAGAGAGACTTGTTACAGGTGAAATGGAAAAAGTCAGTTGTAGCTCACTAGTGAACAAGGAAAGTTTACCATAGGTAGAAAAGGAATTGACTATTGATAGTTATGACAGGGGTACAGAGGAAAGTCACAAATAGAGGGAAAAGAGTGCTGAAGCAATTGGACTCAAAGGATTGAGTAAAGAAGAAAGGGACATAGAGTTGGCTGGGATGAAGGCAGAACTCAATCATTTGGAGAAGCTGGTATTGAAAGGAATTAGAGAAAAATGGAAACAAGGATTTTATGTGGGAAGAAGATTTAAATGGCCTGTCAGAGAATTGTCTGCTGAGAAATTAATGCTTCAAACATTTGAGAATGAATAAATAGAATACATCTATGAACTAGAGAAAGGATCTCTCCTTGAGGAAGAAGATAGTGAAGACAGTGATGAAGAACTGATCTATGCAACTCATAATGAGAGGAATGTATTGATAGCATCCTCACAGACAAGAGGATCTCATATTTTTGGGATTAATTATTTTTGTGAATGTAAAATTGCAGGTTTGTAGCCTAAAGAATTTGAACCTGTGTATGTAAAGATGAAAGGAACTAAGGCAAGACAAGCAAGAAAGGAGATGCATAAGGACTTTCATGAATTCAATTGGTGGAGGAAATTAAAAGGTATGGCTGAATGGTTGTGTCTTCTTTTAGTGAAAACTTATTGGATCATATTTGGAGGAATTTTAGCATGGATATAAGACCAATGGGAAATGGAAACAGGAAAGGAAACAAATGCATTGCAGATTTGTAAAGTGAAGAGAAGGAAAACTGACACAAGGACTTAGCTGAAGAAGTTAAGCCAAGAAAATATTCGAAAGATCAAAGTCTTATCAGAGAAGAGGAGGAGGCATTGTTATCTTATTTGGACAAACTGAGTGTTGAAAGAGATTGTGTAGAACAGGAAGGTATTCTACAAACTTATGATGAAGTTGCCAAGCATAGTCAAGAAGTTGCAGTCCCAGAAGATTTCTTTAATGAGGAAGAAGTCAGAGATGTTGAGAAGGAATTTCTCAATAACTTAGTGAACTATCAGAATAGTTCAGAGGAGCATGAGGAGCTGATCATTGAGGCTTCGAATGAAGAGCCTTGCATTTTTGAAACTAACATGTTGTGTATGTTTTCAGGATAAATAGGTGATGAACAACAATTGGACAATGTGCTTATGCATGTTGATAAAGAAGTAACATTATTGGAATAGATGGTTGAAACAGAAATATATTTTGAGCGTGTATTTAATAATCTCGAGAATGATGGTATTGACAGGGAATTTGTCATGACTAAAGGAGCTGAAGATAAACAAATGAAAGTTTGTGATGATAGCCAGAATGAAGTATTTTCAGTAGAAAACCAAAATGAAAATATTATGGAAACTGTGGAGGAATGCATGATGATGTTGATAGATGCAGAAGTTTAGGAATTCTGTGATTTTAAAGTGAATTATTTTAATGAATTTGTAAACCATGAAGAAGCTTTAGAAAACCAGAATTTTGTTTCTGTTGTAGGAGAAGATACCATAACATCATTTTGTTACAATAGTATAAGTATAGAGGATGAAAAGATACTTCATAATGATATGCTCCAAGAAATCCTAGCTATTGAATTGTTGAATGATAATCTTGTGTTGGAACAAGAAATACTGTATAGTGCAGAGGAAAGTATTGGAAAGTGAATTGATGACAGTTTCATAGCTTTTGTAGAAGGATAGTATAAAGAGTTGATGGCAGAATCACCTGTGAAGATGGAAAACCATAGTTATTTTGAATCTGACAATTGTAATGGAAAATCTGTCATATACAGGAAAGAGGAGTCATATACAAACGGCATACTCATTGAATATGAAGGAATTGACATTTTTCTGGAAAAGTTATTAGACAAATATGATAACATGGAGGGAAAAATTATCTTTGATGATAATGAAACAAAGGCTGTAGAGTAGAAACAACAGATTGTAAATGGTAGAGGCAAGAAAGATTTGGACATAAATCTTATAATTTATATGGCAAAGGAGAATGTATAACATACAGATGCTAGTGGAATTTAGTTAAAAATAAATTGTAAAGAAGAAGTTGAGAAATCATGGAAGGTGAAATCAAGGGACAACAAGAAGGAAAAATTAACCACAGGAATTTGTATTAGCAAAAACGGAGGACAACAGCAAATTAAGATTTGGAAATCTAGGAGAACAGAAGTGACAGCGGCAGAAAAATTGAATCAACAACATGATGGAAGTGATGACCAGTTATAGAGTAAAGTTTAGGATACTGGATGGACAGCAGAAGAAACACATGACTAGGAGGTCATGGAAACTTTCAACTTTGGGAGTCTGATGTAGGAGAATTTAGGCCTAGTCAGCAATGTGATAGCATGGTCACATGTTGTGACTAACAAGGGGTTGGAAGACAATAGTTTAATTAATTTTATTTATTTAAATGTATGAGAGTGTCTATTTATTGGAAAATATGAGAAAAGGGTATATGTGGCTGATTGATCCTCCCTGTGTGGAGATCAGGCCAAACAATTAGATTTATTTGGCCGGAATAGAATATGAGGAATTTTAAAAGCTTGATTTAGTGTTGGTTTAGAAAAGAGTGGGTTTGAAGAGACTTTTTATTAGAGGTTGAGATATTTCTGGTTGAGCCATTTATTTGTATAAATTATGTCTTCTTGTATAATTCAGGGTTAGAGAGGAGAGACAGGAAGAGGAATTTGAAGGATTTGTAAGCCTACGGGCAACATAGGAGGAGAAGGCTGCTAATTAGAATAATCGGGCTAGAGAGGGCAGAGAACCCCAAATAGAGTTTTGTATGAAAGTCTGTACACAGAGAATTGATTTAGAGTGTGGAACCGAGTAATTGAATGCATTTCTTTTAAGGCAGAGGTCTTTGTTTGTATAATCTGGCCTAAGGTGGGACTTTGTTATTGTTTATTGTGGAAAGATCAGTGTTGCATGCATAATTATATAATCGGCCCGTGGAGGCCTCGAATGCTTGCTCCTTCTCTATATGTGAATGATTTTGGCATTGGCTCTGTGTTTTTATACTCTACCGTAGAAATCCCCATGGTTAAGGCAAACTTAGTGTATTATGGGTTCGCAAGCGGAAAACCCATTTACACAGAGAAACAACACAAAAACACTAAGTGGATTGTTATAACAGACCCGAAATAGTACAAACGTTAGTTTTGAGTTATATCAGGTCTGATACATAAATCGTGTCGCATTGGAGGAAGGGAACTGACATGTGATTGCGAATTCCGATATCGTAACCTACCCGGACCCGAAACAGTATAGTGCTGATTGGATAGCCTATCGGGTCTGTAAAGGCCATCGCATCAGAGGGTTTGAATTAGGGGTTATATATTGTTAAGCGCCATTTTTATTACCAATAGCAATATCGCATTGGGCCGAGGAATAGCGTCGATAGTTGGGAACTGGTGGAGCCAATCGCTGATACTGCGATTCATCCTGACCCGTTCGATCAGGTGGGTCTAGATCTGCGACAATATACTTATATTTGTTGGTAAAGGCGTTAAAGCGTTGTTTTAATGTATGAAGGGTAATTTGGGTCCCGAAAAGGAAAAGCATTGTTTAAAGCCTTTTCAAAGGTTTTGGGTCCCGAGAAGGATTAAAGCGCAATTTTAATATTTGAAGGGTATTTTGGATCTCGAAAGGGAAAAAACCATTGTTTTCAAAGGTTTTGGGTTCTTATAGTAATAATCGGAGATTCAAGCCTAAGGGGTGTTCGTTGGGCTTTGTAAACCCATTTGTGGATTTATTAAAGCCATAGTTTCTACTGCACCAGAATGTGTCCAACAATGGTGGAAAATATGGCCGAAGGCGGTCTACATTGAATGTTGGGTGCGGACCAAGGAACAATGGAATGCTGAGCTGGAAGGAATTGTCCCCTACAACCTTGGTGATGGTGTATGACCCATATTGGAGTGGGAAAAGCTTGCAGTGGGGTGCATCAAGGTGCTCCTTCTACAAATGTAGCCAAACTTTGTCGTCCACCTAGAACTTGTGTGACACTCGATGTTGATCATGACACTACTTGTACTTAGCATTGACTCTATCCAATATATCATGGACCTACTGGTGGATATGTTAAATGCACTGAATGAATTTGTTAGCCTTGTCGGCTTCAAACTGGATGTGAGCTTAATCTACCTGAGTATCTGCAAATGGTATGGTCATATCAATGGGACATAATAGCTAAAATCCTAGCCGTACTTGAAAGGGGCTATGGTTTGTTGAGATATGGAGAGATCTGTTGTAGCTGTGTTGGACATAGGGGAGGCTTTCATCCCATGTGCGTGGATTCTTCAAGTTGTACATGCGCAAAATGTCTATGATCGTCCAGTTGAAGACCTCTGTTTGGCCATTGGTTTGGGGGTGGAAAGCTGTGGAATTAGTAAGTTTGGTATCCAGCATCGACCAGAGACTTGACTAAAATGCACCTAGGAATATGTTGTCCTAATTTAAGATAATGGACTGTGGGATCCCAAAGCGTACACACACTCACTCAAAGAAGAGCTTAGAAATGGCCTTTGCTGTGATACTCTTCTTGCAGGCTTCCATGATGGCCATCTTAGAGAATCTGTTGATGACCACTAAAATGTAGTCGTTGCCATGCTTAGTAGAAGGGAGGACCAACATGTAATACATGGAGATGGATTCCCAAGGTCGACTAGGAGTAGGCAGAAGAGTATATAGGCCTTGATTCTTGATGGTTGGTTTGGAAATGGCACAGGCGGTGCACGATCTAATGTACTTCCAAACATCTTGACGATGGTTAAAATACTTTTGCAGTACTGCCACTATTTTCTCTACTCCAAAATGTCAAGTGACCCAAATGTAGTGTGCCTCCCAAATCATCTTAGCACACTCGCTTGAAGGAACACATATGTGTCCCAAGTGGCATAACATGGCATCCTGAAGGTGAAAATTTGGAACTTTCTTACCTTCTAGGAGTGTCTCGTATGTGCTGCTGAATTCTGGATCACTCTTCTAAAGATGTGGCCATCCCAAAGACATGTGCGCATAGGAGTCAGGCACAATGATTAGCACCATGACTAGTGGTTGGTTGAAGCAGTTTGCAACATTATTGGTGCTATCCTTCTTGTACTTAATGTTCAAATGGAGTTGTTGCAGGTATGTGAACCATTTCTGATGGCTATCGTTCTGCAACTTCCCTTGTGTCTGTATGAATTGTAGGGGTCGGTGGTCTGTGTGGATGACTGTTTCCTTCTCCAGAATGTAATGCTTCCATAACGACAAACCTGCACAATGTAATACATTTCTTTGTCATAAGTGGGATACTTTTAGACTATGTCTGAAAGTGTCTCATTGTGGTAAGCCATTGGATGCCTCTGCTGAGTAAGAACTACACCACTAACATAGTCAGAGACGTCTGTCTCAATCTCAAATGGTTGTTGTAGGTTTGGTAATGTGAGCACTGGTGGAGAGAAGAGGCAATGCTTCAACTCAAAAAATGCCTTATGTTGGGTTTTGGACCAATTTTTTTTTTTTTTTTCACTCCGCCCTTGATGATTTGACTTAAAGGCCAAGTGATATAAAAGAACCCCAACATGAACATGCAGTAAAAAAATGGCAAGACCTAGAAAGCCGCAAAGCTCTGTTAGAGTGGTTGGGGCTAGAAAATTCTGAGTGAATTGTATCTTGGTTGGGTCCACATGCACACCCTTCTCATCAATGATTGATCTGATTTAGAATATTAGTTTGTAGTTTTAAGATCTTCCTCAGATTATAAACGAAATGCTTTCATTGTGCTTAAGGATTCATCAATTTTTGCAAGTAAAATGAAGAGTTTTTATGTTAATTTTATGAGCAATTTAACATAAACCAGAAACTGAACATCATCATAAACATGTAAAGAACATCATCAAAAAAAAATTACAACAAGCACATGATAAATGAGTTCACCCCTCCTGGGCTACGTCTCCTTGGTCCAGCTTCCAATGGCTTGGGCCTCTCTATTATGCTCAAAAGTGTAAAAATCTATGTTTGCAATGCTCAAATGCTTCTGAAACTTGCTCCAATGAGTCCAAAATGATAAAAAATGCTTATCTAGCCTCTTTTTGCAACCAATTTGGTGGAAAATCGAAGAAGTTATGATTTCTCCTAGTTTTCCCACTATTTGTTCCTCAAATTGATCCACATCCGATAGGAACCCACAATTTCACTCCAAAAATCCAATAACCGAGCGAGAATTTTGTTGCCTTGCAGGCCATAATCCATCAGTACCAACTGTCCATCAAAATGATCAATCGGCAAAGTTTGGTAGGTCTTACGGTCTGTGAACGCGGCGAGCAATGTGTGATTTCAATAAGACGGACCTGACGGGACATTAAACTGCAACCTAACCTTATCGCATCCGGGATATCACAATCAATGGAAAACCAGTGATCCTATACATATGCAAGGCCTGTCCTGTTGCGATGTGCGATTGCAATATCGCATCGCAACCCGAACTTGTCGGGGCCGATTCTGTAACACCTCCCTTCGCCGATGTGTGATTGCGATCCATCGCATCGTGCCTCCTGCTGATTCTTGAAAGCCTTCCCGCCTGCCTTATCGCATCGCACCTTGGCTATTCGGGGCCGATATTTAATGCTGACCCACCTATGATTGCAATTTGTGACTTGTGGGGACCAATGAAATCTTACCACTTGGCACCTCCTCATTTGCTGAAGGACTTTGCCACATCATCCAATCCTGCCATTTGAGCAAGTCAAACCTGAACTTTGAATTGCTATAACTTCTGCATACGAGCTCAGATTTGAGTGCCATTTGCACCGTTGGAATCAGAATGATGATTTCTTCGATCTGAAGCTAAGTTTAACAAGATTCTAACACTTTGATTTTTAAGCCTAATTTTGAGCACCTAATCAATGATGTACCCAAGATATTGAACCTGGGTCATGCCTAAAGTGCATTTCTCCAAATTTGCACACAATTTGAATTGAGTTGTCACAGGGTTTAAAGGACTTATCAAATATGGTGGAGGTGCTCTTCCGAACCCTGGTTGAAGATCAAGATGTAATCTAAATACACCACCATGAATGCATTAGCGAAGGGTCACAAGATTTCGTCCATCAATCTCATGAATGTTGTAGGGGAATTCATCAACCCAAAAGGCATAACCAACCATTCAAAAATTCCCTCCTTGGATTTGAAGGCAGTCTTCCACACAGAAGGGTTCGATAGGCACCTAGTGATAGCCAGACTTCAAGTCAATGTTGTTGTTAGGTCCCTATACTACTAGTATAACCCCTTATTATTATTAGTGCAACCCCCTTATTATATTGTTGTGCCCATGTAGTACCCATATTGTTATTATTGTGCCCCATAGAAGCCCACTATTGTTATTGTTGTGCCCTTACATTATTATTGTTATGTCGGCTCTAATTATATTATGACCCCTTAGACTCCTATATATAGAAAAGAGGTCTTGTCATTTGTATCATCCAAGAATTATTCATTTGTGTAATGTAAAGGAGGTTTCACCCTTGAAGAGGCTGAATTCTAAAGCATTTATCTATCTTTTCTATATTTTTGTGAGCTGGTTTCATAACATTTGATATCATAGCTTTGGATTCTGGGGTTTCGCTGCTCCAAATAGGTCATTGTGGCATTTTTTATATAACATTTTTTCTGCGACATTTCATAAGCTAAACAAAAAACTCATTTGAGATGAAATCTCTCTGAACCTCAGGTCTAAATTTCAACTCTTGTACCACTATGTTTTCGGAGATATGACTTGAGGAAGTTAGAGTGTTTGCAAGCTCCAAAATTTCATCTAAAACAGGTCATCGTGGAATTTTCGCTATATCCTTTTTGCTACGAAGTTTAAGAAGGTAAAAAAAAAACCCATTTGAGAAGAAATTGGTCTAAACTCAGGTCTGAATTTCAGATCTTGTCTCGCTATAGTTTCTGATATATGATTTAAGGAAGTTAGGGTTTTTGCAGACTCCCGAATTACATCCTAAACATGTGACCTTGGGAAAATCATCATAACTTTCTCTCTGATCATCAGATTGAAATTTCGTCAAAAGTTAGAGAAAGAGGACAGAATTTGCTTCTTCTTTTTTTCGGTATAATTTTCAGAACCTAAGGTTGAAACAGTGACACGTGGTACGTCATACAAGTTCGCTCTACTGAACTATTCTATAATTAGGTCATCATGGGGGATTGGGAATAAATCTTTCTTCGGGAATCCAATTGCGATCATACTTGCGGAGTTAGAAAGAGGACTCAGAGGGATATTATAGGCCAAAATTTCAGAACTTAAAGATCCGTAATTACAGTTATAGTCATTTCAAGATTGAGCTCCTAAAATCAAGAAAAAGCGAGATGAGGAAGTTTGATGGCAAGGATCTGGTAAATTGGATACTACAGATGGAGAAATATTTTGATCTACATGGTGTACCATTGTTACAAAAGGTACATATTGCATCTAATTTGCTAGAACCGAATCAATTTTTATGGTATAAAGGGCTTTGTTCTCATAAACCACTTGTCATGAGGTCAATTTTCACAGAGGAAATGATAGCACATTATGAGGATACAAAGAGCAACACCTTCTTTAGCCAATTGATAAATCTCAAACAAAAGGGTTCAATGGCCACATTAATGACTTTCAAAAATTGAATATAAGGCTAAATGATATTCTAGAGAAGCAAAAGATAAATAGTTTTATCTATGCCATGGAAGCTGATATCGACGGTATGAAAGCATATTGGAAGAAAGGCATGGAAGATTTGAAGAAAGACATGGAAGGTTTGAAGGAAGGTGGGACAAAAATGCTACAAGAAAGGCCTTCTAATGATGAAAATGATCAAGAAATGTCAAAAGAAGAGGATATACACTGGGAACCAACCCTAGAGAAAGAACAAATGAATTTGACCATATCTTGTATTGCAATGGTAGGAATTACCACTCCTCAAACTCTCAAGATAGAAGGACATATCAAGAAGAAGAAGGTTCAAGTAGTGAAATATCAGGAAGAAAAGCATCAAGAAACATCAAATGAAAAGGATAGTCTTAAGGAACCAACCCCAGAGAAAGAAGAAATGAATTTGACCATATCTTGTAATGCATTGGTCAGAATTACCACTCCTCAAACTATAAAGGTAGAAGGACATATCAAGAAGAAAACGGTAATAGTGTTGATTGATTCGATTAGTACCCATAATTTTATTCATTGTAAGATAGCAAGGAATTGAATTTCTTCCTATATCCAGCACCAGAGTGTCAAGTGACAATTATAGGTGGAGGAACCATAAATTGCTCTGGAAAGTGCCATAATACCAAGCTATCCATGGGAGAATATGTTTTGAATAGCCCAATGCTTTCCATTCCAATGGGTGGTGCTGATGTTGTACTAGGAGTCCAATGGATACAATCCTTGGGTACAATAGCTTTTAATTTTCAAGAACTTTTCATGAAATTTTCTTCGGAAGGAAAGGAAGTTGAATTAAAGGGTATCACAGGGAAACCAGGAAATATTATTAACTCTAACGGAATGACAAAGCTTCTAAAGAAAGAACAAAGAGGTGTAATTGCACAATTATGTTCACTAATGGTTCCCACATCGAAATCATCCATTTCTTCAGATCTCCAAAAAGTCTTGGACAATCATTCCAAGGTATTTGAGACTCCCAAAGGTTTCCCACGTATTCGTGATCATGATCATGCTATTCGTTTGATTCCAGGAAGTGTTCCTCCAAACATTAGGCCTTATAGATATCCATATGCCCAAAGGAGTAAAATTGAACATATGGTTGCAAAAATGGTAGAGGTTGGTATAATTATCCAACCAAATTTGATAAACAAAGTAAGGGATGAATGGAAGAATGGCGAAGCAGGGTGGGAACTCATTCAAAAGTTGTTGAAGATCCCAGTTCCAACAATATTTCCAGAACTTGACAAGGAAGAAAAAATCATATTGGAACCTGAAGCATTCACAGAACCGAGAAGTCGACAACTATGAAATTGATAAATTTCAGAGTATCTCATCAAGTGGAAGAACTTACCCGCTGAAGATTCCACATGGAAGGATGATAATTTTATACGTAAGCATCCAGAACTACTCAAGCATTGAGGACAAGACTTTTTGAAGGAGAGGGGCATGTTAGGTCCCTATACTACTAGTGTAACCCCTTATTATTATTAGTGAAACCCTCTTATTATATTGTTGTGCCCATTAGTACCCATATTGTTATTATTGTGCCCCATAGAAGCCACTATTGTTATTGTTGTGCCCTTACATTATTATTGTTATGTCAGCTCTGATTATATTATGACCCCTCAGACTCCTATATATAGAAAGGAGGTCTTGTCATTTGTATCATCCAAGAATCGTTCATTTGTGTAATGTAAAAGAGGTTGCCCCCCTTGAAGAGGTTGAATTCTAAAGAATTTATCTATCTTTTATATCTTTTTGTGAGCTGGTTTCATAACACTTGCTAAAATATTTGGCCCCCTTGAGCTGGTCTAGAAGGTCATCAATCCATGGGATTGGGTGCCTATTTTGGACAGTGATCTTGTTTAACGTCCGATAGTTAATAAAAAGTCTCTAGGTTCCTGTCCTTCTTCTATACCAATACAATTGGGCTCCCATAGGGTGATGAGCTTGGCCTAATGTGACCTTTCTGCAACAAGTCCTGAATCTGCCTCTTGATCTCATCGTTCTCCAGAACAGAGCATCTATAGATTGGTCCATCAGGTAGCGGTGCGCTTGGGGTCAAATTGATGGAGTTCTTGACATGGAAATGCATAGGTACCCTTGTAGGTGAGGCGAAAATATCCTTGTACTCCTCCATGACCTTGTCCATCTGCTGCTTCTATGCGGAGAAGCCTTGTTTGAAATCTGTGGCTACAACCTTCTTCTTATCCTGAGGGCGAATCATAAGGAAAACAAATTTTTTGGTTTGGGAAATGATTGCATTGCTTTGCAGTGATCAAAGAGATAGCGGTAAGCAGGGCTACCTCCAATATCATGTACAACTTATTGCCCAAAGTAATAATCACAGAGTGAGGTCTATACTCATATACAACATGCTACTTCCACAAGTATGGTTGTCCTAATAATACATCACAAACTTCAAGAGGAGAAACATCACATAGTACCTCATTCGTGAAGGGCTTGATGTTGTAGGGAAGGTGACACTATTGGTTGACACTGAGATCTTGTCCTTGGTGAAGCCACCCGATGGTGTACAACTGCGGATGTGTTGTAGTCGGTAGGCCTAGCCACTTCACGACGTCTGCGGAAATGAGGTTCTTTTGGCTCTCACTGTCGACAATGAACTGCGGTGGAGAACCCTTCACCCACATCTGTGAGTGGAAGAGGAATTCCCCCTCCTCCGAATCTCCTGGCTCATTCTTTTATATCTTGGTGGTGGCCACTATTGAACTGGGATCCATGTCAATGATCTGCTTCCCTTTTTCATTCCCCTTGTTGGGTTATGACTTAGAGTCATAACATGCGTCTGATTCATAAGCCTTCAAGTCAGCTAGCGGTGACTGCTTGGCCCGACGCTCACTTGTGTTGTGAGTGGAGCTATTATGGAACTCACACAATTTTCCCGTGTCCTTATTTGTCTTTGTGGTGTTGTTCTTTTCTTGCGGCTTCAACGGGTTGTCTTGGGTCACCCCACCTTGGATTTGTGCTTTTCTGTTTGGTTTGGGGGTTCCTTTTTCTTGCTTTGGGTTCACAGATCCAAAGTCTTGCTTCTTCTGTTGAAACTTTGCTCAATATTTACAGCATATTGGTACGCCGTGTCAAGCGACGAGATGTCCAAGAACTCCATCTCGTCCTGGATGTACTTGTGTAGACAGTCGCGGTACTTGGGTACCAATTGCTGCTCAGAATCCTTGATACCCAACTTTGTATGAACGGTATGGAAAATATTTGTGAACTCTAGCACATCTTGGTCCCTTCCCTGCTGTAGCATGGTCCACTTTATGTATTTATCTTCATAGCTCCCGACAGGGTAATATTGTTCCTTGATGGCATCTTGGAAATAATTCCAAGTGGGTGCAACTGAAAATAGTGAGGATTCCCTCTCGTCCTTTTGTTCATAGTAGGTTTCCCACTAGTCCTTGATGTGTGGGGAGGCTTTGGGAAGTGCAAAAGTAATCTTTTTCCAATTGGAAAAGTCATGAAATAAAAAATATCCTTCCAACAGATTTAACCATTTATCTACGACGTCTGCATCTATCTGGCCCTCAAATATAGGAATATCAAAGTTAACTTGTACCTTAAAAGGAGTGGCACCTCCAAAGTGGTTGTTGGATGAATATTTGTCTCATGTGGGTAGCCATCGAAGGATCTGGGAAAAGTTATCCATCATCACATTCCTCTGTCGCTCGAGGGCTTCCTTGAGCAATATTTTAAAAGGATCTCCTGCCCCCTCATCTTTCTTTTCTTTCACCATGGGAGGTCGTCAAGGTTTGTGTGGCTGGTCTTGCGAAGGCTCAACCAGCTCGAGCCATAACTCCTTATAACCTGACCTCACTGGGGACATGAAAAGAAAAATAAAGAAAGAGCTGACCGCTCTGATACCATTGATTCAAACTTAAATAGGAACACAACAAATTACAAATATAACCATAAATACAGAGATGCAACAGAAATAATACTTCATTTCATTAATATCAAAATACTAAAATATGCTTAGAAACATAATGGAAATAAACTTGCTAGATACATGCCTCTCAACTGTGTTACAATGAGGCTCAAGGGAATATTTATTGTTGAACAATAAGGGAAAGCCATAAATAACCAAAACCCTAACCCCAGGAGATGGAACGCCAAGATTTTGTGGGCCCCGTTGTGGTTAGTTGGGTAACCAACTTCCCGGGGTCGTAACTTGGCCATATTATCTTTGTTTGGCACGTAGATACCTTGTTGGAAAGGTCTCTCTGAGTACTATAGGATTTGTAGCATGCCCCTACCTAAGGCTATGAGCCTATTGTGAACCTCAAAAAATGCCGTTTAGGGGGTAAAAAACTGCTCCAGAAGTTCAGGACCCAAAAAACTACTAAAAATAGTAAATGCTGCAATAAACAAGGAAACATATGAAACTGAATGGAGGTCTAGGTGGAACAGGTGGGTGGCCACCAATATCCACTTGGATCACATTAAAACAACATGTTTAACATGTTTTTTTAATGTATCTTCAACTTTTATCAACGTGGGTGTTCTCAAAAGTATGCATACTAGGTATTTGTTGGATGCAGAATTTAATTCAACATCTAACGAGCGTCTACACTTGATATTTGAGTAAAACTGTAAGGAGATAAGTAAAAAATACAATTAAAAAAATAGTTTTCTTAACTTTCCCTCCAATATATTTGCGTGTACCTCTTTTTAAATTCAAAGGATTTTGATTGGCTTACATATTATGTACGTGAAAATTTCATGGGCACTTTAAGGCTAAAATTTCCCTTAATGAAGTTTTTGAAAAATATAAAATTATCCAATGAAATAAAGAAATTTATGTTAAAAGTATGTAAAATGTGGGGATTGGTCAAATGCTTACAAAGTGTTTGATGCAAAGCCTAAATGAAATATGTTTTCATGGAATTAAATCCTTGTTGGCTATACTTAGCATGGGAGAGATGATGAGTCCCTTGAATGTTTTGGACAAATTCAATGAAAGAATATGAAGCCCGGTTACTTCATGTTCTCCCCTCTTCTAAAGGCATGCACAAATGTTCGTGATTTGGTACAAGGAAAGATATGTGCAATGAGGGAATTATGGAGATTCCATACAACTCTTTTCCCAAATGTGACACATGAGGATGTATGCTTATTACACAACTATATTTGAGAACATGCACTACTTTGAAGGCAAGACTATTTTGGATGTAGGCACAGGAAGTGGTAATTTGGCAATCTAGTATGCACAAGATGGTGCAAGGAAAGTTTATGTTGTTGAAGCAACCAAAATGTTAGAACATGTATGTCCACATGTAATCAGAAATGGTGTTAGCCGCATTGTTGATGGCAATTAAGGATTTATGGAGGATGTTGTCTTTCTTAAAATGTTGCTGTCATTATCTCAGAGTGGATGGAGTATTTCTGTATACATGAATCCATGTTTCGGTGATCCATAGACATGATCGATTTTTGAAGCTGACTATAATCATGGAATCTATGTGTACACTTAGTTCTCATTACTGTTGTTGTATTCACATGGTGGCCTTGTTGCATGCAATAGCTACATGTTACATGTTGATGAATGAACTCAAGCATTGGCTATAGTTTAGTTATTGATTTTGGATCATGAAGTTGAATTTGTGAATTGGAAATGTTAAGAGAGAGAATTCTCAAACCTTCAATTTATAAATTTTACATTGTGTTTCTTCTTTCACTTGTCCAATTCACTAGGGCTAAATTGCCCCACAACCCCTAAATTGGAGACAAATATGGTCTTTAAGCATCAATTCTTGGTCTACATTAGTCCAAACAATACCATATGAGGGCTCTTAAGAGGAATCGATCTATTTGGGAGTGTCCAAATGCTGGAAGAGAAAGTTTATTCATATTTACACGAAAAAGATTGTACACATTCTCTTTGATGTTCTGTCTTTGAAGCATCATACCAAGAGAGGAAACATCATTTAGGACTTGCAATTGAAAAGCACTCTGAGAACTAATTTGGATTTTTCTGAGGTAATATGGCTTGCTAACCATCGAAGCAAATTTTTGACAAGGCTTTGTTGATGAACTCCAAAAATATAATTGTCCAATGACAATAAACATTTTGTCACATTTTTAATAGTAATAACACAATTTCTTGCCACCTTTGAAGGGTTATGGAAAATAAATAACATACTTTATTCACATTGAAATTGAAAATCATTCTGAGAACTAATTTGGATTTTTCTGAGGTAATATGGCTAGCTAGCCATCGAAGGAAAACACTTTGTTCACATTGCAATTGAAAAGCACTCTGAGAACTAACTTGGATTTTTCTGAGGTAATATGGCTTGCCAACCATCGAAGAAATTTTTTGATGAGGCTTTGCTGTTGAAGTCCAGAAATATAATTTTCCAATGACATGCACATTTTGTCACATTTTTAATAGTAATAACATAATTTCTTGCCACCTTTAAAGAGTTATGGAAAATAAATGACATACTCTATTCACATTGCAATTGAAAAGAACTCTGAGAACTAATTTGGATTTTTTTGAGGTAATATGGCTTGCCAACCATCGAAAGAAAACATTGTCAAAATGATTCACTATAGGTTGTTGAATAGGTGACACTCACACATCATCTGGAATAAATAATCTAGAAATCTTCAAAGAAAGTATTCTTGCAACTTTTGAGATGGCATGGTGATAATTAGGGTTGCAACATTATTTCACTAGATCCACTATCTTGTAGCTAGTTAAGTGTTATGAAACTAGCTCACAAAAAGATAGAAAAGATAGATCAACGCCTTAGAAATAAACCTCTTCGAGGGGGAAACCTCCTTTACATTACACAAATGAAAAGTTCTTCAATGTTACAAATGACAAGACCTCCTTTCTATATATAGGAGCCTAAGGGGTCATAACATAATCAGAGCCGACATAACAATAATAATGTAAGGGCACAATAATAACAATAGTGGGCTTCTATGGGGCAATATAATAACAATATGGGGACTACATGGGCACAACAATATAATAAGGGGGTTGTACTAATAACAATAAGGGGTTACACTAGTAGTATAGGGACCTAACATGCCCCTCTCCTTCAAAAAGTGTTGTCCTCAATGCTTGAGTAGTTCTTGATGATTCTGTATAAATTCTTGTCCTCCCATGTGGAATCTTTAGAGGGTAAGTTCTTCCACTTGATGAGATACTTTGAAATTGATATATTTCGTAGCTTTCGATTTCTTGGTTCTATGACTACTTCAGGTTCCAATATAATTTTTCCTTCCTTGTCAAGTTCTCGCAATACTGTTTGAACTGGGATCTTCTGCAACTTTTGAATGAGTTCCCACTCCTTTGAGCATATGGATATATGTAAGGCCTGATGTTTTGAGGAACACTTCGTGGAATCAAATGAATAGAATGATCATGATCACGAATAGGTGGGAGGCCTTTGGGAGTCTCAAATACCTTGGAATGATTGTCCAAAACGTTTTGGAGTTCTGGAGAAATACATGATTTCGATGTGGGATCCTCTAGTGAACATAATTGTGCAATTACACCCCATTGTTTTTATTTAGAAGCTTTGTCATGCTATTAGAGTTGATTATCTTTCTAGGTTTTCCTTCGATACCCCTCAATTCAACTTCCTTTCCTTCCCAAAAAAATTTCATGAAAAGTTCTTGAAAATTAAAAGCTATTGTACCCAAGGATTGTAGCCATTGGACTCCTAGTACAACATCAACACCTCCCATTAGAATGGAAAGCATTGGGCTATTCAATACATATTCTCCCATGGATAGCTTGATATTATGGCACTTTCCAAGGCAATTTATGGTTCCTCCACTTGCAACCATCACTTGACACTCTGGTGCTGGATATAGGAAGCAATGCAATTCTTTGCTATCTTACAATGAATAAAATTGTGGTTACTTATTGAATCAATCAACACTATTACATTTTTCTTCTTGATATATCCTTCTATTTTGATAGTTTGAGGAGTGGTAATTCCAGCCAATGCATTACAAGATATGGTCGGATTCATTTCTTCTTTATCTAGGTTTTGTTTCTGGAGTATATCCTCTTCTTTTGACATTTCTTGTTCCTTTTCTTCCTCCTCTTCACAATCTATGTAGAATAATTTCTTCTCAGCACACTTATGACCTTTAGTGTATTTTCTATCACGACTGTAACAAAGCCCTTTTGCTCTTTTTTCTTCCAATTGTTGTGGTGTCAACCTTATAGGTTGTGGAAGGCTAGGGGCAACAACACTTCCATGTTAATAGTTGTGAGTGGTAGGCTTCCTGGTTGCCATACTTTTGCTTTCCATTTTTCCTGCTAACCTGAATGCCTTCTCCAATGAATCGGGTTCCCCAAGGCGAACCTCATGTTGGATACTATCCTTTAAAGTCCCTATGAACACATCAATCCTATGCTCCTCTGGAATATCTTTTACCCTTATGTTCAATTTTTGGAAGTCCTCAATGTGCTCCATCATTGAGCCCTTTTGTTTGAGACTTATAAATTGGCTAAAAAAGGTGTTGCTTTTTGTATCCTCATAATGTGTTGTTTATTTTGTAAAAATTGCCCAAGCGACAATTTTTTTACGAGAGCAAAGCCATCAATACCATACAAACTGATTTGGTTCCAAATGTAAAGTTGCAATACGTATCTTTTTTGTGTTTTGCACATTATGGAGATCGAAAAATTGCTCTAGCTGTGGTATCCATGTTGCGGTATCCTTGCAATAAAACTTCCTCATATCGATTTTTGGAATATTGTGGGTCTTCAATCCAACATTAGAGTCTATGAAATCACGATTAACATTTCTTTTGTTCTCATCATGAGTTTCCTTTACTACCCTTTCACCATTAGTGACCATTTCTTGTATCAACTTATTCAAATTTATCTTCAATTCTTCCATCTTATCATCCATGCCATTCATCTTAGCTTCCATCATAACGTCCATGCCATTCATCTTAGCTTCCACGCCATTCATCTTGGCTTCATTTACCTTTAGTGAGAGTGAAATTTGTTGTAATTGGTCTTGTAATTTTGATATATCATGTTGCATTTCTTCCTCTTCTTCACGAGTCATGCTAGAGCTTTCAGGTTGCTTACTAGGTGTTTCCATTTTCTTTTTTCAGGGCATTAATTAATGCTAATAATTCTTCACTATTCCCTTTGAATTCCTTCAAACTAATTTTTCAAACCAATCTTATGCAAAATTAAAAAAGAATTACACACCTTGTTTCACTTTGTAGGAGGTTGATATTGAATCTGATGTATCTCTGTAATTTTAGATCATCCGTTTTGAAATTGTGACCTATAGTAGCCCTCTGCATCCTCTTTCCAATGCCACCAGTCTGATCAAATTTAGATTCTCCAAGAAAGAGTTATGGACAATCTCCCAAGATGACCTGATTATATACCTTTTCAAAAGAGCGAACTTGTATGAAGTGCCACGTGTCACTGTTTTGACCTTCGGGTCTAAAAAATATACACAAGAAGCTACAATCCATCCTTTTTCTGTAACTTCTTATGAAATTTCAATCTGATTCTCAAAACAAAAGTTATGACGATTTTCCCAAGGTCACCTGTTTAGGATGTAATTCGGGAGCCTACAAAAACCCTAAATGTCTCAGATTATATCTCCGAAAATATAGCGACACAAGATCTGAAATTCAGATGTGAGGTTCAGACCAATTTCTTCTCAAATGGGTTTTTTTTTAGCTTCTGAAACTTCGTAGTGAAAATGCCACGATGACCTGTTTGGAGCAGCGAAAACCCTAGAATCCAAAGCTCTGAACCAAATGTTATGATACCAGCTCACAAAAAGATAGAAAAGATAGATCAAAGCCTTAGAAATAAGCCTCTTCGAGGGGGAAACCTCCTTTACATTACACAAATGAACAATTCTTCGATGATACAAATGACAAGACCTCCTTTCTATATATAGGAGTCTAAGGGGTCATAATATAATCAGAGCCGAAATAACAATAATAATGTAAGGGCACAATAATAACAATAGTGGGCTTCTATGGGACACAATACTAACAATATGGGGACTGCATGGGCACAACAATATAATAAGGGGGTTGTACTAATAACAACGAGGGTTTACATTAGTAGTATAGGGACCTAACATTAAGCGTTTACTCTCATTAATTTGTTGTTCAACCTATTTCATGATCTTAACATGACTAGAGCCTTCAATGAGATTCGATGGTTGAGAAGAACAAATCAAAGGAAGAATCTCATTTTCACCCTCACTTGTCATGATATGTTGAACGTCTAAAAATCAATAATTTGCAATTTTTGTATTCAAATAAGCCATATGTTGACTTTGTCGGACTTCCTAATAAGGATATGAAACATTGTCTCTAGTTATGGACAACAAATCACATTGTCCAGATATGGTGCAAGTGAGATCCAACATTTAACTTCCATTCCACTTACTATATATGTCGCTGCTTAAAAAAATTGAAAGCACAAAGCCTTGATAATACTGGAACAACTGAATTTCGAAAGAAAGGGTGTAAGGGAGAAGGAGAAATCAATGGATTCAATGCATAAGGAGAAACACTAGGGAAGAAGGAAGAAGAATAAGATTTATTTCCTCTTCCTTTTGGATTGCATCTTGGATCAATTTAAATGGATGGTTTTGAATCTCTGGCATTTGGATTTGCCTTTGCTTTTGGCATTGATGGTAATATTACCAAACAATGGAATGCATCTCATTTATGTTAGAGGTGAGTGTAGACCTATGGAACAATCATCCCTAGTTGTAGCTCCAGGTTTCTGTTGTTTATGCTTGAGCTGCTGAGTAGAATTACAATTATTTTGATAACAAATTGGGCCTTGGAGGGCAATATGGGTGGTGGGCCATGGAGGTATTCTTGATTAGGGCACTTATTTCAGGCTGAAGGAGTTAAGGATATATCTAAATATTTATCATTCTGTATGCATTTTCCACTTCATAGTTGCAATCACCATAACAGTCTACCTAGAAGATATGAGGAAGGCACCTGCTTGTTTAAGAGGATTTATACCTAAATGTTTAGCATCATGAGAATTCCTCTGATCTTTGTAATCAAAATAGATATAGTAAACAATTGTCTTGAGGGATTACATATAGTAAATATTGAATCTCTAATTGATGAATCCTATTTTATAGTTCATATATACTACAAAAAAAATTGCTTGTTCTACTAAATAAGGGATTTTTTTCTCATGGCATTCAATTTCTAATGTAACTCTTTATTGCTACAAAAACAATGATTTTGTAGAATTAGAACATTTTGTAGTCTGAAATTATTGTGGTTTATTTACATCAAATTTATTGGGACTGTCCCCACTTTATTTAGAGGTTGTAAGGAGGATGATATTATATAGACAAGTAGTGGCAGACTTAGATGATAATATATTTCCACACAAGTCAACAAAGAAACACAACAATGAAGGAAGAATATATGGGAGACTCAATGCATAAGATCATTGGAGGACTATGGCATAAATGGGGAATCCTATCCCTGAGATAGGACATCCCTAAAATGATGCACACATTATGGTTACCAAATGGGAAAGTAGTAACAAAAAGCACAAAAAAGAAAACAAGCGCAATATGTTGAAGATTTGAACCCACAAGAAGAGTTTAGAGTGCAAGAATATAGTAAAATTAACATTCCCCTCAGATTTTTTTATCCAAATTTGAAAATGCATCCCACCTCACACTATAATCCTCTAGTCACATAGATCTATAATATTATGGTCATTCTTTGAAAAAAGTCAATATCAATATCATTGGGATAGAACAAGTTCCAAGTTTGATGACTTTCATGTTAGCAAACCTATAGAAATGAAACATGTCAAAATATTCCAGTAAGAAGAGTATGCTTGATTGTGGCTAAAAATATTTCATAGAGGCATCACCTGAGATTCTTTCAAAAGCCTACAATGATGAACAAGCAAAGAATGGAGTTGAGGAAAGCATGATTAAAACTTATAAACATCTTTTGGAAAATAGTGTGTCTTTACAAGAAAAGGACCAGGAGAAAAAAGAAAATGGCTCGACTAAAGAAGAGTGTCCCAGTGAGAATTTAATTAGAACTAGTAGAAAAGGGTTAACATTTGTAGATGATGAGTCATACAATCAGGTTAAATATTCAAAAGGGGTTATGGCTAGTTTAGGGATTGACTCCTCCCCTATAGAAGCCTCTAATGCATCATGTAGCCACATTGATAATACTTCATCTGACATAAAGTTTACTATTGAAAAGGGAAGCACCCCAAAATGTAGCAAAAAAATGTTGATATATTCATGTTGGTGAATCCATCAACCTTGTTTTCTTTGAATATGATCAAAATTAGAATGCTTCACTTGTTAATCCAGTGGGGAACTTTTCCATGATGTGACATGCAGCTCAGGTTAAAGCAATTTGGAGAAGTGCTTGGAGGCTATTCTTGATGTGAATCAAAATGAATCAATGGATTTGAAAGGAATTGGGAGTCAAGTGTCTCATGTTCTTGAAAAACTATCTTCTGTTGAGGGTTGTCAAGACCAAGAAAATTAAAGAAAATATACATCAATAATATCTCTTTTACCAAAAAAATACATTGAAAACCTGGTCAAAGCTACTTCTTCCCCATAAGGAAAATACATTCTTCTTCTTTCTCATACTAGGGATGAAACTGAAGGATGTAACTTTGGGACGACCTCCCTTCAAGGAACTACTCAATCTCCAGTACCAACAAATCGACCTATGAATGGTACATCACAATAAGAATTACAAGTAAATTACCCCTATATTACATCAAAGTATGAAATCAAGCACACTAATCAAATTAATATGAAATTTGAAAGGAATGTTAAAGAATATAATACCTTCATTGGTATCAAAGTGTAGGATGAAGGAAAGACATCATTTTTTCTTTATATGGGAATTGGTATATGCCAATACCTGAGTCAAGTCCTAGAACTAACTAAATTATGGTGCAAGTTTCACAATTGGTTATTCTTGAAGAGAATATTATTTTGGAAGCAAAAAAAATTGAGCAAGTGGTTCATGATGTAACCATAGAAGTGCTAGAGAAAGAGATATAAGAGATTGGAAAAGACAAAGGAAAGTTTGAGGCCATGAAAGTTAGTTTATAAGTTGGGATCTCATTAGAACCTGATAAAGATCTCCAGTAATAGATAAAGATGATAATCATTTTCATATTTGTTTGTTCCTTCCAAATGTTGATGGGTATTCTACTAAAAAAAATAATCTTGACCAGTTTGTGAAAATGTCTTTTGTTTCCAATGAGGGGATGATAAAGTGGAAAATGTTGGCACTAAATCTAGAGATTTAGAAGTCAATTATATGTCTCAAATTGGTGATACATTCTCATTTGAAATTGGAACAAAGAATTTTCCCATTGGAGATGGTATTTATCACTTAGTCAATTTCACCCGGTATGGTGAGATAGACAAAAAATTTGGATGCTAAAAACCCTTTCAAACTAGCCAATCATGTGAAGTGATACAGAAAAAGGCTTTTACAACATGCTAAATTCTTTCCACCCAGACATTCTTTACAAAAATATTAGTAAATATCATATTATGTTTCTTATCATGTATGCTAAGATGAACTACCAAAATAATTACAGGTCATCTACTCGAGTAAATAAGAATAGAAAACACTTTTCTAAATATCTATACCCCTCAAGGTGCCTCAAATGTTTTCAAAACAACTTTTTGGTGTAACCTGTTAAGAAAATCTCATTAACTCACAACATTTCGCCAATCTACAACTCTTAACTATGGCCAATACTTCCTAAAATTAGTAAGTTTAACCAAATGAATGTCTTATTGTATCATATCCTCCTCACTCACATAGAACAACACTCTTTGGATGAATGCCCTCAAAAGTACCTAGAAATGGTTGAAAGTGAATTCGGAAAGACACTAGAAATATTGCATGATTCATGTCCAATCAAAAGCAATTTCCGAAAACCAACACAACACATTCAAAAGAAGAATTCAACTCTTAGAATATGATTACATAAAGGACTCAAACCCACTATTTAAGCAACAAGGAGAAGAGAAAAAACTTACTCTGTAACTTAGCTAGAACCTTCAACGGATTTATGATTCAAGGGTAACTTCCATGATCATTATTCAGACAAGTCCCAACCATTATGTCATTGGGATGAGTTTTCATCCACTGCCTATTATGACCAACTAGGCATCTTCAACAACTTATTTCCCCTCATCAAACTCTTGAAGAAGATGAAACCTGCTCCAAGGTCCATAAACAATGCATGTTCTCAAATGAGTAACCTTGATGCACAAATCATTTGGTCTTTACATAGTGTCATTTACATTATAAAAGATTTATTCCTTTCTATATTATTTATGTAGATTCTCATGTTATATATTAAAAATAAATAACATGTGGTGGTTGATAATATCTTCAGAAAGAGATCCAAAACTAAATCATTAACACGTCCAGGGATGTTGGTTTGCAAGGATTCAGAATATTGCCAAACATATCCCTCACGGTTGCTGATTGGTATTGTCTTGAAAGAGAAAGGCATTTAAAAATGATATAAGACAAAATATAAATTTATCATTTGCAAAGTCGTTTGGTACAAAAAGGTGTAGTGAGCATTAAAGCACCTCTCCAATATGAATAAGAAAAACAAAAAACACTTATCCAACTCCAGGATAAATTCGCTGCTAAAAGATTGGAATGTGGATCTAGAATTGTGCTTACATTATCGAACATGCTTACTACCATATATGTGTCATCTAGTGTCTATAAAAGAAAATGCATCCAAATAAAAAAACAATTCTTGCTTCTATTATAGTCCTGAAAAAAGAGAATGCACCATAAATCTTCAAAGACTACAACTCAAAAGTCTATCCTAAAGATCATGCTAATTCTACTACATAGAAGGACATGCTAGAGAGAGTGTGTCAGTTGAAGGGTAGACTATAAAAATCCAATACGTATGAGGGTGCCACTCAAATCAACTAGCGTCAGGTAGGCAGAGGGGAGTGTAATAAGATATCACAAAGGAAATGTGATTATGAATTTTAGCCATGGACTTAGACAAGCTTCCAATGATAAGGAAAAAATATTATCTCTAATCACAAGGCTTAGGTTTGTTTAAAAATTCAAAAAATTTAGACAAGATAATCTTGGAAATGATATGAAATAATTTTATTTATAAAAATGTCTATGAGATCATCAATCTATGGGATAAGAGGATTACATAGTAAGACAATTTTTTTTCCAAATCTAGATACAAAAATCTTAGAGGAAACATAAATCTAAAATCAAAGTTAAATGACAACTAGCATTTCAAAGATGGATATACCCTTATATGTTTAATAATTAAAAAAATAAAACAAAAATAGAGAGGTTTGAAAATGATATGAAATGATTGATTTTATAAAAATGTCCATTAGATCATCAATCTATGGGATGGGAGATTTACAACATGACAAAATTCATCTTTGAAATGTAGATGAAAAAATCTAAGAGGAAACCTGAAATCAACAGGCTTCATCCAATTGATTCTCTTTAGAAACACAAGGCATGGAAATTTCACAGTGAAATAATTTAATGGGAAATGAGACAAGCTTGATTTTTTACCTGGAACAATGTAGCCATAAGAGCCTGCAATGGAAGCCATACATTCTGGAGCTCATGAATCTGACAAAAGTTTTGCAAGGATGAAATTGGTTACATGGCAATCAAAATTGGAATCTAATAGAATGTTGTTGGACTTTACATCACGATGTATTATAATTGGGCATCAATCATGGTGAAAATAACATAGCCCTTTAACTGTCTCAGTGGAAATATTGTATTTGGTATACCATTGTAAATTCCCACCTTTTCTCCCATGCAATAACTCTCCTAGGCTTTAGTTTGGCATGTACTCATAAACAACTAGATTTATTTTTTGATTTGAGCAAAACCCCAACAATCTCACTCTATGTAGATGTCGAATCTTGCCCAATGTCTGAATATTTGGAGCAAATCCATGGTCATGAGAAGACCCTCGTCCAATCCCAGGCAACATCTTAACTGTAAATTCCTCCCTACTCCACATTGAACCCTTGTACACAAGCCTTACTCATCCCTTCCCTATAATATTCTCCTCTTTCAAACATTCCAGGACATCTTCACAGGTGAATTTTAGCCTTTGGAATGTTGTTAGCTTCCAAGATCTTGCAACATTACTCTTCTTCAAAGCCCTGGAGCATAATAGTAAACCTATGACCAAAACCATATTTATAGTCAAAGATAGCGGAGAACCCTTGACATGAGTGTGCTATGAATTGGAATGAACTATGTAAGATAGTAAACACAATTTTGTGGCATTTGAATCCTTGGTCATGGAAAAATTTCCTACAATACATTGATTTGGTAAATGTAAGGTTTTTTCACTAGAAATCAACGACACAAAATATTTTATGCCTAGATCGATAGAATGTGAACCCCCTTTCCTTCTCTAAGTTTAACAAAGGGGAGCCTACATTGAGATGGTTTGTTGAAACAACCCATTGAAAAATTGATGGCAGAGGATATATGTAGACCGACTCCTATTTTGAAACAACTAGGAGTATGCAAAACCAAAAATGGTAAGTTTATTTATAAATATGTATATTTCTGTAATTTATATATATAATATTCCCTCTTTTTGGCCTATGTATCTAGATTATTGCATATTTAGCTCATTAATTAAAAAATGAAATGGTTAAGACAATTGCATGGTAGTTTTTCCTTTTAGGCATTTTGGTATGAAAAATGAATTAAGAAAATTAAAAAAATTAAAAAATGTGCATGTTAAAATTTGATTTGATGTTACGTTGCTTGGTTGGATAGAATTAAAGGATACTTTGCTACATTCAAAATTCAAAAGTAAATATCTTTCCCTTCTCATAATCTATGTTGCTTCACTGAAGTAAAATATAAAAGTGCATCATGTATGTTTTCTTATTTATTAACAAATTCAATATATTTTTAAGTCTAGAAGACCATAAAAGTTTCACTTCATGAACTTCAAGAAATAAACAAACTTTACAAGCAATGTAACATAACAATAACTTTGGTAAGTTTATTTATATATATGTATATTTTCGTAGTGCATCCACTGATCCAATAAAGAAGTGTTCAAGGAAGTATAACCTTTCAGCCAAGCTATAACAACCTTTGAATTCCCTATCACTTGTAAGTTTAGATTGTTGAAGTGACACAATTAAAATGACTAACTTAAATAGTTAATTTGTATTATTGAAGTACTTGTTAGGTAATCATATTTTTGTTCCTATCTCGTGTACAAATACTGTGCTCTGCAACCTTCGGCTCTAAACCCTGAGGCCCGCATCTTGCGCGACCTGCAAGCAGTGAGCGCACTCGCCCTCTGTTGGTCTGACTCCTGCGGACTTTTTCATGCTGTGGTTGGGCTGATTCATGGATCGATCTGCTGGATTTTGACAGTCCCAATCCTGGGGATTGAGACTATGGAGGGGTTGGGCACTCCCCAGGCGGCTCTCCCGCCTCCTCCGCCGATATCGCCTTCTGAGGCCTTCAATCAGCTTTTGGCTGGAATCCCAAAGTAGAAAAATGTTGAAGCTGCGAAGTTTGTAAAAAAACTGGACGATATTTCGGTGATCTCCCTTCCTCCAGAAACCCCGATCCAAGTTGCTCTGTCTTTAGCTGAACGGGCTCTCATCGGCCAGTTCACTGGGCTATGGCCGTCTCCAAAATCCACTGAGAGCTGGGTCATCAGAAACTGGGCGCCGTTGATCAAAGAAAGTGTCACCTCCTACTTTCTGGGGAGAGGATACTTCCTCTTCGAATTCACATCAAAGGACGACAAAGATCTGATCTTCCAAAACGACCCCTACTTCATGGGCCCTCAGGGTTTGTATTTGAACAATTGGACTCCGGACTTCGATCCTAAAGTAGATGTGCCCAAAGCAGTCCCGTTGTGGGTTAGACTTCCAAATCTTCTAGTACATTGTTGGAATTGGGACTCACTGAGACACATTGGAAATGCCCTGGGGAAATTTATAGACTGAGCAAATAATAAAGACCAATATGACTGTGCCAGGATCTGTGCAGAAGTAGATCTGGAGGTGGGACTACCAGAGGCCATCACAATAAAGGTCGGAAGTTGGATGCATCTACAGAAATTGGATTATGAGCAACTGCCCTTCAAATGCTGGAAATGCCATGTTTATGGACACTTCGCCAGAGACTGCCCGACCAACAATGAGGCTGCGTAGGGGAAGGAGGATGGATGGAATCAAGTCAAGCGATCCAAACCGTATCTCAAGAATCAGAAGCCGGGAGGCCCTAATGGCAAAGGGCCTCATCAGACCACTTCTCACCAGATCCCGTCCAAGCCTGCTCCAGAAAATAAGTTCAATCTTCTGAGCTCGCAAACAGAGGGCACCCAGGAGGTCGTGGTACAAAAGGAGACAGAAGTTACTCAGGAGACCGAGATCCATAAAACTGCTCCTTCAAGCAAAGGTACTCCCTCAGCCTCCCCCAAAGGAACCAGTGCTGAAGACCCCAAAGGTAAGATTTTAGAAAAGGAGGAAGAAGAACAGGAAACGGATGAATCAAAAGAGGAAGGGGAAATAGGAGAGTCCCAAACCTCGGTAAGAAGATCTAAAAGAGGCCGGAAAACTGACAGGGAAAAAAGGGAGCAGGAGACTTACAAAGAAAAACTTCAGGGCAACCAACCAACTTTGGAAAAACTGCTAGCTCCAAAGTCTAAGATGTTGAAAAATCAGCCCCAAGGCTCCAAGGGATCCCACCAGAAACATAAATAATGAAGGTCATCTCCTGGAATTGTAGAGATATGGGGAGTAAAGCTAAGGAAGAAGCCATCAGAAGCTTAATCAGAACAGAAACTCCAGGCATACTTCTCGTCCAGGAGACAAAGTTGGAAGACATAGTCTTCCTTCAAGCAAGCAAGAAACTTTGGTTCAAAAGTGAAGCAAGAGCAATCTCTGCCCGGGGTGCCTCGGGAGAAATTGGCACTATATGGAACACTAGCAAATTTGAAGTCCTATTTGAGGCGAGGAATACTCACTGGTTGCTGCTGAAAATGCAGAATCTAGACACCAAGGAAATTTTTTGTCTTTTTAATGTTTACTCTCCAGTCAATGTCAGGGAAAAAAAGGACTGTTGGGATTCCATAAGGAAACAAGTAGACTTGACAAACATGGAAAATATAATTATTGCTGGAGACCTCAACCTCACTCTCCATCCATTTGAAAAAAGGGGAGGCAGCGTAATACGAGATCCAACAAGGGAATGGGTGGAGGACATTATGTAGGACTGGGACTTGCTGGATATCAAACCCTCTTCCGGTAAGTACTCTTGGTCTAATAAAAGAATGGGCCCTGGACATATTGCTGCCATGCTAGATAGATTTTTTATTCAAAGTTCCTATTTGTTGCTAGGCCTAGAACCCATAATTCATATTCTTGCTAATAACATCTCAGACCATAAGCCCATAAAACTAGAGCTCCTAGCTCATCTTGATCTGGGACCTATCCCCTTTAGATTTAGCCCTCTCTGGGCAAAGGAGCCAGACTTCATGCAAATTGTCAAGGATTGCTGGAATCAACCTGTCAAAGGCTCGCCTTTCTATATCTGGGAGGAAAAGCTTAGAAGGGTAAAAGGAGCTCTAAAAAGATGGGTTAATTTATCCAATCCGACTACAGAAAGGAAATCCATTAAAGCCTTTCTTGCATCCCATCAAAATCATATGGAGAATGCTATAATCATAAAGGAGCTATTAGATCAGGAAGCTCATCTACAACAGTGCTTCCACAAGGCTTGCTTAGCTGAAGAAGAATATTGGAGATTAAAATCCCATAATCTTTGGCTCAAAGCAGGGGATAGGAACATTGCATTTTTCCACAAACAAGCCTAGGCAAGGAAATGCTTCAACACTATCTCTGAGATTAAAGAGGATAATGACACTCATAAGGATTTTGAGTACATAAAGAAAGTAGCCTTTTTGCACTTTCAAAACTTGTATAGTGAAGACAAGGAGCTGAATCAATATTCAGATCTGCTAGACGTTATACCCTCTGTAATCTCTCAACGTATAAATGAAACTCTTGAGGCCAAAGTCACTAAAGATGAAGTGAAAAAGGCCCTCTTTGATATGGATCTGGATAAGGTCCTTGGGCCAGATTTCTTCAAGCTTGCTGGTCGATTATTGAAAAGGACCTACTCAAAATGGTGCAAAAGTCTCAAAACATTTAGAAAATAGGAGGTAGCACAAATTCTGCTTTCTTAGCCCTCATACCTAAGGAAAAAGACGCCAACAACTTCAGCAGATTTCATCCGATTTCCCTATGTAACACTCGATACAAATTAATCACCAAAGTAATCGCAAACAGACTGAAGCTCATTCTTCCCAAAATAATCCCTGAGAATCAAGGAGGCTTCATCAAAGGAAGGTAGATCGTGGACAACTTCATTCTCGTACAAGAGGCAATTCATTCAAGTCTTCTCTGAAAAGAGCAAGGTATGGTGATTAAACTTGATTTAGCCAATGCTTTTGATCGAGTAAATCATAGATTTCTTTTAAATGTTATGAGAAAGTTTGGTTTTGGAGCAAATTTCATTAAATGGATCTGGGCATGCATCTCGGAGCCATGGATTGCTCCTCTAGTAAATGGAAGAGCCACTGATTTTTTCAAAGCTTCGAGAGGACTTAGACAGGGGTGTCCTCTATCCCCTCTGCTTTTTGTCATCCAAGCTTCTGTCCTCAGCTTCCTGTTAGACAAAAATATGCAAGATCAAGATATCAATGGATTGTGTATTGCAAGAGGGGTCAAAAACATAAATCACGCCTTGTTTGCGGATGACACTATGTTATTGGGTTCTGCCACTCTCTCCTCTGCTTCAAAATTTAAAGCGGTTTTGGATGAATTCAGTAAGGCCTCAGGCAGTGCTGTAAATAAGAGAAAATGCCACATCTACAGCTGGAATACTACGCCCATGTTGCTCTCTGAAATTTCTAGATGTTTGGGCTTTGCAGTGTTAAATTGGCAACTAGGGCCAAACTCCATGTGGGTCAGCTTATTTATGGCAGCTGATATTTTTATTGGATCCCTCTCGTTGAGAGGTGTAGGATTGATCCAAAGATCATCCGATTCCGATAAGTATTCATGGAGATATGAATTTATTTTGTTTATGTAATTATTATCAAGCCAACCAGCTCTTATGTAGGCTCTAGAAGCCCAACTGACGTGTCTATTCATCATCCTCGTTTTAGTATAAAAATATGAGGAGTTAATATCATTTGCACACATCTCTTGTGATCTCTCTCCACGTGTTTGGGTTTTGTGGACAGAGAGATCTAAAGGAGAATACGTTTATCTAAAGGCTGATCTAGCCTTACCCTAGCTGCAGTCAAAGAAGGCATACCTCGCAGTCATATAATACCACACATATGGGAATGCAATCATACCATGCAGTTATAATATACATATGAGAATGAATGTCACATTTCAGCTTTCAGTCTTTCCCTCGGGGGTCGAGGTTTAAGAAACAAGGTTTTGCATTATCGATTCAAGCCTTTGTTGTCCGCCCAAACACAGTCAACATTCACACTTGAATATTGGGATTGGTATCAAGGAGGACGGTAAACAGAAACTTCGAAGATGAGCTACGCAACGTTCACAATGGTGCACGGACCCACTGGAGTAGAGAATTGTGCGGCAGAATACATAACCCATTCATTTTCTGATACGCCTGCTCCTCCAGCTCTGTCCAACGAAGACATGGAGGGTGAGTGGCTCACAAAGAAGAACAAAGGACTGCCCGCTCCAATCCCCAATCTCGTCATAACAAAAGCCACTGTGCTCGAAGTTTACATTGTTAGAGTCCATAAAGACAATAAGAGGCCCGCTCTTGAGGCTACTGCTCCTAAACGTGGTTCGACAATGGCTGGTCTATGTGGTGCTTGGCTCGAACTTGCTTGCCATTACACGTGGATACGCTGGGCATTATATATATACGCAGCCATAGCCACAGTCAAAGACTTGGCATAGAATATACGCAACAATATATATATATATATATATATGCACAGGTCATGAAGATACATATATGCAACAAATGGAGGAGATCTTATATGCTGTACAACGCAGTCAATGAATGGTAACACACAAACCGGTCTGATCTGCTATTCTTGAATGAATTAAGGTAGCAACAAGGTCACTTTGGTTATCAGTCCCAGATGTCTCTGAGGTACAATTGTAACCTAACCTAGGAGGTGTGATGAGGACGCTGTAAACAACAGTAATGAGGATTACGTTGGGTGTCATCTCAATAAGTTTCAGTGTTTCTCATACCTGTAAAAGGAGACATACAGTCTCAACAGTCATTACTATATTTAGATCTAGTATCAAGATAACAATGATAATGGGCAGCATTATGAACAACATGATGGGTAGCATAAGTGCATGATGACATGGAGCATGGTCAGCAAAATGATATATTGTAGATGGGCTGTGAAATGAATACATGGAGCATGGGCAGCAACATGATGGGAAGCACTATGAAATCATGTGCATGAACAACACAATGGTACATTAGCATGGGCAGCACTATGAGATCATGTGCATGGGCGGCACAATGATACATTAGCAGGGGCAGTAACATGATGATGATGCACATTAGTTTGAGCAAGATCATGGACATGGACAGCCGCATGATGTAGTATGCAGTGGTGAAACTAGAGAACCAGATGCAGCATGATGATGGGAGATGATCTATGCTTAGATCTAGATAAAGTCAAAGTGTTGACTTCTGTTGTAAATGTACTCTCTCTCTTTCTCTGCTGAACTTTGAAGATAAAAGAAAATTTGATCAAAGGGTTTCCCCACACATTGTGGGGTTTTTCCCTAGCTTGCGCCACATTTTGTGTCCTCTTGTCTTGGCTTGTCTTCTGCTTTTTATATTTATGTTCTATCTGCAGTTTATCGTAATGCTGATGTGATTGCTAACTGTGAAAATTTAAATAAATTGCTCTAGCATAGAACATACCTAAACCTAACATGCAGCCTCCTCCTCCTAGTCATCTTTCAAATACTTGGGTCTCCTTGTATATCATAAGAGACCTGCAAGCAAAGAGTGGCTCCCAGAGCTGGAAAAATTCAAGTCTAAGATTCAAGCCTGGGGCTACTCCTAGCTTAATACTGCTGGAAAATCAGTCTTAATTAAATCTGTGCTTGCCAGCCTTCCTTTATTCCAATTTACTGGGCTTCTTGCTCCGGCAATCATCTTAAAAAAAATGGAAGAATACATACGAAGGTTATTTTAGAAGGGAGGAAAACAAAACGAAAACAAGATTCCACTTATTAGTTGGGAAACCATCTCCAAGCCACTGTGGGAGGGTGGTTTAAATTTTAAAAGTCTCAGTCATTAGAATGTGGCAATGGCAACAAAGATTATATGGAAAATCATTGCACCCAACCCTGGCTAGGCCCAAGTGGCTCTCTCGAAAAAGTATTTCAGAGGACCTCGCACCAGATGTTTAGAAAATGTAATTCAGTGGCCTAACTTGGCATTCTTGAAAATGTATGCTAAAGCTGCCCCTCTAATTACTGCACACTCCTACTGGATCCCAGGTAATGGAAAAAAGGTCAACATTTGGACTAAAAAAATCATGAATAAGGATCCAATTGAAGACAGAGCCTCCATTAGAACGCTGCGTTGCTGGATGGACAGAGAGGGACTGCGAACATTGTGGGATATTTCTCTATGGAACAACTCTGTTTGGGCAGGATGGAAACGCATTGAGGTGCTAGATCATTTGACCAATGAATGGGCCACGTTGCTTGATTGCTTGCATGGATTGGCGCCCATGCACATGAGGAAAAGAGACCTGAAAGGTTGGGGGCCGAATGCCAGAGGTTACGCAGGCTCCCTGGGGTACGTCAAATTGAATGAGAGGCCTTATGTCCCCTCTAACCCAGCTCCATGGCAAGGTGTCTGGCGCACTCCTTCATGGCCCAAAATTGACTTCTTTGCCTGGCTTCTCTGCCACGGTAAAATCTTAACTTATGACATCTTGCAGAGGAAAGGATTCTACGGTCCCTCCATTTGTTCATTGTGCAGTGAAAATGCAGAGACAACAATTCATCTAATCCTAGAATGTAACTTCTCCAAGCAGATATGGTTTTCCTTTATACATAATTTGGAACCTAATTTCATGCTTCCTTGCACCACGGCGGATCTCTTTTCAAATTGGGCAACTAGATATCCTGGCCTAGCTCCTAAAAACCAGATTATTAAAAGTACGTGGGTAGTCCTTCCAAAGATTATTTGTTGGTAGATATGGCTAGAACGTAACAGAAGAATCTTCAAAAATACAAAGCAGAATCACAAAGCCTTAGAAATCAAGATCAAATGCCACATTAAGGAGTGCTTGACTGATATAAAAGACGACTCCAATCTCAGCCAACAGGACACCATTTGGGGATTGATTCTAGAACTTCATTTCAACCAGCAGTCAGAAATGCCCTTATCATTAAAGACTGACAAATAATGAAGTCTGAAACTAACTTTCAAGACTGGATCAAAACACAAGAAAGACACTCCCTCTTTTTTGATGGGGCAGCAAAGGGCAATCCGGGAAAAGCTGGTGCAGGAGGTGTTGTTGTAAATCCAATTGGGGAAAAAATCCATTCCTATGCTTGGGGACTTGGATATTCTTCCAGCATTCAAGCGAAGGCCTTAGCCCTCTTTCAAGGCCTCAAGATCCTCAAAGATTTAAACATAAAAGAAGCTAATGTTATAGGTGACTCCCAGATCATTATAAACGCAATGGCTTCCAAATCCCCAGCTCTGGATCTTAAACTAGCAAGGCTGATAACCAGAATCAAAGGCTTGGAAAGCATTTTTCAGAACTTGAATTACTATCATGTGCTGAGAACTCATAATAAAGAGGTGGACATTGAAGCCAACAAAGCTGTCCTCCTCTCTGCCGGGGTCAAGATGAAAGACGAAGAAGAATCATGGGAACCCATTCCATAATCTAATTGCTGCCATGTTCTACTGTTTGCTATTAAATAAATTTGTATGTATCTTCAAGTGGGGGAAAATCTCTGAAATTGATTCCATGGATTCCTTAGAAAGGAAGAAATCTCCAAGCTCCAGCTGCATCCTCACTCACTGCAGTGAGAGGCAACAGGATAAAGAAATCTCCAATGTAATCAGAATTTCGGCATTCAGGCCAAGATGAATACAAAGACTCCATAACCGTTTCTGTTAAAAAAAAAATCATATTTTTGTTCCTAGACTAAATTAGTCATTCACATTAGTCAATTTTAGTTGTATTATTTATTAGCTAGTCATATATTTTAACATGAGACTAAATTAGTCATTTATGTTAGTCATTTTTAGTTGGGTCACTTAAGATTGCTCATTTTTGGTAGTATTTCACTTGGAAAAGTTGCGATGACTAACATTTTTAATCACCTAGTCACTAATTTCATCATTTTCTACTAGTGCTATGAAAATTTTACATTTTGAAACTATAGTGAAAAAAATGTATAATGAAAATTCTACAATTACTCTTTTGAGAATAATTTCAATATTAGTGAAAAAGGATAACTTCCATATGCTATATCTATGAAAGTATTATGGACTAAACCTAAAATTTCACCACATGCACTTCATTATTTCTCCTTAAAATTCCAAAAAGTTTTCTATCTTAAACTTCCCAAGAAAAACTATAGAGAAAATGCAAAACCTTATGATTATATGCTTTGATATAAAATTCTATTGTAACACCCTCCTCCCACATTTACCCAAATTAAATGTTCCGCTGGGGTAAACATGTGACGAGAGGCTACTATGATGTGATTCAACTCCCCATGTATAGTTAAAGAAGTGGAACCAACAAAACCTAACCAATTTGACCTTCCTCATGAGCTACAAACCCTTTAGGAGGCAACCAACCCTTCCAGGTGCTTAACCCCTAAGACTTGACATTTTACTAATCTTGACCCTCATCTGCTCCCATGACAAGCCATGCATGCGAATGAGGCCTTCCAGTCGCTCCCACAACAAGGCATGCCAATGATTGTGGACCTTTTCAGCGAGTTCTGAGCTAATGACTCCGAATTCTGAGCCACTTTTTCATGGCCAGGTCTCATTCCACTGCCTAGAACTTCATGAAACGTTTAGAAATGGTAAATAACAATGGAATAAAGCTACTAATGCAATCATTCGTACAAGTGCTTGATCTTACCCCTACTAGCCATGACATACATTTCATCAAACATGTAATCTACAAGTCATAACAACAAATTTGAGCATAGGGGTCTCATACTTATTTTAGATTCATAAAGAAGCATTGATGCCTTATCAAAATAACTACATTATCATCTATTAGGTCATATTTTAATTGTACATTCACTTGCTAATCAAAACATGATGAGAACCATACATCAAGTATGTCATAAAACATACTCATAACCAACATATAACCAACATAAATAACAAGGATATAACAACCATAAGAATCACATATGAACCAATACATTTACACATGAAATACCAAGGAGAAGGAGATCTTATTAATGAATGTATAAGCCAACCAGGTTAAGGACTTCCATGAACCACCTGACCATAGATTAGTCTGAACCAAATCTTTCTTTCAACCAATTACCCTTGTGCTATATTCCATGCATGAATGTGGGACTCACAACAAAACAACCAAGGGTTCCTAAGGCTTTACCATTTATCCCACCAAGGGATTCCTTGGCCCGAACCCTCATCAATACAACTAGACTTTATTGCAATCCCACCAGATCACTAGGTGCTAAACAAGCATGGATACCTCCAGATCTCTTCACCTAAATCGTGAGGAATCTGTCCGTCTCAACTTCTCAACTTTACTTTGTATCCCTACATTACTGGTCAAGGGATTCCTAGGCCTACAAGGTCACCACCCTCTCGGATTGATTGTGTATCCCACCATTACCGGTCAAGGGATTCCTAGGCCCAATTTAGGGTATTCATCTCTGAGCTTTATCGTGTATCCCACTATTCACTTGTCGGGGATTCTTAGGCTCAATTGAGGTGTTCACAACCGAGATTTACTATGAATCCCATCCTAAGATTCCTATTCCTTTTGAATAATCTTGAGACCACCCCACTCAACTTTGAATCCATCCAACAATCCAGCTTAACCAAATACAAGAGAACCCACCACACTATGTGTTAGGTCCTTATAATACTAGTGTAGCTCCCTTATTGTTATTGTTAGTGTAGCTCCCTTATTTTTATTATTGTGCCCATGTAGCCCCCATATTGTTATTGTTGTGCCCCATAGAAGCCCACTATTTTTATTGTTGTGCCCTTACATTATTATTGTTATGTAGGCTCTGATTATATTGTGACCCCTTAGACTCCTATATATACAAAGGAGGTCTTGTCATTTGTATCATCCAAGAATTGTTCATTTATGTAATGTAAAGGAGGTTTCCCCCTTGAAGAGGATAATTTTTAAGTTGTTGATCTATATTTTTGTGAGCTGATTGCATAACATTTAGTACTAGAGTTTTGGATTCTAGAGTTTCGTTGCTTGAAATAAGCCATCGTGGCATTTTCACTATAACGCTTTTTCTACAAATCTTAAGAAGTTGATATTATGACCATGTAGATTCGAAATCTTGGTGAACTTCGTGCTGAAATTTTAGATCTTGGTTCACTATATTTTCTGAGATATGGTACTACGAAGTTAGGGTTTTTTCATGCTCCAGAATTCAATCTCAAACAAGAGACCGAGGGAAAATCATCATAACTTTCTCTTCGATCATTGGATTTGAATTTCATAAAAAGTAACCATAATTAAATGGATTGTAGTATTTTTTATATCATTTTCATGGCCGAAGGTAAAAACAGGGACACGTGGCACATTGTACAAGTTCGCTCTACCGAACTAGTCCATAATCAGGTCATTGTGGGAGATTGGGAATAAATTTATCTTGAAAAATCAAAATTTGGTCTAACTTGTGGCATTGGAAAGAAGACGTAGAGGGCTACCACAGGACCAAATTTTAGATCTTGGAGAGCCTAAATTACATAGATACAATAGTTCTAATATCTAGCTCCAAAAAAAAAGGAAAATATGTGTGTATATATATTTTTATTTTTCATAACTTTTGCTAGAAGAATGAGTTTGAAGTGATTCAAAGGGCATACAGAAGCATAGATATCATTATTTCATTCCAATATGCATTGAAACAAAAAATGGAAACACCCAGTAAGAAACCAGAAAGCTCTAATATGACGCATGAAGAAGAGGAATAAATACAACATGATATATCAAAGTTCCAAGCCCAAATGCAACAAATTTCAAGAGCAACCAAAAATGAAATGGGAGTGATGAATATTAATATGGATGATTTAGAGGAAAAAATAAAATGATACATGGATGGTTTAAAAGAGGCTATGGAAGGTTTAAAATCAAACATAGAAGGTTTGACAAAGTTGATGCAAGAAAAACTTCCCAGTGGTGACAAGGTAATCCATGAAAATCATGGCAAGGATACAAGGAATATGAATTATGATTTTAGAGACTCCAATGTTGGGTTTAAGAACCACCAAATTCCAGGTTGGATCTTCATTCTGGATATCATCAAATTAGAATAAAGATTGAAGACATTCTAAAAAAAACATTCAGAACTCATGAGGGTCATGAGTTTTTAGTCATGCCTTTTGGCCTTACTAATGCACCCTCGACATTTCAAGGTTTGATGAATTCAATTTTAAAACTATTACTTAGAAAATTTGTGTTATTATTTTTGATGATATACTAATCTACAACAAGTCTTGGAAGGATCATGTTCAACATATTGATAAGGTGCTCAAACTATTGGAGGAGAAACAATTATATGCAAAAACCTCCAAATGTTTCTTTGGAGTACAAGAGGTGGAATATTTGGGTCATATTGTATCTCATGAGGGTGTTAAGGTAGACCTGAACAAAATTAAATCCATCAAGGAATGGAAAATACCCACAAACATAAAGAATCTTCGAGGATTTCTTGGGTTGACAGGGTGTTATCGCAAGTTTGTTAAGAATTATGGGAGAATTTCAACACCTCTAACATCTTTTTCCGAAGAAAGATAATTCATAATTTCATAATAAGAAATTACATGCTATAGATGCCCGAAGGCATATGCTGTAAACGTGGCAATGAAATCCACAGTCAAAAAATAAAAAATAAGTACAAGGAGACCCAGGGGGTGTACTGTTCTGTTGCATATATCGGCTATATAGATCCAAAATAATACCCACGCAGGAGATTACAACTTAGTAAGACAGTTCTATTATGTACAGAGTAAAAAAACTCATATAGTTCAGATTCAAAAAGCTAAGAAATTAGAGGCTGTTGCCCCTCAATGGTTCCTCATCCATATATGGTCTATGGAAATAATGATAGATCCCTGCTGGTGAATGTTCCGTTATCATCCATTCTCCTAAAGGACGATGTGTCGCTTCTTTTGATAGCCTGTCAACAGTTTCATTTCTTTCCATGTAGGTGTGAGAAACAGAAATCTGATCAAAGAATGTTTTGAAAAAAAAGCAATTTCTTCCAATATAGTTCTAAGAGAGTATGCATTGCAAACAACTGTATTGTTAAACCAATCAAACACTATCTTTGAGTCTACAAAAATTTGTATGCTTAGGCAATGTTTCAGGATAGCAAAGTATAGCAGGTGGCGGAGAGTTATCAATTCAGCATGGTTGTTGGTGCCGGGTCCCAGACCCAAATAGATCTGGTAGAAGTGTGAGTCAGAAAGATAGAGACAAATGCCACCCCCACAGCCGTGAAGTTGGGCTAATATGCCCACGAGATGTCTATGTTGATCTGTTCCTATTGTATAATCCTTTGTCTTTTTTGACTGTCCTCATTTGGGAGCTCTTCAAAAGTGGCACAAATTTGTAGTGGGAGGAGGTTCCAGTTTACCACCTGATCCTCAATTTTTTTTTTTAATTTCTTTTGAGCCAAATATACCAAGAGACGAGGAGAGGTAGATTTCTTGTTTTTGGTATGACTGATGTAGACCACCAGGACTCCTAAGTCGAAGTAATGTCCACCCCCTGCTAGATTCTAGTCATGTTAAGTGATTGAAGTACTTGTGCCCATATGCCCCTGGTGGTAGGGCGGGAGAGGAAAAGATGCTGGGTCGATTCTTCTTCCTGGAGACAGAGTACACATCGGGTCGGCCCCATAAAAGCCCTTCTTTGCAGATAGGTGCCCGTGGGGATCTTATCTTCCAGGATATTCCACATTAGCAGTCTGGTATGTGGAGGTGCTTGTAGCTTCCATAGATTATTCCACCAGCTTCTTATATCCTCTGGTTTCTTATCAGCTATGATTATGTTATATCCCTGTTTCAGAGTGTATTGCCCGGTTTTAGAGTGAGCCCAGATTAGTTCATCTTCAAAAATTCGCAATCTGACATGTGTTTTTGTAAGAGCCCTTAGGTAGTTTTGCCAGATTCTACTCCAGTCATTTGGAATGAGCCAGTGCGGATCAGTGAACCAGGCTTGAGTATGGAAAGTAGCATTTTGCTGATCCCCTATCTGTCCCAGATACTTGATACCTCTGTTGTTTAGGTGCTGGATCAGTCCATCAGGTAGTATATGGGAGTTTCCACTGCCAATCCAAGGATCAATGCCAATTCGGACAGAAGCCCCATTGCCAATCTTCCATAATAAGCCCTCCTTAATGATAGAGATAGAATTCAGGATGGCCCTCCATATCACCGAAATGCCCTTTCTGTGCCAAGATGGGCTTCTGATCCAATCTATGATAGTCACCGGCCAGATGCATTTATGAAGGATAACCTGAGCCCATAGGCTATTTTGTTTGTGGAGGAGCCAACCCTGTTTGGCAGCCAAGGCTTGAGCAAAAGCCGGGAGGAGTTTAAGTCCCCAACCTCCCCACTGCTTCGGGGTAGCAATTCTAGTCCATTTGACCCAGGAAAAAGGTCTGCCCACCTTACTTCCATTCCAGGGGAATCTACAACAGATTTGTTGTATTCTGTGCAGGATTCCTCTAGGAATCCAAGCATAGACCGGGGTGGCTTCAAGGACTGTTTTGAGAAGGATCAGTTTTCCTGCCCTAGACAGAAGCTTATGACACCAACAACTAATTCTCTTTTCCACTTTTCTGATGAGCTAGGTCCAGTTTGTGATCTTCTACACATCTGGTTTTAGTTTGAAGTCCAAATATTTTAATCCCCCTATCAAATCAGTAGCTTTAAATGGGAAAAATTGAGTGGCCAACTGAGATTTCTGTAGGGAGCATTCAGATAGCGAGATGGTGGATTTTCCCTGTTGATCTCCATTCCCGTGGCTCTACAGAACAAGTTCAATATCTCATTCAAGGTGGTGGAGTCCTAGACACTGCCATTCAAGAAGATTAAAATGTCATCTACAAAAAGTAGATGTGTCAGGTAGAATTGATCCATGAATTTTAAGCCTTGAATGCCTCCCCTCCTTTTTTCTGTAGCAATGTTCCTGCTCAGTCCTTCCATGACTAATAAGAAGAGTAGGGGTGATAAAGGGCATCCCTGCCTGATCCCTTTATCAATGTTGAAGGAGAGTGATGCTAAACCATTAATGAGAATGGCAAAAGAGACATAGGAGATGCATCCCATGATCCAGCTGTTGAGTGCTGGGGGAAAACCCAAATGAGTAATAATCATCTTTATGTATAGCCAATTCACCTTGTCAAAATCCTTTTCCAGATCAATTTTGAGAGTGAGTCCCTTGAGATTCTTGAGCTTGATGGAGTGTAGAGCTTCCTGGGCTGTGCCAATGGCATCATGAATATGTCTATGGTGGAGGAAAGAAAATTGTTCCTGGGAGATGTGATTGGATAAAATAGGCTTGATGCCATTGGCGATGATTTTAGAGATGATTTTGTACAGACAGTTGCAGAGGGATATAGGCTTGAAGTCGTTATAAGTGGATGGCGAATCAGTCTTAGGAATCAAGGCCAAGTAGGTGAAGTTTATGAGGGGGTGGATGTGTCCCGAAGTTCTGCTTTCTTCGATAACAGCAAGAAGATCCCCTCCCAGAAGCTCCAGAAAAGCCAAATAGAACTCCACTGGCCAGCCATCCGGGCCAGGACTCTTATCTTTCTTGAACCACTTGAGAGTTCCTTCCAATTCTTCCATAGTGACTGGTTGATTTAAGTCCTCTGCTTCCTCCGGATCCACAAACCTTGGAAAGTGGGCAGCTATATTGATGATATCCGGGAGGTTGATGGCTGCTGGTGCAGTGAATTGCCTCTTGAAATGTGTAATCCCCAATCTAGCGAGTTGAGGGTGAGTAGTGGCCCAGCCCTCAGTCTCACAGGGCATCTGCCAAATAGTATTAGTGGCCTTTCTTCCATTTGCATAGTTGTGGAAGAATTTGGTATTACCATCCCCCGCTTGGAGCCAGGTGGCTCTACTTTTCAATCTCCATTGTTCTTCTTTTTCTAGGAGCATCTTGTTTTTTTGGTTCTCAAGCATGACTAGATTCTTTTTAGTCTCCTCCGTAAGGAAACCTAGCCCCTGTTCATCCGTTGCCTGTGCAATCTGTATTTCAATATCAGCAAGTTGCTGGTCATCTCTCAGCTTCTTTCTTTTAGACCACTCCTCTGTCATTGACCTGAGTTTATTAAGCCGAGAAACGAAGTCCGCAGCCGACCTCTGCTCCCTCAGGGGGGGTTGAGCTCTCCAGAACTCAGTCACCATGTTGATGTATTCAGGATCATTAAGATGCCCAGCAAAAAATTTGAAAGGGGAGCGCAGTTTTTTTGATGGTCCAGTAACTTGTAGAAAAATGGGTAGATGATCAGAAGATCCCCCAGTTCCCACCCATTGTCGATAAAGGGGGAGGTGACAGATGAGGTCTTCGTGAATCAAGAACCGATCCAATCTGCGACCCAGGGCAGCCTCCCCAATCCTTCTATTGTGCCAGGTGGGCAACTTCTTATTCATGGGGACATCAACTAAATTGCAGGAATCGAGTAGTGTACTCATCTGATCGGAAATTGGGTCAATTTGAGCATGATGTCCCCAGGATTCTTCCATACCCAAGGAAAAGTTAAGGTCCCCCCTATGATGGTGGTATTCGTGATAAGACCATGATCCAACAAATTGTGCCAGAAATCCAATCTGTTCTGATTAGGTGCAAAGATGTTGATTACTTTTAACTGAAATCCATCTCCCCGATGAAGATGTCCATGCAAATGAATCCCATGCCGCCCCAGGTGGATATATGCTTAACTGATCTAGGGTTGATGCCAATTGCAAGACCGCCAGACCTGCCTATGGCATCCATACCCTGAAATATCCAACCCGACAGAATAGAGTGTAGGGATCGGATAGTGTCTTCAGCAGTACGAAGAGTTTCTTGTAGGAAGAGCATGTCATAGAAAGTATCCTTTAACAATCGTTTTAGAGCTAATTTCTTTTTGGGGTTGGCTAGTCCCCGACAGTTTTAGGAGAGCCAAATCATGAGGGGCCATGGGCAGTGGGCTCCAATGCTCTAAGCGCCCTCTCAATGGTATGTTTTCGGCCCCTCGCCACATCCGCCATCGCTAGCTTTATGGCAGATTTTAACTTAGAAGGGCGCCCTGTGGCAGGTTTATGGAGTTTGGTCCTTCTAGGGGATAGTCCCAAACCGAGACGCGGGGTGGGTCGGGATCGTGATTGGAGGTTGTAGCGATGGGGATCAGGCCCAGGGGGAGAGGAAGAGTGAGAGGGGGTGTGGTAAAATCCCTATGAGATGTGGGGGTGGTGGAAAAAGTGGGCGGGGGCACAGATAAAGGGCAGGGGATGGAAGGAATAGTGGAAAATACAGAAGAGGGGGAAAGCAGAGATGTATGCAATACATTTAACATAACATCCGAAAAAAAGCATCAAAAATGGGGGAAGACTGATTACCTGGTTGAGAAGTGGCTTCCGCTGCTGATTTGGAGCGAGTCCTGGGGGGGATGATGGAGCTTTATGCCGGTTCCCTTTCTTCTTTGTGGCATCCATTGCAGCTTCAGCCGGAGCCCCACCTTGTTTCTGTTCACCCTTTTTCTGTTCTACAGATGATTGAATCTTCATCCCCTTTTAGTTTTTAGTGGTCACCGATGAGATCAGGGGGCAATCCTTGTATAGGTGACCCACCTTGTGGCACCTCCTACAACGAAAAGGGACTCCTTCATAGTCCAAAGGTTGTTTGCGAGAGAAATGCCTCCTGTGGAGAGTAATTTTCTCCTCCAACATAGCCCTGGTGTCAAGATGAAACAATATTCTTGCCATAGTCATGATTCCAGTTTTTTCGAAGGACTTATCATGTTCCAGGTATGTCCCTAGGGCATCCTCGATACTCTTGAAAACTTGAGGAGTCCAAAATTGCATTGGAAGACTTGGTAGTCTAACCCAGATGGGTCCAGCACCGAGATGTTCACGTTCAGGATCAAAAAGAGGATCCCATCGTTTCAATATAACAAGAGCGAGCTCTATGTGCCAGTACCGTGACAAGATCCAATCCGTATACTCCTCCCAATGAAAGCGAAGGGCGAACCATCCTCTGGCCAGCACCTGAATTACGGGTAGTTCTTTCAGCAAGGATCCCCATAGCTCCACTGTCTAACGCCACAGTCTCTCCACCGTGTAGTTTCTGCCTCTAACACGACCAACCAGAACTTTCCTCGCGATATCCATTGTGTCTGCCATTTGAACGTCCTCGCCGAAGGTCAGGTTGATATCAGAGTCCACTGCTATGAGGCACCGACCTTTTTTCAGTTGATCTGAGCATCGTCCCGTAGGGTATTATTTCAAGAGGCTCCTGCAAGGATCCGAAGAGCTGTGTTGCACCGAGAGCGAGGGTCTAGGGTTAGGGATGGGAGTGCTGAAACAACCTGAGCGAATCGGGGAGTGAGGGTTGAGGTTGCATGAGCCCGGGTGAGCAAGGGGGTGCTTAGGTTGCGGGGGGTTAGACGGACCCGCCTGTGCGATGGAGATGGAGCTGGGGAACATAGGCAGAGAGGGCAGCGGGGGAGGAGGAGGGGGTAGTTGTGGAAGATGAGGTAGGGGGGAGTCAAAAGTGGGGGAGGCCTGGATGGAGGAGCCGAGGAGATTCAGACTGGCATGGGAGGGGGGGGACATTCCAAGCCTGGAAGGTCCGCAACATTAACCGCAGGGTGCTGGCGCTTACCAGGGATGGGCGAGTGTTTCTTCATCTGTTTAGCAGCCGTCGATCGACCCAGGTTATGCTGCCCGGGGCCCTCAACCGATGTGGAATAGTGCACCCAAATCTCTTGACCTGGCATGGGGTCCTCCTCGTAGTCCATGAGGTCCTCTTCCACCATATTTGTCGGAAACCAAACCGCCTCAAAGCCAGGGGAGAACGGGGATGACAAATAAGGTAAAGGAGGAAGGCCAGAAACTGTCTAGTCAATTTCATGTCTTAAATTTCTCTACATAAATTATCAATCCGGGTATCGTAAACTGATGAAGTGTGGTGCACTATATGTGCTTAGTTAACCTTTCTCTTACTTCGTTGTTTTATAGTTTATGTTGTTTTTGGGGTTTTGTTCTTGTTGGTTTTCTAAAGTGTTTAATGCAAATGGAAGTCCTATTCTAAGGTCTTAAGAATACTTTTAAAGGACAAGTATGGATAAAGATTTCAAGACAAGGCCTTTGTCCCTAATGGTAATTTCCAAAACTTAGCACTTCAAAATAACTTAAAACATGTTATTGATGGAGTTAGTATTTAAACAAAAGTGTGAATATACAACTAGTTCAATCAAAATAAAATGCAATAATCAAATAATGAGAAAATGACTATGAGACCCAGTATCCTTGCTGCTTCAGCAAAAGGACAAGATGATTCTATCACGTCATTAGTTCATTAAAAGGCTATGTGCATCACTAATCTACAATCAATTTGAAAGCAATTTATGTACAGCTAATATACATGAGAAAAATGTAAAACAACAGTAACCAAAAAGCTTTGTTATGTACAATAATATACATGGTGAAATAAAATGCAAAAATAAAATGACAACTATACAAGGCAGGGGCCCTCTACCACCTATGAAATCAAAGCAAAATTAAACACACTTGCATGAATTAAAATTGCATGAATTACAAATCTAATCTATCAAACTTGAAAGCAATCAAATAATATCATGAAATCAAAGCAATATTTACAAAATGAAATCTACTCTACCTTACATTCTACAAAGCAATATTTACAAAATGAAATCTACTCTACCTTACATCCTAATATGCTCCATGACATCTACTTCACATCTCCTTCCATGTTGAGAACATCAAAGCTTTATTCAATTTCTTCAAAAGTACAAAGTACAACAAAGTTCTCCAAAGCTTTCAAAAGCCATCAAGGAAGAACTACAAACTTAAGAACTAGGGACTAAAGACTAACAAATGAAGGAGAGAGATCTCCTATTTATACAAAAAGATGAGAGCCATCTCATTAATGAGAATCCATGAATCTCTCCCTCTACCTCTAGAGTCCTAATCAAAATAGGAACTGATAAGACACATATCTTTTTAGAGTTACAATACAATTAGGAGATGTGACACATATCCTCATGATCCCATGATTCTTTCCAACCAAATTCGAATTTGGCCTTAGAGTGCCACATAAGGGTCTTCTAGAAGCCTCCTTTCAACCTACACATGTCAACAATCTCAACCCATTTGTTAGGTATAAGCATATGCACATTATTTTCTAATGTTTAACCACAAATTCACTTAAAAGGCTTAGAAATAATAAATATTGGAAAAACATAAAGGTGGCCCAATGATAATGAAAGTGAGATGAATGTGGTGACATAGTAGTGAAATGAAGGTGAAATGGAAGTGATATAATGGACATAATAGTGAAAGTGTAATGGAAATGAATGACATTTTCAAGACTCAATAGAAACCATGGTCACTATCACGAAAAAAACAAAGGAACTGCCGACCAACTCGACAGTAGAGGGCAGGAACTAATAGAAAATGAAATGATGACAGACATAATCGTGGTCAGACCTGCGAAGGAAACTGTGCTACCCTGTCCACTGTGTACGCGCCGAAGCAGTGCCGCAGTTCTGTCATCAGGAACCCTAGGGTTCCGCCATCACTAGGGTTCGGAGCTCCTGGATCATTCTATTTTCATGTCTCCAACACCTCTAACATCATTACTGAAGAAGGATGCATTTTCTTGGACTCTATAGACAACTAAGTCCTTTAGACATCTTAAAGAGGCAGTGTGCCAAGCACCAGTCTTAGCTACGTTATACTTCACAAATTTTTTTATTGTAGAATGTGATGCCTCATTAAATGGAATTGGTGCTATTTTAATGCAAGAAGGAAGACCCAATGCTTTTGAAAGTCGTCCAATCAAAGGAAAATATTTACACAAACTTATTTATGAGAAGGAAATTTTAGAAATATTACATGCACTAAAGCAATGGCAATGTTACCTAACGGGAAGACACTTCACGGTAAAGACAAATCATGATAGCCTTCAATACTTTTTGGAACAAAGATTATCTTTAGAAGAAAAACAAAAATGGGTGACAAAGCTATTGGGTTATGACTTTGAAATCATCTACAAAAAGGGAAGAAAACTATTGTTGCAAATGTACTCTCAAGAAAGGATGAGGATGGAAGCATTTCTTTGTGCCATTTCTATTATCCAAGCAAGGGATGAATGACCGAAGCAAGGGATGAATGACCGAAGCAAGGGATGAATGAAAGAATGATGAAGAGGTGTGGACATTCATTTAAAAGTTGCAGTAAGATCCCAATACATTTGATACATTTAGCTAGAAAAAATGATTCATTATGGTGCAAATATCACTTACATTTTTGTAAGAATTCCCAATTCAAACAAAAGATTATTTTGGAATTGAGCACCTCTCCCTTAGGAGGACACTCAAGATTTTAAAAAACTTACCATAGGGTCAAGAAGGAATTTTTTGGGATGGATTTAAATCATATGTTCAAAAGTTTGTGGGAGAATGCTTGGTTTGCCAACAAAATAAAGTTGAGACAATTAAGACCCCGGGTTTGTTACAACCTTTATCCATTCCAAGCCAACGTTGGGAGGAGGTCTCAATTGATTTTATCACAAGTTTACCCAAGTTTGAAGGAAAGAGTGTCATCATGGTGGTAGTTGATAGAATTACCATGTATGCACACTTTTGTGCATTATCTTATCCTTTTAAAGCTAATACAGTTGCTATGAAATTTATGGAAACAATTCAAAAGCTTCATGGAAACCCAAGGACTATAGTAAGTGACAGAGATCCCATTTTCACTGGAAATTTTTGGATGGAATTATTTTCTTGTTCTTGTACTCAATTAGCTCATAGATAATCTTATCATCATCAATCGATTGATGGGAAAACTAAGATAGTGACCAAACGTTCGGAAGGATATCTCCGTTGATTTGTATCTGATAAAAAAACACAATGGGTAAAGTGGTTACCTCTAGCTGAATGGTGGTATAACACTTCCTTCCATAATGCAACAAAAATGACCCCATTTATGGCACTTTATGGATATTATACACCATCCATCACATCATATTTAAGAGAAAATTCTAAGATTGAAGTAGTGGAAGATCACATCGAGAATAAACAACAAGTTCTCCAACTCTTAAAGGATAACCTCACTTTGGTGCATAATTGAACGAAACAACAGGAAGATCAACATCACAGTGAAAGAAGTTTTGATGTAGGTGACTGGGTATTTTTATGGCTACAACCATAAAAACAAATGTCTCTCAAGCAAGCTAAGAAGGATAATAAATTATTACCCAAGTACTACAATCCTTACAAGGTGTTGCAAAATATTGGTACTATGGAAAAGTAGCCTGCATCTTCTCGAGTATACCCAGTTTTATATGTTTCATGCTTATAGAAGGTTATTAGTGACAAGATTCCCATTCAAATAGTGGTTCCAGAACTTGACGAAGACGGAAAAATCATATTTGAGCCTAAAGTAGCTACAACAATAAGAACTTGATAGCTACTAAATCCATCAATTTCAGAGTATCTCATTAAGTGGAAGAACTTACCCACTGAAGATTCCACATGGGAAGATGATAATTTTATATAAAAGCAGTCACGAAAATAAGAACTCGACAACTATGAAATCCATCAATTTCAGAGTATCTCATTAAGTGGAAGAACTTACCCACTGAAGATTCCACATGGGAGGATGATACTTTTATACAGAAGCATCAAGAATTACTCGAGTGTTGAAGACAACACTTTTTTGAAGGACAGGGGCATGTTAAGTACCTATAATACTAGTGTAGCCCCCTTATTTTTATTGTTACTGTAGCCCCCTTATTGTTATTGTTGTGCCCATGTAGCCCCCATATTATTATTATTGTGCCCCATAGAAGCCCACTATTGTATTGTTGTGCCCTTACATTATTATTTTTATGTAGGATTTGATTATATTGTGACCCCTTAGACTCCTATATATACAAAGGAGGTCTTGTCATTTGTATCATCCATGAATTGTTCATTTATGTAATGTAAAGGAGGTTTCCCCCTAGAAGAGGATAAATTTTAAGTCTTTGATCTATCTTTTTTGTTTTTTGGTTGCGTAACACCATGGCTATCCGGAAATGGAAATGCAAGGCTGAAAAACACTGTCACACCTAGAAAAAGCCATGCCAATGACAACAAGAGAACCAACAACACACATCCATGTACCATGCATGCCAAATTTGGCAAGGATATCACACATGCAATTCGATACATGCAAGTAATACCGCTGTAGCTGCTTGATCTTGCTCTTCCTTGCTTGATCTTTGCTTCCCTTTGCCTTCTTTGTCCTTCCTTTGCTTTCCTCGATCCAATGCTAGAGTGATCCAAGAATGTTGTATGTGTCCAAGACTAAGAGAGAGAGAGAGAGCTCCAAAAATGAACTGGGAAAAAGTACCAACTAATCCTTAGAAGCCTTTTTATTAATGAGGCCTCTATTTTATTCATTTTCCATTATTTTAATTCACTTTCCTCCTCACATGCAACCTATGACCTGTTAGTGTCAGTCTTTCCAGCCTTCCTCCAGTGATCAAATATGCTCTTACAAAGTGGTCTCAGAGTGTCAAGGTCAAATTTTGTCATTTCAGTGAGTCTTCAAGCAAAATTTGGTCACTAGGCATTAGGTCTAGGGTTTGCCCAAATGTCAGTCCATGTCACTATTCAGCTGATTCTATCATCATTCATATGGTTTTCATTATCATCTCAGTGTCTAATGAGTCATTTTACACCTGGTCCATGCTTCAGTTGCCACCCAGGCAAGGTCATTTCCCTCTCCTAGGGTTTTGAAGGCAATTTCTCTTGGATGGTCAAATCACCGGCAAAACTTGTTTCCTGATGTTCATACACCTTCCCCTATCCTTAAAGTACCTTATCAAACACTCCCCATCCCTTAGATCCGCCAAATTCCTCATTTTTGTACAAACCCTAGTTTCTAGCTACAACTTGGCAATTTTCTAGGTTGGGCCTGTGTTTTGCTCTTTTCGACCCCTTCCCCTCACTCAATCACTGAGATTCCACTTTCTCCTACTTCCTAACATCCCTCCACACTCCCACAAATTTCTCCAAGAATTTAGAAGACCCCTATCCCCTTCATCTCGCTCCATTTCGACAAAATTCCTTGCTTCACATATCGGGACAAGTCGCACTCAAATGATGTTCCAGAGCAATCAGAGATGAATTTTGCAAAACTAAGAGAGGTTTTTGTCCAAAACATGCCAAGGAAGAGAAACCTCCCTCAAGTTTTGCACAGGTGTCATGGTTTGAGAGAAATGTCAAGAATACCGTTGCCTCAGGAGAATCAAAGGCACCTCTGAAGTGACCTTGGGAAAATCAATTTTTCTCCTAGCTTGGTTGACCAAATGACTTGCTTGATGGGTAAAATGATAACTAGACACAAATATATTTTCAATGAGCTATCATGAGCTCAATTTGGGGTTGAGGAAGGTATTCAAAAGTTTACTGCAACAACACTCTTCCTTGAGGCAGCCTCATTGGGCACGTTTTGACCAGTCTTGGGAGATTTGATTTTTGACAGGTCAAAACAACTCCAAATTGAGAAATTCCACTTGGGATGGAAAGTAGACAGACCAAGATTTCCAATGAGCCATCTTGCACCTGATTTGGACCAGTGGAACCCACTCAAAAGTTGCTGCAAAGGGGCGCGACCATTTGAACAGGGGGTGCGACCATTCGAGCCAGCTTTGCCAGAATTGACCTTTTTTGTCAAAAAACACTGTTTTGACTATGGTTGACCATTTTTACTTGTAGATGATGGATAAATGTAATATTTTCATGGCACTTTGATAGATTTTATCTCTCTTTACCCTTCTAGAAGCTTCCTTGATGTAAAAAGTGAATAATTAATGCATGAATCAGTTAGCTAAGTAATAGAGGCAAGTTGTTGGACTGCCTATTATCTAGTGCTTAATTTAGAATTAGTTCAAACTGCCCCTAGGAAGCTGAGCTCGACCCCTAGAGGTGGGGAAAGGAGTTAGATGGTCTAGATGGTCTATATTATGCTCTCTCCTTCTCATTTTCATGGTTGGACTCTTGTGGGAGAAAGTTTTTATTGTGTATTGTACATCTATTTCTGCAATTTAAGGAAAGGAAGGCCAGGGTTTTGCAGACATCATTGTGGATTCTTGTGGATTGATGTGTTGATGGTGTGTTCTCTACATGTTCTTGTAAGTTTGTTTATGTATTTCCACATCTCTCTTTTGCTTCTAATTGGACAGATGAAGTGGTAAAGTTTGAATTCATGCTTTGACATGCTCAGCTTTTTAGTTTGTTCAATATTTATGTTTTCTACTGTCTAGAGAGGATTCAAAATGGTTGTTTTCCCTCTTTAGCTCCTCCTCTATCATCCTTGATCATCCATCTCAGATTAAGGCATCAGCGCCCACTCCTACCTTGCCCCAAAGATCCCCCTGCAAAAACTGTGCTCAATCCCCGCACCCTGAATTGCACTCCCTCCAATTGCCACCAAAAACCCCAAAAATCATTAAATCAACCCCCCTATCAATTTACTAGCCTAAAATCTTTATTCTTAATTGGTCAGCCTAATCATATTGAAAGATCTATCAAATCTGACCCGAGAGAGCCTTCTCATACCTCGTAGGGCTAGCTACGAGGTGAAATGGTTTGATGTAGCCTTGAGAGTTTGTCTATCTCAGCCTAGGTGAATTCCAAGCGCTAACATATTGGCGACCATACTGGGAAGAACATCTAATCCTTTGCTCATTGACGTGTTATTTCATAAGTCTTAAACGGAGCCTGAAGTTACGCCAGGTAGCCTTCGAAAACGCTCTTGTTTTACATCAGCGTTAGTAGATAAACGCTGCTTCAGTCAATCTCCGTGAGCTTGTGAACGTAGCGCTTCATTGACTCTTTACCCAGTACATGTATCAAGTTCAGATCTGATTGTTGATAGTGGACAACGATCAGACACTTGAAAGGCTGAATCATTCACTTGGCGACTCCTTTCACTGAAGAATCCAGCAACCTATGCTTCATGGTGACTTCACTGCAGGAAGATCAGTAGCTGTGAAATTTTCATGATGGACCAAATCACAAGAAGATATGCTCCCTTGAGCCGAGATCACATTCCAGGTTTTCCAAATAAAATTCCCAAGGTAGATTGGTCAAGGAATTTGCCTACATTTAAAGATGATGGTAAGAAGGATGTTGCTTTACATCTAGTTAGATTTCACATGCATATTCGCAAGTTGAAGGTGGATTTTCCTGAAGATTGCTTGATGAAGATATTCTTGGCCACTCTGGAAGGTAAAGCTCAATCATGGTATGAAGGTTTGCCGCCTGCTTGTATTTACTCTTTAAAGGATTTTCATGCTATGTTCATCGAAAGATATAAGGACTCTTATCCATCATTACATTTAGTTCAAGACTGTTGCAAACATGCTTATAGTTTTATTGAAAGCCTTGAAAAGTTATATGAAGATGATAATTTCATGGATGAAGAGATCATGGAGGCTATGTATGAAAATCCGTTTCAGCAGCACATAGAAATCTTAGAGGATACTTGTCAAGATCAGCAGGTTGAAAATGGCCATATGGATGTAATTGATGAAAGAGAAGAGCTTGTTTCAGATCTACCCACAGAAGACAGCAGCATGCAACCCATCAAAGAAAGCTCTACTGTTGAGATCATAGACAGAGTTTTGGATTCAGATGTTCATGAACAACAAGGTGAGATCTTTGTGCAAGTAAGTGATGAACCTCCATTCAATAACTCAGTAATAAATGATAGTTTGAATGCCTTGTCATATGAAGATAATTATTGTTTAAGCAAAAGAAACCAAAAGGCATTGTCTCCTTTGTCTGAAGAGGAGATAGATCAGCTTTTGAAAGGTCTTGTTACAGCCCAAGCTACAGCAGATTTGCAGTGCGCACACAGTCAGGAAAGTGTCGGGGAAACTTCTTCCTCTGTTGAAGAAGATGATTGTCTTGTAGATCAGCAAACAGAAGATGATATTCTGGCTGTCATATCATATGAAGATGACCTACCATATTGTCAGACTATAGAAGATCATAGCATACATGATTCCCTTTCAGATTCTTCATATGTCTCATGTGTTGAAATGTTATTTCAAGAGGAGATCTGCTCATCCATTTGTTCAGAGTTTTTTGAAGCCCATGAGCATACTTTCACCGAAGCACATGAGGAAGGCAGATCAGAAATTGAAGCAAAAGACACCTTGTTCTTTCAGCAGGAGGTGGTAGTGGCAAATCTTCATGTTTTTCAAGATCCAATGGCAGTCCTCTTGCAGTCAACAATGAAGGTGATTATTGCAGTATTCAGTGATGAAGGAGAATATGGTCAACTATGTTTTTGGATGCACAGTGATAGGTTTGTATTGTTGACCAGAAGATCTAATCAAGAGAATCAATCAAGAAGGCATCTGCTTGATTGGTTGCATTGGCATTTTGATATAGTTTGATGTATATTGTCTTGTAAGAAACACAGGTGGTTGTCATCATGATTTCAAATCTTGATGGACTGCTGCCCTTCCATAAGCTTTGTAAGTTCTTGTTTTAGTTAAGTAGGTCATGAGTCATTTGTGTTTGGTCTATTGAGTGAGTTTTTTCAAGTTATTTTAGTTTGTCATCGAGTCGGTTTCAGTCAGTTTTCAGTCAAGTTTTCAGTCAATAAATGAGTCAAAGTCTTGTGTTGTTTTCCGAAATAATGACTCCATTGCCCAATGAATAAGGCACTGGTCTGCTCTCCCAGAGGTCTGAGGTTCTTGGCACCTCCAAGGAGCTACCATCCCCATTGGAGCCAATGTTAGTGTCAGTCTTTCCAGCCTTCCTCCAGTGATCAAATATGCTCTTACAAAGTGGTCTCAGAGTGTCAAGGTCAAATTTTGTCATTTCAGTGAGTCTTCAAGCAAAATTTGGTCACTAGGCATTAGGTCTAGGGTTTGCCCAAATGTCAGTCCATGTCACTATTCAGCTGATTCTATCATCATTCATATGGTTTTCATTATCATCTCAGTGTCTAATGAGTCATTTTACACCTGGTCCATGCTTCAGTTGCCACCCAGGCAAGGTCATTTCCCTCTCCTAGGGTTTTGAAGGCAATTTCTCTTGGATGGTCAAATCACCGGCAAAACTTGTTTCCTGATGTTCATACACCTTCCCCTATCCTTAAAGTACCTTATCAAACACTCCCCATCCCTTAGATCCGCCAAATTCCTCATTTTTGTACAAACCCTAGTTTCTAGCTACAACTTGGCAATTTTCTAGGTTGGGCCTGTGTTTTGCTCTTTTCGACCCCTTCCCCTCACTCAATCACTGAGATTCCACTTTCTCCTACTTCCTAACATCCCTCCCCACTCCCACAAATTTCCCCAAGAATTTAGAAGACCCCTATCCCCTTCATCTCGCTCCATTTCGACAAAATTCCTTGCTTCACACATCGGGACAAGTCACACTCAAATGATGTTCCAGAGCAATCAGAGATGAATTTTGCAAAACTGAGAGAGGTTTTTGTCTAAAACATGCCAAGGAAGAGAAATATCCTTCACTTTTTTCACAGGTGTCATGGTTTGAGAGAAATGTCAAGAATACCGTTGCCTCAGGAGAATCAAAGGCACCTCTGAAGTGACCTTGGGAAAATCAAGTTTTCTTTTAGCTTGGTTGACCAAATGACTTGCTTGATGGGTAAAATGATAACTAGACACAAATATCTTTTCAATGAGCTATCATGAGGTCAATTTGGGGTTGAGGAAGGTATTCAAAAGTTGACTGCAACAACACTCTTCCTTGAGGTAGCCTCATTGGGCACGTTTTGACCAGTCTTGGGAGATTTGATTTTTGACAGGTCAAAACAACTCCAAATTGCGAAATTCCACTTGGGATGGAAAGTAGACAGACCAAGCTTTCCAATGAGCCATCTTGAACCTGATTTGGACCAGTGGAACCCACTCAACAGTTGCTGCAAAGGGGCGCGACCATTTGAACAGGGGGCGCGACCATTCGAGCCAGCTTTGCCAGAATTGACCTTTTTTGTCAAAAAACACTGTTTTGACTATGGTTGACCATTTTTACTTGTAGATGATGGATAAATGTAATATTTTCATGGCACTTTGATAGATTTTATCTCTCTTTACCCTTCTAGAAGCTTCCTTGATGTAAAAAGTGAATAATTAATGCATGAATCAGTTAGCTAAGTAATAGAGGCAAGTTGTTGGACTGCCTATTATCTAGTGCTTAATTTAGAATTAGTTCAAACTGCCCCTAGGAAGCTGAGCTCGACCCCTAGAGGTGGGGAAAGGAGTTAGATGGTCTAGATGGTCTATATTATGCTCTCTCCTTCTCATTTTCATGGTTGGACTCTTGTGGGAGAAAGTTTTTATTGTGTATTGTACATCTATTTCTGCAATTTAAGGAAAGGAAGGCCAGGGTTTTTCAGACATCATTGTGGATTCTTGTGGATTGATGTGTTGATGGTGTGTTCTCTACATGTTCTTGTAAGTTTGTTTATGTATTTCCACATCTCTCTTTTGCTTCTAATTGGACAGATGAAGTGGTAAAGTTTGAATTCATGCTTTGACATGCTCAGCTTTTTAGTTTGTTCAATATTTATGTTTTCTACTGTCTAGAGAGGATTCAAAATGGTTGTTTGCCCTCTTTAGCTCCTCCTCTATCATCCTTGATCATCCATCTCAGATTAAGGCATCAGCGCCCACTCCTACCTTGCCCCAAAGATCCCCCTGCAAAAACTGTGCTCAATCCCCGCACCCTGAATTGCACTCCCTCCAATTGCCACCAAAAACCCCAAAAATCATTAAATCAACCCCCCTATCAATTTACTAGCCTAAAATCTTTATTCTTAATTGGTCAGCCTAATCATATTGAAAGATCTATCAAATCTGACCCGAGAGAGCCTTCTCATACCTCGTAGGGCTAGCTACGAGGTGAAATGGTTTGATGTAGCCTTGAGAGTTTGTCTATCTCAGCCTAGGTGAATTCCAAGCGCTAACATGACCCATGACCTTCCTTTTCTCCCAATTTCCATTATTTTCATAAATAAAATTCCAATTAATGCCACTTTTACTTTCCAAAGCCTTCGCCAAATTCCTTTAGCATAATAGACCAAATGAACACTAGCTAGAATGTTTTTCCCAAAATTCAACTTGGAATATGTGTCCCTTGACCTTGGTTATTATTTTTCCTTTATTAAACTTATTACATGGAATTCTGACCAGGGTTGTTACAGAACCCTGCCCCTTCGGGGAACACCATCCTCAATGTTCATTGACACCTACAACAAACAAATCTTGTTGAAAAGAAAAAAAACATACTGACCATGGAGCTTTATAACTTAGCTCGTTGTAGTATTTACAATGATCAACCTGCTTAGAAGCAAACCAACACGACAAAATAACAACAAGAAAACCATAATGATATGAAACCCATACCGCTTATTGGAGCTTTATAACACAACTCAAGGCAGTATTTACATCCATATACATATGTACATATACCAAAACATCACACCAAAACATATACCAAAAACATTCGCTCAACCAGCAAATAGAGAAGGATACATAGGCCACATTTGACCCGCCATCTGACATGTAGCTTCATCAGGCCCAAAGTGCTTCCACTACACTTTAACCTGCTCGATTGCTTGGTTCCAGAGCATGAGCATGTTTCTCTGTAAAATGCACTAAGGTTCCTGTTGGAATTCTCCTTCTGGATCCACCTGCAATACATACCAGTCAATCACATGATCAACATCTTTAACATACTTCTTAAGCAATGACACACAAAAAACATCATGGAATTTCACTGTTGAAGAAAATGCAAGTCGATAGGCTACTGGTCCAATCCTTTCGAGAATATTGGAAGGTACACAAAACTGAGGTGCCAACTTGGCACATGATCCAATCCTCAAGGAGCTCTTCTTTGGCTTGATGCGCAAGTACACCTACTCCCCAACCTGAAACTTCTTAAAAATCTTGTTTCAATCTGTATAAATTTTCTGTCTATCTATGCTACCTTTATATTATTCTTGATTACCTGCATTTCCTATTCCATCTTTGTCAACATATCCGGTCCAATCAACACCTTGTTCGCTATATCATTCCAACTGATGGGAGTTTTACAACTCTGCCTGTAGAGTGCCTCAAACAAACTCACGCTTAGTGACTCATGATAACCATTATTATAAGTGAATTCAACCAATGGAAGGTACTCCTCCCACCTACTTTTCTGATGCATCACATTCATCCTCAACATGTCCTCGAATATCCCATTGACCCTCTTTATCTGTCCATCTGTCTCTGGATGATAAGTTGTTTTGAAGGCCAACTCTATCCCCATACTTGCAAATAACTCCTCCCAAAACTTGGAAGTGAACTTAACATCCCTTTTTGACACAATATTCTTTGGAAGACCATGCAACCTCACTAGATCTATGATGAATACCTGTGTCACATCACTGATTGAATACATAGATTTTACTAGAATGAAGTGCATTACCTTTGTCAACCTGTCTAGCACAACCATGATGGAATCATGCTGTCTAGATGTCCTCGAAAAATCTATGATTAAATCCATGGAGATAACCTCCCATTTCCACTATGGAATCAGAATCGATTGAAGCAACCCTCCGGGATGGTTACACTTTTCTTTCTCCTGCTGACAGTCTAAGAATCTAGCCACAAAATCTGACACTCTCTTCTTTAGATTCAGCCAATGATAAAAACTTCTTCACTGCTGTTAATGTCTTATGGTATCCTGGGTGACCCAAATGTAGTTTTGCATGAAACTCTCGCAAGATAGTCTTCTTGAGCTCACTGTCATTCGACACATAGATCATGTCCCTAAATCTGACCAAAACATTTGCTGTAAGACGACAGTCCACATCCTGACCACCTGTACCCTGTTGTAACTTGTGCATAAGCTCCATGTACCTATCATCTTGCTGTCATGCTTGTAAAATCTGATCTTGCTTACCTATGGAATGCATTTCTCAGCTCCTGGTACTATCAGGCAAGGTTTGAAGTCTGTAAAAGATGATATTGACAATCATCAGCTTAAAGGAGTCTATAAAATAGACTGTTCTTGTGGAAAAAGCTATATAGGTGAAACATGTCGCTCCCTCCAGACAAGGCTCAAAGAACATGGCACTGATATTAGGAATGGAAGATCTCGTACCTCAGCCTTGGCAGAGCACTCCTCAAAGACTAAGCACCATATCTGCATGGAAAACGCATCAATTATCGCAAGAGAAGAGCAACATCAGAAACGAAAGATCAGAGAAGCACTTGAAATTATTAAGCATCCTCATAATCTGAACAGAGACAATGGTATGGAGATTAGCGGAAGCTGGCTTCCCTTGATCAGGAAATTAAAAATCGCCAACCCATCCCCAGGTAAAGCATTCCATAGGTAAGTTATCCCTCTCCTATTCTATTATTATTGGTCCGCCCCTTTTTATTTTTATCATAAATAAAATTATTATCATTAAAATACTATAATATATTAATTTCTATATAGCTATTAATGAATATATTAATTATTATATTAATTAATTATAAATATTAATTATTTATAATTATTAATATGATTTAAATATATTAATTTAATTTATATAGAAATTAACATATTGCCTTAGTATTTTTATAAGAATTAATATATTATCCATATATTTTATAGAAACCCTTTTGAAATAATTTTTAATATAATAATTAACATTTTAATACTATAATATAATAATTTCTATATAACTATTAATTAATATATTAATTATTATATTAATCAATTATAAATATTTATTATTTATAATTGTTTTTTTTTGACATTAACGGTTAAGGATTTTATTTAAGGCGGCAAACTGCCTGCCGCTGGCGATTACATTTCAAAGAGGAGATAGTTCAGATCTGCGCCCTGCTGTTCATGACTGAAGGAGAGATATCATAGTTTTTCTGTCAAGCTATCGCCGAGAACAGTATTTAGCGCCACAGACGAATGGAGATGCAGCAGATGGTAGCTATACAGAAAGAGGAACAGAATGGGAAGAGAATGAAGATTCTGCAATTGTCATCGCATAAATTGATTCCCACCCTACTACAGAAGGGCAATTGAAAACGAAAATTCTCCTGCAGGGCAGTATGGAAGGCCCAACTCTGGAAAGGGGGATTACTACAAGACAATTCCAGCAGAAAACAATATGCCTGTATGCACAAAGAGCTCAATATCTGTGACTTCTCCTGGCCGACAGTGTGTTGATGGGGCGGACAGTCCCTCCAATCTTGGGACATGGAGTTCACCAGATGCCAGCAATCCTCACATTACTAGAGGCATAGAAGAGTCCGCTTAGCTGAGTGAAATGCCCGTCTGTGAGCTTGACTGAGGACACAGAATTCTTTGGACCATCCCTGAACCAGCTTGCAATCTGGCTTAAGAGGATCATCGGTGACTGAGCAGGTGGCTTGAAAGTCTTCATCGCACAGAATGCGATCTTTGAAACTACAGAACAGGAGCCTCCATAGTGGGATGAAGAGCTTTAAGGATGTTCAGATTTGGGCGGAACACATTGTGCTGGTGCTGGATAGCTTCAGGTCTGGAGCTGAGATGATTTTAGAGGAGAGTTGATAAGAGGTCTGTCTGTCCTGAATACAAGGCTTCTTACAGCTTTGAAACTTCCTTGTAGGAAGGGCCCGGGGGGCAGAGAACAGAGCATCGAAAACCTTTGGAACAGAACTAGCAAATCGAGCAGCTAGAACCTTATGGGATAGGACAGAAGGATTCCCTCGAGTTAACCACCAGAGCTCTTCTGTTGCAGAGGGAGCCAAGGTTGGCCTCCAAGTCTGCTTGAGAGTTGAGCCCCCTTAATATGTGAAAAAAGGAGATTTTCCTGAATTTTGGCAGAAGAAGTTGAATTTTTTTGATAACAGAGGCTAAATGGATCTGATGAGAAGTCTTATGAGAAGACATTGCCTGGATTATGATCCTAGAGTCTCCAAATACACAGAGAGAGAGGATGTTTTGATCAATTGCCAGGTTCAGCCCTTGCCACAATGCTAGAGCCTCTGCTCTATTGTTTGTTTCGCAGCCCAAGCCCCAGTGGAAACGCAATTCTGTTGCTCCTCCAGGTTTCAAGAGAATCCCTCCACTGCCTGCCGCCCCAGGGTTTCCTTTAGAAGCCCCGTCAAAGAACAAACAATAATCATCTAAGGATGATCTCCACTTTATAAACTCCTGTTCCTCCAACCTGATCTCCCAGTTGGCATGGATAGGAGCAGAAGGTGTGGGTCTTTCGTTCAGGTTCGGCACCAGCTCTCGGAGCCAATGCTCCTCTTCTTCAACTAACTTCATTTCATTCCTGGTAGTGGAGTTGGCCTCCAAAGCCTCGGCTAGCAGAGCTTTGATTTTAGAAGTTACCCGAGTAGGATTGCAGCTTTCTCCTCTGAAAATCCTATTATTTCTTTCCAACCACAGCTTCCAGCATATAAACTTAGGGATCCACATCCAGCTTATTTTGAGAAGGCTTTTTTTTTTTAGGCAAAAGGGAGATTGAGTGACCCAGGTTCGGAAAAGATTAGGTATGCTTTCTGGCAGAACAAATTTTGCTTGGTTTAACCTTAGAACACCCCTCCATACTACCTGAGCAAAGGGGCAGATTAGCAACAGATGATTTACATTTTCTTCAGCAGCCAAACAAAGTGGGCATCTGGAGGGGCCTTCCATCCCTCTTCTTCTCAAATTGTCTCTGGTGAGGACGCTATTGTGCGCAACTGTCCAGCTGAAAAAATCAATTTTGGGGAGAGAAGGGAAGTCCCATATAAATTTCCAAATAGCTGGGTTAGGAGGAGCATAAGGGACAGCCAGAATTCTTTTGTATCCTTCGGCAGCTGTGTAAGAGCCTGAGAGGGAGCCCCAGCCTCTTTTGTCTTTAGAGTTGGCCTTTGAAGGGGACTTGCCTTGAAGTAGATCCAGCAGAAGAGAAGCTTCCCCCTGCAACATTTGAGGGATCTCTCCCAAATTCCAACAGTCCCAGAGCCTATCAGATTCGTTCTTCCAGGTGGAAATGTCCCATAGGGTGTGCAAGTTGGAGGACTGAAGCCAAGCTCTGATGTTTTCCAGCCCCTCCACTTGAATCAAAGGTTGATCTCCCAGTATTGAATCTTCCCAGATTTTAATTTTCCTCCCATTACCTGGGATCCAGTAAAGATGCTTGCTGAAATGCTCCATAGCATGGCTGCATAGATTGAAGATTGGAGATCCTTTTAAGGTTCTTGGGGGCCTATCCAGACATCTCAAGCGTTGTCCTTGATAGTATTTCTTCCAGATGACTCTTTTGCTCCAACTAGATTTACCGGAAACTAAATTCCACAAGATCTTGGTTCCCAATGCGAGGTTTTGAGCAGCCAAATTACGAAGATTGAGGCCGCCTTCCAGAAGAGGTTTCTTGATGGTCTCCCAATTCACTAAATGGATCCTTCTGTCATTGTTGTTTCCACCTTCCCATAGGAATCTTCTCAACAAACTGTCCATTTTGCTGAGAAAGGATTTGGGGGCGAGGAGGACTGAGTTTTGGTAAAGCGGCATACTTATAAGGACTGACTTCATCAATATGACTTTTCCTGCATTATTCAGCCATGAGGCACCCCAAGCTTGGATTCTGTTCTTTAACTTATCGAGCAGCGGCATCCAATGGGCCATTTTGGGTTTGGCTTTGAAGATTGGGATCCCGAGATATTTAAAGGACTCCCAATTACGATTTCCATCCATTTCTAACAGCCTTGCAATGTCAGACAGCTCCTTAGTCGTGCAGTTCCAGCCATAGATTGAACATTTCCGATAGTTAATTTTGCTTCCTGAGGTCGATTTATAAATGTCCAGCTCCTTCTTGAAGGATCTGGCAGAGAGCAGGCTGGCTCCTCCAAGAAGCAAAGTGTCATCTGCAAACTGTGCATGGTTGATATCCTTCACCCTCTGAGTCGTTCTAAGGCCAGGGAGAATTTGAGTCTTCTGATTGTGATCAAGCTGGAAGCTGAAAACCGAGGCCTGAATAGCATAAAGGAGAGGAGACAAGGGACAACCCTGTCTGAGGCCTCTAGAGGCTTGGAAGAAGTCTGTTGAGCGACCATTGACCAGAGGAGCGATCCATGGCGAGGCAATACAGGCTTTCACCCATTTTATGAAGTCGGATGAGAAACCTAGATTCTTCATTACCATGAACAAAAAATCATGTCTTACCCTATCGAATGCATTGGCCAGATCGAGCTTTATAACCATACCTTTCTCCTTTCTTTGACAACTTGAGTGGACAGCTTCTTGCACCAGCACAATGTTATCCAATATCTTCCTTCCTTTTATGAATCCACCTTGATTTTCAGGGATGATGGCTGGCAAAATATTCTTTAACCTGTTGGCAATTATTTTGGAAACCAGCTTGTAGCTAGAGTTGCACAATGATATGGGCCTAAATCTGCTAAAGTCGGCAGCGCCTTTCTCCTTTGGGATCAATGCTAGAAATGCCGAATTGATGCCACCGCCCAGCTTTGCACAATTTTGGGATTTTCTGACCATTCTCAGTAAATCTATTTTGATTGTCGGCCAGCAGGCCAAGAAGAACCTGACAGTGAACCCATCAGGACCTGGGGCTTTATCAGGTTCCATAGAGTCCAGAATATGCTTAATTTCATCCAAACTGATCGGAGCAGTCAGCATGACGTTGTCCGAATCCTTAACGCTGTTGGGAATTAAATCCATTGGGTAGATCTGGGGATCTATAGGGTTTTCTTCAGGAGCCGAATAGAGATCTTTGAAGAAAGAGTAGGCTGCCCTCTTAATGTCATCAAAATCCTTTATAACTGTGTTTTGGTATTGTATCTCAGAGACTGTTTTGAATTGCTTTCTGGCTTCGGCTTGCTTGTGAAAGAAACTTGTGTTCCTATCTCCGGACTTTAACCATAAATTTCTAGATTTCTGTCTCCAGAACTCTTCCTCCTCCCTGCTGGATTTGTGAACCATTTTTTGCAGCTCGACTTCTTTTTGAAGTAGATTTTGAGTTAAAGGACTATTCTCCATTGCTGTTTGATGGGCAGCAAGAATGTTGAGAGATTCTTTCCTTTTGGCAGTAGGAGTTTCCAGTGTTTTTGCCCACTCCTTAAGACTTCTTTTTAAAACTCTACTTTTCTCTTCCCACACATAAAAAGGGGAACCATGGACAGGCCTATTCCAGGCGGCAGAAACAACATCTTGAAATCCTTCTTGCTGAATCCACAGAGGGCTGAATCTGAAAGGAATGGGGCTAAGGAAGGAAGAATGGACAAGGAATCTGTCCAAACGGGCAGCTATATGGTTTGGGGCTAATCTTTTGTTGGACCAGGTGAATTTGCCTGAAGTAGGCTTTATATCCTCCAGGTCCCAGCCCAACATAATATCTTCAACCCATTCTCTAGCAGGGTCCCTGACAATGGAGCCTCCCTTTTTCTCGTCCAGAGCAAGGGTAACATTCAGATCCCCTGCAATTATAATATTTCCTGGATTTTGATCTGAAAGAAAAGATTGAAGCGAGTTCCAACAAGATTTTTTTTCCCCTGGCAAAACGGGAGCATATAAATTAAACATACTTACTTGTTGACCAGAATCTTTATGACGGAGCTGAGTGAAAAGCCAGTGAGGACTACTTTTTTCTTGAATGAGATCATAGATGGAGCTGTTCCAGAAGGTGGCTATTCCACCAGAGGCTCCTTTTGCACTTACCGCTCTTCCTTGACCTTTTTGCCAAAATACTTTACTGGAATGGAGGAGAAGGGATTCCTCCAGCTTAGTCTCCTGGATGAGAAGGATTTCAGGCGAGTATATTCTCACTATGTCTTTGACGGCTTCTTCTTTCAGCCTGCTGCCTAATCCTCTACAGTTCCAGGAGACGTACTTCATTATTTACTGATTTGGGGGATTGCGGCTCCTTTTGGAACCTTGTTACTCTTGCGCCCAGATCTCGTATTCATCATTCCTTTGAGGGTTTTTTGAGAACCTTGGAGGACATCTAGATAAGTTTTTTCCTCCCGTTGTTTCTTCTTGGATTTCCGGCCCCTTGTCGATTTAATTGGAGTGACTTGCGAGTTATCTGTTTCAGAGTCTCTCTCCTCCGAATCCTCCTCATATTCGGAGGCAAGGCTGATATGCTCTTCATTTCCTTCTTTCCCCTGTTGACCATCATCAACTGGGAGGGCCGATGATTCGCCTTCATTATCTTTCACTTGCTTCGACTTGTTTCCAGTTTCCTCTTGTGTCTCCATGGTTTCCACCTGATCTCCTGAGGAGGATCCGTCTTTGAAATCAGCATTGGGCTTTGGATTAGATTGAGGTTTCCCCAACGATGCAGAGGTATTCTGCCCCGGGGGCTTTGGGACAGCCTTTCCCTTTTTAATTTCTTTCCATCCTTCCTCTTCAACCGTGGTCCCTGCTGAAGCTTTTGGGCAATCACGCTGGAAATGACCGTGCTCGTGACAGGTTCGGCATTTGAACGGCAACTGCTCATAGTCCAGCTTCTGATAATGCTGCCATTCTCCTACTGAAAGCTTGACCGCTTCGGGCAGACCGGCTTCCAGGTCGACTTCCACGCAGATTCTGGCGCATGTGTATTGGCCCTTATGGTCAGCTTTATCAATGAAACGACCCAGCCCATTTCCGATCTTCTGCAGGGATTGATAGCTCCAGCAGTGTATCGGGAGGTTAGGAAGGCGAACCCAGACCGGCGCCTCTTTAGGGACATCTACCGAGGGGTCGAAGTCAGGGCTCCATTTATTCAGGTACAGACCTTGATTTCCCATAAAATACGGCCCGTTTCTGAACACCAAATCCCGATCTTCTTTGGTTGTAAACTCAAAAATGAAGTAGCCTCGTCCCACAGCGTAGCAGATCACATTATTTTTTAGCTGAGGTCTCCAGTTCCTCTGAATCCATTCGTCCGTGATTTTTGTGGATGGCCAGCGGCCCATAAACTGCCCTACCAGGCCTCTATCCGCCAGAGCCAGGGCGATTTTGATCGGTTGTTCCTCTGGGAGATCAATCTCAGGGATCTCTTCCAGTTTCTTAATGAACTTCGGCGCCTCTGTTGATTTGCGTTTCTTCCCTTGCTGTTTTAACAGTCTACTAAACGCTTCAGTTGAAGAGATTGGAGGGGTGGGAGCGGCCTCCCCGCCCCCTGGACCGCTCATGGCTGCGTTCAATGGCGGCTGATGCTTTGGTGCGGTTCCGCTGTGCAGAGCTGCGCGCGGCTAGGGTAATGTTTTTTTTATAATTGTTAATATGAATTAGTTTAATATATTAATTTAATTTATATAGAAATTAATATATTTTAGTTCAATTAACTAATTTTAGTATTAGTTCTAGTCCCTAATTTAATCATTAGGTTATGAGCTAAGATATTTCCTCTTCAATTTTTTTTAATAATATTAATAAAAATAAAAGTAATTTATTAAAATAAAAATAAAATTAAATTAAGATTCTAGCCGACAGTGTGTTGTTCCTTAAAAAATTTATCCTCATTAGTATTTATTCTGCCTAATTTGCTCTTCTTTTATCATCATTCTTTAATCCTGATGATGGATCCCATTTGGGATTTGAAACGTTGGTATAAAAATGTTCATACTGTGGATTCTCCAGTCATTGATTCAAAAAAAAAATAAAAAATCTGATCTTGTAAATCTATCCCATAGGAACTCATAACTGCAATATGATTTACCTATATCCTCTTGCTAAGAGCACCTGCAACCTTTTTCTCTTTCCCCTTAATGTACCTAATCTCAAATTCGAACTCACTGATTGAGGCCAACCATCTAGCTTGCTTGGAATTTAGATTCGGTTGGTCAAACAAGTATTTCAATCGACTATGATCGCTCAACAATATAAACCTCATACCAAGAATATAGTGTCTCCACATATTCAATGCATGGATGATCACTCCTAACTCAAGATCATGTGTCGGATAATTTTTCTCATGCTCATTCAGTTTCCGTGACTCATAGCATAATATCTGTCCTTCCTGCATTAAGATGCCACCAAGTCCTCTCTCTCAAGCATCTATATATACCACAAAATCTTTAGAATTGGAGAATTTGTCAAAAAATGCTTCAATTGCTCAAAAATTGCTACACATTCCTCTGTCCATTCAAATTTATTTCCTTTTCACTACAATTATGTCATAGGATATGAAATCAGTGAGAAGTTCCTAATGAACCTCCTGTAGTAACTCGCTAACCCCATAAATGACACCCCATCCACATTCCTAGGAGCTTCCCATTCCATGATAGATCTTATCTTTTCTAGATCCACTACTATGCCTTCCTTGGAGACAACATGTCCTAAGTAATGTACCTATGTCTGAAAGAAATTGCATTTACTAAGCTTACCATACATAGGATGCTCTCTCAACAATCTCAATACTGCTGCTAAGTTCTCGACATGCTCTTCCTCATTCTTAGAATATATCAAGATGTCATCAATGAATATAATAACAAACTTGTCCAGATAAGGACACAACACGCTATTCATCAAGCACATAAAAGTAGTTGGAGCATTAGTCAAGCCAAATGGAACTACAACAAGCTCATAATGCCCATACATAGTCTGAAAAAATGTCTTGTAAATGTCCTCTTCTTTAATGCATACTTGATGGTATCCTGATTTCAAGTCAATCTTTGAGAACACTACTGCTCCGTTCAACTGATCGAATAATGTTGAAAATAATACTGAGAGGGGGGGGGGTGAATCAGTATTATCAAATTCTTTTTCAACTTATATAAAGATTAGCATATCTGACTAATGAAACTTGTGTCTACCTTCGCGACTTATAATTTAATTTATTCTTCAGATATTGATTATTAATCTGTGTGTCAGAACCATATAACAGTAAGCAAGAACAGAAAAGGAGAGCAGACAATCACACAAAGGAACACAAGATATAAGGTGGAAACCTAATGTGGGTGAAAACCACTTGCTGCAATATGTCTCTATCTTCTTTCAATTAGAAACTTCCTTTTACAATGATTCTGTACTGGTGCAGTCTTATACCAGCACGCAGGCTTCAACCTGCAGAAGGCTACAACCTTCTCTCGTTCTCCAGACTCTTCTGGAAGGGAGCTACAACCCCCTTAGCTCTTGCACTAGCTGAGGTACTTGTACGTAGGTGCTGACCTATAGAGGACTTCTCTTTTCTTCCAAGGACCACGTTTCATAAATTTTCAAACTGGATCCATGAATATCAATCAAACATCAAATAGATCTGCAATCAACCAACTTCCTTGTACAAATACTGAATCAATAACTTCTCAGAACACAGTACCAGTAACCAGACACCAAGTTAGACCCTTGAACACTGCAGAAATAGATAAAAGCAGCTAAAATATATTTCAAGGAAAAAGTCCGCAACTTCACCAATAGAAACCTGCGTACGTCCGCAGTATTCCCTTCTTTACCCTACGGGTATCCGCACCTCCTCTGTGTCAAACCTGCGGTATCCGCACCTGTGCTTTACCGGGGCTGCGGGTATCCACACCTCTTCTATGTTGAACCTGCGGGTATCTGCACCTGCGTTGTGCCGAGCCTATGGGTATCTGTGCCTGCGATGTGTCGAGCCTCCGGGTATCCGCACCTGCGCTGAGTTGGGCCTGCGGGTATAGAAATTTATCAGACTTCGATTATACCCCAGATTATTAGATTTATAGATCTGATCACGCGCCAAAGAGATCTCGACCCCTCAGTAGATTCGTCTTGTAATGCTCAGATTTCTCCTTGATTTTGGTCCAGCTCACCAACCGATCACAAATATTTCAGATCTTGCTCATCTGAAGATATTCAACACATTAGTTGCCCAAGTCAAATGATCTCCTTTCGTTTTTATATTCTAGGCCTTACTCAAAACCATGGTCCAAAACCATAGAGATCCAATACTAGGGACCCAAAACCTGGGTTCAATATTTTAGATGCAAAACCACGGACCAAAACCATAGGATCAAAAATGTCGGACTAAATACCATGGACCAACCATAAGATTTCCCACGTGCGCACTTTTCTCTGCATGAAAGTGCATGTACTTTACGTCCGCACTTTTTGATCGGAGAACCTGCGTACATGTCCGCAACTTTTGTTCGACGCACCTGCGTACATCCACGGCTTCGTGAACAGGAACCTGCGGGTATCTCATTTTCTACTATTTTGAGAGCCTGAACTTGTGATCTGCTATTTGAGCGAGTTGCCATCAAGGACAACACTTATGCCATCAAGCCAAACCTGTGTCATAATGCCAACAATCTCCCCCTTTGGACTTGATGGCAACCCAAAGTCAATCAATGTCTTTTCTCCCCCTTTGAAATCAAGGGCAAAGGGTTATGCTCCCCTTGAGTACATGCTAAAATCTCTGCTCTGCTATGTTGTCCAAGCTCCCCTTGACATATAGGCAAGATCTGCAAGAAGATGTTCTACAAAAGAAATATGACTTTATACATCATAATTGACCTTCCTATCACCAAAGACTCATACATACGACTCCAAAATAAGTGGGGATACATGATATAATAGGCATATGACATTATCCATCCCAGGCATAGTGGGGCAACCAAGATAGGCCGTTACATGACCTTGACAAAAGAAAGATAGAGACAAAATATCAACAAAATCTGTTAAGCACTATTAAGATCAATATTCATGTTCTCCTTTTGTACTTTCTCCTCCTGAAATCAAGACAACCGAAGAATTGAACCAAGATCTTCTATGATAATGCCAACAATGCATTATTATAAGAATATATGCTCCCCCTGAACCTGTGCCAGATTGTCTCTGACAGACCCATATCAGACTCTTCATCCTTGCTCTTCTTCAAGTCGACTGTACCCACATAAACCAGCAAATGTACGCGTATACCCCATATGAAACTTGCGTACAACCAACAATCTCTGAAACAAACAAGATTCAACAACAAGGTGGTGCACCAACTACCCCCAGCTTTTGTCTGAGGTATTCAAAGGTCTCCCTGGGTAGTGGTTTGGTGAGAATATCAACAACTTGTTTCTTAGAGGGAACATACTCCAATTTGAACTTTTGTTCAAGCACTTGTTCCCTGAGAAAATGATACTTGATTGGTATGTGCTTAGTCTTAGAATGCATGACAGGATTCTTTGAAATACTGATTGCACTTGTATTATCATAGAAGATGGAGATAGGTGGAGTACAAGTGATTTGCATGTCTTGCAATGTTTGCATCATCCAAAGGAGTTGTGTGCAACAAGATGCAACAGCTACATATTCTGCTTCTGCTGTAGATAATGCAATAGAGCTTTGTTTCTTGCTGAACCAAGATACTAATCTAGGACCCATGAAGAAAGCACCACCACTAGTGCTTTTCCTGTCATCCATGCTTCCTGCCCAATCTGCATCTGTGTATGCATGAAGTGTGAGATCTATACCTCTAGGATACCATAAGCCATAGTTTTGAGTTCCTTGAAGATACTTGAAGATTCTCTTAACTGCTTGAAGATGAGTTTCCTTTGGATTTTCCTGAAACCTTCCAACTATTCCCACTGCATACATAATGTCTAGTGTAGAGCTATAAAAAGGGTCTCTTTCACCTCTAATTACCTCAGATTAATATGTCAATCCAGGAGCGTTTTTTTTATTTCAAAGAGTGTCTCAGTCTGAGGCTATCATTTGTCAGAGTAATGCTAGTAGTACAGCGTTTAAAAATACAAGAGTAAACGGATGCTTGTCTATATCTAAGTTACTTCAAAGGAATAAATCACACACTCAGAAAACTAGGCAACTTATCAGTCAAGGGTTCAGCAGCGATAACCCATCCCTTTGGAAACTGATGGAAAGGAAATTAGAGCATGGACCACGGGTCTGGGAGCTAGACAGTAAATTCCAAGGCTCACTACAGCCATAGATCATCTCTCACACCAAAACAACAAATGCGAGTAAATGGAACGACAGATAGCAAAATGGAATAGCAAATAAGAAATCGAACAACAAATCTGGAATGGAACAACAATGCTAAAATAGAACATCAATTTTGAAATGGAACAACAATCAAACAATTAAGTCTTGTGAGCAGTAATCAGACTTAATCTACTAACTCAGATGCACTCATTGTAATCAAACAACAATCTTTCATTCTTAAGGCAAATCAAGCAGCACACATTAATAGAACAACACTAATTACTGATAAGGAAATCATATACACGCACAACACGCTTGAAGAGTAATCTGATTTAGCATCAATCTTAATTAACAGGAATACGACTGCGTTTCAAAATAGAACAACATTACTTCTGAATCCAACAATCGTAAAGAACACAACTCTCAGATGAATTCTATGACATGAATGTACAGCACAAAAGCTCTGTAACAAAATAGTAACAATATTCGGTCAAGACTAATAATATTCAATCAACTCTGAAAGGATCAGTAATATAATGCAGAGTCAATACAACAATTCTGTCTGTAAAAACCTTAATGAATTAATCTTAACAGAGCATATGATGTCAACATATAAAGCATATCAGATTACCAAATAACGACGATAAGCAAACCACACAAAAATCAAATCGTAGTGATACAGAAGCAAGTGTCCTCCGGGGCCGGGCCCTTAGCCTCCATGGGTACACCGCTTTAAGTTAATCCAGGCGCAGAAATGAGATAATCACCAAGTTTATATTAATGCATAAAACGAAAGTACAATGAACCAGTTCTCAACGAGACTTGATGATCAAAGTTTGATCTTTAACAAAAAGTTACATAAAAGCATAATCCCCAAAGCTAACAGTGTTGTTCCTTTATATAAGGGTAACGACGGAGATGTCTAAGTAGCAAGATAGATAAAGCAGCGATCCCTCAAGATCAAAGATCCTGAGGGATTCGCTAAACTGTTAATCCTTAATCATTTCTTTTCTCCTCCACCGAGCTGGTGTCTTCTACTCATTTTCCAGGCGCTTTGATCTGCTTAGCCTCGTTTGCACTCGGTCCCCCGTCAAAGGGAGAACAGTTACCCTGTTCTTGTCTTTTTCTTTGGAACAACAACTCCTCGTTTTCACCCTTTCCTGCACAGAAAAATAACAATTATCAGCGGTTAAGTCTTGCATATGAATTCTCACATGTTTTGTTATAATTCTTTATTGTTTTCCAAGCTCATGATGCAAAAAGGTTTACAAATTCTATTGAAAAGCCACTGAAATTACCATCAAAAGCATACCCTTTTAGTACTCCACACACCCCCCTACTTACCCTGTTTCATGCCCTCATGAAAACGTTGTAGTTGACATGCAAGGCAGTGAGAGAATAGGCTGGAGAAGGAATCTCATGCGGAGGCCTACAGCCGTGGTGAGTGACTAGGTAGTCAAAGAACTGGCCTGTTTGACCCTCAGGCATCTCATACAGGGCTTGATATCCGGGTGCAGGGTGCCAAATAATTGGACTACAGAATCTATATCCTAACCAGGATGGCCCTGCTCTCAAAATGCTTTCGCCATAGAGGTTCAAACGGTTGGCAGCTAATTCAAAATTCTCATACTTAAACGGTTCCCTGAGCTGGATGTTTGGATTAGAGATTCGGTACCGAAATTTGGCTGCATCAATGGCGAGGTCTTTGATAGAAAGAAAATATTCTAAACTTTGTCGAATGAGTGCCTCATGCATGGGTCCTAATGTTTCAATGACACCCGGAGTCCTCATGAGGTTTCTATGTGCTTTCCACAACTGCACTGGGTTCCTAGGCTTAGCCCTTACCCACAAATCTAGGCCATTTTCCTGCCTCTGGAAAGTATTATAGGCTTTGAGCCATTTAATCTGATTAACCCTGAATGAGATGAATGCTTGAAATTGGATGTCTCCAACAAAAGGGCCAGGGTTCAGCTCAGTCTCCTGATCTAGCATGAGGTTATGCAAATAGAATTCACACAGCAATCTCTGGACCTTCACCCCATAATGTTTACAACAGTCTATAAAGTCATTGACAGTGTTAATTTGTATAGGGGCGCCTGCTTTAACAACTTTTATTTTTAATTGTAAATACCGTTCCAGTAAAAACAGAGCATATTTTTTGGCAGGGGCCCTACATGCTAAAACGCCATTGTATAAAGAAAAAAAGGTATCCATCAGCTTGATAACAGTATCTAGCCTACGAGTTACCTTTGCAACTTTTTCTTGTTCCTTTCGCCAACCTTCAAAGGCCTAGCTTTCGGATTGATTAACGTTCCTTAGTTGCTGTTGTAGTTCTTCATACTTCCCCCGAGGGACCATTTTCTCTCTAAGCTTTTCTGCTTCTTGCTGAGCCTGTTTCAACCCCTTGCGCAAGGTTATTGTCTTTGGATCTCTTCTCCATGCAGCAGTGGAGGCCGAGATTTTTACCTGAACTTTCTTATTGCGTTGTTTCGAGTTCAGAACCCTTATCACCCCTGAGGGTGGTGCCTCCGTCTGAATTTTCTTGTTATCCGTTTCTTTTTTAACATGAATATCAGTTTGCTGCTGTTCCTTTTCAAATGGAACAACAGTCTGTTCTTTAGCATCATTTGGAACATGATCCAGGTGGATATTGGTGGCCACCTGCCAAGTCCACCTGGACCCCCACCATTGTCTTTCTCAGCATTTTCAGTTTCCTTAATTGTAGCACAACTTACTATTTTTAGCAGTTTTTCGGGTCCTGAACTTCCGGAGCCGTTTTGAGGCCCTAAACGACGTTTTTTGGGAAATCTGGGGGCAACATGGGTCCATGGACCGATGTTGCCCTTCCCAAAGTGGTAGTGCTCGGATAGATCTTTCTAACGAGCTATTGTACGCGTCAAACGGAGATCGTATGCCAAAGTTACGACCCCGAGAAGTTGATGTACCAATTTACCCAAACGGGGCCCACAGTTTGGCGTTTCATCTCCTAGGGTTAGGTTTTGGAATTTTAAGGGTTGTCCATTGTTTCTCAACAATAAATAGGCCTTCGAGCCTCATTGTAACATAGTTCAGAGGCATGTAGCCATCACATCTCTTCTCAGAGATAAGCTACCATCGCCCTAGCTAGTTTATTGCCATTTCTGTTTGTAAGCATATTTCAGTATTTTCCATTAATGAAATGAAGTATTATTTCCGCTGCATCTTTGTGTATATGGTTATCTCTGTAATTTGTTGCGTTCCTGTTTAAATCCGGATCAGTGGTATCAGGGCGGTCTGCTTTTTCTCTGTTTTTCTTTGCATGTCCCCAACAAGGTCGGGATATAAGGAGTTAGGGCTTGAACTGGTTGAACCTTTGCAAGACCAGCCTCGCAAATCCCGACGGCCTCCCATGGCGGACGAGAAGAAAGACGAGGGGGCAGGAGATCCCATCAAAATCTTGCTCGAAGAAGCGCTCGAGCGACAACGGAACGCGATGATGGACAGCTTTGCGCAGATCCTTCAGCGGCTACCCAGAAGCGGCGCATCGGCTTCCAGTAGCTCCTCTGGAAACGCCACACCCTTTAAGGTACAAGTTAATTTTGAAATCCCCATATTCGAGGGTCAGATAGACGCCGATGCCGTAGATAAATGGTTAAATCTACTACAGGGTTATTTTTCTGTTCATGAATTTTCGAGTCGGGAAAAGATTGTTTTTGCTCTTCTCAAAGCAGCCCCCCACATCAAGGACTGGTGGGAAACCTACTGCGAGCAGAAGGATGAAAGTACTGGCTCACTATTTTCAGCCGCACCCACCTGGGATTCGTTCCGGGATGCCATCAAGGAGCAGTACTACCCTGTCGGAAGCTATGAGGATGAATACATAAAGTGGACCACGCTGCGGCAGGGAAGGGACCAAGACGTGCCGGAGTTCACCAATCTTTTCCATACCCTTCGCACAAAGTTGGGTATCAAGGATTCGGAGCAACATTTGATACTCAAATACCGTGGCTGCCTGCAAAAGTACATCCAGGAAGAAATACAGTTCTTAAACATCCCCTCGCTCGGCGCAGCATACCGGTATGCCGTCAAGGTCGAGCAGAAGTTTAAACAAAAGAAGCGAGACTTTGGATCTGCGAATCCAAAGCAGGGGAAAGGTGCACCTAAACCACAGAACAAAGGACAAAGCCAAGGCGGGACAGCCCAAGACAACCAGCCAAAGCTGCAAGCAAAGAGCAACGCCGCGAAGCCGAGAAAGGACACTGGAAAATGGTGCGAGTTCCATAAGAGCTCCACTCACAACACAAGTGAGTGTCGGGCCAAGCAGTCACTGGTGGCTGAGCTAAAGGTTTCAGAATCAGATGCATGTTCCGACTCTGAGTCAGAACCCGATAAGGGGTTTGAAAAAGGGAAGCAGATCATTGATGCGGATCCCAGCGCCACTGTTGCTACCGCAAAGATCCAGAAAAATGAACCCGAAGATCCAGAGGAGGAGGAGCGTCTCTTCCACTCCCAGATGTGGGTAAAGGGCTCCCCGATACAGTTCATTGTTGATAGCGGGAGTCAAAAGAACCTCATTTCGGCAGAGGTCGTGAAGCGGTTGGGCTTACCGACCACAGCACATCCACAACCATACACCATTGGGTGGCTTCACCAAGGGCGAGATCTTCGCATGAGCCAGCAGTGTCGCCTTCCATACAACATCAAGCCCTTCACGGATGAGGTATTGTGTGACATTGCTCCCCTTGAAGTTTGTGATGTATTACTAGGACAACCATACTTGTGGAAGCGACATGCTGTGTATGAATCAAGGCCCCGTGCTGTTATTATTACATTGGGAAATAAGTTGTTCAGGATACCAGAGGTAGCACCACCTTCCGCCATCTCTTTGATTACTGCAAAAAAATGCAGTAAGATCATTTCCAAAACCAGGAAATTTGTTTTCCTGATGATACGCCCTCAAGGGAAGAAGAAGACAGTGGCCGCGGCCTCCAAATGGGGTTCCTCTGCACGGCAGCTACAGATGGACAAGATTGTGGAGGAGTACGAAGACATCTTCACCTCCCCGGCAGGGGTTCCTCTGCACTGTCAAGTCAAGCACTCCATCGATCTGACCCCAGGTGCGCCGCTACCCAATGGACCAATTTATCGGCGCTCCGTTCTGGAGAACAATGAAATCAAGAGACAGATTCAAGAGCTCCTGTAGAAAGGTCACATTCGTCCGAGTTCTTCGCCCTGTGGGAGCCCGATAGTGTTGGTACAGAAGAAGGATGGGACGCGGAGACTCTGTATTGACTATCGGGCGCTGAACAAGATCACTGTCCGTAATAGGTACCCGATCCCGCGGATTGATGACCTCCTAGACCAACTAAAGGGGGAGAAATATTTCAGCAAGATCGATCTGAAGTCAGGATATCACCAGGTACCAATTGAACCCTCAGATGTGTGGAAGACTGCCTTCAAATCTAAGGAGGGCCTCTTCGAATGGTTGGTCATGCCTTTCGGATTGACGAATGCTCCTGCAACCTTTATGAGGCTAATGGATGACATCTTGCGGCCATTCACCAACTCCTTTGTAGTAGTATACTTGGATGACATTCTGATCTTCAGCCAGAGTTGGGAAGAGCACCTCCACCACATCCGACAGGTTCTCCAAACACTGCGGCAACACAAGCTATGTGCCAATTTGGAGAAATGCACTTTTGGCATGACCGAGGTTCAGTATCTGGGATACATCATTGATGAACAGGGGGTGCATGTCGATCCAGCCAAGGTCCAAGTCATTCGGGATTGGCCCTCTCCAACCACTCTAACAGAGCTCCGCAGCTTTCTAGGTCTTGCCAACTTCTACCGTAGGTTTGTGTTGGGATTTTCTCATATTTCTTGGCCCTTGAGTCAAGTCACCAAGGGCGGGGCGAAAGCAAAATTCTTTTGGTCTGAATCTCAACAGAAGTCATTCAGGGAGTTGAAGGATCGCCTCTGCACGACACCAGTGCTCGCGTTACCAGATTTACAACAACCATTTGAGGTCGAGACAGATGCCTCTGACTATGCTATTGGGGCAGTCCTTACTCAACATGGACATCCAGTGGCATATCACAGTGAAACACTTTCAGACACAGTCCGGAAGTACCCCACTTATGATAAAGAGATGTATTCCATTGTACAGGCCTGCCGACAATGGAAGCATTACATTTTGGGGAAGGAAACGGTCATCCACACAGACCACCGACCTCTGCAGTTCATACAGACCCAAGGGAAATTGCAGAATGATCGCCATCAGAAGTGGTCTACATACCTGCAACAGTTTCACTTGAATATCAAGTATAAAAAGGGCAGCACCAATAATGTTGCAGATTGCCTCACTCGACCACCGATCATGGCGCTAACCACCGTGCTCAACTCTTGCGGGCACGAGACTTCTGATTGGCCACTTCTCTACAAAAGCGACCCAGAATTCGGCCACACATACCAGACACTCTTGGAGGGTCGGCAGGTTGCAGATTTTCACCTCCAGGATGCCCTATTATGCCACCTCGGTCACCTCTGTGTTCCTTCAAGCGAGCGTGCCAAGATGATTTGGGAAGCACACTACAGTCGGGCTGCTGGGCATTTCGGGGTCGAGAAAACAGTGGCAGTACTGCAAAACTATTTCTATTGGCCGAATCTTCGACAGGATGTTGGGAAGTACATCCGATCATGTACTGCCTATGCCATTGCCAAACCGACCATTAAGAAGCAAGGCCTCTATACCCCGTTGCCTACCCCTAGTCGACCTTGGGAATCCATCTCCATGGATTACATGTCAGGCCTTCCTTCCACTAAGCATGGAAATGACTGTGTTTTTGTGGTCGTCGACAGGTTCTCAAAGATGGCCATTATGATGGCCTGCAAGAAGAATATCACAGCAGAAGCCACTGCTAAACTCTTCTTTGAACGAGTGTGGGTGCACTTTGGGATCCCACAGTCTATCATCTCAGATCGGGACAGTCGGTTTCTAAGCACCTTTTGGTCCAGTCTCTGGTCAATGCTGGACACCAAACTCACGAAGTCCACAGCCTTCCATCCTCAAACTGATGGCCAGACGGAGGTTGTCAATAGGATGATTGTGCACATTCTGCGCATGTATAACTCAAAGCATCCACACACATGGGACGAGAGCCTCCCCTACATTCAGCACAGCTACAACCGAGCTCTTCACAGCTCCACTGGCCATAGCCCTTTTCAGGTGGGTTTGGGATTCCAGCCACTATGCCCCATTGATGTGGCCATGCCACTTGCAGCTACTCACATGAATTCAGCTCATGTCCAGTCCGAAACAGATAAGGCCACCAGCTTCATTGAGCGAATCCAACATATTCGCCAGTAGGTCCATGACATTCTTGAGAAATCAAATGCCAAGTACAAGCAGCGACATGATCAACATCTGGTGCCACACAAGTTTCAGGTGGGCGACAAAGTCTGGTTGCATTTGCAAAAGGAACGCCTTACTGGAGCCTATCGGAAATTGAGACCACTCCGATATGGTCCGTACACCATTACTAAGGCTATGGGAGACAATGCATTTGAGCTCAACATTCCCCCATTCCTTGGCCTGCACCCAGTATTTAATGTGGACCGCCTTCGGCCATACTTTCCACCATTGCTAGACACATCCGACATTGCAGAACAGCTCAAACCCACAGAATTAAATCCAGATTGCATGGAACAAGCTGCAACTGATCGGATCATGGACACACAGATCAAGAACACTCGCCAACAGAATATCCAACTGTATCGAGTTGTCAAAGCGGGCCAACTCCTTCAGCAGGGCAAGTGGCTCACCAGGGAACAAGTTCAGCAGAAGTTTCCTCATCTCATGGAGGAGCTCAACGCAATGGGGACCATTGCTTCCTAAGGGGGGAGGAATGATCCAGGTGGATATTGGTGGCCACCTGCCAAGTCCACCTGGACCCCCACCATTGTCTTTCTCAGCATTTTCAGTTTCCTTAATTGTAGCACAACTTACTATTTTTAGCAGTTTTTCGGGTCCTGAACTTCCGGAGCCGTTTTGAGGCCCTAAACAACGTTTTTTGGGAAATCTGGGGGCAACATGGGTCCATGGACCGATGTTGCCCTCCCCAAAGTGGTAGTGCTCGGATAGATCTTTCTAACGAGCTATTGTACGCGTCAAACGGAGATCGTATGCCAAAGTTACGACCCCGGGAAGTTGATGTACCAATTTACCCAAACGGGGCCCACAGTTTGGCGTTTCATCTCCTAGGGTTAGGTTTTGGAATTTTAAGGGTTGTCCATTGTTTCTCAACAATAAATAGGCCTTCGAGCCTCATTGTAACATAGTTCAGAGGCATGTAGCCATCACATCTCTTCTCAGAGATAAGCTACCATCGCCCTAGCTAGTTTATTGCCATTTCTGTTTGTAAGCATATTTCAGTATTTTCCATTAATGAAATGAAGTATTATTTCCGCTGCATCTTTGTGTATATGGTTATCTCTGTAATTTGTTGCGTTCCTGTTTAAATCCGGATCAGAACAGCAGCTAGATTTTCAGCAGGGTTTTGAACAACAGGGTGATTGTTGGTCCTCCGCCTTTTTGCCTTGCGGAGTTTTACTGCAGTGGCCACCTTTTTCTTCCCTGCGGTCTTCCTTATCCTCTACCTTGCTTTCAGGATCCTGATCTGCTGGTGGAGCTAGGCTATTATGCTCAATAATCTCTGCTGTTCCTTTCGCAATTCCCTAATTTCCAGCGTTTCATTAGAAGGAACAACAGGCTGTTTGCTGCGGTTTGGACCGTGACTAGTCCCTGGATCTTTCTCCTGGGGTGTTTCTTCGCTGCTCTGCTCTGGCTGTTCTGGGGTAGGTACCTTAGCTGGTTCCGTCACTTCCCAGGCAACTTCTTTTTCTGCTCCTACTTCCTCTAGAATTTCCTCTGGTGCCTTGGGAACGGATTGTTCCCATTCAGTATCTCTTATCTCCTCTTCATCATGAACAGACATATTTCCTTCTTCTGCCTCTTCTGCATGTGGTTTTTCAGATGCAGTTTCCTCTTGGGGTTTGTCGTGGAGGTATATTGGACTGGAAGGTTGGCCATACTCACCCATATTGGCCAAAACTGCGGCCAATTCATCTTCTCCCACTGGGTCCTGTGGTGGGTTACCTTCCTGCTATCCCATTTCCTCCTCCTGCTTGGATTGTTCAGCTTCTGCCTCAGAATGCTCAGCTTTTGTTTCAGAATGCTCAGCTTCTTCCTCATTTTCCTCTTCAGATTGCTCGGCCTCCTCTTCAAATTGCGCGACCTCTTCTTTCTCTTCTCCTTCAGTTGGCTCTACTTCTACTTCTGGCCGTGAGGATTGCTCGTCCTCAATTTCCACTGGCTGGCTGGTGCTTTCCTGGAGCTTTTTCAGCCTTCCTCATATCCGAGCTAACCAGACTGATTTTCTGCGCTTCTCTGGCTATTCGGGTGTACCGGTGGCATGCTTACGCTTTGCCGATTCCTGGCGTGTTTCTGGTCGTTCAGAGGCGCTAGCAACATGCTTTTGTTTTACTATTTCTCTGCGTTTTTCTGGACGTTCTGGTGTGCTTGTAGTATGTTTACGTTTTGGGAATGGTGCGTCGCCATTCCCTTAATTATTGCAATTAGCTCTGGGTGAGGCTATGACTAACAATTAATTGAATTAACCCGTGGTGACTAACGACTGACTCTACATGCTGTGCCTTTTTTAAGCTTCGTGCAACGTCATGAAGTAACGAATTCAGAGGTGCAGGAAGATTTACAGAGCATTTCTGCTTTAAAACAACTAAGAGTTTAAGATGTCGTGGTCTTACCACGTCTTTTCTACCCTTGCAGGTGATGTAGTTTTGCACGGTTCTTGCTAATTCTGCCCAGGGCTCTCCTAGCATTGCTGGCAGAACTCCCTTCCCTTTAATCGTCAAGCTCTGGCTTTCGTCCTGGAAGATTTCCATGATCTTCTGTAATCTTTCCTTCTTTAGTGTCCATACAGGTCCGATGGCTTGTAGTCCCGAGACTTCTGCGATTATATCGTCGGTGACTGCTATTTGCTTCCCCCTTACTATGGAGTAATCCTCCTACAGATTTTGCAGGAATTCAATCGCCACTGTTTCATTAGACTCCTGCAAGCGGTTGAGATAAGTTAGCCACCCTGCTCTTTCCAGGATCTCCCGGGCAGCAGCAGAGACTGTCAACACCTGAGCTTCCCTTCGAATTGCCCTTGCTCCCATGGTTTCACTGTGGATTCTCAATGGAACAACAACTGCTTGTGCTATTTGAAACACAGAGAGGGTAATAATCTCAAGATTTCGAAAAAACATAGAGTATGCAACAGAAATGGCTTATGAACAACAACTTGTGTAAAAGATAGAAATATCATGTCGTTAAGCCGTGCCATACCCTAGTACACTATCTTTCTCGAATAGTGAGCTGACACATAATCCGGGGAATAATGAGGTTAAACTCCCCCCCACAATGTGATAGGCTGTCCCAGCCGTCAAATAAAGGAGCAGCACCCGATCTGCAACAGAGTCATAAAGGAATAGCGTATGAAAATATGCCATGTTTAGAAAAACAACGAATTACCGAAATCGAGGCATAAAGTTGGATCACATATTACGTAAGAGGCTGCTGTGATATGATGCGAGGTTGGGGGATAAGACGTCTGTCGTACTTGCCAAATCTCAAGTGGTCATTGTCACCTCCTTTGCCATGATTGGTGGTAATAAATGTTCATGCGCTATATAAGTTGGGAAATAATGTATGATTAGTTCCTAGGATATAAGAAACAAAAGAGTATTAGTATCTTACCTATTGGTGTAACCAATGTGACTTCAATACCATTAACAATGCTCTGTTGCCGACAGGTGTCCATAACCTTGGCAGAGTTGTTTATTTCACCCCTGGAACCATGATCCTTTATGTGTATATTAAGGAATGTAATGTCAAAGTGTAGGCCATTATGCTGGCTTGGTAACCAGTTAGCCATAATGCCATTCACGAGGAAGAAGCGAAAAGTGGGCAGGCTGGCTCGTGATGAGACCTCCTGTTCCAAGGTTTGTTTATTTGATATACCTTTTGGACCATATCCCTGGTGTGGTGGCCATAGTGGGAATGCCACTTCACTTCCATCCTCATGATCATGGTAGGTTGGCTCTTGATGAGACCCCCTATCCTGCATTTGACAACTTATAATTCATCTTTTTACTATTTTCTTTTTCATAAAGCACTTTTCCTTATTTATACACAAAGGGTGGTTCAACACTCCTTAAGAGTAGGAATGGTGGAAGACGTCTTATCATCTCAATAGGAAGATATAAACCCTTTGCTCTTATTCCTAAACAATAATCAAAGAGGATTAAAGGGAATGTCATGATAAAGATAACCAATCAAAGCAAAATTAGTAAGAAAATGAAAGCAAAAGATGATGGATAAGTGTGTCCTTCCTTTTTTCCTCTTACCAATACAGAGCCTTATAAAGGTAGCGATTTATAATTTGTGGATTTCAGTATGTTGTGATTTTGTGTTCATTGCATAAGTGCATAACTGTCTCTTAAAGACTTTGAAACAACAGGAGCAAGAATCATCCTCAAATTAGATCAACAAAAGGGATAAGCTGTTTCACAAGGAGAGAAAAAGTATGCTAGAAGTGTTCCTTTTGGAAAGTGGAACAACAAAGGAGCATAGATCTCAAAAGTGCAAACGCCGTTCATTTTGAAAAAGGAACATCAGAACACACCAATGCCGTTCCTTTGAAAAAGGAACAACAAAAATTAAAAAAAATGTTATCTTCTTGGAAAAGGACAACAAAACACTCGAAATGACGTTCCTTTTGAAAAAGGAACAACATCCATAAAAAAAATGTTGTTCCTTTGAAAAAGGAACAACAAAAGATGCAAAAATGCCGTTCCTTTGAAAAAGGAACAACAGAAATCAAAAATATGCTGCGCCTTTGGAAAAGGGACAACAAACACACCGCAATGCCGTTCCTTTTGAAAAAGGAACAACAAAAATCAAAATGCTGTTCCTTTTAGAAAAGGAACAACAGATCAAGAAAATGCCGTTCCTTTGAAAAAGGAACAGCAGAAAATCAAGAATGCTGTTCCTTTTGAAAATGAACAGCAGAAAATCAAGAATGCTGTTCCTTTTGAAAAGGAACAACAGAAAATCAAGAATGCTGTTCCTTTTGAAAAGGAACAACAGAAAATCAAGAATGTTGTTCCTTTTGAAAAGGAACAACAAAAAATCAAGAATGCTGTTCCTTTTGAAAAGGAACAACAAAAACACACAAATGCCATTCTTTTAGAAACAGAACGACAAAAATCGAAATTTTGAGAAAGAAAAGGAACATCAAAAAATGATAGGAAAACATTAGTTCAAGCATATGTACAAGAATGACTCAAAGAAAATAACTTATGTACAAATTGAAAGAAGAAATTAATTCCTTAATGAATTACAGGTGAGGAAGATTTCTCTTCCTCTCCTAAAATCTCCATATCAGTGTCTCGGTGTAGCTGCTGGCAGAAGGATTCCCGAGTGAGTGGTTTACGATAGAGACGAACTCGGTGGCCATTTACTTTGAAGGCATATCCAGAACCGTCAATGGTGATTAGAGTAAGGGTCCCATTGTCATGTACCTTCTGGATTTCGTATGGTCCCAACCAACGAGTCTAGAGTTTCCCAGGGAAGTCCTGAAACCGAGAGTCATACAACAGAGCCCAGTCTCCCTCGTGGAAGACTTTGTTTTTGATGAGTGCATCATGCCATTTAGCTCGCTGCTGTTGAATCAATGCTGTATTTTGTAGTGCAGAGAGCCTAATTTCATCCAATTCATTGATCTGCTGTAGTCGATTAATCTGTGCCTCGCTTAGATCTAAGCCAACTTCCTGTGTTGTTCGTAATGTTTGGATTTCAAATTCTATGGGAAAAATGGGTTGTTTTCCAAACACTAATTGATAAGGTGAGTAACCAGTGGTGCTTCTCCATGTTGTTCTATAGGCCCAGAGTGCTTCAGGTAGTTTGGCAACCCAATCACGCCTATGTGACACAATGGTTTTCGTTAGGATTGATTCTATTACATTATTGCTGCTTTCTACTTGTCCATTCGCCTGTGGGTGGTATGGAGTCGTGATTTTATGCTGGACGTGATAATTATTGAGTGTTGTAGCTAATCTATTCCCAACTAATTATGGTCCTCTGTCTGTAATTATTTCCCTTGGAAGGCCATAACGTACAAATAGATGGAACATGAATTGTATGACAGAGTCCTCTGTGGATCTTGGCAATGCTTCTGCTTCAACCCATTTGGTGACATATTCTGTTGCCACCAAGATATATGTTTTCTGATTTGATGATGGGTTGATGGGTCCAACAAAATCAAGAGCCCATCGCTCGAATGGTTCAATGACTAACTGTGGTTTCAGAGGCATCGCATCATCTTGACCAGGACGTCCTGCTCGTTGGCAGCTGTCACAGGCTTGGACAAATTTCTTTGCATCTATGAAAATCGTGGGCCAATAATATCCTGTCTGCAGTACTTTATGTCCAGTTCGGCACTCAGCGAAGTGTCCACCACATGGTTTATCATGACAGGCTTTTAGGATGTCAAAGATTTCATCTTCTCGAACACATCTCTTGATATGAATATTTGCCCCTGTGTGAAACAAATAGCCCCCAATCCACGAGAATCGAGTACTCTTCTGAACAATCTGTTTTCATTCATTAGGGGTTAGGTGTTTTGGTAGTTTACCTACTGTGAGGTAATTGGAAACATCCGCATACCAGGGTGTTTGAACGGCAACAACAAACAGATGTTTGTCCGGAAAATGATCTTCAATTGCTGCTGCATCGATTGGTTTTGGCATTCTTGAGAGAAAATCGGCTACAGGGTTTTCTTTGCCAGGCCGATCCTTGATTGTGATATCGAATTCCTGCAATAAAATCAACCATCTAGTTATTCTGGCATTTGTGACAGGCTTATTTTCTAAATATTTTATGGCAGAATGATCTGTATACAAGATAATAGGATAGCCTGTAATATAATGTCTAAACTTATTGATAGCATGTATTACAGCTAGGAATTCTTTTTCAGTAACAATGTAATTTAATTCAGCAGGGGATAAATTTTTGCTGATGTAATAGATAGCATATGGTTTTTTATCCTCTTCCTGCCCAAGGACTGTGCCAATGGCTGTATCTGAGGCATCAGATGATATCTGAAATGGAAAATCCCAGTTTGGTCCTCGAAGGACTAGGGTTGTGGATATGAGCTTCTTTAAATCCTTGAAAGCACGCTCACATTTTTCTGTCCAAAGAAAATCAACGTTACCAGTTAGTGCATATAAAGGTGCAGCAATGTGCGAATAATGTTCTATAAATCGTCTATAATAACCAGAAAATCCAAGAAAGCTGCGTACCTCTGTTTGAGTAGTAGGAGTGGGAATAAGCAAAAGTATTTGGATTTTGGCTGGGTCTACCTGAATGCCGGCTGTTGAAACATAGTGTCCTAGGATAAGTCCTTCAGTCATCATCATGTAACATTTTTCGTGGCTTAAGCAAAGCCTAGTAGCTATGCAACGTTGTAGGACTTTTTCTAGGGTGTCTAGTGCTGGATCAAAATCATCTCCATATGGTGTAAAGTCATCCATGTATACTTCAAGTCCATCATTTATTAAATCTACAAAAATGCTAAGGATAGCCCTTTGGAATGTGGTAGGAGCATTACATAGGCCAAAAGGTAGAACTCGATAGGCAAATGTTCCCCGAGGACAAGTAAAAGTAGTTTTGTCCTGGTCTTCAGGGGCAATCTGAATCTGATTGTATCCACTGAAGCCATCGAGGAAAGAAAAGAATTTCTTTCCTGTTAAAGTATCTAATACTTGGTCTATGAATGGGAGAGGAAAGTGATCTTTTTGTGTCGCTTTATTTAGTTCCCTGTAATCCACACAGATTCTCCATTTCCCATTCTTTTTGGGTACCACCACAAGCAGAGAGACCCATTTACTATCATAAATAAGATAGATAAAATTGACATCTAAAAGTTTCTGAAGTTCAGCTTTTACCACATCCTTTAGATGAGGATTAAGTCTCCTTTGCCGTTGACGAACAGGTCTGGCATCTTTTTCTATATAAATGTGGTGTGTACATAATTGGGGATCGATTCCTTTCATATCAGGGTAATCCCATGTGAATGCTTCTTGATATTTTCTTAACAAATGGATGAGCTTCATTTCTTGTTTAGGTGTGAGGTTGGCATTAATATTTAAAGTTCTTCCTGGTTCAATTTCCACAATTTTACTATTTGCAACAGAAGTAACAGGTATTGTTTGATCATGTGTATCTTTCAGAGGATCTTCTTCAAATTCATTATCAAATGCTGCTTCTATCATGTGACACTGTGTGCAGGATCCGGATTCAGTTTGACTAATGAAGTTGTTAATGGCATCATCTTCTGTTTGATCTTTAAAATCAAGTGCCTCTTGTATAGTCAATGGAGATCTAATGTTATCAGAAAGGTATGATACAAGGTTCTTGTTAGTTTTAATTATTGTGACACTTGGCTGCGCTGGAGGGTATAGAACTAAATTCTTGATATCCGGTCCTTTGGTTATGGTCATATTTCCTTGCCAGCAACCAATGTAAGCATCGACAGTGGCAAGCCAAGGTCTACCTAGGATTAGCGGGTGTCCATCAAGTCGGGTTTTTGGATTTATTATTAGGAAATCTGTTGGATATTCCCAGGAATCTACAGAGACCATGACATCATGTAGAGTACCTTCTGGTCTAACCACAGATCGGTCAGCCAATTCTAACAAAGTAGAGGTGGGTTCTACAGATGTAATGCCGAGCTTTTGGCAAGTAGTGGTTGTTAAAATATTAATTGCAGCTCCTAGATCAACTAAGGCATTAGACAGGGTCTGACCATAAATTTGAACAGTTACAATTGGATTTCCTGGGTCTTCATATTTAATGGGTGTTTCTTTCCCGGATAGTAAATCAGATAAAGTACCGACTACTTGGACTCTTGGATTAGTTGTTATATTCCTCCTTGGTTTCTTTATGCATAGTTCTTTGATAGTTTTTGCGTATATAGGAATGTCTTGAATGGCTTGGAGGAATCTTCAATGGAAGAATTTTCTCGAAAGTGCTGGATCTTCTTCATGCAGAAGAAGAGCGAGACATACTCAAAGTTCTGTGAGTTCAAAGCACTGGTCGAGAAGGAATCGGGGAAGAAGGTGAAGGCTCTTAGGAGCGACAATGGTGTTGAATTCATCTCTGGTGAGTTCAAGGACTTCTGCAGCGCAGAAGGGATTCGAAGAGAGCTCATAGCTCCCCATAACCCACAACAGAACGGGGTTGCTGAGCGGAAGAACAGAACGATCATGGGTGTTGCACGGGCGATGTTGCATGATCAGGGCCTACCCCTTCACTTGTGGGTGGAGGCATGCAATACTGCAGTATATGTGCAGAACCGTTGTCCTCACAAGATACTTGGCATGAGTACACCCGAGGAGGCTTATTCTGGTAAGAGGCCTGATATTTCCCATTTGAAGATTTTTGGTTCTCCTGTTTACATGCATGTGAAAAAGGATGCTAGGAAGAAGCTGGAGCCGACCGCAGAGGTTGAGATATTTGCGAAGTATACTGATACGCCCCACAACTATCGTGTGTATTTTCCAGACAGTCGTAAGACTGTTGTGCGACGGGATATCAAATTTCAGGAGGAGAAATCCATGAAGTGTTCGCTTGAGAGGGAGCCACACTTGTATGCAAATGAGGAGCTATTAGTTCCTAAGGATGACCTTTAGGATGTGGATCAACCACAAGATGAAGTTCATGGAGTGGAAGAGACCACTCATGCAACACTAACCATCAGAGGGAGAAATCGCACTACAAAAGCTGAGTGACTGGCTCAAGATGCAGAGAAGGTTGTAGGACCACCTACAACACAGCACAGACAGAGACAGTCACCTAATCGGTACAATGGATACATGGCTCTTGTGAGAAAATGTGTCGTGACTGAGCCATCCTCTTTCGAGGAAGCTGTGGAGGATCTCGCTTGGGTAGATGCCATGGTGAAAGAGTATGATTCGATTGTCAAAAACAGTGCATGGGAGATTGTCCCAAGATCGGAGGGGAAATCAGTGGTGGGTTCGAGATGGATCTACAAAGTGAAGCAGGTAGCTGACGGGAGTGTGGAGAAGTACAAGGCAAGATTTGTTTCCCAAGGCTTCTGACAGATAGAGGGGATGAATTATGAGGAGACCTTTGCACCTGTCGCAAGGTATTCTTCCATACAGACGATTCTTGCTCTCTCAGCGTAGATGGGGTGGTACATTCATCAGATGGATGTGAAGACTACGTTCCTCAACGGAGTCATTGAGGAGGAGGTGTACATAGAGCAGCCCGAAGGTTTCGAGATCTTCAGCAGTGAGTCGCATGTGTGCAGGCTCAAGAGAGCGTTGTATGGGTTAAAGCAAGCACCTCGTGCTTGGTACACACGGATAGACAGTTATTTCACCAGACTTGGATTCTCCAAGAGTGAGGTGGATCCTAACCTATACCAGATTGTGGTGGAGGGTAAGTTTCTGATCATTGTACTTTATGTAGATGATTTGATTTTGATGGGAGATGAGCTATTGATACTTTCATGCAAGGAGGATCTTGCTAGAGAGTTTGAGATCAAGGACTTGGGCCTCCTTCATTATTTCCTGGGATTGGAAATTTGGTAGTGCAGTGATGGACTATTTGTTTCTCAGGGTAAGTATGCCTGGGAGATACTAGAGAAGTTCAACATGCATGGCTGCAAGCCTATTAATACTCCTCTTCCTGGAGGTTGGAGGAAGGAGGATGCTACTTTAGTAGAGGTAGTGGATGCCACTATTTATCGACAGTTGGTGGGGTCGCTTATGTATCTGGTCAATACACGACCCGATATATGCTATTATGTTAACCAGCTTTCACAAGTTATGGTTAAGCCAACAAAGCTCTTCTGGAAGGAAGGAAAGCATGTATTGTGTTATCTCAGAGGCATATATGGATATGGATTGTGGTACAGACAGGAGGATGAAGTGAAGCTATGTGGCTTCATGGATGCAGATTGGGCAGGGAGCCCAACGGACAGAAAGAGCACATCTGGAGGGATCTTTAGTATCGGGTCAACAACAGTTTCTTGGTACAACAGGAAGCAGAGATCTGTGGCACTTAGTTCAGTATAAGCCGAGTATATGGTAGCAAGTTTGGATACATGCGAGGCTATATGGATGAGGAAGATCCTGGTCGGGTTGTTCGGGTCACACTTGGAGCCTACTATGATTTATTGTGATAACCAGAGTTGCATTAAACTCTCAGCTAATCTAGTATTTCATGATAGATCCAAGCACATCGACATCAGGTACCATCATATCAGAGATTGTGTGCAGCGGAGAATCATGTTACTTTCATACATTCCCACGGAGGATCAGGATGCTGATATCTTGACGAAGGCGCTCACCAGGAGAAAATTCGAATACCACAGAGGCAGGATAGGGGTTGCAGATAATCCATATCTTGTTGAGAGGGAGTGTTGAAAATGCAACAAGATGATGGAGCTTAGTGAAAAGAAGTCGCCTTCACTAAGTGGGCCCGCAGGCTATTTTTGGCGCAAAGTCTATTTTGGACTATGTCTATTTTTAGACATATGAATCATGGTCTATGAGTTGCAGGATGCTATTTATGGATGATTGGTCATGTTGGTAAAAATAGATGGAATTCTATTTTTAGACATATGGGCGGAGTCTATTTTAGACTGCCAGTAAAAAAAATAGAACAGTCGAATATTATTAACTCTTAATAATATTTGGACTATAAACATTATCTTATCCTCTTGCAACACTTCAGTTCGAGCTATGAATGTGGCACATGCAACTGCAAGAAGGAAATACACTTTTCCTATGGGTTAGTTGAGCTATTGCATGATGGACTTCAGTTAGAACTCAAGTGATTGAGTTTGGTGGAGTTGATTGAGGAGTTGATGGAGTTGTGTTCAGTTTGGCTTAGTTGAACTAGTTGTATTTAGTCTAACTACCAAATACATTAGTGATGAGTGATTTGAATTAATAATTAATTAATTCACTAAGTATTAACTCATAAATCAACTAAAGAATACATCAGTTAACTCAATGCATGGACAGTTTAGTGGAGACAAGTGTTAGAGGTGGGTGAAAGGGTGAGACTACTATCAGTTGTGACTATAGATGTGCATGAGATTTACACAATCATTTATTGAGATTGCCAATGAGGATTGCATAGTACAAGCCAAGGGAATTCGAACTTGGATTTGATCTTTCTCAACTTGGATTGCGTAGTAGAGGCAGACAAACAGTGGAGGAGATTTGAACCCGTGACTTGTTAAGATCTGAGCTAGTTTGTGTGTAGCATGTGGAGATAATACTAAGTACTTGTGAGGAGTATTGTACTATGTATTGTTACATGTTCTCTATCATTATAATATACAGATAGTTGGGGGTTTTCAGCTCTATGCTTTCCCCATTACATATTGTGTTGATATGTGTGATTGATGTTTCAATGTGCACATGCGATTGTTTTTTTAATTCCACAAATTGATGATCAATGGTAGAGGAGGTTATGCATTATGCATGCATTCCGCAAATAGTTTATAATCAGGATAATCTATGTGAATAAGTGTTATATTATTCAAATTTATACAATCCAATGCAGAGATCTATGTGTTATTTTGAGGATCGCTCACTCAATAACACGTCCAGTAATTCTTTCGAATTGGTAATAATTGCAAGATCCATTAATGAAGCTCCTTGACTAATCTAACACTTGGCCCTTCCTTCAAAGGTTGAAGCACAATTAAAAAAAATTACATACGACAACATTAGAAACATTCAACGCATTTACTTATCAAGATAACCTCTCCAAATGATTTACACGTTGGCTCAAGGCATTTATTTCCAGGGTTTTGTTGGCTGATCTCCACAGAGCTGCTACTCTCCACGTTGATCTCTTACGCTTGTGTATTGTGTCTTCTCTTCAGTCTCTTGCATGGATGATTTAACTAAACAAAGTATTCCTCAGCTGCATCCTTGTTTCTCTACCTCCGGGGAGTATTTAATTTCAGTAGTGACTATGATAAATGTTAAGCAAAGAGCTCTTCCTCTCTCGCTACCTCTTAGTGTCCAGTAACATTCATAGTTTGGAAGCGACCCGTAAACTCCAATGCCAAAGGTTTCAAAATCATTGATTCATAAGGAAATATGGTCTTTAGAGTCGATAATTTTTCATGGATGCTGTGGCGATTCACTGTTTGACCGTGCAATTCTTTCATTACTAATTTTCTCCCAAAAAAACTATAAGGAAAATAAATTCCATAGAACAATAGTAAATCAACCACGAAATAGGAACGTAATGAATTCATTTCTGCTAATCAAGCATAGATGGAGTACTACCATGCTCACAATATGCACAGTCCACTACTCACATGGCGCTCGCTTTTTAGATCCACTGCAAACAGTACTACCTACTCCCAGCTCGATTTAGTAACAGCTACAACAAAAACCTTCCGCTTCTGGGCTCGATTCTTGACCAAAACCCTAGCTCCATGTTTGACGGACTTTGCATGCTCAATCCGCGCATAGGCTTTGCTGAGCAATCTTTACACAACCTCTGATACCACATGTAGAAAACTAATAAACAAATAATATGCTCACACTCATAAAATAATTATCAGACATATAGAAAAACCAGACATGGTGGAAAAGGCCTCAGCCTTACAGCATTCCTCACATTCTCATTATTAATCAATCCAATCCAATGTACAAAGAATGATAATAGTAAAAATAAATACATGAGGAAGTTGGTCTCAAGATAGTACATCTATCTTGGACACTATGGTTGAGAAAATATCTCAACAACACACTAATCTAGGAGCCTAACTAGTTGGAGAGAATCTCTAAACCAACTAGGCCTAAACTGACTCCTAACTATGAGGAACAAATTCAATCTAGAAAGGTAGGATTAAATCCAACTTTCTTGATTTTAATTAATTTAATTGTTTTGGAATTATAATTCTTTTCATCACATGAGAGTGAGGCTAACATCGATCTGATATTTCATCCAATACTTGTTCAGAAATTCGACATTCATCAACCACCTGTGCACCTATCTAGTACTCAACCAATAGTTGTGTTCTCAATGACCGTGCTCACCACATGCGTGTAGTATTCTGACACTTGACTCGTGGCCCAAGATTTTGGCTAATGCGCTCATCACAACCATTCCATTGTTAGATTCTGGTACCAAATTTCTTATACTGTGTGATTCTGATACTAATTGCTTCAATTGTTCTATCATTTAACTCTGGTACTCATATTCTCTATTCAATTCTATTACCCGTATTCCACTGTTCTATTATGGTACCAACATCTACTATCTGATTCTGGTACCAGAATTCATCTCCAGAATTATCTCTTCAGCAAACAAGCTATGATGGAACCAACGAAGCTATCGAAGACATCTCCTTTACTTAGTTACCCGAGATCCACTTCCTCCTCATGCACTTCGTGTCATGAGGACGAAATTACAAATGTAATTTCAGTTTCATTATATACATTGATGATTATAACTTGTACTTTGATTGTAACGACCCTTTTATTTATAAAAGAGATGTCTGTCAAACGATTAGGTTAATCATAATATTTTTCTTGAATGGTTAATAGTTAATCTTTTAGTCTTTAGAGAGATCCGAGAAGAGAGATTAGGTTGGAAACATAGCACTCTGAGATTTGTAATACTGATATTGTAATCCTTCTTTTTCATTAATAATATTAGCAAGAGTTTTTATGATCAGTGGGTTATTTTACTTCTTAGTTCTGTAAGTCTTTAGCTTACCTTGGTAGCTCGGCAAGGGTGTACGGAAGCCATCAAGGCAAGTTTTCCTTTGTTTTAGTTATTAAATAGTTTAGTGTTTCTAGTTTTGTTTTATGAGTGATGAAATTTCTTAGTTCAAGTTGTATTTGAGTTATAGATTTAATTATTGATTGTTTGAAGTACATGAAGGATAAAACTTGAGATCTCACCATTCACCTACATGCGCCACTAGTGAAGACTCATATTTCCTGTATTGATTTTGATTGCTTTGTTGAAATTCATTGAATTGATTAAGAGTAATAGTTGCAGGAAATGAAGTTAGATCCATATTTTTATTTCATGGGCCGATAAATGGAAGAACTCGTTAGTTGATTAAGAATATTCCGTTTGCAGTACTTGAGTGTTATGTGGCTTTTCATTAATTGTTTGACAAAATGAATTACAATTTGTAGAATGAAGTGTTAGTTTGTAATACTCACTACCTAGACTATACGTAGTAGACAAAGAAACCTATCTATTGTCAGTACATATATTGCATCAACTCTATTGATTACAATTTCCTGGTCGATAATTAAGTATTGAGGAAAACACTTACACACACACACTCACACACACACACAAACACAAACACACACACACACACACACACACACACACACACACACACACACACACACACACACACACACACACACACACACACACACACACACACACACGCGCAGTAGACAAAGAAACTTATCTGTTGTCGGTACATATATTGCATCAACTCTACTGATTACGATTCCCTGGTCGATAATTAAGTATTGAGGAAAATACTTACACACACACACACACTTATACTCATATAATTACCCCAAAAGACCCACACCTTGATATGCCTTACTTGACCCCTATATTTACCCAAAATAAATCGTGTACACATATGATTTTGCATCGCATGAGAGATCAAAAACTCAGAACATTGATTTTAAACCTCTTCATCCACATTCATTGTCATGGTTGTGTTAATACTAGATTCGTTTAGAACAAATTTTTGTGTTAGATTACAAAATTGTTCCTCCATCATTGCTTAGTCATGCTTAAAGTGACCCTAAATTTTGCTTGTTTTTGTTTTATCCCATGACCAAGGGGGGAGGACATTATAAGAAGTTTAATATTTTATCAATAAATTTTAGTGTATATGTCCTATGATAGAAATATTTGATGTTGGATAATGATGGAAAGCTCATTACTTTTGTTGATTTATATTTGAAAACCATGCAAGCTAAATGCACTAATATGTTGACTCTTTCAAAAACCAAAAGAATTTTGTGTGTTCTTTCCATACACTTATACTACAAATGACTTAATATTGGTTTTATGGCACACAAAAGTTATGACAATGAAAATAAAATTATATATTGCAGTTTTTTTTGACATTGGTTATGATACACATATCATAACAATGATATGCAGGTTATAACAATCATAAACATGGTATACATATGTTTTATGACAAAAGGGATATAAGCTTTAAATATGAGTTATATATGTTATGATTTATGCATGCAGGGTCAAGTGTTGTGTGCATACACATGTGGGTTGGGATCTAGAGTTACATGGTTCATATGATATATGGTTCATTTCATTTTTGGTGAGCTATAACTATTCCCGTGACATCAACATTGGTATATGTATGATATATGGATTTTTTCCTGTCGTTGATGAATTTCAAGCATTGTATATGGTTTCACATACATTGTAATTTTTCTCCTATGTGAAGTTTATTTTTACACCGTGATTGATGGTATGCTATGACATTTCATGCTTAATTATACATATGGTTTGGATTCAATTCTCCTCCAATTTACATGCTATTTTTGGAATCCATTAAGCATGAGGTGGCTTCACACTACTCTCAGCCTTAAATTCCAAGCCTTGGAATGGGAAATTCTAGCTAGTGAATTTAATTCCCCAATCTGTAAATTCAATCAATAAATAAAAATATATATGGTTGCAAATCGATAGCTCTCCATGATAAGGGTTTTTATCAATTGGAAATTAAACATTTCAATTTGGAAACTAGAGGTTCATTTGGAATTTTTGCATTGTCATATGTATTTTTTCTATCCTGGCTACTGTGGAAAGCTATGAGTTCGAAGGGTAATTTGTGAGCTCGTCCATGGAACAATTGTTGAGCATTCTAGTAGGACTTGTGTCGACATTTCAAAGGCATAACTGGTAGGTTGATATCACGGTTAATTACACAGTCAATTGTGTTTTTAAATTGGTTAATAACTCTATGTCCTATACAAATTACTCTTACCCTGTCCATACAACCTATTACCATCCATACAACCTATTACCATTGTGAATTTGTTTATAAGAGTTGTATTTTATTTGCAAAATCCTCCTATTTCAATTAAATTGTTAGTCATTTCGTAAAATGTTATTGAGTTCCTTGTAGCTTGAATATATCTGTATATATATCTATATATATATAGATATATCTATAATGAATTTCCTATAGAAAAATTGTGGAGAATACTTTCCCAGTCAACTCAAATTGAGAAGAGCCCTCTTAAAATATCAGCTCAGTCCTCTTCCAAACCCTTGCTACAACTGTCAATTTCTATTATATACAGATTTTTTCTTAGTTTCTGCGTATTGCATTGACTCAAAGTTTGAACTCTTGCACATTTATAAAAACCCTCATGGGTATCAAATCGAAAATATCCTAAACTCTTCCTTTGACTATAAATTTATGGGTTTTTCTCCTATTTTCCCTAATTGTTCTTATCCAGAGTTTAAAATATAATCTCTATTAAAAAACCCTAACCATGAAAGAAGTATGCATGATTCCATTCACAACAAAACTGAAATATTACAATTATATCTTGAAAATTATTGTAATACTTGTCAATTTTGAATATGATAGGGAAAAAATATCGAATTAAAAAAATAAAATAGAAATAGAAATTTGAAAATAGAGAAAAGAAATTAAAATGGCACTCGCCTAAGTTGACACAGGGAATATTCTCATAAATTTATAAGGGTTTTTGCCTCTTGTGTTTCATTCAACTTCCAGCCATCATTTGAACTGCCATTTCACCTCACTAGCCCTTACTTTCCACTTGCATGAGAGTTTATCGATCTCCATTTTAAATGCATATTTATTGTAGTAATTCAAAAGGGAAATGAGCTGATGTTAGTATCAACTTGCTTTGATTGTTTGTGTTGTTAATGTTTGGTTTATTTTCATAAATGAGTTTTACTCCAAGAAGATAGGGTAAAGGTTGAGGCAAAGGGAATAAACCCTCTAATCTATTAGATACTAGGAGAAACAAAAAGATTCATTTCTTAATGAATTTTAACATTGATTTCGAAGAGTTTCATTAGCTAACCACTATTGGACAACTATTCCTGGGTTCTCCCAATGTTACTTGTAATCCCCTTGTCTTTCAGAGAGGTGCCTCCCATCCTTTGAGACCCTATCAAAACATTCATGAGATTCCTATGAAAGAATCTAGCCATGATGCCTGAAATAATGCTGATGGTTGGATCCCACCACCTAAATTGTCTTACCCAGAGGATAAAGGTTAGGGATGAGTTCCTAACATCCATTTTCAACATGCATCTGCCCATTCTCACTCTCTTTCCACTCATTCACCATCGTCACTGTATGAGGAGTCCAACCCTAATTTCAGTCTTAATAATATTTCCCTTGATCCTGAAAATGTTCATGGTAGTCCTATTTATGTTTCTGTTGATAAAAGTATTTCCATAGCTGATTCTTCCTCCAAATTTGTTAGTTATGACCCATTGAATGTAAATTCTGCCAGTCTCAATTCTAGGAAATATTCCCCTAATCCTAAGTGTCATGATTCCATTCCTATGTCCACAACCACATGCATTAAGGGAAAAAATATAGGAAAGCAAATTGATACTCAACAACCAACATTCTCAATGGAGAATATATTTTCTAAAACCACTCATAATTCTATTTCTTTCTCCTATAGTTTTTGACTAGTTGATTTGTTGATGCAATTTTGGACAATTTGATTTTGATGGCAGTTTGATGAATTTTTTTGACTATATATATATATATAACTACAATTTTTAAATGAAAGTCAGTTTTAGTAATTGACATTTAGGTGATGCATGTCAAATTTCTTTAAATGGTTTTATGAAATATTACAATTATATGGATGTTCATGTGGGTCCTCCCTCCCCTTTGAGTCACTATATATTTCCTATTTTTTAGGAGACCAACATTTTTAATTATTTTCCTCTTTCACCTATATGGGTCAAGCATTATTAACCCGAGTTAACTAAAAGGATACATTTATATAACCGTATCAAAGGAAGCTAACATACAAATACTAGTTTGGAGAAGGAAAACGAGATAACATTTTACACATAGTATGGTATGATATAGTTTATTTGCTTCAATATTTGGGACAATTTGTGGTATTGTTTAGATATTTGTATCTCATAAACTCTTGTTATAGGGATACTTTTTTAAATAGCATTAATGAATGGAGGTCTGTGAGTCTCCCCTGCTGAGTAAGGTATTATTTAATTTGGTCATTGAGGATATTTTAGCATCTCTATATTTTCCATATTGATAATAGGGTCGAGTCTTATTTATTGTTCTTGTTATTTTCTTTTGACTTATATGGTCATTAGACATACTCATTTGTAAAAGAGATTTTGATAGTAGATTTCTTTAATTTGTTGAGTTTGAGTTATTGTATCTAAAAGATAATTTCAAGTATACCCAATGAAGGATTTATTTCTTATCCTGCCGTCCTATGTTTTATTTTTATTATTTCTCTTCTTACTTTTCTGACTGCAATTTCTTTTGTATTATATATTGCATCCCTGTTGTTAATAAATTTCTATTTCAAGCATAGATAGTGAAATTTTTGATGAGGTTTATTATGTGCGATGGTGATAATATGCTTTAATTTCTCCTCGTATGTGTTATGTGTTTGATTACTGTAAATTCATTTTATGTTATTTTTATATTTTGTCTATCTTTTTAGTTTAAATAAATATTTCTGGATGATAAAGGCATGTAGTTAGAACATCATATTTTATGTTAGTTGTTTTAAATCATTAGATAATTTCTTCAATGTTGTATTATACTTAAGAGGGATTTAAACTCATGGCAAAATTTCCATCTTTCTTGGTCTAGACAATCAATAATTCAAAATGTGTTGAGGGATTAGTGATTCTATTTTGTCCATCTACATTTTTTGGCGAGCATACTAGGGACATAAAGTGATCATTCCTTTTTCCTGTGATTTATTTGTAGTTGGTTTCTTTTTAAATTTTATCTTTTGTCTTGTTTCTTTGTTAGGTTTTAATTTTGATTTCTGCTTGTTTTTTTCTTTTTCCATTTTTTTGATTTTTTTTTTGGATCAATCTTGGAGGTTATGACAAGAGTTGTACCATTTTAGTGGAGTATCAAGTAGGAGGACATTTCTCTATCATTTCTCTCATTAGCTAAAGAATCAACATATGATATCTTTAATCAAGGTCAAATAATTGTTTTTACAATACTACTTGCAAGATATCTTTATGATTGATTATTTGCATTAAATTAAGTTGATTCTCTTTATCATAAATGACAATACCAAATATTTTTCAACCTAATATTTTCCTAAATTTTAACAATCAAAATAGTATCTCAACAACATTATTTAATATTATGATAGGCACTCTAATACTAGGAAAGAAATTGAAAGGTCTTGGGCTGCCATATCAAGGGATATTAAAATCGCTGAAACATAGTTCAAAAGAGATATTCGATAGAAGATGACCTCATTATTTTTTTTCTAAAATTAAATGCACACAATTTGTCATCAATCTCGATCTTCTTTTCATCAACCATTTGAAACTCCTTTTCAGTCATAGAGACATAGGGGAAAATCTCTTGAATAAGGTTGCTTATCAATTGTAAAAAGTAGAAAGAAAAATATTATACACTTTAAATGCTCTCTTAAATGATCCCTTTTTGAGTCTAGTGCCTCTTATATACAACATATTCCCGTGTTTAATATACCACCATCCAAGATGATTGCCCCTCCTCTGAGTAGTGTGTATAACAATTACAAACCGGTAGTCTTAATTACCAATTCTAACAAAGTCATTAAAAAATATGGTCTCTTTGACTTTGAGGAGGAACTAAATGCAACTCCATGGCATTTACCCTCTCATTTGGATTTACCTCCATCAACTAATCATTTTCATAAATTTAAAGATTATTTACCTAGTTTTTTAGGTAATGACACTTGTATAGTGGAAGAACATTTAAGTGACTTTTCCAATTCCTGTAAAAACATGGGAGAAAATTCCAACAATGTGCGTATGAAGTTGTTTGTAATATGTTGGAAGGGAAGGCCACATTAGATTTCTTTTATCTACCCCCAAAATATTTTTCCACTTGGGATGAGATTTGTTATTGGTTTAAATCAATGTATGGGTGACAAAAAATCCTTATTGAATAACTTAAAGAATATAATAGCATGGTTTTTCATCCCGGTGAAACCATTAAGGCATTTAATTTAAGATTTACCAAATTATATAATCGAATTCTTGATTTAATTAGGCCTCACAATCAAGGTGCTATGATTCAATATTGCATTATTATATCCCCTTCCTACAAAAATAGGATTTTGAAGAAAAAACTATTAACAAGGCAACATCGACCTTGCAAACCTATTTTAAATTTGAAAATCAAAATTTTAGAACTAGAATTCCTTTAACTGAATTGAATAAGAGCACGGAAATGTCAACCAATTTGCAATTAATGCAATATATGAATAACAAAATGATATTATTTGAAAGGAAAGTCACCCCTTTGCCAATTAATTATGCTCTTCCTTCATCATCTCAATCTATTCCCATGACATCCTCACCTGGTACTTTTCTTATTGATTTACCCTAGTGTCATTTCTGTGAGGACTATCGTGATGAAAAAACATGTGAGGTTATGACTGTGAGCAAACAAATAATTTTTGGTAAGAAACCTGCACCTCCTATTAATAATACCTCTGTAATAGTCTTGATTGGTTAGATGATGATGTTCATGTTGTAAATACTTGTGCACATAATTATATCAAAAAATTTCAAAATAATTTTTTTAATCATAACAATACTAATTCCGCTCCTAAGTAGTCTACTTATGAAAATCCTCTTAGGGATGGATTTAATCCTAATCCGAAATCTACTGCGACTCCTCCCAAGGTTGCTGAAAATACAATATAACTGAACATCTAGCTAAAATAAAATCAAATGCTACATTATTGGATTTAGCTAGAACCCCTAAATAGATAATTAATCTCAGTTTTTCACAAAAAACAAACAAAGCACTCAACTTCCTCAGTAACTATTTCAAAAAATGGAAGAAGAATAAAAGCCCTCTATGAATGAAGTCGTTGGAATTGTAAAAAATTATAAATAACCTAAAAATCCCCCATTTTATGTCTATTTGAAGATCTTTGAAAAAATTGCTCATTGCTATTTAATTGATGAGGGATCAAGACCCAATGTTATGTAAAAGACAATAATGGAAGAAATAGGGATTTCCTATACCAATGAATTATCCAAAAATATTTTAGCCTTTAACAAGAAAAAGCTAACTACTATTGTCCAAGAGGTTAAGGATGTTATATTGGTCATGTTCTCCCATCTTGAAATCCATACTACTTGCAATATATAGGTTATTGATATGGTTGTTAGTAATTATTCTATTATCCTAGGTAGAGATTGGCAGTCCCTAACCAGAGGATATTATTCAATAGATGACACCCATATAATTATTCCTAGAGGCCTTAAAAATATTATCCTTCACAAAGAGGAACAAATAGTTCCTTACATTGAAAATATTCCTCAACCTTTGGTAAAATATGTAGAGAATGATTTAGGAATTTATTATATATTCAATGAAGAGGAAATTGAAAATGAAAACAATTATGATGCTCCTCCAAAAACTCATTAGATCTGAAAAATGTGTTTTAATGGATCATCTTCCCAAAATGAAATAGTTTCAGGATTATTCTGCAAAACTATTTAGGTAAAATGAATCCATTTTCTTATAGGTTAAATTATTCCTATACTAATAACATAGTAGTTTTTTAAGCTCTAATTCTCGGCTTAAATACCACTCTCAAACTAGGTTACCAAAATATAGTCATTTTTGGAGATTTGGAACTAATTGTAATTTTGTGTGTGTGTGTGTCTGTGTGTTAATCTTGGCAGGTCCATCCATTTTCTATTATATATTAGGCAAATTTACACCACACAGATTGATCGGGTGGCCTCAACTTGCCCCGAGGGGAAACCAAGTCTGTTGGCCACTGGTCAGCGTTATACACCATCCAAAAACAAAATTGCTTCAGTATTTCTAGCCAAGCTAGATAAGTCTCAATCTCATGTCTAGATACTACATAACTGTAAAAACTAGCATATGTAATAGGAAACTTAAAAGCTAACCGCATAAACAAAAACTATGCATGAGGAATCTAGTCTTTCTGCTCATTAGAGACAAAGGCTATAGGAGCAGGATCCTTAGCAGTTGCCCTTGACATTCCATACAACTCCAGGATGCGAGGGATGTGGCGGTCGATTCGATCCATCTTGATGTCTTGTTCGTGCAAATGAAATAGGATTTTTGCCATGTCTTTTTTATAGTTTGGCAGGCCCTACACTGTTACCACCATCCCCACAAAGATTTGTTCCATCGCTTTTCCAATAATAATTTTCATTAAGAAATACAAATAAAGGGTGTGTTTAAACTGGGTAATTCTACCACGGGTATTCCCTGGATCTGGGACCAGCGTCCTCCAATTGTCGATCTATTCCTCTGATTCATTTTCTTTCTTAATATTCACTTCCCAGTCTTCAATTAGCTTCCAAATTCCCATGTCTGTCTCATCTCGGTATGCCGTTGCTGCCTCTTCTATGAGGTGCTCAACAGGCTTATGACCCTTGCGAGCTTCCGACGTGCTCAACCCCCTGTCTGCCCGGTGGGCTGGGCCTCTCCTACCTCGACCACATCCTCTCGCTGCTCAAGTCATAACCTGTGTAGTGACGCCCTGTGGACAGTCAAATGAAGTTCGGTTCGTCAAACCTTGCTCATCATCCCATCTTTGTTGTTCATAAAATTCCTCTCTTCCATACTTCACCACCTGAGAGTTAAGGTTGCCCAGAGCCCACATGTGTCCAAGGGAATTGGGTTTCTGACTCTTCTCTTGGGGCTCCTCATAGTACCCATCCCCCTTGCTATGGTTCAATTGCCGGTCATCCCATTGCATCTGGAACTAAGCCCTCAGGTCCGTTCAGAGCCGAGTATGATCCTTGAATTTATATCTACTTTCATCACCCTTAGCCAATAGATGCTAGCTATGGCTTTGCTTGCCCCTCTTTCTAGAATGCCACCTAGGATCCCTAGATTTTCCCTCAATACCATGCAGGTGCCCAATTTCCCAAGGTTTTCTCGGCATCCTACTGCCATGAATGAAGTCCCTGCCCCCTGCCCTCAGCTCTTTCGTGCCTCTCTCTTCAACACCCAGCCACCCAAGAATGGAACACCCACTATCCCCTATTCTCTTGGTCTGATTAACTAGAGATAGGCATGCGTATTTCCTCAACCCACAATTTCCAATGCTGCTGCTAAGGTTCTGGTTCGAATGGGATAAAAAAAGAAAGCAGAACTGGGCCATGGCACTCCCTTTCCTCCCCCAGTTCCTCCCATACAAAGCTAATCCCCATTGAGACAACCTCTTGCCCCTCCATTCCCCCCAGCAGAACCCCAACTAGATCATGGAATTGATACAAGAGCCCAACCAGATCATGGAATTGATACAGGAGCAAGACCAAATTACATACCGGGAGTCCATTTCTTGTCCGCAGCTAAGGTTCCTTACTTTCCTTCACCCCTCCCCAGCTCTAAGTCACCTCTCGTCTCCACAACTACTCTCTCTTACCTTGCACGTTGAATGCATTAACCTTCTCCACCACCCTTCCTTATTCCTTCCTCCACCAACTTGCCAACCCACTGTCCATGCATTCATATCGAAGGACACCATACCCCCTACCTTGAGCATGTGGGGGGTGACAGTTGTTATGACCTTCGTAAAACCCATATCACATCCCATCCTGTCTCCTCTGACAATTTCCTACATCCCGATCGAGAGTGAACTAATTGCAAATTTGATTAAAAAGGTTTACACACATTTAAACAAGTCGATGAGATGTTACACTACCTTAGCTTCAAAAATCATTTCACAGTTTGAAGGTTTTTATATAACTCATATAACCAAACAGGAATACTATTGATGATGGCTTAGTCTCATATGCTTCAAGACCAAAACGGTTTGATATGTCAAATAAACTTGATTGTCTTGCAGTGTCCTTGGTTAAGCCACAATTACTTGAGAGTGAAGAGATGTGGCAAGTTTTTGAAGATGAAAAGGCTCTTCATGATTTTATCATTAATGAAACACAAGAATCCTCCTAGATTATTAATCTGGAACAAAAAAAATATCACAAGGGCCTTGTTCCATTAGAAGGCACCTTTGCACCCAACAATGCAACAGAAATTAAAACTTGAAATAGAGAATTCAACAAAACAACTGATGCAACTCTTAAAGTAAATATCATAATTGAAGATGAACCTAAAATGTTATATGTTTATGAAACTTGTTATGCTGAAGAAATTGAAAAATTTGTAAGCCTTTTTTGTGAATTTCCTAATATGTTTTCATGGTATTACATTGATCTTAAGGGTTTTGATCCTTCTATTATAAGTCACACAATACTTATAAAAAAGGATTTCTTACCTGCAAGATAAAAACAGAGATCGATAGATCTTACCCTCAAGGAAACCTTAAGAATTGAATTAGATAAGCTACTCCTTGCACACATTATTTTTCCAATTAAATACTCTGAATGGGTAGCTAATTTGTTCCCCTCCGGGAAAAAAACTAGTTATATATGCTTGTGTGTTGATTTTCATTCCCTTAATAAAGCTAGTGTAAAGGATAGTTTCCACTCCCTAACATGTAGTTGATTTTGCAACAAGTAGTTGGTTCTACTATGATGTCTCTTTTAGATGGATTTTCTAGCTACAATCAAAATTTTCTTAAAAGAAATGATAGGAATAAACAACCTTTCCTACTAAATGGGGAAAATTTTCATTTAATTGAATGCCTTTTGGACTCATTAATGCCATAGCTACTTTTCATTGAGCTATGAACATAGCATTTGACAATCAAATTAAAGTCATGATCCAAATGTACTTAGTTTATCTTACCATGTATTCTAAACAATGTATTAACCATTTTGATAATTTGCGAAGTGTATTTGTGTACTATTTGAAATATGGTGTGTCTTTAAATCCAAAAAAATCTATCTTTGGGGTAAAATCGAGAAAACTACTTAGACACATAATCTCCAATTTAGGAATCAATATTCATCTAGAAAGACTAGAAGTCATCCAAGCTTTAGCTCCTCCTAAATATAAGAAAGTATTGTAGCAAACAAAAATGCCCCTTTTAAATTATTTCGTTAGTATGGATTTGTAAACCCATTTTAAAGTTTAAATGAGCCTTTTACTTAATTTGTAAACCCATTTTAAAGTTTAAATGAGCCTTTTACTTAATTTTTTTATTAGTCTTTGTTTTATTGAATAAATAAAGATAATAAGGCCCTATGTCCAAAGAGTCGCTGTAGCCTAAGACTTAATCAAATAATTCTAATCAAGTTTTTTCCAGTTGTATATATTATGTATGCCTTCACTGGAAGATTGGAGCTCATGACCCTTTTACTCAACACGTGCCCCAACTAATTTACCTTGGCCCTTTCCAAACTTGAATCTTCACTCCTAAGATTATTCTCGTGAGATGATATATAGAACTTTGATTGATTACCACACTATGTTCATCAACACGTCATCCTTGCCGAACCTACCCCAGAAGATTTATGTAAATGCCAGGAAAGAAACACGAGGACAACTCGTCGCTAATGGGTCCCTGTCTTCCTTTATAATTGGCCAAGGGAAAACACATTTGCTCACATCAACCCACTCTTCTTATTTTTGCAAATAAATTTATTCAAACGAGATTCTACTAACGGGTCAACCATTTTGGCTCACTCTACGAGTAAACGATTCCATATTGGTACATGCTAGCATGCATTACATGTAAGCCCACATCCCACTCAACTCGATCATCTCTAAAAGAAAAACAAACATTTCAACTTTCCTTGCAGGATGACGTATTTATCACATCATCTAACACCTAGTCCCTTCCTTCAATATGAATACGTGATTTATGCTTTAATTGCCACCATTACAACATCATAATTGAAAGCCACACTTTTATTTTAAATTTGGTACTTGTCACATTGAATTTCAATTATTACTGTATTAGTTGGCCTTTATTGTTTCTTGAGATTCATTGGACCTGTATTTTATGGATTTTTATTCCACATATTATAGTAAATTGCTCTAACCCTTTGCATTTTCTGTTATGGGTGAATATTTCACAAAACACCCATCAAGCTTCTATCATGGCGAAAGGAAAGAAGAAAGCCCCTTTGCAACATGCGATTGGACCATTCAAAGAAGAAGTTGGTGAAAAGTTGCTGGATACATTTCTTTTTTTTTACATTGTACATATAGGAGACACTGGTTATTCATCATGGAATACCATTTATGAGTGATTTGAAGAAGAATTACCAAAAGGAGGACGAAGAACCACCTACAGTCAGAACAGAAAACTAGGGTGGCCACAAAACCTTAGAAGCGATAGTTAAGGATGCTTCAAAATCTCACCTACACCAGGTTGTTGTGCAACCAAGACTACTTCCCTACACATATATGATATTTTGGGTGGCTAAGACCATTGGTATCAACGAGAGGCAGTTTGTTGCTTGTCAAGGCATCACCATTGGGTATTTTAAGCTGGAGAGAATTCTTGGTATGTATCATTTTCTTGGCCATCAAATAGTGTATAATGCTCAGTTTTAGGACCAATTTATTCAAAAGGAATGTGAGGGAAAAAGGAAGGAATTACCTAAAATGATAATAGAATGGAGTGACCCAAATAAATTCAAGAAATAATCCTCAGGAAATTATTCCATTGCTACTCTAGCCTCCCTTTTTTTTTTATATTGCTGTTATGCTCTGTCGACTATTTTTCCAACAAAATGTCTCTCAGTTTCCTATTGACGGGGTCACGCTTACTGAAACTACCTCTCATGGTTATATATTTGATTGGGCTCAATTTTTAATAGATAATATGGCGAATCACATTTTATATTTCTCATCAAAGAAGACCTCCACTAATAATCTACCATTCTACATGTCCAATTATGTAATGGATGCCATATGATTTTCACTAGAATTCCCATGCATGGGCTGGAAATGGACACTTTTCGACCCTCTTCCTATACATATATCACAACATTCTCTGGGAAGAAAATTACTTTGATCACTTCTACCACATCTGTCATCTTGTAATGATTCCCTTATATCAAGCCATTTTCAATTCCATGCTTCCAAGGATGTCTCCCGAGGCTATGGATTGTTTGACAAGGATTGGGGATTATTTTGTTGAGGATATTTTCACTTATGTTAGGATTTGGGGAAGTAGTGGTTGCCCCCATGTTCTCCCCCTTTACGTCCCACACAAACTCTTATCTAGGGAAATTCATTATCAAACTGTTGGGACTAGAATTACCTTTGAACTCAAAAGAGCTTCGAAAAATCTTTGGCCCAAATTTCCTTTGCAAATTGGTTTATTCACTCTCCAAAATTATCAACATGTTGAAAAGGAAATCTTGGCCTTAAATGAACTAAAGCTTGCCACCATTCCTGTTAGAGATTTTGATCCTTCTTAGGTATCTCAAAATATAGTTGCTGAAGCATATATCATAAGTTATGTTCATGAACATAATCAATATGATTGTTTATTCTATCAGGCCTCCTCTTATGATTCAGTTTTCTATAAATCGAAGCAGTTTCCCCCAGGTAAATTTCAACACTTTATAGTTTTCAAAGAATCTAGATGGTCTTGTCTACAAATGCATTTTCTTAAGTTACGTGAAGGAGATGGTTTTGTGGAAAAGGATACTAGTTGTTCTTCTAGGGCTACACCTCAGATGTATACATGAATATAAATCTCTTTTGTAGAGTCTTGAGATAAAAGATCTTCTATAAATCATTTGGTTACTGGTATCGCTAAAGAATGGAATAATTATGTCTATATCACTTCAACATCAACATATAAAGAAAAGGAAAAGGAAACCTATGAAGTAAATACTTCATATGTTATTGCTTAGAAAATAGTGCATGCTACTCCATAATCTTTAAAATATACTCTTGCACACTCTGGTGCCATCCCTAAAATGCCTATTAATACTCGACTTAATGTAGAAGAGATTTCTACACATCCAACTGCAAAAATTGAATTAAATATTGATGAAAATCCACCAATTGAGTTTTTCTACAATCCTCAACATAAATCCGTAATCAAGAAAATCAGGAAGAAAGAAGAGTAGAAAATGAGCTTTCTTCTACAAACACTACCTTAGAATCCACTTCATTAGAGTTGATCTAGAAGGGTGCATCGACTGCTCCTCATGAAGAGTTTGAAGAGTTAGCTCAATATGTAGGGGCTTATGCTTCAACCAACATAGATAAGGAAACCCATGTCAATCAATTTATCAAAGAAAAGGATGATAAGATTCAACAACTGGAACAATAAATTGCACAATCTTAAACACATGTCACTTTAATAATGAGTTAACATTTTGTTGAAATCAAACAGAAAGAAGAAAAATTAAAAGAATTACATCAGAGCATTGATCGAGCAAGAGCAGGAGCTTTGAATCTTTCCAAGTTCAAACTTGAAGCTAATAAACTTAATTCACAACTTAAAACACAAAAATAACATCCATGTAATATGTCAAGTTTAATGCAAGTTCAATTCAAATTGGATAATTCATTGGTTGATGAAATGGTTGATACAGAAACTCAATATGATGAAGCAAAAATTGACCTTAATGATCTCCTAGAATGGCAAGCATACTCAAAGAGAATACATCCTAATATTCCAAAAATTGGTGAGATGCATAAATATACTATTCTTGATAGTTGGAAAGATAGGATACGTTTGGTGAGAAAATTGGTTATTGATGCTCAAGAAATTTCAAGTTCCATTTTTCAGTATATCACCTGGTCACTACTGGATGCCAATTTAATATCAAGTTGTGAAGATTATATACTCCCAGACGCATATACTTTACAAAATAAAATGGATGGATAATAGGGTAGAATGTTGTAAAAAGATAGAGCTTTATCAAAGGTGGATTTCAAGTTAAATTGGGAACTCTTGATTAAACCACACAACTATTTACAAGTACTCAATACTCTTACAAAATAATCAAATCAACCACTGCCACTTCTATAGGCTCATGCCTTTAGTTGTCAAATAAGCATCAAGCCTCATTCTCTTGCCAAGTTGGTGCCTCTTCTAGAAGCCCATTAGCAAAGGTAACAAGCTACTGGCTCCACATCAACAACAAGTCACCTGAATTGATCTTTATTTTTAAATGTAACTATTAGATATTTTATGCAATTTTATTTTAGTTTAGTTTAGGAAATATCAGAGACTTAGTTTCTCCCTTTTATTTGTAAAGAAACTATTTGTAGGGCTTTCAAACTCAAACTAAGGGTTCTAAAATCAATAGAAGAAAAAGCCTTGTTGCACTTTAGTACATTATTTCTTCTTAATTTAAGATCTGAACCATTTTGGATTCCATGTTAGAAAGAGGAAAAGCGAAATTTGCAATACTATTAATTTATGTCTTTTGATTTAGAAGTGGAATATTATTTCTTGAATGTTGTGCTTATGTTTATGGTTCTCGAATGGAACATTAACAATATTGATGTGTTTTGTTGTTTGACTTTAATCATGAGTATAACGAGATCTTCTTATTAAATGCGAATGAGTTAATATTAATTTAATTAATTATTTAATTGATTTAATCATTTTAAATTTCTTTAATCAAATTTATCAGTTGTTGATATCCATTAATAACTATTTGTTATAATTTTAGTTCACATCATTATGTTAGCACTGTTAATTTTTCCTAGGGCTATGTTGTTCTTTGCTTTGGATATTTGCATTACATCTTTTACACATTGAATTCACTCCACAACATCATAACATCATTAGAAATTATGTAGAAGGAATAATAAAAATACAACGAAAGATAAAGAAACAAAAAAAGAAAAGCATGCACAAATAAAGACACAAGAATTTGGTCAGAGACTAGGGTAAAACCTGATCCAAAAATGGATCCTGGATAAACCTCTAAGTCTAAAAGACTTCATGCAAGAGGTAAAAGGTACCAAATGGCACAAATACTTTGTAAATCAGAGGAAAATGAAAATCACAGGCTACTCTTAGACATAGTCTCATTGCAGGGATCCCTCCATTCTGAATCCAATGCAACTTAAATGGGCGAAAACAGACTTCAGATGGGAAAGCTATCATAAAATGAAGCCACCCTTTTCAAAGGAAAAAGAGGCAAAATCCCTTGAATAATGGGTCTAAAAAATCTCTAAGTCTTCCAAATCTCCCAAAAGGGCAAGACCATCGAAAAAGGAGAAGTTATGGAGAAGGCGGATAACACTATTGGAGGTTTAAAACTTGAAGAAAACCTTAAAAATGAGGCAATTGGAGGCTTTAACAATGGTTGCACAGGGGCCGTCGGATCTAGTTGATCAACGGTCCAGATCTGATCAGCATGTCGCATCGGCGGTAACAGGTGGATCGACAATAGCAATCGGTGAAGGCAGTCGAGGGACAGTCGGAGGCATAGTGCGATGGATTAGGCCGATGCGATACTGCGATCGCCGATATCAGCGGATCACAATCGGCGAATCCAATGCAGTGGGGACGATATGTTATATATTAGATGCCCGATGCGATATTACAGACTCGATGGATATATAAAGCTGTTTCATAAGATTTCAAATCCGCCCAAAAGCCATATTTATGTTAATTTCCACGTTTTAATGTATTTTAAAAATACAAAGGGGAAACCCATAGATCAGGCCTTGCGACATGCGATAGCGACCTACGGGCAGACCCGATAGGAGAATAAGGTGGATTTCAGGACTTTTGAAGTCCGGTACATTGTGTGTTGGCATTATGATACATATGTTGTACTTGATGGCAACCCACTCATCTCAGATAATAAATTATAGTGTAGAGCAAAGTTTACGCACTTTTATGCAGAGAAAAGTTTATTTCATGTAGAGAAAAGTTCACGCACTTTTATGCAGAGAAAAGTTTATTTCATGTAGAGAAAAAGTTCACGCACTTTCATGCAAGGAAAAGCGCGTATATGTTGGAGAACTTACCTTTGGTCCATGGTAGTTAGTCCTTGGTATTTGAACCTATGAGGAAAAGCATGTATATGTTGGAGAACTTACCTTTGGTCCATGGTAGTTAGTCCTTGGTATTTGAACCTATGAGGAAAAGCACGTATATGTTGGAGAACTTACCTTTGGTCCATGGTAGTTAGTCCTTGGTATTTGAACCTATGGTTTTGGACCATGGTACGCACTTTCATGCAAGGAAAAGCGCGTATATGTTGGAGAACTTACCTTTGGTCCATGGCAGTTAGTCCTTGGTATTTGAACCTATGGTTTTGGACCATGGCACCTCGTCAAAAGTGTTGATCTCACGCAATTTCATGGTTGGTTCATGGTATTAGTCCGACAGTTTTTGATCCTATGGTTTTGGTCCGTGGTATTGCATCCAAAAGTGTTGATCTCACGTACTTTCATGGTTGGTTCATGGTATTAGTCCAACAGTTTTTTGATCCTATGGTTTTGGCCCGTGGTATTGTGAAAGGCCTAAGACTATAAAAGAGGAAGGAGATCATTTGGCAAAGCATCTTCTGAATTATCGAATATCTGATAAAGTGCTAGATCTGGAATATTGTGATTGGGTTTTGGTGTAGATCTGGATCTGAATGAAGAAGGAACCTGAGCGTAAGGAGAAGGATAAGTTCTATTGATGGGTCAAAATCTTAAGGCTGGAATAGTGGTATCTCTATATGATTTTGATCTGTGATATGTGGCATATGCTTGATCTATAAATCTAATAATATGGGTCTAAATTATTGATGCATGTTTTATTTTACACATGTTATGATCTGGGTATGTCTGATGTAACAACTGCAAAGTTATAAGGAAATATTTGCAGATATGTATGCGGGTTGGCTTTGGTGAAATCAGAGATTGATGATGCAAGTGTAGTTGATGGGTTTTTGATGTTCTTGGATCCAGTTTGAAAATTTATGAAAAGTGGTCCTTGAAAGAAAAGAAGTAGGGGGTTGTAGCTCCCTTCCAGGAGAGACTGGAAAAAGAGAGAGAGTTGTAGCTCTCTGCAGGTTGCAGCCTGCGTACTGGTAAAGGACTGCACCAGTACAAAACCATTGTAAAAGAGTTTCTAATTTGAAAGAAGATAGAGACATATTGCAGCAGGTGGTTTTCACCCACATTGGGCTTCCACCTTACATCTTGTGTTCTTTGGTGTGACTATCTGTTTTCTTTGTTCATGCTCATTATTTTATGGTACTGACATGCAAAAATAATTCAAAGAATAAATAAGGAAGATTTATTAAAAGAACTTGATAATACTGATTCACCCCCCCTCTCAGTATTATTTCCAACATTGTGTTTTATGCGGATTTTCCTGTGTTTTCATAATGTTCTATGTGTAAACAGAGAACGACTGTTACTAATGCTTCAAAGCACCTATAGATCCTTCCGTTACCAAATAGGTGGCATTCATCCCCAAGGGCATTTAGCAATGATTGCTAATGCCCAGAGATGGGATTTGAATGGATTGTGGTAGGAAGACAGAGAGCCCGAAAGGGAAAACCAACAGGCAACACAGTTTTGGCTTAAAAGCCATGAATGTCAAAGACAGAGGGCTGCTGAGTTATTATTGGCGGCCAAGTTGTTGTTTGTTGCTAAATACTGAAAGTAATAACAGCAGAGAAGCGAAAGTGCAACTGAGGGAGCCTTTGGGGTCACTTGAAGTTCAAGTGAAAAGCCAGAAAGTGTGAAGGTTGCAGAAGGCAGAAAGAAGCCAAAGCTGAAGAGCCAAGAGCCAAAGAGCCAGAGCCAAGAGCCAGAGTCAGAGCCAAGAGCTAGAACCAGAGCTAAAGAGCCAGAGTCAAAGCCAAGAGCCAGAGCTTCAAGAGCCAAGGGGATTAAATGGTGTCTGAACTCGCTGTTTTTGTGTAGAATAGCAGGAGTTGGGCCAAGAGCTTGTAAAAAAGACTAATACCATAATCCCAGAGAGCCTAGTTGAATTAACTAGAGCTCACGGAGATGTAGCCCAAGAGTTGTGGGTGAACTCCTAATTAATTTGCTATCTTATGTGTTTGCTTTACTGCTGCATTATTCATTGTTCTATATATATATATATATATATATAATGCGGAATTAAGAAATGCTTGAAAATATGGGTGTATGCTTGTATTTATTTCAACTGATTATTTGCTTTAAAATCTGTTGTTTGCGCTGATATGAGAATGTGCTTATATATATATATATATATAGTACATTCTCATATCAGCGCAAACAACAGATTTTAAAGCAAATAATCAGTTGAAATAAATACAAGCATACACCCATATTTTCAAGCATTTCTTAATTCCGCATTGGTTAATCATTAAGGACTTGGGAATATTCAAGCTTTGGAAGTGGGAGAGGTTCTTGTAAGCTAGACAAGAAGCCTAAGAGCCGCATTTCAGATCAGGTGGTATCAAAGTTTAAGATCGATTAACCCCACCTTTAAGGAAGGATTATATCAGAATTCTTGATTGACAGAGCAAAGACTGCTTGTCTGAAAGGTGTCTGAACAGCAAGAGGCTAATTGTATGCTTGTTTGCAGACTGAATATTTGCTAAGTTTGTAGAGGTGAAGGGAAGGTTATTGATACATTAGTCCAGGAAGGACAAAAAGGAGAAGGGATGAATGCATTCTTCTATCCCAAAGGACCTCAAAGCAGTCCTTGGAGCACAAGAGGTTTGTTGTAAGAGGATGCTTAAATAAGCTCTTTATTTATCTTGTTGAAGTTTTTTTGTTCATTGGCATAATGACAACTTCTACAAGTGTGTCGTCAAATTCTTCTCTCTTCACGAGACTCATTGATGAATACATGAAGCAAGAATTGTCCACCATGATGGATATGGTGAGAGAAATGTATGAGGATGGAAGGAAGAGCAGTATGCTTAGAAAGTAGCTGAATTCCATGAAGGAAGAGAAGAAGTTGCTTGCTGACAAATTGCAGGAAATGGAGAGGCAACTTCATGTTGCAAATATGAACCTAAAAAGGATGCATGAGTTGGAAACACAACTATTTTTTGCCTAAGAAGCCTTAGTCAAGTACCAGCTTGAAGAAGAGGTAAGCCATTCCAGTTTTTCTTCAAATTCTTGTGAGAATGCTTGTATTGGTTCTTTTGAGAAACATACTAAAGGCATAGGTTCCAAGCTAATGTCCAAGATGGGCTATGAAGGAAAGGGCTTGGGAAAGCATGCACAAGGTATTGTTGAACCAATAATGGTTGAGGAAAGGCCTAAATATTTGGGTCTTGGCTATGGACAATCTTATGGAGAGAATTCCAAAGCTGCCATGAAAGCCATTGAAATAGTCCCAAGAAGGAGTTTCATTTCATGTCCTCTACCTCAGAAGTGTGAAGGTTGTATCCAAGAGGAATACAATAGCTTGAAACATCAATTGCAGGATGCAGGTGTTCAGAAGCACACACTTGAACCATAGAGTTGGGGAGACTCTAATAACCTTGAAGAGTTTGATGGTGTTCCAAAAGGAGCCAGTTCTTCATTTGCTTCACCTCCTCATGAAGGCAATAAAGGTGAAAGAGGAAGGTATAAATCTGGTTCTAAACACATTCCTTTTGATTTTGCAAAGCATGATGAATTTCCACATATGTATGGGAAAATAATTGCATGTTCCTTTTGTGGTTTGGATAACCATGATGTTTCTAGATGTTGGAAGAGAATGACCACATACAGGAAACAGAAGAAGGAAAAGAAGCAAGCAACCAAAGGTCCATTGGACAAGGCAAATCATGCTATCAAGAGGATGCACATGCAGTGCACTTACTGCCATAAGCAAGGACATCTTGCTGCAAAATGTTGGACATTGAATCCAACAATGCTTCCACCAAAGCTAAAGAAAGTGGAAAGAGAAGATGGCAGAAATGGAAGTGAAGATTCCATGAATGATGTGTCTCAAAATGATTCACATGTTGATGCTGATGTGCAGGCAAAGGTAGTACCTTTGAAAGGGATTGGTAAGGAACAGTTAGAGTTCTTATCTGATTAAGATTTCATGTATATTGATGCATCTACATTATATTTCATTACAACTTTGAAAGTACAGTGTGCTTAAGTGAAAGTTGAAGGATGAAATGCATGCATGAGCACAGGGATGTTGATGATTTCCTTGTTTTTGAACATGTATGTGTAATTAACTTGCAGGGTTGATTGCTTTGACATGCATGTGATGCCATGTTGACTTGGAAGAAGTTAACTTGGTCTCCAAATGGAGATGATGATGAAAGTTTCATCTTTTGAAAAAGAGTCCTAATGGTCTTTTTCTACATGCTTGACTTGAAGGGTCATTTGTTTAAAGGCATGTTTTGTGGGCTTGTTATCTAGTCCATCATTTGTATGAAGATATAAGACATGGAGGTGTTCACAAGTTGTGAAAATCTGTTTCTTTTGATGAGGTAGGAGTTTAGGCCATCCAATTTTTGTCTGTATGCCTGCTGTTGTTAACAATTGTTGTTGGTAGCTTGTCAAACAGGTACAAATTAAAGTTTGTGGAGCAGATGTACTTCACATTTGTCACGCCACCTTGGATCAATGATCAAGGCAAAGAAGCTCACACTACCTTCTATGACCATTTCAGTAGAAGTTCTACAGGAAGGCAAGGAGGAAGATAGTTCTTCTCAAGAAGACCAGCCCATCTAGAGAAGGGAAGTGGTCAGGAAATTTGGTTCAGAGGCACTATGTAAAGGCAAGTGTAGGGAGGCTGAAAGAAGAGGGTGAGTCACTCTCATTGACTATTCGGATCAGTATATTAGTTTTTTTCAGACTAAAATTTCTTTTAGTGGGAAGGTGTGATCCAAAAAAGGATCTTGGATAAACCTCTAAGTCTAAAAGACTTCATGCAAGAGGTAAAAGGTGCCAAATGGCACAAATCCTTTGTAAATTAGAGGAAAATGAAAATGGAAGGATGCTCTCAGACATAGTCTCATTGCAGGGATCCCTCCATTCTGAATCCAACGCAACTTAAATGGGCGAAAATGGACTTCAGATGGGAAAGCTATCATAAAATGAAGCTGCCATTTTTCAAAGGAAAAAGAGGCAAAATCCCTTGAATAATGGGTCTAAAAACCCTTTAAGTCTTCCAAATCTCCCAAAAGGGCAAGACCACAAAAAAAGGAGAAGTTATGGAGAAGGCAGATAACATTATCGGAGGTTAAAAACCTGAAGAAAACCTTAAAAATGAGGTAATCAAAGGCTTTAACAATGGTTGCACAGGGGCCGTCAGATTTGGCCGATCAATGGTCCAGATCCGATTGGCATGTTACATCGGCGGTAATAGGCGAATCGGCGAAGGCAGTCGGGGGACAATCAAAGGCATAGCACGATGGACTGGGCCGATGCGATACCGTGATCGCCGATATAGGCGGATCTCAATCGGCGAATCGAATACAGCGGGGCCGATATGTTATATATTATATGCCCGATGCGATATTACAGACCCGATGGATATATAAACACTGTTTCATAAGATTTCAAATTCGCCCAAAAGCCATATTTACGTTAACTTCCACGTTTTAATGTATCATAAAAATATAAAGGGGAAACCCATTAAGAAGGCCTTGTGACATGCAATAAGGTGTATTTAAGGACTTTTGAAGTTCGATACATTGTGTTTTATGTGGATTTTCCTGTGTTTTCACAACGTTCTCTATGTAAACAAAGAATGGCTATTACTAAGGATTCAAAGCGCCGATAGCTCCTTCCGTTACCAAATAGGTGGCATTCATCCTTGAGGGAATTTAACAATGATTGCTAACGCCCAGAGATGGGATTTGAATGGATTGTGGCAGGAAGACAGAAAGCCCGAAAGGGAAAACCAACAGGCAACGCAGTTTTGGCTTAAAAGCCATGAATTTCAAAGACAGAGGGTTGTTGAGTTATTATTGGTGGCCAAGTTGTTGTTTGTTGTTGAATGCTGAAAGTGATAGCAGCAGAGAAGTGAAAGTGCAGCGGAGGGAGCCTTTGGGGTCACTTGAAGTTCAAGTGAAAAGCTAGAGAGCGTGAAGGTTGCAGAAGGCAGAAAGAAGCCAGAGCTGAAGAGATAAGAGGCAAAGAGCCAGAGCCAAGAGCCAAAGTCAGATCCAAGAACCAGAACCAGAGCCAAAGAGCCAGAGTCAGAGCTAAGAGCTAGAACCAAGAGCCCAAGAGCTAGAACTAAGAGCTAAAGCCAAGAGCCAGAGCTTCAAGAGCCAAGGGGATTAAATGGTGTCTGAACTCACTGTTTTTGTGTAGAACAACAGGAGTTGGGCCAAGAGCTTGTAAAAAGACTAATACCATAATCCCAGAGAGCCTAGTTGAATTAACTAGAGCTCACGGAGATGTAGCCCAAGAGTTGTGGGTGAACTCCTAATTAATTTGTTGCCTTATGTGTTTGCTTTACTTCCGCATTATTCACTGTTATATCTATCTATCTATATATATGTGTGTGTGTGTGTGTCTGTTTAAGCACATTCACATATCAGCACAAACAACAGATTTTAAAGTAAATAATCAACTGAAATAAATACAAGCATACACCCATATTTTCAAGAATTTTTTAATTCTGCATTGGTTAATCATTAAAGACTTGGGAATATTCAAGCTTTGGAAGTGGGAGAGGTTCTTGTAAGCTAGACAAGAAGCCTAAGAGAATTCTTTGCTTTGGATATTTGCATTACATCTTTTACACATTGAATTCACCCCACAACATCATAACATCATTAGAAATTATGTAGAAAGAACAATAAAAATACAACGAAAGATAAAGAAACAAAAAGAGAAAAGAATGCACAAATAAAGGAACAAGAATTTGGTCAGAGACTAGGGTAAAACCCCACAAGGTGGAAAACTCGAAATTTAATTATGCTTCTATTAGAGATTCATCAATTGTTCAACTGAATATAAAGTACATCCATAAAAAGATACATCATCACATCAAGGGTCACCTCAGGACATACAAACTACTATCATCGGGCCACCTGGGGCCATGCCAACCACTAGGCACTTCTAACCATTGGGCACTACTAATCACTGAGAACTGATAACCACCGAGCACTACTAACCACCAGTAACTGCTAACCACTGGGAACTGATAAACATCGAGCACTGCTAACCATTGGGAACTACTAACCACTGGGCCATGCTAACCACCAAGAATTGCTAACCATTGAGCACTGCTAACCAGTGGGCACTGCTAACCACCAGGCCATGCTAGCCACTAGTCATTGCTAACCATTGGGCACTGGTAACCATTGGCCCATGCTAACTATTGGCTCTCTATTCCATACTAATCATGGGCTCTCGGGCCATAGCAACTGTCCATTCATACCACAAAGGAACAATGATTCCATCCATACAAAGGATCAATATGTGTGTTAATGGAAACCATATTAGAGAGAAACAAAGTGCATTGATGGCAACCATATAAATTAGAGGAAATGTAGAGATGCTATACACAAAGGTACCATTCTAATATCATCACAAGGAACCATGCCAAAACCATCACAAGGGAACAATGTAGAAAGACATTGTGTATATATCACAGAGAAACTATACCATGAATTGTCAAGATCATTGTTGTGCAAAGGCCAACATATGCAGTGGTGATGAGACCAATCTATATACAATAGAGCTAAGATCAATATATGCAACAATCATATCATAGAAAGATACGATCATGAGGCTAGCCATACATTATTACAATTGGATGAAAAATTATTTCCATTACAGTGACCATAGAGATGCGATCATGAGAAAGTGAGCGAGGTCATGGTGAGAAAAATATCAAGCCAACAAGTGCAAGCACAATGAGATAGTGAGACAAATCCATAAGTCAATGTGAGACAATGCCAAATACCAATGTGTTACCCAATTGCCATATATTTACCAAGAGCGAGAGTCCAAGAGCAAGACTCTTGAGATCATATGCAATATCATAAGTGAAACCTATGCCAAGAGAGAGCATAATCGAGACCTATGCCAAGGAGAAATCCTTTAGGGAAATTCGTCCCAACACTGCCCAATTTTAACACTCCCTCTTAGCTAGGGAGGAATTTCCATCAACATCATTAAGCATAATCTATAATATCTCAGCATACTTGTATCTCAATCACAATGAGGACATGAAACTGTATCATCGATAAGACCCATATCATATCATCTCATAAAAGAAGATGAATATATAACTAAAGGTGGGGAAGATCAACTCTTTAAACCATACCTATCTTGAAGACATATCCCATATCTATATCAATAAGACATCCATCTCATCATATCTCAACATAACTTTATTCCTTTGATCGTCACCTGAACAATATTAATCCAACAAAAGAAGAAGAAGAATCATGATAGTGGAGTCCATCTCAACCCACATCATAATTGGAGAGCCTAGCTCAACCCACATCATAAGGGAGTCTATCCCAACCCACATTATCATTGGGGAGCCTAACTCGACTCTCTATCTAAGTGAAATAGGCGATATCAACTTAAGGATCACACTCTGTCCTATCGTTTAATTACAATAGGTGAGATCGACTTAAGGATCACACGCTGTCCCATTGTTTGTTGATCTTCCCATATGGACCCTTAAGGGTTAAGTGGTAGAACACCTGCATCCAATAATTGAGTAAGATCAACTTACCACATGGGTAAGTATACACACCCTATCTTAAGTCACCTCAAGCCATTGGCTAGATGGGGAGGTCTAATCCATGCAAGCAATACTGGTGGGTAGGATGCCAATTGGGGTATAATACTCTCTCAAAGTGACAATAGGTGAGATCACATTTCAAGAGGGGTAAGGATACAAAACCTACCATATTTTTTAGAGGTCCCTCAACTCCAGGAGCCCTTACTAATGCATTGCCATCCTGGAAGCTCAATAGTGGGGGAGGGCACGCTCAGTGTTCTCGATCAACCTAGACCCTTACCTGAGAGGGTCACTTCCATCAATCCAAGTTGCACTATGAAGATCATGTTTTGGAACATCACGAATTCTCTTTGCAACATATCAAAGTGCTCATATCTGGCATCGACTCAAACTGTTGATTGAAGAGTTCAATCACATTTCCTTATGTAGTACTTTAGAGAAACAATCCTTTGTTTCCTGTTCATATAGGACATCACATCAAATATTATTTTAGAGAAAATACAATCATAAAGAAAATAATACCATATTAATCCTTTCTCCCTCTCATGCAGGAAGGTAGCAACCATAAGCCTAATCTTGTCTCATACAACTGCATTATCTCAATCCACGAAGATATCTTTTTCCCACCTATATATGTGCACGCTTGCAATACAATGATCCATCTGGACAATTTCTCTTTAGGGATCCACAAAATCTAGCAACAATAATACATCAATCAATCCAGCATGCCATGTTCCTGACAAAACACTTCTACATGAGAAGTGGATCTTGAATCTACTTCGGGTAAACAAGTCTTGTCAGCAATGAAGTATTAGCACATAAAGTTAGTTAACAAATACATACCTTTATCATATGTTCATCAATCCAAGTCCAAAAGGCTTGTTTCAATCTGCAATCATGCATCTCCTATTCATCTATCTAAAAAATTATGAGGTATCTCCACATTTACAATCATTATGAAAATAATAATAGGTGTTGGGATCTCATCAAGGGTCTCTCCCTATGAATGGGAAGCTTCTTTAGTCATCATGAATGCATCAAGATCATTATTTCTTTAGGGAATAACCATATTAGTTCATACAAAACTGTCATATATCATTTCACATAGTCAAACAATATTAGGTTCTCATATATATATCGTTGTCATGACAAGTTATCATCAACTGCTTCACTGTCACATATGTACATGCCATCAAACATCCATTAATGTTCAATGGTAACAACATCACTTCTTAAAAAAATTTCATCAATCCTAACATCATCAATTCAAGATATCCATTAAGGCATCATAGTTGTTACATTTTATCAAAGAACTATTAAGATCAATAAGATAGTTAGTTGATCGTGAGTATCAATCTTACAACCATACTATTACCATATTCATTACAAGCACTATCAACAATATCAAGTTAGCATATATCAATGTCAAGACCAAAGATCAAGGGAATTATAAAGTGCACCAATATGTCATATGTATTGGGAATCAAACTTACTCACATATGTGCTGAAGGTGATATTCTTGTCACACCTTAGGGCTTGATATTGGAAACAACTTGTAACAATTATGCTACACTGTACATACCTCATAATATTTGGATACCCTAGAAACTTGTAGCATATCCATTTTTTCATCTTGAATATGCCCAAAATATTTTTCACTAGCTCTCCTAATAAACCTGCATCATGTTTCTTTTCATGTTCTAGCTTCCTGCTCTTGCTCCAATTTCTCTTCCTGCAGTATCTCTCTTTTCCTACACTGTTTGGTATCCAGATGATCCTCAAGAAGGATTTTCCTATGACATCTTCATCAAGAAGTTATAAGTATTTAAATACTTAAATAATCATGCAATAAGGATAAGTGAAACAATAAATCCAAACAAGAGTAGTGTCATAAAGAGATAACATAAGTTTAGAAGGTACTTATATTTAACAAGAGGCAATTAAATCCTTCTTGAACAAGCCTTCAAGATTCATTACTATCCATCATCCATATGTCAATGTTGCCTTCAATATTTTTAATCGAATTCATAAACATCAAAGATCAATTGAAACTAGCCCATTTAGGGTTACAATGAATTTGTCACAAGTGATGAAATAACTTCTTACAAACAATGCTAGGGTTTCAAGACTTGTTGAACTCAAGCCTTTATCATATCTAGGCTCTTCACACTCCAGGGTTTCTTCCAAACCCTAACCTCATGTTATCCACCAAACCCTAATACCCAGGTTTCCTAGGGTTTCTCTCAAACCCTAGCATTCTTTTAGGTCTCTGCCATCTTTCATTCTACTTGATCCATCAACGGTGTCATCATACATGTGATCTCAATGAATTTTCTTCAGCCCAACTCTTATACTTGTGATCTCAGTGACATATGGGAAGGTTTCTATTTTTAGACTGCCAGGCTAAAAATAGAACAATCGAATATTATTGTAATATTTGGACTATAAACATTATCTTATCCTCTTGGAGCACTTCAATTTGAGCTACAGATGTGGCACATGTAGCTATCAGAAGGAAATATGCTTTTCTTGTGGGTCAGTTGAGCTATTACATGTAGGACTTCAGTTAGAACTCATGTGGTTGAGTTTGGTGGAGTTGATTGTGGAGTTGATGGAGTTGTGTTAAGTTTGACTTGGTTGAACTAGTTGTATTTTAGTCTAACTAAAGAATACTCTAATAATGAGCTGTGTGAATTAAATATTAATTAATTCACTAATTATTAACTCATAAAGCAACTAAAGAATACATCAATTAACTCAGTGCATGTATAGTTCAATGGAGACAGGTGTTAGAGGTTGAGATTGCTATCAGTTGTGACTATAGTTGTGCATGAGATCTTGCACAATCAATGGGATTGAGTTATGCCAATGAGGATTGCGTAGTGTGGGCCAATATCAAGGAAATTGTAGCTTGTGCTCACGTGATTTTCACTTTGGATTTTGCAGTGGAGGCAGGCAAAGCAGCGGAGAAGATTTGAACCTGTGATTGATTCAAAATCTGAGCTAGTTTGTGTGTAACAAGTGGAGATAGTACTGAGTACTTGTGAGGAGTATTGTACTATGTATTTTTACATGTTCTCAATCATTATAATATACGGATAGTGTGGGGTTTTCAGCTGTATGCTTTCCCCGGGTTACATACTGTGTTAATGTGTGCATGCGATTGATGTTTCATTGTTTTTAATGCTGCTAAATTGATGATCAAAGTAGAGGAGGTTATGTATTATGCATGCATTCTGCAAATAGTGTATAATCAGGATAATATCTGTGAATAAGTGTCATATTATTCAAAATTTCTACATGGTATCGGAGCTGTTGATCATCAGATCTATTATTCAGAAAGTGCTTACATTTTATTTCTTCAGGCAGAGTCTGTAATCGGGCCAGGTAGCCTCTAGATTCATCCTTCCTTTAGAAGGTGAGATATCCAGTAGAAGCCCATACAGTCAATCTCTGTACGAGAAATACTTTGTTCTCACGAATTCTAGATCAGAGGTGGTTGAGTTTTTGAGCTGGTGGAATTCGAATTTGCAGCAGTGTTTTCTTGGTGTCAAAGTTGAGATGTCTTTCAATGGATTGCGATTGGAGTATGCTCTTGAGGGTAGCTCGAATTATATTGCATGGAAAGACAGGATGGAGGTGGTGTTAGATGACAATGGGCTGAAGGAGTTCATAGAGGCTGAGGTCCCAAAGCCTACTGATGTTGTTGAAGCTGTGGCTTGGCAAAAGAAGAAAACAAAGTGTCGAAGGATTCTGTTGGAGGGCGTGAAGGATCACATTGTGTCCAACCTGCATGGAAAGGCTTCTCCATACTTGATGTGGAAAGCGTTGACAGATTTATTCCAAAGTAAGAGCGAACAAAGGAAGTTGGCGCTCAAGGATAAACTCAGAAACATTAAGTGTAAGAATGGAGACAGTATGCCCAGGTATCTCACGAAGTTCAACCAATGCAGGGATGAGTTGGGAAGTGTGGGGGTGACTGTTGATGATGAGGACTTGGTGAGCTTGGCTCTCCTTGGTCTTCCGAAGAGTTGGCATTCCTATCAGGACTTTGTCAATGGTTAGGAGAAATTGCCAGGATGGGAGAGACTTTGGTCGGATCTTGTGCAAGAGGGGATCAGGTGGAATACCAGGGACAGATCTTCATCAAAGGCATCTGATGAAGAAAATTACGCTTTGGCTGCAAAAGAAAAGAAGGGGAAGGAGAAGGGTTCTCTTTCTGAATCCAGTTCTTATAATAATGGGAAGAATGTTGACAAATTGAAAGTGAGATGCTTTCGTTGTCATGAGTTGGGCCATTATGCTACTAATTGCCCAAAGAAGAAATCCAAGAAGGGATCCGAGGAATGATCTGAAGGTGAGGCACTTGGTTCACAGTTTGAGTTGGACTTCACACTCTTCGCATGCATGGTTTGATCCATGGTGGGAAGTGGTTGGTTTCTTGACAGTGGAGCTTCTTTCCACATGACCGGTGACAAGAGTTTTTTCAGTGCTTTGGAGGAGAAAGATCTCTAGATACTCATAGTGATGGGTAATGATGAGAAATATAGTGTCTCAGGAGTAGGCATGGTTATTTTTCAGAGGGAGCATGGAGCTCGCCTTACCTTGACCGATGTCAAGTATGTACCAGGACTAAAGAGAAACTTGGTGTCGATTGTGATGCTGGAAGACAGAGGCTGTGATGTAGTCTTCAGTAAGGGAAAGGTTTTCCTTGGAGACATCATCACTAGACAGGTGAAGTTGATTGGTTCACGGGTCAAGAACGTGTATGCTCTTGAGGTTCAAGATGCATGCAAAGCCTTGAGCAGCGAGGCAACTTATGGAGACTTGGTGGTTGAGAGGGAGTGCATATTACCTCTCAACATGCAGAGCTAGAAGAAGTCTCAGATGATTGTGGAGGAGCCACGATTGGTGCAGCAGCTTCAGGAGGTTGTGGAGAAGCCACAACAAGGGAAGCTGAGAGGAGATCGAGTAGAGACATCTACTCATGCAGAGGGGGAAACTTTGATCCAAGTGGGTAGAGGGATCGCATGCAGCCATACCTCCAGGAAGGAGGTGGGGTGATGTGGATTGGTCGTCCCAAGGAGGAGGGGTAGGATCCTTGAGGTACCCAACCTCTTGGATGAGACCTTGCTACGGGAGCCCTGATGTGGAGTAGCAGGAACTGACTGATTGGGTAGAGACAGATGCGGATGGAGTGGCAGAGAGAGCGATAGTGCAGGGAATCCCAGGACAGCGCATAGCTAGCAGGCTGCAACAATGCGAGAGGCACACGTGTTTTGCACAGTGCTAGGTGGCACAGAGAAGTGTGCAATGGTGCGAGATGCATGGAGATGTTGCAGTAGCGCAGATGTCAGAGAGGGAGCACTTGTTAGCAGCAGGTAGAGCTTTAGCATCAGAGTATGTTCCTAGCCCAACAGAGTGGTCAGTTGGGAGTGTTTTTTTTCCAAGTGTTGTTGGAGCAAGTGGACTGGGCAAATGTGTTGCATGCAGAACATTCTAGAGTTGCAGGATAGGGGTTGCAGATAATCCATATCTTGTTGAGAGGGTGTTGAAAATGCAACAAGATGTGGAAAGGAGTCGCCTTCACTAAGTGGGCCCGCAGGCTATTTTTGGCACAAAGTCTATTTTTAGACATATGGATCATGGTCTATGAGTTGTAGGAAGCTATTTGTGGATGATTGGCCATGTTGGTAAAAATAGATGGACTTCTATTTTTAGACATATGGGCAGGTTTCTATTTTTAGACTGCCAGGCTAAAAATAGAACAGTCGAATATTATTGTCTCATAATAATATTTGGACTATAAACATTATCATATCCTCTTGGAGCACTTCATTTTGAGCTATAGATGTGGCACATGCAGCTATCAGAAGGAAATACATTTTTCTTGTGGGCCAGTTGAGCTATTGCATGCAGAACTTCAATTAGAACTCATGTGGTTGAGTTTGGTGGAGTTGATTGTGGAGTTGATGGAGTTGTGTTCAGTTTGACTTGGTTGAACTAGTTGTATTTTAGTCTAACTAAAGAATACTCTAGTAATGAGTTGTGTGAATTAAATATTAATTAATTCACTAATTATTAACTCATAAAGCAACTGAAGAATACATCAATTAACTCAGTGCATGTACAATTCAGTGGAGACAGGTGTTAGAGGTTGAGATTGCTATCAGTTGTGACTATAGTTGTGCATGAGATCTTGCACAATCAATGGGATTGAGTTATGCCAATGAGGATTGCGCAGTGTGGGCCAATACCAAGGCAATTGTAGCTTTTTCTCACGCGATTTTCACTTTGGATTGTGCAGTGGAGGCAGGCAAAGCAGCGGAGAAGATTTGAACCTGTGAGTGATTCAAATCTGAGCTAGTTTGTGTGTAACAGGTGGAGAGTTTACTGTGTACTTGTGAGGAGTATTGTAATATGTATTATTACATGTTCTCAATCATTATAATATACGGATAGTGTGGGGTTTTTAGCTATATTCTTTCTCTGGGTTACATACTGTGTTAATGTGTGCATGCGATTGATGTTTCATTTTTTTTTAATGCTGCTAAATTGATGATAAAAGTAGAGGAGGTTATGTATTATGCATGCATTCCAAAAATAGTGTCTAATCAGGATAATCTCTGTGAATAAGTGTCATATTATTCAAAATTTCTACAGAACCTTCAAAAACAAGGAGAGAAATTGAAATCGGAAGGAGGAGCTTACCTGAGAGTGAGTGCACCAAGTCGTCCTATGCAGTTGGCATGTAGGGACCTGGGATTTGCAGAGCTGAATCGTCACTAGACCCAAAATCAACATACGAATTACCACAAATAGAGCAGAGATGAGCTTGAAGCAAAAAAAACGGAGATAAATAGATTTACGGAGGAAGAAAACCTGAAACGCTTCAAAAAAACTAGAGTAGTGAAACACTACAGAGAACGAGCCGAGGCACAACATCGATAGACCATAGAGAACGAGTAGAGGCACAACACCAACAAACCACAGAGAACTAGCAAAGCACAATAAACCACCATACGGGACAAACAAGGCACGATACTTACCACCCATCGCAAATACTAGGTGAAAACACAGAGCACCTGTAGAGCCAAACCATAGCAAAGGAGAAATGACTTCCAAACACCCTCAGTGAAAGTGATAACCCATAGTCGCAAGCCTAAGGTCAGTATAGAGGGCGGAAAACAATTAATAAACCGCATTAAAGTCACACACCAAAAACCCTACCACCAAATTTAATTCGGAACCAAAGAATTAAACGGTCACAGCTACGTGTCCCTCCTCGGGATCACCACCAAAAAGGCATACACATATTAACGAGTGCAATATGATACAAAATTAGTCATGTGGCCATTAAGTTCAGATTTTCTTTGTTGAAGATAACATATGCATCGGGTTCTTGATTGAAAAAATTCTGAGATTTAGCCCAGCCGTGCAGGTACAAACATCAGCCATGTGTCTTTCACCATCCTAAAATCTTATTAATATTTATTAAAGCAAGGCAGGATAGAGACAATAACGATGCAGATTAGAGAAAGAAGGTTGACTTAGCATGCTCCTTCTTCAATTCCTCTTTCAAGTCTTTGGTGGCATTCAAATTCTAGGTGCAAATGAAATTGCTCACTACCTTCATGGCCATGAACTCATGTTCCACACCCTATAGTTTTTGGTCCTAGTTGGTTTGTTGCTGCCCTTCCACCAAATCCTCTACCCACTAGTCTCATATTTTCTTATGTTGCTTGTATTGTGTTGCTAACCATTTTTCTAGAATTTCATTAGTCATTATTTGTATCACTCTTACAAATGTTTTTGTGCAGTCTATCCCTTGTTCACTAATTTGTTTTATGCATCAGATGTTCTTTGCTGCTAATCTTGGATTTTGAATTTTTAGATGGCGTACTTCATGTACCTTTTCTACATATCCAAAATTTTTGAGCTCATGGACATGGTGAGATTATTGTGCATCCTGGATCTTTCTAATTTGGATTGCAGTCCTTTGTCCTTGAATAAGATTGGCTATTCCTATTCTCCATTTTTTTTCTTTAGGAATTTCTAGATAAATTTAATTTCAATAGAATATATAAAACATTCTCAGCATCTCAAATATTTAAATGGATTGGTTATGGATTGAGTTTTTTGTTTTCAGATAATAATGGTCTTAAAGCGAAATGTTCATCAAATCACTATTATTCATGTGTATTACCATATTTCTAGAGCTATTATTTGGTGGATCAGTGCCCATCATGCATCAGGAGGGGATGGTAATTTCTCAGCACTTTCCACTATCACCATTCAATATTTTTCTCTTGATTTTTGTTGGCAGATGATTATGTTTCATTTAAAGAGTCCAAATATTGCTAACTGATATAATAAAAATGACACCCTACTATTTCATGGCATGAAAAATACCACCCTCTTGGGGGAATTGAATCCAGTGGGACGGATGTCATTACACCCTCTTTACCAACCAGTAAAACCTTTAGCGACGATTATTTTTTTTATAGATACAAAAACAATATTGTTTTTGCTTCCTTTAACTCCCGGTTTTCATTTTGGCCTGTGTAGCATACTTCTATGTAGCAATGAACTCAACAGTTCATGTAATTATGTACTTCTATTATTTGCTTTCCTCAATTCTAAGGGGCAGAGCGAAGCTACGAAGAAAATCCCTCTTTTGGGGAAAGTAAGTTCTAAAATGTAAACTTGTTTCTATTACTTTTCTAAATAACTGACAATAGTCTTGTAATATTTATGGCAATCAATTTACTGTTAGCCAAATTTTAATGGAAGATCATAAGTCAGTCTAACTTGAAATAAAAGTGCATTAGAGGTGAACCTGAACTGTGATAAATTTGAAAAAAAATCGGTTGATTTGTATCTATAGTACAACAATTTATAATATTTTTGTAAATATCCAAAGTGATCCAGCACTTCAACCACCTACTCTACTAGATCCTCCACTGTAGGCACCGTAAGATGTGATAAAATAGTTGGAGCCCCTAACTGCAAGGATACTTAAAATGAAAGCGCAGAAAATAATGTAAGATGAGTAGCCTGGATATCTAAAACCTCAACTTAGCTAAGACATACATACAAAATATGGTGTAGAGTGCTTATATAAATAACTTCCAATTCTAATAAGGAAAAAGCACCAATACAAACCTCAGGTCCAAGTGCATATATGTGATACACACAGAAGCTATGGAACAATAATGAAGAGGCTTCCAGGAAAAATAATAACCCTGAAAACATGACATATATGTTCCAATGTCACACAATTTTCAGTAAATGAATATATAAGTTAGTGAAAAGAGGAAAATAAATATGTTCCATTGACATTGACAGACATAAAAAGCTAAGCAAAGATCACATACAATTCAAGGGTACTTCTGGATAAGTTATGAGACTTGGTTTCCCCTTATATGTGCATACAAAGACTAACACAGGCCCATAACTAGTTTGGACAAGTTATTAAAACAAAAATAACAATCAAGAAGAGAATTAAAAGTTTGATCCACTAGAAAAATGTGCATAAAGACATAATATTACATGATACAATCCTCAAAAGTTTTGGAAATTATGAAATAGCAGTTGTGATTGAATTGTATCTATATAAGTAAACATATCTAGTACTAAATCCAATTTTGATTTGATTATCCTAGCCTTCAAAGGAAATGCACATGCACTAATGGGATTTGGAAACAAAATATATTTCATCAGATTTGAAATGCAGGGGGGAAGCTATTGGTAACCATCTTACAAGTCTTAAATTGTAGCAATTGGCAACAGGTCCTAATAGGATAATTCAAGTATCTACTTGACATATCAATGAAATTTTAATCCTACTTCCTATTTTCTTTCCATCAGCGAAATGTGATTTGAGTATGGCATAATCTATTGTGGTGAAATTTAGTTTTAACTAGAGGGAAATTTAATCAAACTGTCTAATTATTTCAAAGAAGCATGTGCATAAGCCATTTTAGCCCAAATCTAAAGCAAATTTCGGTTGAGGAGATCAATTTGTTCAAGAAATATCAAATTTTGAAGTTCAATGCCAAAATAAGTTGAAAATCCAAGGCATATCTTAGTTGCAAGGCTATCCAAACATTAAAATAGCATATCCTTGTTTGAGAATACAAATAATTTATTTCAGACTATTTCACCATTGCAAATTCATTTGGATGCTAGCTTTGTTGAAGATGAACCACAATATGCTAAAGTCAACAAAATTGACTACACACTTTGCCTTATTTTAAAGAATAGTATAAGTATGCCATTTTTAACAACAAAAATATAGCACATTTCAAATTCAAGAAACAAATTTGCAACAGGGAAAAAATGTATGCTTTATGCCTCTGGCGCTTTTATTATTTGATAAAAGTAGTCAACAATATATTAATACTAGGAGCAAATTGCCTATAGAGGCCTGAATTTCTAATCTTAGCTTCTGCTTCAGGACAAGAACTTTGCCTCACCATACCTATTTTAAAATTAGTTGGACATAATTTGACTTGATTAAACATCTATCCTGATTAAACGAGTTGCAGTAAAATCAAATAAATGTTCTAATTGGTTAAACGAGTTGTTCATGGCATTGCTCCCCCCTCTTTGAATGGCGGGTCACTTGTGCTTTGCACCTCACTGAAGAAAATGTCTTCAATAATACTGGAAGACGATAAGAATGTTTGCAACTTCATTTTCATTTGAGGTAAATTGTAAATTTTCAAAAATCCCAATCCTACTTCACTTCATGACTTCAAAAAGCTTTTCTGCTTCAAAATGTTCTCTACTTCTACAATTTCTCCTCAAAATTGTAGAAGCAGAGGAAATTTTGAGGAATTGAAGCTTTTAAAGACATGAAGAAATGTAGTAGGATTGGGATTATCAGGATTCTCAGTTTATCGTAGATGCAATTGAAGTTGCAGGGATACTTATCCTCTTCAAACATTATTGGAGACTCTTTCTTCGCTGGGGCGCAAAGCGCATGTGATCCACATTCAGAGAAGGGAGAGAAATACTTTAGGTTAGTGGTTAAATAGAGTGTGTAAGGATGGGTTTCTGCCTTGGTAATTAAATGATGGATTCCTAGATACTGAGGTTTAATGGGGTTTGTCTGATTTAAAAAAAAGAAGCCTAGGAGCAAATTGCCTATAGAGGCCTGACTTTTTGATCTTAGAAAGCTTCTGCTTCAACACAAGAACTTTGCCTCACCATAGGTAATTTTTTTACCTATTTTAAAATTGGTTGGACATAATTTGGCTTGATTAAACATGTATCCTGATTAAACGAGTTGTAGTAAAATCCAATAAATGTTCTAATTGGTTAAATGAGTTGTTCGTGGCATTGCTCTCCCCTCTCTGAATGGAAGGTCACTTGTGCTTTGCACCTCACTGAAGAAAATGTCTTCAATAATACTGGAAGATGATAAGAATGTTTGCAACTTCATTTTCATTTGAGGTAAACTGAAAATTTTCAAATATCGAAATCCTACTTTGCTTCATGACTTCAAAAATATTTTCTGCTTCAAAATGTTCTCTACTTCTACAATTTCTCCTCCCAAATTGTAGAAGCAGAGGAAATTTTGAGGAATTGAAGCTTTTAAAGACATGAAGAAATGCAGTAGGATTGGGAATTATCAGGATTCTTAGTTTATTGCAGATGCAATTGAAGATGCATGCATACTTATCCTCTTCAAACATTATTGGAGACTCTTTCTTTGCTAGGGCGCAAAGCACAGGTGATCCACATTCAGAGAAGGGAGATAAGTGCTTTAGGTTAGTGGTTATATAGTGTGTGTAAGGATGGGTTTCCGGCCCAATAATTAAGTGATGGATTCTTAGATACTGAGGTTTAATGGAGTTTGTCTGATAAAAAAAAATTCACCAAAGATATATATATATATATCCTTCATTAAAAAAACATAGCTACATATGCATTTTTCTAATGTCCCACATTATTCAGAAGATATTCATGGAAAATATATCTATTAACATAAAAACAAGAATTGAAAGGGGCTAGCCTACACTATATCACAATCAAAGAATTTTTGAAAAATACATCTAACTACATAATGAGAGAGATACAAAATGGATCTAACTACATAATAAGACAATAGACAAAAAATGTATTTAAGCTCGTTTAATTTCCCCCATGGGAAAACGGAGCTCCAAGAATACTTGTATAAGAGAAAGAAAGATCTACCAGTGATGTTCCAGAAAGAATCCACAAACTCTCCATTATTAGAAAATCATACAACGATGATCTGTACAACAATTCAAAGCCCACCAAGGATGGAACTTGGGTATGCAACAAGCCTTATTATAAAATTGTTGTTTGAGAATAAAGCAATCTCTCATTAGAAATATATGTTTCTAAGGTGAAGATATTTTGAATTGAGGAGTTACTCTGCTAGCGATTTTCCTGAAAAAATCCACAAACTCCCCATTATCAGTAAGTCCTACAACGATGATCTATACAACAATTCAAAACCCACCAAGGATGGACCTTGGGTATGGGTATGCAACAAGCCTCATTAATAACATTGTTGCTTGAGAATAAAGCAATCTCTCATTAGAAATATATGTTTCTAAGGCAAAGAGATTTTGAATTGAGGAGTTACTTTGCTTAAATAAGGGTTTATGATTTCCAAAAGTTTTCTTGAAGACATATGCAAGGTCGATGACGACAAGTCAGGATACAAACTATTTAAAACACTCAAGTCCCAATCAATAACAAAATCAAAGAACTCCACCAAGTAATTGTCAATCAAAATTCTACTTATATTGTTTATTATCTCAACTATTTTTGACTTATGTGAAAAAATCCATGTTGAAACATTTTAAGTAAGGAGTTATCTCATCAATGTTTTGGGGGTAAGAATTGGCCAACGTAGATCAAAATGATTTTTATGAAGTAGCTTAACTTGTAATTTATCTGTGAAGATAAAGTTTACATTGTCTGTATTGTAAAAGGTCATGTGACATCCTTAAGAATTTGGTTTCCATCACAGTTCTGCAGTTCATTTCTACTTTGATCAATTGGTAAGACTCAAGAATAAGGCATGCCTATCTGCAATACATGCCCATACTCTAGAATAAGACTGAAGGACATGCAATTGACACCTTCCATGCCTCTAAGGAAAAGGTATCATTGTCACTTAAGGAATACATTTCAAGCACTAGTTAAGAACCCTATAATCACCTTCCATTCATAATGAAATCAAACTACCTCGCTGATCAGAGATTCCATAGCCTCAAAATTCGACCAATTGCATGAAACTCTGCCTCTTCCAACACTATCATCTGATGATGCCATAAATACCATATCTCTGGAAATCCATGCAACAATAACACAGTCAGACCTGTAGATCAATTTGACAACAAAAGTGGTTTAAATTTGTTATTCATAATCGTCAATTTGATGTTTTCAACGCAATACCTACAAATATCCCAAATCAGTTAAGCTGCATAAATAGAAAGGAAAATTATTTCAATTCCAGTTGTAGGTTCGATTCTTACCTGAAATGAAAACCTAAACCGAAAGTTCAAAATCCTCAGTGGTGTCTATTTCTTGATCTTCTCAAAGAGTTCAAAGCACCCAAATGAATAATAGAAGACGTAGATAAAGCTAGCAACCTTTTTCTTTGTAACTGAATAATACCATACGTAGTAAATCAAGCTCAACTCACCATCGTGGAGGGGATTATCGTGCTCAGAATGGGGGAAAATACACCACGCGGAACTAAACAAGGGTTTATCATACTCAGAACTGGGGCATAGGTTTATCCCTCGAGTTTTTAACATCAATGCTCGGTAGCGCCGTAACGATGGTGATGGAGGGCTGTGTCGAGCAAATAGTTCTCGCTGGTTCAACAATGTTCTTGGTGGTGATGGGTTTCAGATCGACAGTTTATAAGAATCCAATTGTCTAACATTGATGGGCCAAAGCTACAGTGGGAGAGGAGTTCATGGAAGAGGGTACCTTGATTTGCAGAGGTGCCCTCAAATTGAAACTACCCGACATCTTTGAAACCCTCTAGTTCGTGGAAGAGGGTATACTAATCTATAGAGGTGACCTGTAACCGAAACTACCTGACATATTTGAAACCCTCTAGAGCTTCATTCCGCTTTGGTGAATTTGGTGCGAGTGGTGGTTCTCCACTTTTAGTTGTAAGGAAAGAGTATCATGATCTGCAGAGGTGCCCTAAAATTGAAACACTTAGATCCTTGAAAATGCAACCCTAATAGAGGTCAGTGATGGAGGACACGGCCAGCAATGACATGTATCAATCATAACCATTTGCAAGATTATTTTGCAAAGTCATTTGTGCTATTGGTAACTAGATGATAAAAAAATTGGAATCCTGGGAGCGAGTCACAACTAGCACCTGTCAGCGCAATTCAAATCTCAAATCAATGGGTGAGAATGATCTCATCATCTAAAAAAGGATCGAATGGAACATATTAGGACAAGAAGGAAACTGAGAGAGTTATTTTCAAAGGGAAATTCCTTATGTCATAATTATTTTCCACCTGGATCAATCCTTCCCCCTTAAGAAGCAATGGTCCCCATTACGTAAATTTCCCTCTCGGGAAGTGTTTATTGAATATGAGCATAACTGTGGGTTTGTGCATGACCCAAAACCAAGGGTTGTTGAAAACAAGGGTTTTGTGTGGTTGACCCATAACCATGGGTTTGTGGATGACCCTTAACCATGATGAAATAAGATACGAGGATAGAGATACCCTGTAATGATTGTGGGCCAATTATGATGCTGACATTGTGCAACCTAAAAAATGGACTTTGGTGCCAAGGATTTTGTGTGGTTGACCCATAACCGTGATTAACAAAGATCCAAGGATAGAAATACCCTATAATTCTTGTGGGTCAACTGTGATGCTGACAATGTGCATCCTAGCAAATGGACTTCAATGGCAAGGGTTTTATGTGGCTGACCCATAATTGTGCTAAGATAGTTTGCTTGTCGATCTACCTGGTAGAGAATTGATGGCTTATCTTTGTAAATTCTCACTATCCAATGAGATGTTGTAAAGGCTTCCATCATCTCACTTCTCTGTCATGTAAGTGCTTCCTCGAGCAACAATTTGACAAGATCTCCTACTCTGTCATTTTTCTTTTCGTTTTCCATGTGAGGTTGTCAAGATCAGTGAGGACAATCTTGCAAAGGTTGCAATAGTTCAAGTCCAAGCTCCTTGTACCGTGACCTCGTTGGGGACATGCAAAAAAAATAGACAAGAGCAGCCCTGCTTTGATGCCACTGATCCAGATCGTTGGATGAATGAGACTTAAATTTTGATACAAGGGAAAAAAAATTAAAACTTCCCAGTAAGTCACCCATCCTACTACTATTCTAGCCTAGACATGCTTAGCTGCAAAGTTCTCATGAGATCTGATGCATTAATGTCATTGTGATCCAATTTGTTTAATAAAGGAAACTTCAAAAATGACAAAGGAATATGTCAAAATGCTTAAGAGAAATATTGTAGAACAATAGTATAATAAGAACTTAAAATATGGCATGATGCGTAAAAGAGATAATGTATAAAAACATTATCATAAAAACTCAATGTGTAAGTGTAGTATTGTAGAAAAATAACACAAAAGGAACTCAAATATTTATTGAAATGGGTAATATACCATAAGACTACATTTACTCCACAGTGAAGTTTCATATTTATACTTTTTATGGGTATCTTTCAACGAGAGTCACTCCTTGTTACATTTCAAATACCATGATTTACAAAATCCATGGATGAATACCATGGGAAAATATAATAAATTAAAACACCATGGGTAAATATAATAAATTATGATACCATGAGTAAATACCATGATTTACAAAATCCATGAGTAAATACCATAGGTAAGTATCATAATTATGATGATAAAATTAAAATCATAGTACCATTAATTTTTCACTTTAATATTATGATTTATTTTATTTATTATCATGCATTATTCATGATTTTAACAACCATAAATAAAAAATTTAATATTTTATTTATTATCATACATTATTCATTATTTTTACAACCATAAATAAAAATTTAATTATTAACTAAAATCACAAACATATCTAATTTAAAAAATATGGAGATATTCTCCATAGTATTCCTCTTTAATAGCCCCTCAACGCAATTGCATTTCATTGCATAGCATTCCTCTTTGTTTCCTGGTGTAATAGCAATGCATGGTTACAGATTTTATTTTAGCGCAATGTATTCATCTTGGCTCTTTGACTTCTCATCACATTGTCATACGTTCCAAATAAATTATTATTTGTCCATGGCATGTGCATTTCATTGTTGTAACTCTCCCTTCCAATATAAGTTTTTTACCACGGGGTGAATCACTGAATTTTAAATTTAAGATCAATTTTGGTTGTTGTATTTAGCAACTTGCAAGCTAGATATACCAAATTTTATGATTTAACAAAAAGCAAAAACTCACAGATAAAGAGAAAAACTGTATTATCATTGCATTTATATAAATTTGTTACTTCTATAACCTTTCAACATTGCCTTTATATAACAATATGGGATACACACTTGTTTTAAATATAATTTATTCGATTAGACAATTATCACACTTATAATTGTGCTTTAATAATTCTTTTAGACTAATCTAAAAAAACTCAAGATCAATTCTCGTTGTTGCATCCAACCACTTGCAACCTAAATATACCAAATCTGATGATTTAGCAAAAACAGAAACTCGCACATAAAAAGAAAGATTGTATTATCATTACATATATAAATTTGTTACGATATTATAAAATCCCTTTATAACCTTTCAACATTGCCTTTATACAACAATATGCGATGCAAGCACATGTTTTAAATATAGTTTATCTTGTTGGACAATGGTCACACTTATCGCTGTGCTTCATCATAATTTTAATGACGCAGATTTCGTACTGCTTTAGCTTTCAACCCATATTATTATTATAGTAGTAAATTTCTTGGTACCACATTGTTTAACTATGAGATAAGTAGAGCTTGATCAAGTAAAGAATAATTTTTAAATACATTAACATCCACGTCAATTCATAAATTCAAATACAGCTTGAGTGGGCCTAATGGTTAAGAGCATGTGTTTCCTCCTAAGAGGTCACAGGTTCAAAACCAGAGGGGGGTAGAGTATGTATGTCTTCGTAGACTTAGCAGTGAAATCGCTACGCGGAGGTGGGTCCCTTGTCCCACAAACAAGGGGGTCTCATACACCAATATTGGTGTCTGGCTTGGCTGTGACCTTAAAAAAAAAAATACATTAAGATCCACGTCAAATTACAAATCACAAATTCAATGTAGGTTAAGATTAAGGAAAGAACACAAATATATTAGTGAAGGAGGGATCCATTATTGCATTGCATATCTTCTTTAAGAGTATTATACATTATAATTATAATGTAACGAGGAAGAAATGGGGACCAAGATAAAGCAAAATGGTATAGATAATGTACCAAGTGAAAATATGAGTTATCTAACTCTTTGAGATAACGAGGGCATCAAAGGATCAAACCAATCTAAGAGATAGGCATACCCTTTAAAACCTTGCAAAGTTCAGAAGGGGACCTAAAATTTGGGTATTAGATAATTTTTTTGGGTTGTAGCAACTACACCATCCTTATTCATGGCCTTAAACCAATGTTCATCTTGGTTGGATTGAGAAAAGTTTTGAGGCTTCATCAGGGATAACAAAGCTAAGTTATCATGGTTTGATGTGTTGACAATATTCCTTCTCATTTGAACTCGTGATTCCTTATCTTTAAGAATTTGGCTATCTCGATAATTCTTTTGGACATACATGGATGGGGTTTTTGAATGCAATGACTCACCTTCTTCATTTCGATTTTCATCTTCACGTGCTTCTTGGTAGATAATTGGTTGTGGTTGGGTTTGAGGTAGTGTTTCATCTATTCTTACATCAATGCATTCAATAACCTTTCGATTCCTTTTGCTGTAACATATGTATCCCTTGCTTCTATATGCATATCCAAGAAAAAATCCTTCATCATATCTAGAATCAAATTTCCCTATATTGTTTTCATTTACCTTAATATAACATTTTCTTCCTAACACTCTAATATTTATGATAGTGGTTGGTATACCTTTCCATAGTTCCCAAGGAGTTTTAGTATTATTTACCCTTATTTGAGCTCCATAGAATATATAGTTGTGTACACTACTTCTCCCCAAAATCTATCTAGTAATTGAGCTTTAACCAACATGGATATGGCCGTCATCTCTTGTACTATTCAATTTTTTCTTTCAACCACTCCATTTGGTTGTTGAGTTCTTGCAATAGTAAATTGTCTTCTGATTTTGTGATGCTCACAAAAATCATTGAATTCATTTGAAGTGAACTCTCCTCCTCTATCATTTGTGAGGCATTTGATTTTTGTATCTATTTCATTTTCAACTAAAGCCTTGAAAGTTTTAAATTCCCAAAATCCTATTATTTTTCTCTAAGAAAGGTAACCCATGCCATTCTTGTATAATCATTAATGAACAACATAAAATACCTTTCAATGTTTGACTCTTGGCTGGTCCATAGAGGTCTATTTGAATAAGTTCTAGATGCCTTGATGAAGAATATTCTTTTGTTTTAAAGAATAATCGGGTTTGTTTTCCATAATTTTATATACTATAAATGACATTGTGTGGATTTTAATATCTTTGACATGTCCTTTATCACCTGTGTTGTTGTAGCCTTTACTATATTATCAAAACTGACGTGTCTCAATCTTCTACGCCATAGTCAACTCTTCTCGAGTTTTCCCATACAACAATTTTCTCTTTCTCTTCCATTAATAATGCATACCCTTACCCGAAGTTCTGTTGGCCTTTCCCACCAACTTTCCTGTATAAACATTTCTTATTTCACATCTTTTGGAATTGAATGTGAGATCATGCCCTTGATCACACATTTGATTGACAATTAAGAGATTGTGTTTCAATCCTTTTAAATATAAATCATTTTGAGCCTTATTTCTTCCATTATCTATGTTTACAATGCCTTTCCCAACTATCTTTACGGGTGTGTTGTTACCAAGAATTACCTTGCCTCCGTCCTCTTCCTTAATTTTAATGAATTTACTTTGACCTTATGTCATATGTATTGAACATCTCGTTGGCATTATGATACAAGTGTTTTCCTTGATGGCAACTCACTCACATGATAGATCATAGTGCAGTAGGTCAATAGCAAAGATTTAATGATCAAAGAGAGGTATACGCAGGTTCACCTTGACAAAGGAGCATATACATGCTGGTTAATAGACGAAAAGGAGTTTATAACACACACACATAGTTTCACAGAAGGAAAGGCGCATACATGTTGGAAAACTAAGTTTTGGTCCGAGGCATTTGGTCCATGGTATTTTGATCCATGGTATTGGTCAAAGGCATCTGGTCCGAGGTATTGACCCCAGGTATTTGGTCCAAGGTATTGGTCCTAAGTGGTTTTGGACCATGGTATTGAGAAAGGCTTAACACTATAAAAGGAGGAGAGTATCATTAGGCCATGTGTGCAAGTATTGAATATCTGATGAAGTGTGAGATCCAGTATGATGGTTATGGGTTTGTGATGCTTTGCTTGATCTGAACTAAGGATGCACCTATGTGGATGATGATGATGGATGATGGATCAGGATCTTAAGGCTTGGAGTGTTTTATTATTATGTGGTTTTATGGGATAGACTAGATCTGAATTACTAATGCATGTTTTATTATGCAAATGTTATGATTTGGGTAATGACTAAATTCTAAAATAGTTGTGAAGTGTTAAGTTAGTATTTGCAGACATGTACGCCGGTTCACTTTGGTAAAAGCGTGTATACACGCTGGTTCGATTCATCAAAGTAGCGTATATATTATGAAATGTTATATCTGAATATGCAGTTGGTTCTAGTGGTTGTTGCAGAGTTCTTGGTTCTGCTTTATATTATGGTGACAGGTGTTCAGTGATTCAGTGTTGGGTGATTTAGACTTTAATGATTGGTCGATGCAATGGTTGTATTGCAGTTGTGATTGATTTTGAGCTTCAATGTTGTTGGTCGGTCCAGTATGAAAATTGGATGAAACGTGGCCTTCATATTATGGTGTTGTGATTCAGGTGTATCCAGTCTGAAAATTTATGAAACGTGGTCCTTGGAGGAAGAGTGAAGGTTGGAGCCTTCAGCAGGCTGACGCCTACGTACTGGTAAACATATTGGCCAGTACAAGAGCCAGGGAGTTGGAGCTTCCTTCCAGTAGTAGCTAGAAAATGAGAGAGGGTTGTAGCCTTCTGTAGGCCGACGCCTACGTACTAGTAAATATATTGGCTAGTACAAGAGCCAGGGGGTTGTAGCTCCCTTCCAGTAGTAGCTAGAGAACAAGAGAAGTTTGTAGCCTTCTGTAGGTGGGTGTCTGTGTACTGGTATGAGTATGTGCTAGTACAAGATTGTAAACAAGTGTTTCTTATATTAAAAGGAAGACAATAGCAGGTGGTTTTTATCCCGCATTAGGTTTCCACCTTATATCATGGTGTTCATGTGTGTTTCTTATGTGTGATGATATATTCTATTTTTACTACACTTGGTTACTATTTATATGGTTAATGAAGTTATGATGCCCTGATTAAAGATCAACATATGATGAATTAACTGAATCATTAGTTTGCTGGATATATGCTTGTTGCATTACACATTGTTGTGTGTACACACAAGTTCCCTTAACTGAAGTAGCATATATGAATCTGATTATGGAAATGAAAAAGTTATTGATTTGCTAATACTGATTCACACACCCTCTTAGTATTATTTCCAACAATTGGTATCAGAGCAGGTCTGTTGGTAGAAGCTTGATCACTTGAAGGAGATCCGTAGAACAATGGGAAAGAAAACGCGTCAGAAGAAGAAGACAACTCAAAGGAACGACGACAACTTGTTGTTAGGTGGAAGTGAGTATTCAGATTGAGAATCACCTCAGATTGAAAATGAACAAGCAAACGAAGCATCATATAAAATCATAGATCATCAAGATCTATTTAACAAAAGGGAGTGTGCCCTAAAAGAAGAAGTTACTAGATTAAAAGCTCAGCTGGAGTGTGCCTTCAAAGTACATCAAATGCTACAGGATGAAGTGATATCAGTAAAAAATAAGCAGAATGAAGTAGATAAAGAATAAGAAAATGAGATTCTCAAATTAACGCAACAAGTGGAAGAAGGAAGAAAGGCTGCAGAAATCTTGAAGAAGAAACATTTGGAAAAGGAAGAGCAATATCAGGTTGAGGTAAATATCTTAAAAGGTAAATTAGAAGAAAAGGATAAACTGTTGCGATTTCAAGACAATACTAAGATTTTGGGTGATATTCTTAGTAGTCAAAGATCTCCTGCTATCAAAACTAGTCTTGGTTTTTATGAATCTGTTGAAGGTGAATATAGCTCATAGGGTGAGGCAAGGAACTCTAATGCAAAACCTAAAATGCTCAACAAGGAGATACGAGGTCAACCACATCAACAACCAAGGAAAGAAATCCGTTAAAGAAAATCTCTTACTCCAAACTATGGAAATGATAGCCGGTTATTTTCTCAGATGAATAATATTGAGTGTTATGTATGTCATAATCTTGGACATGTTTCAGCAAGATGTAGAAGTAGAGTGGTGCAATACCATCACATAGAAAGACCAACATGTTCCAGGTACTTCAAGGGATATTACTTTTCTTGCAATATGTTTGGTCACAAAACCATTGACTGTTATAGAAGGAATATGAAACATGTAATATGTTATGCATGTAACAAGTTTGGACACATAGCAAAGGAATGTAGGAGAAGATTTTGGGCACCATACCAAAAGGAGAAAACATGATCACAGTCGAAGATATGGAAGAAGAAGTAAGTACAATCAGAAAGATGTGGCATAGAAGAGTATACAGACATGACAGACTCAGAGGGAGCTGAAAGTGTGAAAATTCAGTGCTCTAAATCTCATACATAGGTTTCATGAAGACAAGTCACGTGTATACATGAGTTCAATGCTACATAGTAGCATATATGTTGGTTTGAGGAAAAGCAGTGGGACAGACTCAAGAAAAAGGGTTTGATATGGTTCAGACAATTATTTGATCTGTTTGATGATGGTTACAATCTGCTGATGAGGTGTGGAAATGTGTTGGTACTCATAAGATGTTATTTAGAAGTATTTTTGATCCTCACAAGTTAACTTGATGTATATCTGATTGATGATGATGACTTGATACTTCTTGCTAGTATATGCATGATCAAATCTGACATTGAATAGATGGAACATGTTCAGGAGGAGCATATGCTTCGAATAATGCATTGTTGGCATTATGGTTAGGAGTCTTTGGTGATGATGCTTATGTGGCTAAAAGATACATCTTGCTACTTATTTTTGGTTGGTTAAGAGAATGGTATTGCAGGTTATAGGTTTGGACATTGTTGACAGATGCTTATGGTGTAGATCATATATGGTGTCTGATAGTTGCTGATGACTATCATGGTCTTGTTTAGATTGATGGTCCTTGTTATAAAATTCATGTATATCATTTAATGTAAAGGTCATGAAAAGACCTAATTTGTAACCCCACTTTGGATGGGAAGGATGATGTAATAATGTCTATTTCATTCATGTATAAACATTTGGTATATCCCCACTTGGTTGGGTGGATGAGTCAAAATGGTGTATCCCCACTTGGTTGGGGGATTGATGTATGTATGAGTCATTGGTGATAGGAAGTTCAAACTCACTTGGTTTAGTTGTAGAGTCATGTTCTTTTGAAAAATATTTTTGCAGACTCTGCATGTGCTTAGTGGGAGCAAGGATGATTGGTACATCTAAGCATGTACAAAGGGGAAGTTTGATTAGAGAATTTAGCATGTGATTAGGGGGAGCATGGACGGTTTAGTGCATCTCAGCATGTACAAAGGGGGAGCTCAATTAGAGAGTTCAACATGTACTTAGGGGGGGTCTGGACAACATAATGTATATCAAAGGGAGAGAATATCCTGGTCTGCCCTTTGCCCTTGATTTCAAATGGGGAGAGTGACTTGGTGTAGTTGTTGCCATCAAGTCGAAAGGGGGAGATTGTTGGCATTATGATATAGGTGTTGTCCTTGATGGCAACTCACTCAGATGACAGATCATAGTGCAGTAGGTCAATAACAAAGATTTAATGATCAGAGAGAGGTATATGCAGCTTCACCTTGACAAAGGAGCATATACACGCGGGTTAACATACCAAAAGGAGCGTATAATGTACACACACAGTTTCACAGAAGGAAAGGTGCGTACATGTTGGAAAACTAAGTTTTGGTCCGAGGTATTTGGTCCATGGTATTGGTCCAAGGTATCTAGTTTGAGGTATTGACCCCAGGTATTTGGTCCAAGGTATTGGTCCTAAGTGGTTTTGGACCATGGTATTGAGAAAGGCCTAACACCATAAAAGGAAGAGAAGATCATTAGGCCATGTGTGCAAGTATTGAACATCTGATGAAGTGTGAGATCCAGTATGCTGGTTATGGGTTTGTGATGCTTTGCTTGATTTGAACTAAGGATGCACCTATGTGGATGATGATGGGTGATGGATCAGGATCTTAAGGCTTGGAATGTTTTATCATTATGTGGTTTGATCATGGATAGACTAGATCTGAATTACTGACGCGTGTTTTATTCTGCAAATGTTATGATCTAGATATGACTGAATACTGAAATAGCTATGAGGTGTTAAGTTAGTATTTGCAGACATGTACGCGGGTTCGCTTTGGTAAAAGCACGTATACACGTTGGTTCGATTCATCAGAGTAGCGTATACATTATGAAATGTTATATCTGAATATGAAGCTGGTTTTAGTGGTTGTTGTAGAGTTCTGGGTTCTGCTATGTGTTCTAGTGATAGGTCTTCAGTGATTCAGTGTTGGGTGATTCAAAATTTAATGATTGGTTGATGCAATGGTTGTATTGCAGTTGTGATTGATTTTGAGTTTCAATGTTGTTGATAGGTCTAGTATGAAAATTGGATGAAACGTGGCCTTCATATTATGGTGTTGTGATCCAGGTGTATCTAGTCTGAAAATTTATGAGACGTGGTCCTTAGAGGAAGAGTGAAGATTGGAGCCTTCAGTAGGCTGGCGCCTACATACTGGTAAACATATCAGCTAGTACAAGAGCCAGGGGGTTGGAGCTCTCTTCCAGTAGTAGTTGGAAAATGAGAGAGGGTTGTAGCCTTATGTAGGTCGACGCCTGTGTACTAGTAAATATATCGGCTAGTACAAGAGCCAGGGGGTTGTAGTTCCCTTCTAATATTAGCGAGAGAACGAGAGAAGGTTGTATCCTTCTGTAGGTGGGTGCCTGCGTACTGGTATGATTCTACACTAGTACAATATTGTAAACTGTTTTTTCTTATATTAAAAGGAAGACAACAACAGGTGGTTTTTGTTCCGCATTGGGTTTCCAACTTATATCATGGTGTTCATGTGTGTTTCTTATGTGTGATGATCTGTTCTGTTTTTATTGCACCTGGTTACTGTTTATATGGTTAATGAAGTTCTGATGCACTGATTAAAGATCAACATATGATGAATTAACTGAATCATTAGTTTGTTGGATATATGCTAGTTGCATTAAACACTATTGCATGTACACGCAAGTTCCCTTAACTGAAGTAGCATATATGAATCTGATTATGGAAATGAAAAAGTTATTGATTTGCTAATACTGATTCACCCCCCCCCCCCCCCCCCCCCCTCAATATTATTTCCAACACATCCACTATCAATATACCATTTTTTTTTCTTGTTTTTGGGCATATAACATGAGAGTGCACTATTCCTGCTTCTCTTATTTTTTCATATTGTTGGAATTCTAAGGGGACATTCTTCCTTGCCTTGGTTCTAAGACCTGTTTAGACTGCTTTTGCAATCCCATGCTTTTTGCCCATAGTTGTTGCATACATAGCAGTCAATGCAATTCAATGGAGGAGCAAAATAATTGCCTCTTATAATACCACATTCATATGTACCTTTAGATTTTATACTTAACTAGTTTTTAATTAGAATTTTAAGAAATTTCCCCCTTCCATAATTTCTTCTTGCATAGGACTTATAATCAATTTCTTTATGACTGAAATTATTAGATGGGTAACAAATTCCATAAAAATAATTTTAGTACCTTGATGTATAAGTTAGGCCCCTATAATACTAGTGATTCCCCCATTACTATTTTCATTGTAGCCCTTATTGTTATTATTGTACCCCTAATGTCTCCATATTGTTATTAGTGTGCCCCATAGAAGCCCACTATTGTTATTGTTGTGCCCTTATATTATTATTGTTATGTCGTTTTTGATTATATTGTGACCCCTTAGACTCCTATATATAGAAGGAGGTTTAGTCATTTGTATCATCCAAGAATTGTTCATTTGCGTAATTTAAAGGAGGTTTCCCCCTCGAAAGGCTTATTTTCAAGGCGTTGATCTATCTTTTCTTATATTCTGTGAGCTGGTTGTGTAACATTTGGTATTAGAGCTTTGGATTCTAGGGTTTCGCTGCTCCAAACAGGACATCGTGTCATGTTCACTCTAACTTTTTTTCTGCGATGTTTCAGAAGCTAAAAAAACCCCCATTTGAGCTGAAATCTCTCTGAACCTTAAGTTCGAATTTTAGATCTTTTCTCTCTATATTTTCAGAGATATGATCCAAGTAAGTTAGGGTTTTTGTAGGATCCCAAATTATATCTCAAACAGGTGACCTTGGGAAAATCCTCATAACTTTCTCTTTGAGTATCAGATTGAAATTTCGTAAGAAGCTACAGAAAGAGAATGAACTGTAGTTTTCTTTGCACCATTTTTAGGTCTGAAGGTTGAAACAATGACACGTGGCACTTCGTACAAGTTCGCTCTACTAGAAAAGTGTATAATCAGGTCATCTTAGGAGATTGGGCATAATTCTTTCTTGGAGAATCTAATTCGATAAGACTAGTGGCATTGGAAAGAGGACTTAAAGAGCTACCACAGATTGAAATTTCAGACCTTGAAGATCCCAAATTTCAGAGATACGTCAACTTAAATATCGAGCACCTACAAAGTGAAAAAAGGTGTGTAGTTTTTTTTTTTTAATTTTGCATAAGTTTGGTTTGAAAAACTAGTTTGAAGGAATTCAAAGGGCATAGCGAAGCATAATTATTATTAATTGATGCCTTGAAGGAAGAAAATGGAAACACCTAGTAAGCAACCTGAAAGCTTTAGCATGACTCATGAAGAAGAGGAAGAAATGTAACATGATATATCAAAATTACGAGACCAAGTGCAACAAAATTCACTCTAAAAAAAAGTAATGAAAGCTAAGACGAATGGCTTAAAGAAAGGCATGGAAGCTAAGATGGATGGCGTGGAAGCTAAGATGAATGACTTGGAAGCTAATATGGATGGTGTGGAAGCTAAGATGAATGACTTGGAAGCTAAGATGGAAGGCAAAATGGAAGAATTGAAGACAAATTTGACAACGTTGCTACAAGAAATGTTTACTAATGGTGAAAGGGTAGTAAAGGAAACTTGTGATGAGAACAAAAGAAATGTTAATCATGATTTCATAGACTCTAATGTTGGATTGAAGACCCACCATGTTCCAGAGATTGATATGAGGAAGTTTGATGGAAATGATCCCGTAACATGGATACTACAGATGGAGCAATATTTTGATCTCCATAATGTGCAAAACACACAAAAGGTATGCATTGCAACTTTATATTTGGAACCAAATTAGTTTGTATGGTATCGATGACTTTTCTCTAGTAAACAAATTGTCACTTGGGCAATTTTTACGGAAGAAATGATAACACATTATGAGGATACAAAAAGCAACACTTTTTTTAGCCAATTGATAAATCTCAAACAAAAGGGTTCAATGATGGAGCACATTGAGGACTTCCAAAAATTGAATATAAGGGTAAAAGAGATTCCAGGGAGTATAGGATTGATGTGTTCATAGGGACTTTAAAAGATAATATCCAACATGAGGTTCACCTTTGGGAACCTGATTCATTGGAGAAGGCATTTAGGTTGGCAAGAAAAATGGAAAGTAAAATTATGGCAACCAGGAAGCCTACCACTCACAACTATAAATATGGAAGTGTTGTTTCCCCTAACCTTCCACAACCTACAAGGTTGACACCACAACAATTGGAATAAAAAAGAGAAAAAGGGCTTTGTTAAAGTTGTGATATAAAATACACTAAAGGTCATAATTGTGCTGAGAAGAAATTATTTTACATAGATTGTGAAGAGGAGGAAGAAAAAGAACAGAAACATCAAAAGAAGGGGATATACACTAGGAAAAAAACCCTAGAGAAATAAGAAATGAATTTGACCATATCTTGTAATGCATTGATAAGAATTAGCACTCCTCAAACTATCAAGATAGAAGGACATATCAAGAAGAAAAAGGTAATAGTGTTGATTGATTTGGGAAGTAACCATAATTTTATTCATTATAAGATAGCAAAGGAATTGAATTGTTTCCTATATCCAGCACCAGAGTGTCAAGTGATGGTTGCAAGTGGAGGAACCATAAATTGCTCTGGAAAGTGCCATAATATCAAGCTATCCACAACAGAATATGTATTGAACAGTCTAATGTTTTCCATTCCAATGGGTGGTGTTGATGTTGTACTAGGAGTCCAATGGCTACAATACTTGAGTACAATAGCTTTTAATTTTCAAAAAAAATTCTTCATAAGGAAAGGAAGTTGAATTAAGGGGTATCGTAGAGAAACCGAGAAAGATAATCAACTCTAACAAAATGATAAAGCTTCTAAAGAAATAACAAAGAGGCCTAATTTCACAATTATTTTCGCTCGAGGTTCCCACATCAGAATCATCTATTTCTCCAAATCTCCAAAAATTCTTGGACAACGATTCCAAGGTATTTGAGATTAGGCCTCCCACCTATTCATGATCATGATCATGCTATTCATTTGATTCCAGGAAGTTTTCCTCCAAACATCAGGCCTTACAGATATCCCTATGCACAAAAGAGTGAAATTGAACGTATGGCTGCAGAAATGCTAGAGGCTGGTATAATTCAACCTAGTCAAAGTTCTTTCTCTGCTCCAGTGGTATTGGTGCACAAGAAGGATGGATCATGGCACATGTGTCAGGATTATAGGGAGCTCAACAAGCTCACTATTAAGTATAAATTTCTCATTCTTGTCATTGATGAATTATTGGATGAATTGCATGGATCAATTTTCTTCACCAAGTTGGAACTTCATTCAGGATATCATCAAATCAGAATGAAGGCTGAAGGCATTCTGAAAGCAACATTTAGAACTCATGAAGGTCATTATAAATTTTTGGTCATGCCTTTTGGCCTTACCAATGCACCTTTTACATTTCAAGGTTTGATGAATTCCATTTTCAAACCCTTCCTTAGAAAATTTGTGTTATTATTTCTTGATGATATACTAATCTACATCAAGTCTTGGAAGGATCATGTTCAACATGTTGACAGGGCACTCAAACTATTGGAGGAGAAACAATTATATGCAAAAAGCTCCAAATGTTTCTTTGGAGTATAAGAGGTGGAATATCTTGGTCATATTGTGTCTCATGAAGGTGTTAAGGTAGACCCTAGCAAAATTAAAGCCATTAAGTAATGGAAAAGCCTCACGTCCATAAAGCATCTGCGAGGATTTCTCGGGTTGACAAGGTGTTATCGAAAGTTTGTTAAGAATTATGGGAGAATAGCAGCACTTCTAACAACATTATTGAAGAAAGATGCATTTTCATGGATTCCAAAAGCAACAAAGGCCTTTAAACATCTTAAAGAGGAAATTTGCCAAGCAACGGTCTTAGCTACACCTGACTTCACAAAAATCGTTATTGTGGAATGTGATGCCTCAGGAAATGGAATTGGTGTTGTTTTAATGCAAGAATAAATACCCATTGCTTTTGAAAGTCGTCAATTCCAAGGAAAGTATTTACACAAATCTATTTATGAGAAGGAAATGTTGGAAATACTACATGCACTTAAGAAATGGTGACCCTACCTAATGGGAAGACACTTCAAGGTAAAAATGGATCATGATAGTATTAAATACCTTTTAGAAAAAATATTATCTTTAGAAGAGCAGCAAAAATGGGTCACAAAGATGTTGGGTTATGAATTTGAAATCATCTACAAAAAAAGGAAGAAAAATGTTGTGGAAGATGCACTCTCAAGAAAGGATGAGGATATGGAAGCATTGCTTTGCTCCATTTCTATTATCCAACCATATTGGATAAACAAAGCAAGGGTTGAATGGAAGAATAATGAAGAAGTGTGGGCACTCATTCAAAAGCTACAACAAGATCCCAGTGTTATCACTCAGGTTGGTCCCTGCATCCTGAAGGGAATACGACCGAGGTAACCACTAACCAATATTTTAGCTGTAAGTTCTAGCCTACCTGCAACCAGAGAGGGCTCTTGATCCAAGTGGATATTGGTGGCCACTTGCCAAGTCCACCTGGACCCCCACCATTGTTTCTCTCAGCATTTTCAGTTTCCTTAATTGTAGCACAACTTACTATTTTTAGCAGTTTTTCGGGTCCTGAACTTCCGGAGCCGTTTTGAGGCCCTAAACGACGTTTTTTGGGAAATCTGGAGCAACATGAGTCCATGGACAGATGTTGACTCCCAGTGGTAGTGCTCAAATAGATGTTTCTAACAAGCTATTGAACGCGTCAAACGGAGATTGTATGCCAAAGTTATGACCCCGGGAAGTTGGTGTACCAATTTACCCAAACGGGGCCCACAGTTTGGCGTTTCATCTTCTAAGGTTAGGTTTTGGAATGTTAAGGGTTTTCCATTGTTTCTAAACAATAAATAGGCCTTCGAGCCTCATTGTAACACAATTCAGAGGCATGTAGCCACCACATCTCTTCTCAGAGATAAGCTACCATCGCCCTAGCTAGTTTATTTCCATTACTGTTTGTAAGCATATTTCAATATTTTACATTAATGAAATGAAATATTATTTCCGTTGCATATCTGTGTTTATGGTTATCTCTATAATTTGTTGCATTCCTGTTTAAATCCGAATCAGTGGTATCAGAGCGGTCTGCTTTCTCTCTGTTTTCTTTGCATCTCCCCAACAAGGTCGGGATATAAGGAGTTAGGGCTTGAACTGGTCAAACCTTTGCAAGACCAGCCTCGCAAATCCCGACGGCCTCCCATGGCGGATGAGAAGAAAGATGAAGGGGTAGGAGATCCTATCAAAATCTTGCTCGAAGAAGCCCTCGAGTGACAACGTAACGCGATGATGGACAACTTCGCCCAGATCCTTTAGCGGCTACCCAGAAGCGACGCATCGACTTCCAGCAGTTACTCTGGAAATGTCACGCCCTTTAAGGTACAAGTTAATTTTGAAATCACCATATTCGAGGGTCAGATAGACGCAGATGCCATAGATAAATGGTTAAATCTGGTAGAGGGTTATTTTTCTTTTCATGAATTTTCGAGTCGGGAAAAGATTGTTTTCGCTCTTCTCAAAGCAACCCCCCACATCAAGGACTGGTGGGAAACCTACTGCGAGCAGAAGGATGAAAGTACTGGCTCACTATTTTCAGCTGCACCCACCTGGAATTCATTCCGGGAGGCCATCAAGGAGCAGTACTACCCTGTCGGAAGCTATGAGGATGAATACATAAAGTGGACCACGCTACGCAAGGAAGGGACCAAGACGTGCCAGAGTTCACCAATCTTTTCCATACCCTTCGCACAAAGTTGGGTATCAAGGATTCGGAGCAGCATTTGATACTCAAATACCGTGGCTGCCTGCACAAGTACATTCAGGAAGAAATACAATTCCTGAACATCTCCTCGCTTGGCACAACATACCAATATGCCATCAAGGTCGAGCAGAAGTTTAAACAAAAGAAGCGAGACTTTGGATCTGTGAATCCAAAGCAGGGGAAAGGTGCCCCTAAACCACACAACAAAGGACAAAGCCAAGGTGGGGCAGCCCAAGACAACCCGCTGAAGCTGCAAGCAAAGAACAGCGTTGCGAAGCCGAAAAAGGACACGGGAAAATGGTGTGCGTTCCATAAGAGCTCCACTCACAACACAAGTGAGTGTCGGGCGAAGCAGTCACTGGTGGCTGAGCTAAAGTTTTCAGAATCAGATGCAGGTTCCAACTCTGAGTCAGAACCTGATAAGGGGAATGACAAAGGGAAGCAGATCATTGATGCGGATCCCAACGCCACTATTGCTACCACCAAGATACAGAAAAATGAACCCGAAGATCCAGAGGAGGAGGAGAGTCTCTTCCACTCCCAGATGTGGGTAAAGGGCTCCCCGATACAGTTCATTGTTGATAGCGGGAGCCAAAAGAACCTCATTTCGGCAGAGGTCGTGAAGCGGTTGGGCTTACCGACCATAGCACATCCACAACCGTACACCATTGGGTGGCTTCACCAAGGACGAGATCTTCGCGTGAGCCAGTAGTGTCGCCTTCCATACAACATCAAGCCCTTCACAGATGAGGTATTATGTGACATTGCTCCCCTTGAAGTTTGTGATGTATTATTAGGACAACCATACTTGTGGAAGCGACATGCTGTGTATGAATCAAGGCCTCGTGCTATTATTATTACATTGGGAAATAAGTTGTACAGGATACCAGAGGTAGCACCACATACCGCCATCTCTTTGATTACTGCAAAACAATGCAGTAAGCTCATTTCCAAAACCAGGAAATTTGTTTTCCTGATGATACGCCCTCAAGGAAAGAAGAAGATGGTGGCCGCGACCTCTAAACAAGGCCCCTCTGCACGACAACTACAGATGGACAAGGTCGTGGAGGAGTATGAGGACATCTTCACCTCCCCCGTAGGGGTTCCTCTGCACTGTCAAGTCAAGCACTCCATCGATCTGACCCCAGGTGCACCGCTACCCAATGGACCAATTTATCAGCGCTCCGTTATGGAGAATGGTGAAATCAAGAGGCAGATTCAAGAGCTCCTACAGAAAGGTCACATCCGTCCGAGTTCATCGCCTTGTGGGAGCCCGATCATGTTGGTACAGAAGAAGGATGGGACGTGGAGACTCTGTATTGACTATCGGGCACTTAACAAGATCACTGTCCGTAATAGGTACCCGATCCCGCAGATTGATGACCTCCTGGACCAACTAAAGGGGGAAAAATATTTCAGCAAGATCGATCCGAAGTCAGGATATCACCAGGTACCAATCGAACCCTCTGATGTGTGGAAGATTGCCTTCAAATCCAAGGAGGGCCTTTTCGAATGGTTGGTTATGCCTTTCGGATTGACGAATGCTCCTACAACCTTCATGAGGCTAATGGATGACATCTTGTGGCCATTCACCAACTCATTTGTAGTAGTATACTTGGATGACATTCTGATATTTAGCCAGAGTTGGGAAGAGCACCTCCACCACATCCGACAGGTTCTCCAAACACTGCGGCAACACAAGCTATGTGCCAATTTGGAGAAATGCACTTTTGGCATGAAGTAGGTTCAGTATCTGTGATACATCATTGATGAACAAAGGGTGCATATGGATCCAACCAAGATTCAAGTCATTCGGGATTGGCCATCTCCAACCACTCTAATAGAGCTCCGCAGCTTTCTAGGTCTTGCCAACTTCTACCGCAGGTTTGTGTTGGGGTTTTCTCATATTACTTGGCACTTGAGTCAAGTCACCAAGGGAGGGGCAAAAGAAAAATTCTTTTGGTCGGAATCTCAACAGAAGGCATTAATAGAGTTGAAGGATCGCCTATGCACGACACCAGTGCTCGCGTTACCAGATTTACAACAACCATTTGAGGTCGAGACAGATGCCTCTGACTATGCTATTGGGGCAATTCTTACTCAACATGGACATCCAGTGGCATATCACACTGAAACACTTTCAGACACGGTCTGGAAGTACCCCACTTATGATAAAGAGATGTACTCCATTGTGCAGGCCTGTCGACAATGGAAGCATTACATTTTGGGGAAGGAAACAGTCATCCACACAGACCACCGACCCCTGCAGTTCATACAGACCCAAGGGAAATTGCAGAATGATCGCCATTAGAAGTGGTCTACATACCTGCAACAATTCCACTTGAATATCAAGTATAAGAAGGGAAACACCAATAATGTTGCAGATTGCCTTAGTCGACCACCGATCATGGCGTTAACCACCATGCTCAACTCTTGTGGGCACGAGACTTCTGATTGGCCACTTCTATACAAAAGCAACCCAGAATTCGGCCACACATACCAAACACTCTTGGAGGATCAGCATGTTCCAGATTTTCACCTCCAAGATACCCTGTTATGCCACCTGGGTCACCTTTGTGTTCTTTCAATCGAGCGTGCCAAGATAATTGGGGAAGCACACTACAGTCGGGCTGCTGGGCATTTCGGGGTCGAGAAAACAGTGGCAATACTGAAAAATTATTTCTATTGGCCGAATCTTCGATAGGATGTTGGGAAGTACCTCAGATCATGTACTACCTGTGCTATTGCCAAACCGACCATCAAGAAGCATGGCCTCTATACCCCGTTACCTACCCCTATTCGACCTTGGGAATCCATCTCCATGGATTACATGTCAGGCCTTCCTTCCACTAAGCATGGAAATGACTGTGTTTTCGTGGTTGTCGACAGGTTCTCGAAGATGGCCATTATGGCGGCTTGCAAGAAGAATATCACAGCAGAAGCCGCTGCTAAACTCTTCTTTGAACGAGCGTGGGTGAAATTTGGGATCCCACAGTCTATCATCTCAGATCGGGACAGTTGGTTCCTCAGCACATTTTGGTACAGTCTTTGGTCAATGCTGGACACCAAACTCACGAAGTCCACAACCTTCCATCCTCAAACTGATGGCCAAACAAAGGTTGTCAATAGGATGATTGTGCACATTTTGCGCATGTATAACTCAAAGCATCCACGCACATGGGACGAGAGCCTCCCCTATGTTCAACACAGCTACAATCGAGCTCTTCACAGCTCCACTGGCCATAGCCCTTTTCATGTGGGTTTGGGATTCTAGCCACTCTGCCCCATTGATGTGGCCATGCCCCTTGCAGCTACTCACATAGATTCAGCTCATGTCCAGTACGAAACAGATAAGGCCACCAGCTTCATTGAGCGCATCCAACATATTCGCCAGCAGGTCCATGAAATTCTGGAGAAAGCAAATGCCAAGTACAAGCAGTGACATGATCAACATCGGGTGCCACACAAGTTTCAGGTGGGCGACAAATTCTGGTTGCATTTGCAAAAGGAATGCCTTACTGGAGCCTATCGGAAACTAAGACCACTCCGATATGGTCCTTACACCATTACTAAGGCTATGGGAGACAATGCATTTGAGCTCAGCATTCCCCCATTCCTTGGCCTGCACCCAGTGTTCAATGTGGACCGCCTTCGGCCATACTTTCCACCATTGCTAGACACATCCGACATTGCAGAACAGCTCACACGCACAAAATTAAATCTAGATTGCATGGAACAAGCTGCAACTGATCGGATCATGGACACACAGATCAAGAACACTCGCCAACAGAATATCCAACTGTATCGAGTTGTCAAAGCAGGCCAACTCCTTCACCAGGGCAAGTGGCTCATTGGGGAACAAGTTCAACAAAAGTTTCCTCATATCATGGAGGAACTCAACGCAATGGGGACCATTGCTTCCTAAGGGGGGAGGAATGATCCAGGTGGATATTGGTGGCCACCTACCAAGTCCACCTGGACCCCCACCATTGTTTCTCTCAGCATTTTCAGTTTCCTTAATTGTAGCACAACTTACTATTTTTAGCAGTTTTTCGGGTCCTGAACTTTCGGAGCCGTTTTGAGGCCCTAAACGACGTTTTTTGAGAAATCTGGGGCAACATGGGTCCATGGACCGATGTTGCCTCCCAAAGTGGTAGTGCTTGGATAGATCTTTCTAACGAGCTATTGAACGCGTCAAACGGAGATCGTATGCCAAAGTTACGACCCCGGGAAGTTGGTGTACCAATTTACCCAAACGAGGCCCACAATTTGGCATTTCATCTTCTAGGGTTAGGTTTTGGAATGTTAAGGGTTTTCCATTGTTTCTCAACAATAAATAGGCCTTCGAGCCTCATTGTAACACAATTCAGAGGCATGTAGCCACCACATCTCTTCTCAGAGATAAGCTACCATCGCCCTAGCTAGTTTATTTCCATTACTGTTTGTAAGCATATTTCAGTATTTTACATTAATGAAATGAAGTATTATTTCCATTGCATATCTGTGTTTATGATTATCTCTGTAATTTGTTGCGTTCCTGTTTAAATATGTATCAGCTCTCTCTTTGTAATTTAGCTTTGTTTTTGAAGTATTTTAGGCTAGTTCTTATGCACAGGTTTTTGTTTTAAGTTTTTTGGATGGTGATTCAAGCAGAACTGGGATGCAAATCCAACACAATCTGTTCCATTGTGTAGATGGAGTCAATGATGGTGTACTTCTAAAGGTGTTTCTTGGGTAAATGGTAATGCCACAGAGAAAGATAGGCAGTTTAGGAACAATTTTCAAATCTGGAGATCGATGGAATGAAGTCAGGGAATGAAAGGCAATCAAGAATATTTTATTATGCTGGCAGAGGGAAGGTATATGAATATTATCTAGGAGCAATTAAGAATTCCTAAACAATATTCAAAATGAAGGAATTAGTGCAAACATGAGCAGTTAAGAATTCATATTTATGACTAATTCTGAAGAAAACATAAGTAATAGCAGAGATTGAGCACATGGTGCATTTAAACAAATCTTGGGATATTCTTCTTCTCCGTTACCAAGATTATGAAACATATATAAAATTTGCAAACACAGAAAACAAAAAACACAGTTTAGAATAACTTATTGATCCATAAAAAGACACAGGAATTCTGTAGCAGGTCCCAGAACATCATTTGCACTTTCAGACAGTGAAGAAACCATGAACTTCAACAACCATTTGTATTAGAGAGTCTCAAAAATTACAGCGCAGTCTAGAGAGAAAATCACCAACCCCTAATACATTCTATGGGGAGGTATTTATACAGAAATGATATACATAAATGATATACAAAATATCTTGTAGATAAGTCTTCATGCAATAACTTTCTTCACCAACTCTTCAAAAGAAGTAAATGAGATAAATAAATGCTGCAGTAATTGTTGGTGTGCTAGCTGTCCAATTTGTGAGAGATATTTGACTTTTTTAAGACTGAGTGAGACGGCTAGAGCCGCGTCTTTAATCTGTGGTTACTGTGTTTTCTGTCTTGCTGTCTTTGTTGTCATTAGTGCTCTGTTGTCCTGCTGCTTTGTCATCCATACTTAGTCTTTCATTAAAAGAGTTGTAGTCACAATTTTGCTTTTTCTGTGTGTTGTGTTTATGCTTTAACCAGTGGCCCGTGCATTTTAGAGTTGCTGATAAAAAATCTGAAGCTGATCAAAAGAGGGAAAGGCCCGAAATTACCTTGGTAAAATATCCAGCATTGCCTGCCACCAATCCTCTGTAGGCAGCTGATGTCTTTGTATCTTTATGAGTGTTTCATCAGCTTCAGTGTATCTGTAAAAGTTGGGTTGGACTTCAAAAAGATAATTTATTTCATGTTCAATGTAAAATAGATTCTCTAGCTTGTCATAAAGATTCTGTCCAGAGGGAGACCCTGTTTCTTCTGAGGTACTTGAGGATGTTGCAATCTGATTTGAAACATAGTTATTCATCCTGGTAGTATACTGTTCACGGGTCAGCAGTCTTCCAGCGCTGGTTAATAGGCTAGGCAACCCTCTGCTCTGCAATGCTGCAAGCTTTAGCTTGAAATCATCTATTTCTGCTTGCATTTCTTGACACTTTCTTTCTAGAGTTTGCACAAAATTTCTTAGGGTGAGCACCCTTTTTGCTTTCAGAATAGTATCCGTCCTGCTACTGATGTCTAATGTTGCCAACTCCTCTTTGGTATGAGTGTTCAGGAAGTGAATCATTTTATTGGCCTGCTCAGGCATATTTCCCAATGCTACTCTAGTCCTTTGAGTCTCAAATTGAGCTAGGCTTATCAATTATATTTTCTCATGTATGGCCTGAATCGATCGCCATTGGTCAGTGATTGACTGGCCAATTTTGGTCCACAAAATCTTTTTGATTTCAGCTAGAGTCTTGTCCAAAGTAAGCTCTTTCTCTAAGGCCTTTATCTTGTTGTCCAAGGCTTTTATTTCCCTTTGTTTCTCAGCCACTATCATCTTGGACTTGTCATAGCTTGCCTCCAGCTTGGCCAACTTTTCTTTGGCCTCTTTTACCTCTGTCACCTGAACTTCTAGCTCTTTGACTACTTTCATCATTTCTTCCATGCTCATGCTAGATTCTGGTGCTGTTGTTGTTGCTACTGATGTAGCATCTGTAGTTGATGTAGTTGTTGTGGATGCTGGGATAACAAGAGGAATTGTTGCTGCTTGTGTGGGAGGAACAGTGGCAACAGTTGGAGCTGTTTGAGGTGGCTGGGAGGTCGACTCTCCCTGCTTGCCTTGCAATTCTCTCTCCAATTCTTCCTCCATCTGAATTATTCTTTGGTTCATCTTCATTAGCAGATCCATGGTATCTTCTCCTTCCTTTTCTTGTACAAGTTCTGCAGTTTGAGGGTGCATAGTTGCAGGCAACCTCAATTGCTTTCTTAGTGCAGCAATATCTTCCTCTTTTTTCTTTATGAGGGCCTGGATGGCTTTAGCATCCTTCTTAGGATCATGTCCTAGTTCCATAATGATTTCCTCCAATGTCTTTATTCTATTATCTTTGGCAGAGGAAGAAATTCTTTCCAAATCCAATTGAGTGTTTGTGTTTTTCAATGATTCCTTCAGCTGATGAGCCAGCATGGCCTTTTCTGCTAGGGTGACATAGACCATTTCACTTGTTTGCTTGTGCAGCTCTATTTGGTCCATGGGGTGTATGTCTTTGGAGAGGACCTCTAATCTTGTCTTTATATAATCTGCAGCTTTCTGGGGCTGTGGTATCTTGGGCTTGAAATGACTTAGTATCATCTTCTCCTCCTTAAAGTCATAGGCTGCCATTAGTCTCTGCTGTTTGGAGGGTGTTGTCTTGAGGAATTGATCATATAGTTGTACTCTTAACAACTGATTCTGAGCCTTGATTTCCATGAAAGTTACTTTAATGCCAGGCAGTTGCTTACTTTGCTGCCTTGAGGAAGACACCTCCATACCATGCTGCCTCTCTTGCTCTTGCTGGAATGAGCTAGTAGGTGTTTGCTGGCTATTTTCTCTTTCCCTCCTAGGGCTTTCTATGACTTCTTCAGTAATTTCTTCCTCAACTTGAGGATCAACTCTCTGTCTTTTGGCTTCTGGTTGCTGTGTTGACCCACTTGGAGGTGTGGTCTCTTCCCTATCCCTCTTTTTACCTCTTTCCTCATTAAGAGGAGTCTGTAAAGCTGGCACCTGTAGTGCCTCAGTTTGCTGTGGAGGGGCCTGCCCTTGACTCTACTCCTTTCAGGTGGTAGGTTGTTCTGTCACTGTTTCCTGTTCTGCACCCATTACCTCTTTTCCTTTTGTTGTACCTGTTGCTGGTGTAGATCTTTCTTGGGCAGCTTGTGAAGCTGCAACAGTAGATGTGCCTTCTCCAACTTGTTGTGGCAGTTTGAATATTACCTGCTCAAAAGAATCCAAGTCAAGAGTTTTTTCCAAATCTTTGACATTTCGCTCCATTATTTCTTCTTGAGTGAACTCTTCAACTAGTGTCCCTGCCAGCCACTCATCTTGGTTGGAAAATTGTTCAAATTGTGGGATTTTGTAGTGCTCATAGGCTGACAGCCTATATTTTATTTTTTTGGCATTAATAAAGCCATATGGGTCATAAGGGACCCACCAAAAACTCCTTTTCAACTTGAGTTTCTCCCCAATATTTGATCAGCATCTTGCCAACCTTCTTTCCTGTTCATGACAAAGGGGCCCAGTTGGTCTCTGAATTTTAGGCAAGCCTTTTTCTTGGCACTATGAAAATGAGTTAAATCTGAATTGATGAGTTGCCTGTAATACTCCAAGGAAAACATCCTCATTGGAACATATATTGGGAGCATATAAGGATAGAGCTCACAGCCATAGATCCTAATGACAGTGTGTTCTAGTAAAAGTACCAGTCACCTATTTTGTAGTTCTTTGAAAGCTGCAATATTTTCTGCATGTCATAGGATAACCTAGCAGGAGGAGTTCTCTTCAGGAGACAAGAGACTGGATAGACAAACAGGTCAATGAACTCACAGTAAGAGTAGGGGGAGTTGTGGACTTCATGAAAGACTGAGGTCCAAAAAATCACAGACCTCTTTTCCCCTTTAGAGTCCAATTGATGGGGCATTGAAAACAGTCTAGCTGATAATACATGAACAAATGATAGATATAGGATGAATATTTGAAGACTCCCTCCCTATCTAGCTTCAAAAGTTGGTCATATATCTTATTGGAGATGAATTTGGCATAATTGTACTTGACAGCAGGGGGCTGTCCTGGGCTAAATGCAGACAACATGACTAGTATAGTTTCATCAATGTGCTCACTTGTTTTGAAACCTAGTACATATGATATCATATCAACTAGTAACTTGCCCACTTCATTGAAGCACACATAGAGAAAAGGAGGTGGCCCTGTTGGCTGGCGATTTGCTCTCATGAATACTTTGGTAATTCGGGCTATCTCAGAGATGGAAAGTTTAGGACCTTCATCAATCAGGAATTTCATAGAGAGAGGGACCAGAAGCTGAGTTTTCTTGAAGTTTAGCATTTGGTTGATTGAATCAGGAGTTATTTGGAAGAGGGTGCTCCCAGATGGAGACTTGACTTCTCTTTGAGATGGGTCATATTTTTCACAGCAGAGGCGAATAATTTCAGGGAAAATATTGACAAAAGGGAGGAAGTAGATGGGAAAGTTTGATTCCCAAATGCCATAAATGTCACTGTTGTTCAGGTAACTGTTCCTCAGCTAACAGAAGGTCTGCAAGTGGTTTCTGTCCCCAACCAAATCTTGAATTAGGTGGTCCCTATCAGCCAAAGGCAATGCTTCAAGTTCCTTGTGAGGTGCATTGAGAGGAGTAATGTTCAAGGCTGCTGGAGTGGCCATTCTGGAATTCTGAGTGTCTATGACCTGAAACTTAGCTTGAGTGCAACCACTGACAATAGAACAAGGATTATGAAACTTTTCCCAAGGAATCTGTGGATTGAATTTTGATATGAAACGGGTTCACCGGGTAAAAATTCTCAGGAAGAACAGATTGTGCAGAGGCAACTTAGGAGACTGGTTTATATAGAGAAAAGGGACTCTTGGCAAAGAAATTTGACCAATGCACTTAGTTGATGGGCAACTTGGAGACTCTGCTGGTAGAAACGAGCTGAAAAACACGTTTTACTAGGGCAAGTTTTCCGGGTTACTCTTGAACAGGGGGTCAACAAGTGAATTAACAGGTGGAATTTCAGGTGCTGGAGTGCTTTTTGGTTTGAATTTGCAGATGTTCAAACAACTTTAATGGAGAAACTGCAGAAAAACAGGGTTTGGAGGCAAACAGATGGGTAAATACCTGTTTTAATGGTGCAGAAGGCAATTGACAGGCGCAATGTTGAGCTAAGGGACCGAATCTGCGGGAGGAACTCGCTTGGTTGACAAAATTTGGAGTTCTGGCGGCAATTCGTCGTAAACGGCATGCAGAGCACTTCACCAATGAACCAATAGAATTAAAACAAAATGGTCATTTTTGCGCTTTTTAACGAAATTTGGACATTTCGGTGCCTTTTGGCGCGTTTAGATGATGACGTCAGCATGACGTATTTTGGCGCGTAGCAGGTACGGAGATTGACGTGGCAGCTGACGCGGATGGTGACGTGGAATGTGACACGGCGGCAGGGCGGTGACGTCGACGGATGATGTGGCAGCACTGCAGAGGGCTGGGGAGTGACGTGGACACGCGGTCATGCGGTGACGTGGGCCTAACGTCAGCGGAAGGAGGCGGGCGGTTTCTAGTTTTCCCCGCACCGCTTTTGGCCCGGGGCGGTTTTACAAGGGGGGCTCTGATCACGCCGGGAGATTGATGCGTGGCGGGGGTACGACAACAATACCGCCAATCCCTCGGACGCTAATCTTCGGCGGATAAGGGGCTCCGATATGGCCGCCAACCGTTGGATTGTGGGCGTTGGATCAGACGACGGTCAGGAAGTGATGGGCGGCGAGCAACTTTGGCGCGGGACCCGCTGATTATTTATAATATAGTTTGACGCGGCGGGGTTTAATACTTTGGAAAAATGGGTTTAATGTGATTTTGAACAGGTGGAATGGGTTATTAGTTTAACCAAATATTAAACCAACCCCTTACATACATGGGCGCCGGGGTTAGGAATGGTTTAGATGGAGGGTTTAGAATAGTTATTAATTTAACCAGACGTTAAATTAATCCCAGGTAATTGGACGCGGAAGGGTTAATCATAGGTTCCAAATGAACCAATGTTTCCCGAACTTTAGGTTATATAGCTATAGTGCTATGGGGTAGGAATATTTACATTTTTTGGGTTTTTTATAGTTTTTGTACTATAGGGATAGGGAAATGATTAAGGGAGCTAAATAATAGAGTTAGAGGTTAATATGACCTTATGAATTGAAATTGCATGGGTGAATGCTAAGTATATAGAGTGAAAACTTAGGCATAGGGAAGTGAAAGGAATATGGAATGATCATTTTACACAAGAAATGTGGCTTCTTTCCACTAAGTAAACTCAGAGATCAACTTAGCATTTCGCATAAAATGAAGTGAAACTGAACTATTGGGCAAATCCCAAGGTCCTTGAGGGGATGTTAGTAAAATATTTATGGGGAATGAAGGGGAAATTAGTCATGCTTCCATTGTTATGCAACCAAACAACTGCCTTGGTACTTATGTCACTGATGATATGAGTCTTTCTTGAAAAGATAAATAGTGAGCACCCACCTGCTTCTGCAACCTCAAACTACTTATGCAGGCTAATACACCTAACATAATTTCTTCCTTTGGATTGGGTGCACTTGGACTAGCAAACTCTAATTGTCCTCTTTTCTTTTGACTGCCCTCCTATCTAAATTTACCCTTATCTCTTCCAAGGGCCCAGATTAAGCAGTTGGGCTCCTTAATTTCTCTACCTAGCTACTCATCTGCCAAGCTTGAACTGTTTGGATAGATATTCATTCTCTATTCTACAACAACAAATTTAAACCTGGAGTGGTCCAGTTTGAACAGTTGGGCCATCCATCAAGCATGATAAACAACAATATTTGCACATTGTGAACTTGCAAACAAGATAGCAGTGGCATTTTGACTGGACACTTTCCTGGTTTTTTGGTTTGGGGTTCATTTCTATTATTTTTTCTGACCAATTTACTCTTATTACCCTTTGATTATTCTTTTAGGGCATACCCTCTTTACATTTTTTAATTTTCTTCTTTTCTTTACAAAATATGGAACCTTTGCAGCATGCAAGGATGCACATATTTGGCACTTTCCTGGTCAATCATGAAAAATGAAACCTATTGGTATAGAAACCCAACACCCAGGACATTTGATGCATTTAGCTGGAAAAATGATTCGTTATGGTACAAAGATCGCTTATACCTATGTAAGAATTCCCAACTCAAACAAAATATTCTTATGGAATTTCACACTTCTCCCTTAGGAGGGAACTCAGGATTTTTAAAAACTTACCACAGGGTTAAGAAGGAATTTTTTGGGATGGCCTTAAATTGGATATTCAAAAGTTTGTGGCAGAATGTTTGGTTTTCCAAAAAAATAAAGTTTAAACAATTAAGACCCCAGGTCTATTACAACCTTTATCCATTCCAAGCCAACGTTGGGAGGAGGTTTCAATGGATTTTATCACAGGTTTACCCAAGTCCGAAGGAAAGAGTGTCATCATGGTGGTAGTTAACTGACTAACCAAGTATGCACACTTTTGTGCATTATCTCATCCATTTAAAGCCAGTACAGTTTTTACTGCATTTATGGAAATAATTCAAAAGCTACATGGAACCCAAAGATTATTGTAAGCGACAAAGATCCCATTTTCATTGGAAAATTTTGGACAAAATTATTTTATTGTCTCGGTACTCAGTTAGCTCATAGCTCATCTTATCATCCTCAATCTGATGGGAAAACTGAGATAGTAAACAAATGTTTGGAAGGATATTTTCATTGCTTTGTCTTTACTAATCAGACATAATGGGTCAAATGGTTGCCTCTGTATGAATGGTGGTATAACACTTCCTTCCATACTGCAAGAAAAATGACCCCATTTATGGCACTTTATGGATATCATCCACCATCCATCACATCATATTTAAGACAAAATTCTAAGGTTCAAGAAATGGAAGATCACATTGAGCATCAACAACATGTTCTCCAACACTTAAAGGATAACCTCACTTTGGCGCAGAGTAGAATGAAATAACACGAAGATCAGCATCGCAGCGAAATAAGTTTTGATGTAGGTGATTGGGTATTCCTATGGCTACAACCATAGGAACAAATGTCCCTTAAGCAAGCTAAGAAGGATAATAAATTATCACCAAAGTATTATGGTCCATACAAGGTGTTGCAAAATATTGGTACTATGGCATACAAATTGGAGCTTCTTGCAGCTTCCCGAGTGCACCTAGTTTTCCATGTTTCATGTTTAAAGAAGGTTATAGGTGACAAGCTCCCAGTTCAAACAATATTTCCAGAACTTGATGAGGAAGGAAAAATCATATTGGAACCTGAAGCAATCACATAAACAAGAACTCAACAGCTACGAAATCAATCAATTTCGGAGTATCTCATCAAGTGGAGGAACTTACCCATTGAAGATTCCACATGGGAGCATGAGAATTTTATACAGAAGCATCTAAAACTAGTCAAGCGTTGAGGAAAACACTTGTTTGAAGGAGAGGGGCATGTTAGGCCGCTATAATACTAGTGATTCCCCCATTACTATTGTCATTGTAGCCCTTATTGTTATTATTGTACCCCTATTGTCCCCATATTGTTATTAGTGTGCCCCATAGAAGCTCACTATTGTTATTGTTGTGCCCTTATATTATTATTGTTATGTCAACTTTGATTATATTGTGACCCCTTAGACTCCTATATATAGAAATGAGGTTTAGTCATTTGTATCATCCAAGAATTGTTCATTTGTGTAATTTGAAGGAGGTTTCCCCCTTGAAGAGGTTGATTTTGAAGGCGTTGATCTATCTTTTCTTTTATTTTGTGAGCTGGTTGCATAACAATATATTTCCTGCTAATAGGAATGAATTTACTCAATCTAATTTTCTTGCTTTAATTTCTATAACATTTCTTATTCATACCTATATTGGTGCCTTTTACATGTTTTCATGGCTTACATATTATCCTTTTTCTGATTGATAAATCTCCCTTTGCTTTCTCTAAATGGCTCAACCCTATTTTAATAAGGAAAAAATCATGAATTTGTTGTCCTTTTAAACAATTATTGAGTACATCAACATAGATGATGGGTTTCCTGCATCCCTTATCTGTCACTATAAATCTTGATTCTCCCTTGGTGTTCTTTGGGTTCTCTTCATAACCAAGACTTGTTTTTATTAATAGAGATCTTTGACAACAAAGGATGTGATCTAATGATTGAAAACCTTTTATTAGCCTCAAATTCTGATTGAGCTAATCTTAGATCTTTTCTAATTCTTTTCTTAAAATGGACAATTTCTTCTTCCAACTTCTCATAGTGTTATTATTCTTCTTTCAATTGATTTGATAGAATCTACATCACTTTCTTTATCCTTATATTCTTGTAGTGATTTTTCTAATTGATTAACCTTTTTCCTTAGAGGTCTTAGCTCTTACATGGCACTTATGAGTTCTCCTTCAAAATCCACTATCACTTCAATCTCTTCTTCAAAATTTTGATCATTCATGGCTATGAATAATATCCTCCTCTCTCATCTTTAGACATGCATTCATCACTTTCAAAATCGACGTTATTTGGAGTACACACTTTTCTTTTTAATATTTCATCTTCTTTTATAGTCATGAGATTTGAATTTTACTTCATCATCACTATCTTCCAATTTTTCATAAGGACATTTAGATGCATAGTGACCTATTCTACCACATTCAAAAAACTTGAATGAAATCTTACCTTTGAACTCTCTAGTTCCCTCTTTTATTTTTCTTACAAACTGAGCTTCCTCTTCACTTGATTGATGACTAGAGTCTTCATGGACCTTTTTCTTGTTCATTTTTTAGCTACTTTAAATGCTACTTCTATTGATCCTGGCTTCTCCTTCTCTTTTCTCAATTTGTATGCAATAATGTTTCCATTAAGAGTGTCCATATTCAAACTTTGAATGTCTGATAACTCCTCAATAGATGAATTTTTTTTATTAAACCATAAGGGAAGGGATCTTAATATTTTTCAAACAATATCAGATTCCTTTATTGTCTCACCAAGACCCTTGATAGTGTTGAATTTCCCATCAACACGAAGAAATAATTATGCAACAATTTCATCTTCGTCCATTTTAAAATTTCGAACTAACTTTTATAAGTTTGCAGCTTAGTCTCCTTTACTTTTTCATCTCCTTCATAACAACTTTGAAGCTTTTCCCAAAGTTGTTTGGCTGATTTTGCAATGCATTACTTTGACAAATTTCGTGTTTGATAGTCCACTTAATATATCATTTTTATCCCTTGCAGTATTTGTATAGAGAACTTGACCATTTTCATTAGTTGGAGGAGTTGTAGGCACCTCATAACCATTTTCAACAACCATCTAGACATCAATAACTAGAGACATAATTTAGATACTCATTCTTATTTTCCAAAAGGAGTAATTTTATCCATCAAATAATATAGCCTTGATTGAATAACATCCCCTATGATTGGCCATGTTCCTTTGTGATCTACGTTCCAGTGATTAACTATTCAACCTTTCTCTCATACCAATTGTTGGAAATATAATTATACTGAGAGGGGGCCGAATCAATATAATTGAAAACCTTAATCAATCAATTTTTTTTAATACACATATAAAATTAATTATATCAATAACAAGAGATATTTGCAATTGATTTTCCGGATCCATCCCATTCATGTTGATTTGGTGCTCAACTTTTTGAACCCACAACTGTGGTTCATAATCATGATACAAAAGTATATGGAAAACTGATCAACCTTAGAATTTGATAAATAGGGAAATGTTTTTAGGGTTTTGAGAAAAATGGTCAATAAAATTATTAAGAAAGGATTTTATGCATATTTTATAATTTGAGAGATTATGTTATTGACAAAATTAATAAACTGATATGAATTAAATAATTAAAATGTTTTTACAAAGATTAATTAATATATATGTTTATATTATTAAAAATTTATTTTCTTTTATATTATAAAATGATTAACATATTCTTTATATTCAAGAATAATTAATCTATTCATAATATATTGAAAATATTAAAAATATTTATATGAAGGCCATATGGCCATATGATGAAAATATCATCCACAAATAGTTTCCATAATTTGGGTTTTAAGGGTGCACTTTCAAGGGATTTGGTTTCAAAATCTTCCATGAATAAATTGGCTATTAATGGGGAAATATGAGAGCCCATTTCTACTCAGGTTTTCCCATATACTTCATCCATGAAACTAAAGAAGGTACATTTGAGGCAAATTTCAACAAGTTTTGAAGTGTTGGGATCAGTGATTTTTCGAACAACCTCCAATATGGCTCCATCAATAGGAATATTGGTGTATAGAGGAGTGACATCAAAGCTAAATAAGATATCGTTTTATCGAGCTTAATATTCTTTTATTTCATTGATAAAGTGGGAGGAATATTTCACCAATGATTCAATGTTTCCAACCAAGGGTTTTAGTTTCTTGGCAAGGTATTTGGCAAGATGATATGTGGGACATTCAATAGTGTTTATAATGGGTCTAATTGGAATCCATCTTTATGTATCTTAGGAGCACCATAAATTATAGTGGTATAAGGAAAAGTTTCAATGAAGGTCTTATTATCTTGAATGTTGTTAGCTTTGATTAAGATGGAAACTTATTTTGTAATTCTCTTTAAAGGATTTTTATTTAACTTTTGTAGCATCCACTGTTGTTAAGATGAACTATCATTTTATTGTTGTCATTTTTTCTACTCATGATGATTGTGGCTCCTCCCTTGTCTTCTTTTAATATTACAATTTTAGGATTACATTTAAGGATTTTAAAGCAAGGTATTCATCTTTTGTAATGATGCTTTTGGGGGGCTAGATTTTCGAAGAATGATGGAGAAATCTTGCCTAATTTTCTCTTTGGTATTATCAGGCATGTCTTTAATGCCATATTTTATGTGACAAAGAATATCTTATATGGGAAATTTCTTAGGAGTCATGGAAAAATGTAACCCGTTATGTAAAAGATTAATAATTGATTCATTTAAATTGAGATCAGAAAAATTGATAATTAGGTTTGATGAATAAGTTAAAGGAAGAGGTTGTTTAACATTAGGGAAGCACACATGTTCAGAATCCAATGAATACTTTTGTGTAAGATGGGGTGAGAAAGTTTTATTGCAGAGCGAAGTGTTTATATCATGAATGGGAGGGAGCGTATTATGGGGATTCAAAGACAAATGGAGAGAGAAATTTTGATTGTAGAGCGAAGTGTCCAGATCATTAATGGGAGGGAGCACATTATGGGGATTCAAAGACAAAAAAACGTAGGGAGACATAAAATTGACATTGGATGTATGTGATTTATTTAAATGGGAAGCCACATGTGTTGTTTGATCACATGCAATGATGTCTGTAGAATGAACATTGATGAGAGGCTGAGTGTCAAGGTGAAGGGGGGTTAATGAATGTGAGTGAAGAGTGTCAAACAAATGCATAATGGCTGTTGATTATGTAAACTGTGTTGAGCTTGAAAGGCAATTTTTAAGTTTATTGATTTTATTGTTACTAACTTCAGACGTTTCTTTTGAAGTGGTTTTCCCTGAGGAAATCAAATTGACGTTGGTTGTATTTGATTTATTTGAATGGTAAACCACATGCGTTGTTCAATCACTTGCAAAGATGTATGTAGAATGAACATTGATGGGAGGTTGAGTGTCAAGGTGAAGGGGGGGTAATGAATGTGAGCGAGGAGTGTCAAACGAATGCATAATGGCCATTGATTTTGTAAACTGCACTGAGATTGAAAGAAAGTTTTTAGATTTATTGATTTTATTGATTTTATTATTACTAAGTTCAAACATTCCTTTTGATGTGGTTTTCCCTAAGGAAATCAAATCAACAATAGTTGTATGTGATTTATTTGAACGAGAAACCACATGCGTTGTTCAATTACTTGCAATGATTTTTGTAGAATGAACAACGATGGGAGGTTGAGTGTCAAGGTGTAGGGGGTTAATGAATGTGAGTGAGGAGTGTCAAACAAACGTGTAATGACCGTTGATTCTGTAAACTACGCTAAAGTTGAAAGGCAATTTTTAGATTTACTGATTTTATTGTTACTAACTTCAGACGTTAATTACAATATATTCATTATTTGTAAGGTTTATATTTAATTATGTATTAAAGTTATTAGAAACCTGAAAGTTTATTGTATTGTTAGAGAGCGAATGTAGGTTGATAATTTAGTTTAAATAAGATTTTTGTGCAGGAATGATTCTGGAGTTTGATGTAGAAATATAGTTTGACACAGTGTAATTGATTGGATTGTTGGATACAACAATCAAAGGTAGTGTAAACCCTTTGTTCATGTGAAAAAGCTTAGCTAATTTCAGAGTTTTTTTTTGCAGGACAATTCTTCAATTCCGAGAGATTTTAGATCTAAGGTGGCATTGATCTTGAGGATATCTTCACTCGCTTTGGTGTTCCAAGAGAAATTGTGACATATTAGGGATCTCAATTTACATCTAACATGGTGGAAGTGCTTGTGGAAGAATACAAGATCAAACATAGGAAATCTACTCCCTATCATCCACAAGCAAATGGTCAAGTGGAATCTACAAATAAAGTGATTGAAGGAATCCTCACTAAGATTGTGCATCTACATAGAAGAGATTGGGCGGAAAGGCTTCCTGAAGCCTTATGGGCCTATAGAACTACATGGAGGAACACAACGGGACATACACCCTATGAACTTGTTTATGGGAAACAAGTCCTATTCCCTATAGAGTTCCAAATCAGAACTTTCAAGATGGCAGTCCAACTAGGACTAGATTTATCAGAGGCACAAAAGCATAGGCTGGATCAATTAAATGAACTTGATGAAATTAGGCAAGAGGCAGTTCAAAGGACTAGTATAGTCCAACAACAAAGGGCTAAATGGCATGACAAGTATACCAAGGACAAGAGGTTTCAAGTGTGAGATTGGGTGCTATTGTTTGATTCAAGTTTAAAGATTTTCAAGGGAAGTTTCAAACTCATTGGCTTGGGCCATATGAGATTGAGAAAGTCTTTAGTAATGGAGCAGTGAGGATAAAAACAATAGATGAAAGTAAAACTCCTCTTCTTGTGAATGGTCATAGATTAAAGATATATCAGAAACCAATTTCAGAAGAGGATTTCATTAAGAATTTCCAAGACAATTCTAAAATGCAGCTAGTGAAGAAGAATTCTTCTTCTCCACTAACTTAGTCTTTATTTTTCCTAAAAAAAATAAAAAATTGTATAAGGTTGAAAACCAATCATTGATTGGCATAATTATACAGAAAATATAGGGTGAAGATTAGAGGTTTCTGACACCCTATATTTTCCATTTTATTTCTATAATAAGTAGTGACAAAAAGCTACAGTCACTGTGCAATTTAGATTCTGCAAATTCATCATCTCATCTCACCTCACTCCATTTTATTTTTGCAGTTTCACTTCATCTCATTGTCATATTTCATCAATAAATTTTTCAATTTTTTCATTTTAAAGCTTTCATTCCATTTTCATTTCATTTATCATCTTTTCTTACATCTCATTTCATTTCACTTACATAGCCACTTCCATTTCATTCATGATCCATAAGCCATATTTCACTTTATTTTTCATGTTCTACAGCTGATTCTGTTCTGCAACTAATCTGATTCTGTAGCTACAATTTGTTTATCAGTTCAGGCACAAGTTTACAACTCATAATAAAATCATGTATGCAAGGAATTGAAAAAAAAATCAATTTTTGAAGACCAACCATGCTCAAGGTACCTGTGGATCAACATTGAAAAAAGTTTAGCAAGCGAAAGGTAAAGGTTCCAAAGGTAAATGCAAAGATTTATTTCAAAAAGCAATTTGAAAACATAATTTTGTATAGTATGTGTTAGTGCCTAATCTACCTCAGGCTGAAGGAAGGTAGGTCTAGGGTAACATCAAACCACGCTTAACCTGGTAGTTATCCCTACCAGGTTGGGAGAGGGCTCTCTCCTTGTCAATATCAATTAGTATATTGGAAATTAGGGCTTGAGATGACTAAAATGGATGCTAATTTTAGGCTAGGTATATTAGGTTAGAGGATTTTGTTTAATTTTGATGGTTGGTTGCTGGATCAAATGAGGAAGGTAGCTTTGGGTCCGGGAAATCAACTCAAATTTGTAGAGGTTTCTGTGGGGCGAGATAGGCAAGTGTTTTGGCACTTTGAATTGGGTGTGATGGTAAGTCTAAGATAGGTGAGGAGTTGGAGAGGGCATGCAAGGTTCATGAGTCCTCTTCAAATAGCAGAAAACATTAAAAACTAAATGTATCCTCTAGGCAGAGCACTGAATATCAATGGATTCTACCTAATTCTCTTGATTCATTTAGAAGAAAGAAATAGATAGTGGAACTTATACACATAAGAGAAAATAAATCACAGAGGAAAAAATAATGCCAAGACACATTACCACAAGAATCCCACAACATGTTGCAAAACCCTATTCATTTCCTTGCCAAACTGCAGAAGTGATTTGCAATAGTGCTCAATTCATCCACAAGAGTCCAACCTTGACAAATGACTAAGAAAATACAAGATATAGGCATCAAACCACCTATGCTAGCCATCAGGGGGCGAATCCATGAGTCAAGGAGCTGTTTCAACAACATCTAAACTGGGAACTAGAAAATAAGCAGTGGAACAACTTGCCTCTAAAACCATGGAAACTGATTCATTCATCCTCAAACCAATTCTAACTGATGTATCTACCCCCTCAAGTCTTTTTTCATCATATTTACATCATATTACATCATTAATTTACCAAAGAAAGAAGAAAAAGTCAACTTATAGCAAACTAGGCTAAATTTTGAGTTTTTAGGCAAAATTGGCAATAATTTGCTTGATGCATAGCACCCTAAGCCTGATGCATAGTGCCAATTCAAGGCTGAATTTGAAGGCCTTCCACTTCAGAAAACCAGGCCCAAGATAGCCTTTTGGAAAGATCTTCTGTCTACTTTCTGGAACAATTAGAATTTTTGGATTTGGAGTCCATTTTCCCCTTCAAAAATCATTTCTCCCAAGACTGGTTCTCGTGGGTCCAAAAAGTGGCAGAGAGGGCAATTTTTAGGTTTTTTTTGCCCTTTAGGTGACCTAGATCTCCTCCAAATCTTATGAAACTTTCTATTTTTCATTATTTTTTCATGATAAATCCAAAAATGCAAGCCATTTTGTAAAATACATAGCCAACTCAATGGCGCTGCGCATCAGCTGAAAATTCTTGTGTTTTGCATTACAAAATTGTGAAATGACAAATTTTCTCAAAATTTATTCAAATTTAGCAAGAGGAAAGCTTAATAATTACTTTGCTGAGCCAATGAAGCTTCAACCAAAATTTTAAATTTATCTTGTTCCTTTTTGGCTCTCAAGGCTCTCTTTAACTTAGCTTTTAGGCTTTTTATCCTTGTCTTGCAAATTTTATTCCGAGCTAAATAATGATAAGCCATATGGTGCATCATTTTCTTCTCTTTGTTAGCCTTATCAAGCATCTTCTCAAGGTGGATGTTCACTCTTTCCAGCCATGATTCTCGGTCAGTTCAATTTCTTGCTCAAGGGATGTAATCTTGATTTTTCTTCTTTTTGCCACTTGCCTATTCTCTCTAATTGTTTGCAGCTCCATAATAGCTTGTTTGTCCTCTAGTTGCTTGTTCTCTTTCTCAAGAAAGTTAATGATCCATCTAGCCCTCTCAAGGTCAAGTGATAAGGCTTGTATTTCAGCCTCCTTCTCTTTGATGATCATATCCTTGAGTCTTGAGCTTTGAGAGCCCAAATCAGTGTCATCTTCCTCAACCAAAACAAAATCCCTATCTTGCCCTTCAGTAGGGCCTTCTTCATGCACCTATTTATTTCCTTTGTCTTTGCCCTGTACCTATTCAGCTAAAGAAGAAGGAAAAGCCCCTTTCACCCCTGGTGAAGATAGCATTTGCCTATGATCTGGTGAAGAAAACGAGACCCCTTCTAGCCTTGATGGAGATAGTACTTGTTTGGAAGCTGCAAAAAGAATCCTAGTGCCTCTTTCATAAGTAACAAACAAATGAATATGAGCCTCTTTAGTTTTGCTTTCAGGCTCTTTTTGTTGCCTGGAAGGTCCACCTTCCTCTTGAGGATCTGCAAATATTTGAGGCCCTTTGAAGCTTTCATGGGCAATGAAAGTTTCCCATGACACTCCCAACTGAGTGAGCTAATGCAAAACAACAATTTTGATGATAGCAAAATGATAAATGCTATTGAGCTGCTATAGATATGGTTTTCTCTTTGCAATCACAGTCATCCTCTCGATGTTTTCACATATGAAATATGGAATACTCATCATTCTGACCCTGATGAAGTGCATAAGTAATCTGATATTGTAGGCATAAAGTTTGGAGAACCTACCCTCACATGTGAATTATTTGATGATGAGTTTCATGAGTGGAACATACCGGTCCTCCAAGAACTTGAAAGGAAACACTCCGCTAAGTTTAGCATGATATTTGGCCTTAATATATGGTTCATAATGTTGCTTACTGATATTCTGCCTTTTGTTCCATTTTTTCCCTACATCTGGAATTCTAGTAGCTTCTGCAATAATAGCTGGTGAAAGAGTGAAATTGATCCCTGCAAGGTGCACCACATTATTCTCCATGTTTATGAAAAACTGCCTTGCTAACTCATGATGGTATTTAACCCTCTCAACCATCTCAAAAAACTCAAAACAAGACTGATATCTGAAACATGTGGTAGCAAGAGGGCAAGCAAGGAGTTCAGTCATGCTAATAGGTTCCTCCCTAATAATTTTTCCACCCTTGTGAGGTATCCTACGTTGTACATTTCTTTCCTTTGAGCTGTCACTAAGTGTTTCTTATTCATAACTTGATTCATTTCTTCTTGTCATGGTGCTTTTCTTAGGGATCTGATGATGATATGGTGGAAAATGATAATGGATGAGGACAAGGAAGATGAGTATGAAGAGATTTTACAAATGTGGAATGGAGTTGGGGAATGAAGGGAAATGTTTTGGAAATTAGGGTTTTGAGAGGGACTTAGGGTTTAATGAGGGGAATGAGTTTTCTTAGGGGAGTGGGATAGGGAAAATGGAATTAATGGATTGATTTAGGGCAATGAAGTATAGAAAAGGGGAAAAAGATGTTGATTTTGTTATGGAGTGAAAGTTTTGCAACAAAATGGAAATTTATGAAGACAAGCTAGGGTTTGATTTTCAAGATGCAAAACTCATGAATAAAACATGTAGAAGACCAAATTCAGCTCAAGATCAATGAGGACTTACTTGTAGGAGAGAAATGTAGCGTTTTTGAGAGTTTTGGGTGATTTGGAATGGTTTTGGCACCTTCTTGGCGAATGAAAAATGCATTGGGCCCAATGCGCAACGCCCTCCTGATGCGCAACGCCCTTGTAATTTAAAACTGGCTGAAATTGGCTGATGCACAGTGCCAAGCCTCTTATGCGCATCGCTAGTCTGATTTGCTACAAAAATAGGTTTTTCACCTTGTTTTTCTCGATTTGCCTCCAAATCACGATTTTAGCTCTTCAAGGATGTTTTGCACAATGAAATAGATGACTAGCATAATGCCACTTTATATATGGATGCACATTTAATTTTTCCTCATTTCAAACCCACTTTTATAAGACCTTAGTCATTTTTTCTCAAAAACTCTGTTTTTCATTTGAAATGTGACTTTTCTTGATCAATTGATGGACTGATGCATTGGTGCTTTTGTTTTTTTTTGTTTTTTTTTTGCATTGGCTGGAGTTGGCAAGGTGACCAAGAGTAGCTGGCTGAACTTATTACATATAGAAACACTTTAAACTACATAAAATTTGTACATAAAATAAAAAACTCTGTTTTCACCTCAAAACAGAGTTTTGAGGTAAAAACCATTTATTGAGCATATCATCAGTAAATTTATGATTCTATGAACTTATAAAACCTCCTTATGTGCCTGCTGACCTTTTATTGAGTTTTGGATGACCATGATGGCAAACCCTAGACCTAGTGAGACTAAAACCATAAAACTGACTTTTGTTAATGAAATGAAACAAAATGACAGTAAATGACCTAAAACATGTGAAAACAGGTTAGCAGGTGAATGTCATGAGGGAAATTGGCATGAACCACTACCATCAGTTGATCCATGACCTAATGGAATGCAGCTGATCGGATGGGACAACTAATATGCATGCAAAAAAGAGAAATTTGATCACTGATGGAGGGATGAAGATACCGACACTAACATTGGCTCCAATGGGGATAGTAGCTCCTGGGAGGTGCCAAGAACCATAGATTTCTGGAAAAGCATATAAGTGCCTTCATCCATTGGGCAATATGGAGTCAATATCTTGGAAACAAAAACATCAAAACTCAAGACTGAAGACTCATAGCTGAAATGAGTAAGAACTAAGACTAACTCAAAACTGAAACAAGGCACTCAAAAGCTGAAACTAGACATTCAGCAGCTGAAACAAGACACTCAAAAGCTAAAACTAGACATTCAGCAGCTGAAACAAGACACTCAAAAGATGGAACTAGACATTTAGCAGCTGAAACTATCTCGAAACTGACAAAAAAAATGACTCAAGACTTACTTAACTAAAACAAGTACTTACAATGCTTTTTAATGGAAGTAGTCAATCAAGATTTGAGGGCTTCAAATCATGATGAAAACCACCTGCCTACTAATGAAATATGTACAATCATGTGAATTTGGCCTTCCAATGTAACCAATCCAATAGATGGCTACTCATTGACATTCTGCTCTCACTTTCGCCGAGTGGGTAGAACGATGTACATGTACAATAACAACTAAAACCAAGGCTTATGCTAACGAACCAGGCAACATTCATCTTTTCTAATTCTTGCAAAAGAATGTTGAAGGGATCTTGAAAATTCTGAAGCACTAGCTTGTCTTGAGATTCGGCAACAAAAATACGAGTACTCCCTTCATTTTGATTTGAAAGAATAGTTGGTTGCTAATCGATAGGAAGGCATAGAGAAGTATAAGCTTTTGTTATCTGAGTGTTGGCTGTAAATTCCTTGACCATGAGAGATTCTGACTCGATTTCTGGCATACGGTCTCTCTCAGGCTCAATTTCATAGTCTAACCCTTTCTTAAACAAAAAACATTCTTCAAGAATATCAAACATGACAGCCTTATCATCTTCATGAAGGAAAAAATTATCTGTTCGCTAATCTATAAAGCTAATTTCAAGGCTATCATCATTTTTAAAAGTGGAAGAAGCTTCACCAACACCTTCTTGACCATGTGCACACTGCAAACCTGCATTAGCTTGGGCTGTAACATGACCTTTTAGGAGTTGATCTATCTCATCTTCAGACATAGGAGATAATACTTTTTGTTTTCTTTTTCTCAAACAGTGATTGTCTTCATTAATTTCAAACAAAGGAGTATACAAATTTTCCTCATACTGTTGATCCATTTTATATGATTCCTGTTGACTATCAAGATGCAAAATTCCTTCACCTTCAAGTAAATAAGAAGCTACTATATGCTGATTATGATCTTGTGTAACAAAGTGATTGGTTTCAACGATTTCCGTATCATCACGATATGAATCTTCTTCATCATCATGATCTAAATCTAGATATGAATTAGTCAACTTGACTTTATCACAATTTGAAATTGAAACTTGATTTCCCTGCATATTGTCTTCTGCTATGAGCATATCTGAAATAAGACCTTCTCTTTCATCATTTTCCATTGTACTAAGATCTTGATCTTGCTGCAAATTTTCTTGAGAATCTTGATAAGTGTCCTCTAAGCTCTCTTTATGTTGTTGAAATGGATTTTCATATAGGTCTTCCATGATCTCATCGTCCATGAAGTCATCATCTTCATAAACTTCCTCAAGATTTTCAATAAAACTATAAGCATGTCTACAACAGTTCTGAACTAAATATAAGGATGGATAAGATTCTTTATACCTTTCAAAGAACATGGTATGAAAATCTTTCAAACAGTAAATACTAGTAGGCGGAAAACTTTCATACCAAGATTGGGCTTCACCTTCCAGAGTGGCCATGAATATCTTCATCAAGCAGTCTTCAGGAAAATCAACCTTCAACTTGTGAATATGCATGTGAAATCTAACCAGATGTAAAGTAGCATCATTCCTATCATCATCTTTAAACATAGGAAAATTCCTTTGCCAATCTACCTTCATAATTTTATTTGGAAAACCTAGAATGTGATCTTAGTTCATGGGAGCATGCCTTTGAGCAAACAAATTCATTTTGATAACAATGAATTCACCAAGAAATTCTTCAAGCTATTGGTTCTTGAAGAGTTGAGTTGCCATAAAATTTCTGAACCTTGGGATTTTTCGACACTGGAGTTGCCAGGTGAACGATTTCAGCCTTTCGGTGTCTGATCGTTGTCCACCATCAACAATCAGATCTAAACTTGATACATTTTTTTGAGGAACATAAAACTACGTTCCCCAGTATGGTCGCCACTATGTTAGCGCCTAAATCTACCTTAGGCTGAAGGAAGGCAGGTCTAGGGTAACATCAAACCACGCTTAACTTGGTAGCTAGCCCTACCAGGTCGGGAGAGGGCTATCTCCTTGTCAATCTCAATTAGGATATTGGCAATTAGGGCTTGAGATGACTAAAATGAATTCTGATTTTAGGCTAGGTATATTAGGTTAGAGGATTTTGTTTAATTTTGATGGTTGGTTGCTGGATCAAATGAGGAAAGCAGCTTTGGGTCCCGGAAATCAACTCATATTTGTAGAGGTTTCTATGGGACGATATAGGAAAGTGTTTTGGCACTTTGAATTGGGTGTGATGGTAAGTCTATGACATGTGAGTAGTTGGAGAGGGCATGCAAGGTTCATGAGTCCTCTTCAAACAACAGAAAACATTAAAAACTAAATGTATCCTCTAGGCAGAGCACTGAATATCAATGGATTCTACCTAACTCTCTTGATTAACTTAGTTATGAAGAAAGAAATATATTTTGGAACATATACACATCAAAGAAACTAAATCACAGAGGAAAAAACAATGCCAAGATATATTACAACAAGAATCCCTCAAAATGCTGCAAAACCCTGGTTCATTTCCTTGCCAAACTGTAAAAGTGATTTACAATAGTGCTCAATGCATCCACATGAGTCCAACCTTGACAAATGACTAAGAAAATACAAGATATAGGCATCAAACCACCTATGGTAGCCATCAGGGGTCGAATCCATGAGTCAAGGAGATGTTTCAACAACATCTAAATTGGGAACTAGAAAATAGGCAGTGGAACAACTTGCCTCTAAAAACATGGAAACTGATTCATTCATTCTCAAACCAATTCTAACTGATGTATCTACCCACTCAAGTCATTTTTCATCATATTTACATCATAGTACATCATATTACATCATATTACATCATTAATTTACCAAAGAGAGAAGAAAAAGTCCACTGATAGCAAACTAGGCGAAATTCTGAGTTTTCAGGCAAAATTGGCAAAATTTTTCCTGATGTGCAGCACCACTTCAAGGCTGAATTTGAAGGCCTTCCACTTCACCAAATCAGGCCCAAGATAGCTTGTTGGAAATCTCTACCTTTATAAGTTCTAAAACAACTAGAATTTTTGGATTTGGAGTGCATTTTCCCTTCAAAATTCATTTCTCCCAAGACTGGTTCCCGTGGGTCCAAAAAGTGGCAGAGAGGACAATTTTTAGGTGTTTTTTTCCCTTTAGGTGACCTAGATCTCCTCCAAATCTTATGAAACTTTCTGGGTTGCATTATTTTTTCATGAGGAATACAAAAATGAAGGAAATTTTTCAAAATACTTAGCCAACTCAATAGCTGGAAAATTCCTGTGTTTTGCATTACAAAATTGTGAATTGACAAAATTTTCTCAAAATTTCTTCAAATTTGGCAAGAGGCAAGCTTACTAATTTATTTGCTAAGCCAATGAATCTTCAGCCAAAATTTTAAATTTATCTTGTTCCTTTTTGGCTCTCAAGGCTTTCTTTAACATAGTTTTTGGGCTTTTTATCCTTGTCTTGCAAATTTTATTCTGAGCAAAGTAATGATAAGCCATATGGCATAGCACTTTCTTCTCTTTGTTAGCCTTATCAAGCATCTTCTCAAGGTGGATGTTCACTCTTTCCAGCCATGATTCTTGTAAAGTCTCAATTTCTTTCTCAAGGGATGTCATCTTGATTTTTCTTCTTTTTGCCACTTGCCCGTTCTCTCTAATTGTTTGCAGCTCCATAATAGCTTGTTTGTCTTCCAGTTGCTTGTTCTCTTGCTCAAGAAAGTTAATGATCCATTTAGCCCTCTCAAGGTCAAGTGATAAGGCTTGGATTTCAGCCTCCTTCTCTTTGATGATCATATCCTTGAGTCTTGAGCTTTGAGAGCCCAAATTAGTGTCATCTTCCTCAACCAAAACAAAATCCCTATCTTGCCCTTCAGTAGGGCCTTCTTCATGCACCTGTTGCTTTCCTTTGTATTTTCCCTGTACTTGTTCAACTGAAGAAGAAGGAAAAGCCCCTTTCACCCCCAGTGAAGATAGCATTTTCCTATGATATGGTGAAGAAAACGAGACCCCTTCCACCCCTGATGGAGATAGTACTCGTTTGGTAGCTGCAAAAGGAATCCTAGTGCCTCTTTCATAAGTAACAAACACAAGAATATGAGCCTCTTTATTTTTGCTTTCAGGCTCTTTTTGTTGCCTGGAAGGTCCACCTTCCTCTTGAGGATCTGCAAATATTTGAGGCCCTTTGAAGCTTTCATGGGTAATGAAAGTTTCCCATGACACTCCCAACTGAGTGAGCTAATGCAAAACAACAATTTTGATGACAGCAAAATGATAAATGCTATTGAGCTATTGTAGATATTGTTTTCTCTTTGCAATCATAGTCATCCTCTCTACGTTTTTACATATTAAATATGGAATACTCATCATTCTGACCCTGGTGAAGTGCATAAGTAATCTGATATGGTAGGCATAAAGTTTGGAGAACCTACCCTCACATGTGAAGTATTTGATGATGAGTTTCATGAGTGGAACATACCGGTCCTCCAAGAACTTGAAAGGAAACACCCTGCTAAGTTTACCATGATATTTGGCCTTAATATATGGTTCATAATGCTGCTTACTGATATTCTGCCTTTTATTCCACTTTTCCCCTACATCTGGCATTCTAGTAGCTTCTGCAATAATAGCCGGTGAAAGAGTGAAATTGATCCCCGCAAGGTGCACCACATTATTCTCCATGTTTATGACAAACTGCCTTGCTAACTCATGATGGTATTTAAACCTCTCAACCATCTCAAAAAACTCAAAACAAGACTGATATCTGAAACATGTGGTAGCAAGAGGGCAAGCGAGGAGTTCAGTGATGCTAATAGGTTCCTCCCTAATAATTTTTCCACCCTTGTGAGGTCTCCTGGGTTGTACATTTCTTTCCCTAGAGCTATCACTAAGTGTTTCTTATTCATAACTTGATTCACTGCTTCTTGTCATGGTGCTTGTCTTAGGGATGTGATGTGATGACAATATGGTGGAAAATGATAATGGATGAGGACAATGAAGATGAATATGAAGAGATTTTACAAATGTGGAATGGAGTTGGGGAATGAAGGGAGAGGTTTTGGAAATTAGGGTTTTGAGAGGGACTTAGGGTTTGATGAAGGGAGTGAGTTTTCTTAGGGGAGTGGGATAGGGAAAATGGAATTAATGGATTGATTTAGGGCAATGAAGTATAGAAAAGGGGAAAAAGATGTTGATTTTGTTATGGAGTGAAAGTTTTGCAATAAAATGGAAATTTATGAAGACAAGCTAGGGTTTGATTTTCAAGATGCAAAACTCATGAAGAAAACATGTAGAAGACCAAATTCAGCTCAAGATCAATGAGAACTTACTTGTAGGAGAGAAATGTAGCGTTTTTGAGAGTTTTGGGTGATTTGGAATGGTTTTGGCACCTTCTTGGCCAATGCGCAGTGGCCTCTTGATGCACAGTGCCCTTGTAATTTAACACTGGCTGAAACTGGTTGATGCACAGCGCTAGGCAGATTTGATATAAAAATAGGGTTTTCACCTTCTTTTGCTCGATTTGCCTCCAAATCATGATTTTAGCTCTTCAAGGATGTTTTGCACAATGAAATAGATGACTAGCATAATGCCACTTTATATATGGATGCACTTTTAATTTTTCCTCATTTCAAACCCACTTTTATAAAGTCTTAGTCACTTTTTCTCAAAAAATCTATTTTTCATTTGAAATGTGACTTTTCTTGATCAATTGATGGACTGAGGCATTGGTGCCTTTGGTTTTCTTTTTTTCAGTGGCTGGAGTTGGCAAGGTGACCAAGAGCAACTAGGCTGAACTTATTACATATAGAAACACTTTAAACTACTTAAAATTTGTACATAAAATAAAAACCTTTGTTTTCACCTCAAAATAGACTTTTGAGGTAAAAGCCATTTATTGAGCATATCATCAGTGAATTTATGATTCTATGAACTTATAAAACCTCCTTATGTGCCTGCTAACCTTTTATTGAGTTTTGGATGACCATGATGGCAAACCCTAGACCTAGTGAGACTAAAACCCTAAAACTAACTTTTGTTAGTGAAATGAAACAAAATGATAGTAAATGACCTAAAACATGTGAAAACAGGCCAGCAGGTGAATGCCATGAGGGAAATTGACATGAACCACTACCATTTCTTGATCCATGACCTAATGGAATGCAGATGATCGGATGGGACACCTAATATGCATGCAAAAAAGAGAGACTGATGGAGGGATGAAGATACTGACACTAACAGTATGTATAATCACATGTTTCCTTAATCAACCATCATTTGATTTGACCACCACTATATCTCCGCCATATCTTCCATCTTTAATGACAAACGGTTTCAATGATTCTTTCATAACAAATCTTCGCTTCAAACTCCATAACCTGTACTCAAACGGTCCTCCACAACTCCACCTATTAACGGTCAAGATGATGATGTGACCTACTTATCTACGACTCTCTAAACCCTTACTGTATATTTATTATATGTAAACCCTTAAGTTTATCTCTCCTATAACACACAATCATTTCATATACACAGTCTTTCCATTTTCTATATACATAGTAATTCCATTTTTCATGTACACACAATCTTTCCATTTTCATATATATGCAGTCATTCCATTTCCATACACACAGTCATTCCATTTCTTAAATAGCACTCATTTTATAGACAGTGAGAGTAATTTTAAAGGTTAACCGAAAATAGGGGATATGGGGCTTATTGTTAGGCCAGAGCCTGTAGGGGTAAAGTATATGGAGGGATATCCACAAATTAAAGGGATGCTACAGAAGGCCAGCTGGTTAAATTTTATTGAAAAATTTGATGGCTACCACAAGGAAATTTCCAAGTCTTTTGAAAGGTCATTTGATGGCACAAAAGTGGATATAGGAGATATTAAATTTGCAGTCATAGAATCCTTCATAGAAGATGCAACATAGTTTCCGAGACAAGGAGAAAGATGGTTTATAAACAAGGAATTTCATGGTGAATCTTGGAAAGTGATCCTTCCAGGTATGGATGTTAAAGTATTTAGGAAGGGAATTCCTATTTAAGCACTCAAGAACAAATGGGGTAATATGCTGTTGATATTGCAAAAATTCATTACATGAGAAGGAAGATTTGGGTTTATGTACGTTTACCATATATGCTTATTAATGAATTTCTTAGAAAATGGAACCATCAACCTTCCCTTCTTCCTTCTAAATAGTCTAAGAAGGATGGCTACAAATGTCCAAAAGAAAATTGAATCCATAGAAACAACTATGTATCATCATGGATTAGTGAAAATACTAGTTGAATTCCATTTAAAAAGTATAGGGGATACCTGGGAAGATTTCTTCGTAAGAAAATTTTCTAGGATGCTCCACAATCACCTGGGGAGAGTAATGTTAAGAAAAGTAGGAGGAGAAAGATCAACATTAACATTCAAAACAAATCTGGAACCTCCTCACAAAAGAATGATGCAGAGACAGCTTCTAACCTAGAGGTTAGAAAGCAAACTAAACATAAAGGAAAAATGAAAAAGAAAGCTGAAGAAATCAATGAAGACATTCCTGAACCTTCATCACCACAAGAAGATGAATATTTAATCTTCGAAAGACTGACCAAGATTAGGGAGCAAATCAAGAAAAAGAAGGAGATAGGGAAGAGGAAGAAGGACACAAGAGAAGAAACCATAAGCTTCCAAAACCTGAGAAGGAGCTCTAGAATCCAAGGTAAGGTGAGGAAGGTAACATTAAAAGGAGTCCAGTTCATAAACTTAGAAGAAGAAACCCTAGTTCAATCTCCTAATAGTATTCCACATGAACTCAATCCACAAACCTCTCCTCCACAAAATTTTGAAGGCAGCCCAAGAAGAGCTTTTCTTGGCATAGATCCAGTTCAACAGCAAATCTATGACTACATAGAGTCATTAGAGAAAGGATACCTCAATGGATCGAGGATCCTCAACCAATCTAGAGTAGCCTATCAATCCACAAGAACCTCTAACTTGCTCTCTCAAGCAAGAAATCTTTGAGTTAGAGATTTTGAACATGCATATTAAAAAAGAAAATGAAACCTTGAGGGAACAGAACAATCTGGATAAGGCCATTCATGACAACACAATGCTGCACCTAGGATTATGGTACAAGAAAAATAGGAAGATGATGAGGAAAAATAGGAATTTGAGCAGAACACTTATCAACCTCAAATACCGACTTCTTATGAAGAAGCCCAGGATGGCAGTCAGTGCAAGGAGAAGTAAGAAAAGGAAGTTGGATGTGCTAGTAGAAGTGTTAGAACAAATGTAATAGGAGAAAGAAGTTCACATTTTTGAAAATTGCATGGGGACATGCAATGATTTTGCAGTGGGGTACGTTGAGCCTCAAAATTACTCTTTCCCTAGCAACCCTTCTCATTCCTTTTCTTTGTTTCTCCATAAGAAATATGCATTCTCATCACTAATAACTAGTATATACTGTCTTGAGGAGGACATTTACTGATTTACATGTTATACTTTTTATGTTTTGCTGTTTGAATAATTTTTTGTATATTAGCTACAGAACGTAGCCTATTTTGCAGCTAATTGGCTATTCTACAGCTACCTCCATGCTCTAACAAGTTCTAGGTGTTGGAAGGAGAAACTAGCCACATGGGAAGCTTTGAAATCATCATAACATGGACCCTGCCCTATTCATTTGGCCTAGGTTGAAAAAGAAGATGGCATAAGACTATGGTCAATGGATAAGTCAAACACAAAGAGACTGAGGGTAACAGGACTCTGTTTCGTGGTTAATTAATGTGTTTTACAGTGATGGGAAGTGTTATCCGGAGCAACTACCTATACCTATGAACTCCAATAGCCACCTGTACAAATGAATCCAACAACCACCATGTCTTGGATTTATTTCTCCAGCAGCCGAGGAAGAAATTCCGCATATCTATCTTCTACGTGTTTGGTTATAGCATGCTTTTATCCACAAAAAGTTATATGATTTTTCTTATAAATACCTGTGTAAGGGACTGAAGAAGTTAGTAATATTTTTAATGTGAAATCGAAGTTCTAGACTCTGTAATTTTTGGGCGTTTTGTGTCCCTGTTTTAATATGAGAAGACCGCATGTTTTTATGAACATTTGAAGGAGTTTTCATGGAGTTGATTGAGCAAGGGTAGCCTAATCAGTTGCAGAGGGCCCCTACACTGAAGAAGGTTTCATTTTATTTATTTTTCTTCTTCTTGTTAACTATAAATTCATAATTTTCTTTCTAAAATAGTGTTTATAATCATTTTCTTACTAATAGTGTTTATAATGCAATTTCTATCATTTTCTTACTAACAGTGTTTATAATTTAGAGCAGTTTCCATTAGCTTGATTTCTTTTTAGTTCTTATCAGTGGTTTAAAATATAGAACTCAATAGTGTAATATTGTTTCTTCAATTAAAAACTAACCTTGTTTCAGAATGAGAGTAGGATTGAAGAATGATAAGGATACATTGTTGGATAGTTTATTTCATTCATTATTTTCCTAGTTCAAATTCTCAATTAAATTGATCAGTTTCATTTACCGTCTTTTCCATTTCATTTTTAGTTTAAAATACTAACTCATGGTGTTAATGAATGTTTATGGAAAACCCTTCAAGTTGATAATTCATCCTTAACTAAGTGGTTGAACACTTCATCTATGCAATGAGTTATTTCTGCATCTTTGTATTTACTTTCTCTTAGATTAATGAAGTACAGAATTACTTAAATGTCATCCCAAGGAGAATTTCTCCCAAAATTGAGAGGCAGAGTAACCAAGTATTTCATTTAGTTTTATTTTTGTAATTAGTTAGACATCAATTGCAAATTTCACTTTCAGTTTTAATTCATGATTTGGAAATAATGGTAAAATAAGAATAGAAACTTTGTTTTCATTTCTTTCTTAGCTTTGTTTCCATATCTTTCTTAGCTCTATTTTCATTTCTTTCTTAGCTCTATTTTCATTTTTAGATTTTGAGCAGTCTTTAAGAAAGTTAGATTTAGTTTTGATAATTTACATTGTAAATCATTAGGAATTAAAAGACCAAAAACCCCCAAAACAACATAAAACATAAAAACAACGAAGTAAGAAGGGTTAGCTAGAACAAACGTGCACTACACTTCATCAATTTACGATACCTGGATTGATAATTTATGTAGAGCAATTTAGGACACTAAATTGACCAAACACTGATCATGGACCACATGAGAACATGGCCCCCAAGAGGTCTTCTCTGGATGGAAGAACCACGCTTTAGGAAGAATACATGTCATTTGGTACTAAAGGCATATAGGGTTCCAATTCCCCCAGTACATAATGTACTATACCATCTGTGTGATCATCAGAAGATGTGGAGATGGAACAGGTAGCCATATAATTGACCTATGGTGGGGAAGGTACTACTTGCAAACAAGAGCCAATAGGGGACGATGGTTGCAAACGAGGCGCCTGGTGGCCAATGAATGATAATTGATCAATGGTCACTATTATCCCTTCATGCGGAAAAAGAACCACACAAAAAAGTGAAGAAACAAGAGCTCGCATGACATAAACATAATTGCATCCAAGGAGAAGATTGAAATCTAAAGGACTTTGGATGACCATCACGTCTATATAGATGCCATTCCCTTCAAAAGTAATAGGGAACTTCAGAAGGACCCCCAAGGGTTGACTGGTTGCTCTATTGAAAGCCAACTGATTCTGAGTGACAGGCACAAATTGTTGGGAGCCCAAAGCTTGCCAAGTAGTAGAAGACATGATGCTAACAGATGCACCTTTATCTAATATAGTGCCATGTACTACCATATTATAGGTTTTTACTGTGATTTGGAAAGGAACATAAGATGGGAGGCGGAAAGCAGTCAATGGACCCCAATCGAAAGAAACGTTAGAACTACTTGGTGGGGGTATCATATGACTGCCACCATGCTGTACAGGAATAGGAGAAGGACTCCTGAACAACCGGGATGGGAGGGTCACGCTTCGATTCATGAGAATCTGAGGAGATGAGAAGAGCATGAGGAGTATGATCACCACTCTCTCCCAGAACAGAGTGAGCAAGTAGTGGTGGAACCAAGTCGACACTCTTTTCATCCAATGGTTGGTCAGGAATAGACACAAGAGAGTCTCACTCAGGAAGAGAAGGATGAGCAAGAGATGAACCTAATTCAATCTCTTGACCAACCAAGAGAAGGTCATAAGAAAGCCTCCGATAACTAATAGGAATTTGGGGTTGAGGAGCTGTAAGGTTTTCCAAAAATTTGGAAGATTTATCCATAAGAGGAAAATGGTGAAGAAGATGCTCTCCTTCACATAACCTATAGGGGAATCTAATCTTTCCCTTCTTCTTACCATCATTAGCTGAAGACATAACATTGACAAGATCTCTAGAGGTCGACGGGGATGGTCTATTCAAGTTTTGAGACCATACGTCTAAGACTTAAGGAATGCTAGGAAATTCTCAAAGGAGACGGTCACCCTTACACAGCATGCAAGGGAATTTTACCTTCTGTGAAGGATCATTAGGTCTATTGATGGGGGGTGCATTTGGAGTAAAATTTGCATGGTTGGCCTCTCACTTATTTGAATTCTTCATCTTCATCATCTTCTTCTTCTTCTTAGCCTCTTGATTACTGGATTTCAAACTTTCACCAAACAAAGTAGAAGAGGAGGGTGAAGAAATGGGGGAAGAAGGGGAGGGGCCAACATTAGAATAATCATGATGTGATTCAAACGAAGGAGATGACGAAGCAGGAGTTGGGACACATGGGACCACTGATGTAAAAAATAACCAGACAGGCAAACCATTTGTTAACCTAGGGAGGGACAACGTCGCCATGTAAGATGCACCAACATTTCCAAAAGAAGAAACAGAACCATGATTCCCATCCAAGGGGAATCCTTGGCTGGTGGACTCCGGAAATGTTACCCTTGGAATTTACCCTAAGGAATTACTAAGGAAAATAACTTTTACAAGGAATATTTCGTGGGAAGTTAATTTTAGAACATTGAAACAAAACTTTACGTTTCCATGTTTTAAGAGTCAAGAAAAGGATGAAAGATGACTCTAGTCGCTTTCGGAGTTAACGAGCTCGAAAGGACAAGTGCTCGATGATATTTTCAAATTTAAAGAGTTAGTAAAGATCAAAAATGACTACTCAGGGTATTCTAGGCAAAAGGATTACCAGGTAACTATGAACTGCATAATACCTCCTGACGAAACAAGAAGTACGGGCAGGAAATCTCCCTGAATGCTGTGTTCGGTGTATCATGTTTACAAGGAAACAGACTCGGCTTCCTATGGATAAAGGATTACAGCCTAGTGGGGTCTCCCTTTATATTCTTGATGGTACGGGGAACACAAGTCTGTACTAGCACTGTCTAGTGCCAAAGAGAATGACAACTGTTAGGTTTAAAGACGTTGGAACATGTCTCTAGCCTAGATCACTAAATGTGAGCGTTAAGTTTCAATTCTTCCTTAGGTTAATACAATAAATTTCAATGGTTGATCTTGAATTATGTTCCAATTTCAAGGCCCTACCACTATCATATGACAAACTCCTACATGCAGATATATGAGAAAAGTGATCTTTGTTCGAAGAAAGTTAACACTAATTGAGAGATAAGGAACAAAAAATAAATGCAACAATAAAACAATGAAATCTTTCTCTAATAAATCTCCTAAATTCACTTAATCTTCCTATAACAGCGTAAGAAGTTTCATTTGATTTCCAATGCTTATGATGATGCAATTCTAGCTTCTCAATAACACTACTAATGCAATATTTTCGCTTAAGTAAACTAGAATGATGTTCTTATTTTCATACAATGCAAAATGAATATTTCACATAAAGCACTTTAATGAAAATTTTCCCAATTCCGAACAAACAAGCATCGATCAAACCCAAAGCATGATAAATGAAACTAAAACCAACTTCTTCCCTTAATTGATCCAACCAAACACATAAATGCTTCAATCGAGAAACCAAGAAATGTAATCTATGCTTGGAAAGAGAAAATAGGCACTCGAAATAAGAGAACAAACGAGACTCTTTCACTCATTCAATTGAAATTGAAGCAATGAATATGAGAGTCTGAAGAAGGGAGTATGAGGGTTAAGACACATTGGCACTGGAATGGGAGAAATTCTGATTTTTTTTTTTTTAACTCAGAGACCGGAGTGACTTCCTAACTGACAACTAGCGCTGATAAGAACGACTAGCATGACTAACTAGTACTAGAACTAGCGCTGATGGCTTGAATGGAATGACTGCCTAACTGACAACAAGCATTGATCAAGGGATTCAATGAAAAAATAAAAAAGAACTTCACACAGGGCCAGACTTAACACATCAGAGGGGGGGCTAAACCAAGCAAGCACACAAAGCAATCTAAATGAAGCTTTCTAGTCAGCGAGAACACAGTCAGAACAAACTAGGAGGTAGAAATCAAGAGAGCAAGAAACACTGGTCGAGATCTACGGTGGACCCTAATCTTCACCTATAGGAATCGGTGCGACTGCCTAACTTACAACAAGCACCAGAAGGGGGTCGACGCGACTGTTCCTCAGCATATCACACTGATCGACATGATTGTTAGCGAAATAAGCGCACTGAGTGAGGATGCAAAGAAAAAAATAAAACTTTTCAAAAGTTGGGACGAGACTTGCTACTGTGAATTTCAAACCCAGAGTAGTAAGCAAAGTAAAGTAGACATAACTAAAGGGAAATGGTGAAACTAGAAAAGTTCACACAAAACCATGAAATTCCAAGCAAACAAATAGAAGGATGGGCTCCCCAGTGGAGTCGCCAATTTGTGGTAGAGTAAAATTCTAAGTGCGGACACAAACAATTCCTCTAGCCCGATAGTGGGTATAGCTACAAACAAGATATTTTATGGAAGATTTCTTTAGGTTAGAACCAATTAATAGGGCCTACCTCTTAGTACTCTTATCTCGTTTGGTGATGGCCTTGCTCACTCGCTCCAACTATTTCCCATTTCCTTCTTCGAACACCTGAAACAAGTAAACAACAAAAAACAACAAAAGTGATAATAGACAAATATTAATTCAACCTACTTAAAAAGTCAAGAAGCATTAAGCCATAAACATGTGAGATGACACATTATGTAGGAAATCAATCGATAGTTGCATATATATTAAATCAAGAAGATATTACAACCATTGTCTTGACGTTGTGGTTATCCTCCAACAAAACTAGGTTCCCACACACTTCCGTTAGCATTCCATGATGGCCTCAAAAATGATAGTTTTAAGGCTCTTCCCTTTAGTATTCAAATTAAACCAAATTCACACTTATCCCTCACACACAACTAGATAGCTACAACTATGAATAACTTGTTGATCACTCCAAACTTAATTAGCACTAGCACACCAACATTAACACTAGCTTGTGCTTGGGAAAAAGGGAGGTTTATATAGCATGAATGGATAGGAGATGGTTCCTCTTCTTATGGGAGAAGGTATTATCTCTTGAGGTAGTTCCATCCTTATAGGGGAAAGGAGCCCAAACTGACATACTCGACTCCATCCGGCCCAACCATTTAATAGACTTTTGTTACAAAGCTTCTAGAGCTGGAAGCTTTGGCTCCGTATTTAAAAAATTTCCAAAAGAGGATCAACATGACTGGAACAAGGCTCAGCCACTTTGGTCAGTGTGAGGGACAATGTTAGTCCTTGCATATCGGTGCGAGGAGGACACTGGTCATTAGCGCTGGTCTTGTAAACTGGGAAAAAAATAAGATTTTTGGGAAATGATGCAAAAGGGAATTATTTTTCTCATGAAGAGGGACACAATGGGAGTTTCTTCATGATGGGAAAGCATGTTGGTTACACTATAGAGGTCCTCCAAGACCGTATACAAGGAGTACAGGGACAAGTGACAAAATTTTGTGTAATAGATTACCCCTAAAGCGTGAAGGCTGAACTAGAGTGAGGGGTGAAATGCTTTATGAATCAGTGCGGGGAACTGGAGTCTGTTGTCAGAAAACCTGTAAGCAAGTAAAGATACATATACATAACTGAAAACTCTGTCAAATGATACATGAATTGTGGTATGGACATAGCCATCCAGAGAATGATCATGTAAATGGATCTAGGTATGGGCGCAGGCATCCGATAATGAGAAGGATCACATATGACAACTCATGGTATGGTCACAACCATCCATATGAGAGAGACATGTATATCAACATCATCATGTCACATCGCCTTACAACCTGGAATTTTGTAACCTGAGCCTAGGGTCTTGCGCTCCAACATGACCCTATCAAAGTACAAATTCTAACATGTGAATAGATGTGTTGATGTCGAACATGTTAGAAAATCGCTTGATTACCAGCCAATGATGTAAACTATTAACAAGTGTGAGAAAAATCACCAATAATGACAATGGTCTTTAAGGTACTATCAACACAATTCACGGAATGTGAATAAATGAACTATAGTCAAACACCCATGAAATCACTCGATCAAAAGCCAATGACGTAGACTTGTTGTCAAGTGCGAAGAACTTTCCTTTAGGGCATGCAAGCTCTAAGGTACTGGAAGGAAGTCTATCAGTCAACTTCTCGGATAATGAGTTGAAGTCAATAGGAAGTGACCATGTCGAAGGAGGGCCATGATATATCCCACAGCATCGACATGAGACAAAGGGATGCAAAATGATTTTGAATGATACAGAGAATCAGGGGTAAGTGTGATTGCAGAAGGACAACTCTTGAACATATTGGTGACACGACTAGAATTTTGGCAGCTTTTGGATCCATAGGATCGATGGTCATGATGATGTGGCAGAGATCAGATGGAAGGAAAAAATTACCGGCCCAACCCAGGAAGGTCAACGATAAAAAGGAGGATATCCCATCCCCACCCGAAGTAGAAATTGTCATGTTCAAGAGTGCGCTGCCGACACCACTGATTAGATTTCCAAATTTCACCCCACCATTCCTGGTCGGTACCCCAATTATTTTTTAATCGCAAGCTTGAAGGGGATATCAAATGCTTGCACTGTAAGTTCATCCTTCAGATGAATCTAACCTAGTACATTTAACGAGCCCTAGGAAGGAGAAGCTCACGTTCGTCATGGTGAAAATCCGATGTCATTGTATGTTTTAACAAATCCGACAAAGGTGAAACCCGATATCTTTTTCATGTTTAGAGAGTTTGAAAAAGACATGGAAAAGAAAACTCCACATGGTCCCTTTTCATACACTTGTGTCTTTGGAGCCCGAAAAGGTAGAAAACGATGGTCGAGAGAACCACTTGACCATTTCAGTCATGGAGTACCTTTTTTGTAAATAGTGCATCCTAGCCCGAAAAAGGGGTAAACGTATAATAGGAGCATGACGTTTCACATCCATTAAAGAGTTCAAAATGACAAGAGCTCGATAATATTTTCATGTTTTAAGGGTCGAAAAAGAGCTGAAAGTAGACCCCCCATTTTTATTGTCTTTAACGAGTCAAAAAGGGAAAATACTAGGCAATCTTTTCATTTTTTACGAGTCATAAAAGAGCTTAAATATGACTCATCCTAGTGGAACGAGTTGTATAAAGGGTAGCAACTAGTTCTGATAATGGTTGAACTTCTCAAAACATGTAATGGTGAAGAGGTTGGATAATAAAACCACTCATCGATGCAGCTCCTCAAAAAAAGGGTAAAACAACCAAATGAAAGCATGTGATCAGCCAAAGAGATCAGTGATGGAACGAAGAAAAAACCAAGGCTTATCTAGCAGAAATCAGTTGATAAAAATGACAATCACAAGATGTAAATCGGGTCATGGGTTCATTTTTACACAATCTTGAACCATGGAGAACTCTGCTTGGATTCAGTTTCATGTTTACACAAGCTTGAAACGAAAAACTATGCTTTAGATAAGTTTTCATGCCCCCTGAAATAATGACTCAATTTGATGTACATGCCCCCCAAGCTTCATTTCATTCAACTACGTGAAGGAATCGAGGTTCACTTTCAAGATCCGGGAAAGACTCGACTGACATTTTACGAGATCTTAATCAAAGAATCGATTTGGAAAAGGGAGCTGTTTCATTTTTTTAACGAGGTTGACATAGTAAAAGAACTATCCTCAGACATTTGTTTCATTTTTTAAAGAGGTAGAGACAGGAAAAATTGTCCTCATGGCCCTTGTTTCATTTTTTAACAAGGTTGATACAGGAACAAACTATCCTCGGAGCCCTTGTTTCATTTTTTAATGAGATTGACACAAGACAAGGAACTATGCTCACATTCCTTGTTTCATTTTTTAACGAGGTTGACACAAGACTAGGAACTATCCTCACGACCCTTGTTTCATTTTTTAACAAGCTTGACACAAGACAAAGAACTATGCCCACGACCCTTGTTTCATTTTTTAATGAGCTTGACACAAGACAAAGAACTATGCTCACATATCTTGTTTCATTTTGTTTTTTAATGAGGTTGATACATGAACAAACTATCCTCGCACATTGTTTCATTTTTTAACGAGGTTGACACAAGAAAAAAAACTTTCCTCATTAAACTGATAATGGACCATATGAGAACATGGCTCCCAAGAGGTTTTCACTAGATAGGAGAACCATGCTCTAGGAAGAATACATGGCATTTGGTACCAAAGAGATATAGGGTTCCAATGCCCCTAGTACATAATGTACTATACCATCTGTGTGATCATCAGCAGATGTGGAGACATAACCGATAGCCACATAATTAACCTGTGGTGGGGAAGGTATTGCTTGCAAACAAGAGCTGATAAGGGATGATGGTTGCAAAGGAGGTTCCTGGTGACCAATGAATGGCAATTGATCAATGGTCACTATTCTCCCTTCACGCGGAAACAAAACCACATAGAAAAGTGAAGAAACAAGAGCTCCCATGACATAAACATAGTCACGTCCAAGGAGAATATTGAAATCTAAAGGACCTTGAATGACCATCACGTCTATATAGACAGTCTTCACTTCCAAAGTAATAGGGAACTTTGGAAGGACCCCCAAGGATTGACTGGTTCCTTTGTTGAAAGCCAACAGATTATGAGTGACAGGAACAAGTTGTGGGGAGCCCAAAGCTTTCCAAGTAGTAGAAGACATGATGCTAGCAGATGCGCCTTCATCTAATATTGTTCCATGTACTACCATATTATAGGTTTATACTGTGTTAGGCCCCTATACTACTAGTGTAACCCCTTATTGTTATTAGTATAACCCACTTATTATATTGATGTACCCATGTAGTGCCCATATTGTTACTATTATGCCACATAGAAGCCCACCATTGTTACTGTTGTGCCCTACAATATTATTGTTATGTAGGCTTTGATTGTATTGGGACCACTTAGACTCCTATATATAGAAAGGAGGTATTTTCATTTGTATCATCAAAGAATTGTTCATTTATTTAATGTAAAGGAGGTTGCCCCCTCGAAGAGGCTGAATTCTAAGGCGTGGATCTCTCTTTTCTATCTTTTTGTGAGCTGGTTTCATAACATTTGGTATCAGAGCTTTGGATTCTAGGGTTTCGCTGCTCCAAACAGGTCATCGTGGAATTTTCGCTATAACTTTTTTTATGGGATGTTTCAGAAGTCGCAAAAAAAACCCATTTGAGAAGAATTGGCGCTGAACCTTGGGTCCGAATTTCAGAGACTTTCGCATGATAGTTTCGGAGATATGAGCTGAGGAAGTTGGCCCTTTTGCAGACTCCTGAATTACATTCAAACAGGTGACCTGGGGAAAATCGTCATAACTTTCTTTCTGAGCATCAGATTGAAATTTCGTAAGAAGGTACAGAAAGAGGACGGACTGTAGTTTCTGTTTATATATTTTTCAGAGTCAAAGGTTGAAACAGTGACACGTGGCACTTCATACAAGTTTGCTCTACTGAACTAGTCTATAATCAGGTCACTGCGGGAGATTGTGCATAACTTTTTCTTGGAGAATCCAATTTGGATCAGACTTGTGGCATTGGAAAGAGGTCACAGAGGGCTACTATAGGTCACAAGTGCAGAACTTAAAGATCTGAAAGTACAGAGTTATAGTCGTTTCAAGGTAGAGCTCCTAAAATCAAGAAAAAGCAAGATGAAGAAGTTTGATGGCAAGGATCCGGTAAATTGGATACTTCAGATGGAGCAATATTTTGATATACATGGTGTACAACTGTTACAAAAGGTATGTATTGCATCTTCATATTTAGAACCAGAGCAATTTTTATGGTACAAAGGGCTTTGTTCTCGTAAAAAACTTGTTACGTGGTCAATTTTCACGGAGGAAATGATAGCACATTATGAGGATATAAAGAGCAACACCTTCTTTAGAGCAACACCACAACAATTGGAAAGAGTAAAAGGGCTTTGTGACATAATGGAAAGCAAAATTATGGAAACCAGGAAGCATACCCCTCACAACTATAAAGAGGGAAGTGTTGTTTCTCCCAGCCTTCCACAACCTACAAGGGTTACACCACAACAATTGGAAGAAAAAAGAGAAAAAGGGCTTTGTTACAATTGTGATAGCAAATGCACTAAAGGTCATAGGTGTGCTGAGAAGAAATTATTTTACATAGAATATGAAGAGGAGGAAGAAAAGGATCAAGAAACATCAAAACAAGAGGATATAAGTCAGGACACCACCCCAGAGAAAGAAGAAATGAATCAGACCATATCTTGTAAAGCATTGGCTAGAATTACCACTCCTCAAACTCTCAAGATAGAAGGACATATCAAGAAGAAAAAGGTGCAAGAAGTGAAAGATCACATCGAGAAAGAAGAAATGAATCCAACCATATCTTGTAATTCAATGGATGAAATTACCACTCCTCAAACTATCAAGATAAAAGGACACATCAAGAAGAAAAATGTTCAAGAAGTGAAAGATCACATCGAGCATCAAGAAATGAATCCGACCATATCTTGTAAAGGACTGGAAGAAATTACCACTCCTCAAAAGATAGAAGGACATATCAAGAAGAAAAAGGTTCAAGTAGACAAAGATCATATCGAGCATCAACAACAAGTTCTCCAACTTTTAAAAGATAACGCCACTTCGGTGCAAAATCAAATGAAACAACAGGTAGATCAACATCGTAGTGAAAAATGTTTTGATGTGAGTGATTGGGTATTTTTACTGCTACATCTCAAGCAAGCTATTTATGAGAAGGAAATGTTGGCAATACTACATGCACTTAAAAAATGGCGACCTTACCGAATGGGAAGACGCTTCAAGGATGAGGAAACGAAGAAATGGATGAATGGAAGAAGAACGAAGAAGTATGGCCACTTATTCAAAAGTTGCAAAAGATCCCAATTCAAGCAATATTGCCAGAAATTGAAGAGGAAGGAAAAATCATATTGGAACCTAGAGCAGTCACACAAGAACCCGACAGCTACGAAATCGATCAATTTCAGAGTATCTCATCAAGTGGAAGAACTTACCCGCTGAATATTCCACATGGGAGGACAAGAATTTTATATAGAAGCATCAAGAACTACTCAAGCATTGAGGACACCGCTTTTTGAAGGAGAGGGGCATGTTAGGCCCCTATACTACTAGTGTAACCCCTTATTGTTATTAGTATAACCCACTTATTATATTGATGTACCCATGTAGTGCCCATATTGTTACTATTATGCCACATAGAAGCCCACCATTGTTACTGTTGTGCCCTACAATATTATTGTTATGTAGGCTTTGATTGTATTGGGACCACTTAGACTCCTATATATAGAAAGGAGGTATTTTCATTTGTATCATCGAAGAATTGTTCATTTATGTAATGTAAAGGAGGTTGCCCCCTCGAAGAGGCTGAATTCTAAGGCGTGGATCTCTCTTTTCTATCTTTTTGTGAGCTGGTTTCATAACATACTGTGATCCGGAAAGGCACATAAGATGGGAGGCAAAAAGCAATCAATGGACCCCAATCGAAAGAGATGACAAAACTTCTTGGTGGGGGTATCATATGATTTCCCCATGATGTATAGGAATAGGAGAAGGACTCTCCTGAACAACTAGGACAGGAGGGTCATGCTTCGATTCATGAGAATTTGAGGAGATAGAGTGAGCAACTGGTGGCGGAACCAAGTCGACACTCTTTTCGACCAATGGTTGGTTGGGAACAAACACAAGAGAGTCTCACTCAAGAAGAGAAGGATGGGCAAGAGATGAACCTAAGTCAATCTCTTGACCAACCGGGAGAGGGTCATAAGAAAGCCTTGGATAACCAATAGGAAGTTGGGGTTGAGGAGTTTTTGTTGGAAATAATACTGAGAGGGTGGGGGGGGTGAATCAATGTTAGCAAGTCAATAACTTTTCATTTCCATAATTAGACTTATATATGATACTTCAGTTAATGGAACTCACGTGTACATGCATCTGTGTTTAAGGAAACTAGCGTATATCTAGTAAACTTATGATTCAACTAATTCATCATATGTTGATCTTTAATCAGTGCATCAGAACTTCATTAACCATATAAACAGTAACTAGGTGCAGTAAAAATAGAAAAGACCATCACAGATAAGAAACACACATGAACACCAAGATATGAGGTGGAAACCCAATGTGGGTGAAAACCACTTGCTCCAATCGTCTCTGTCTTCTTTTAATAATAAGATAATTATGTTTACAATTTTCGTACTTGTGCAATCTTATACCAGTACGTAGGCTTCTACCTATAGAAGGCTACAACCTTCTCTTGTTCTCCATCTTCTACTGGAAGGGAGCTATAACCCCCTAGCTCTTGTACTAGCTGATATGTTTGCTAGCACGTAGGTGCTGGCCTACAGAAGGCTACAACATTCTCTTTTCTTCCAGGGACCATGTTTCATAAATTTTCAGACTGGATCCATCAACAACATCAATCTTCAAATATATATGCATCAACCAATCTCCTTTTTGAACCAACCACAACTGAATCAATCAATCACTCCATCAATCTAATCATTTAGAATGATGTTACCAAAATACAACAACCACAACCCAAGCTAGAACCTAGAACACTGCAACAGCAAACAAAAGAAACTAAAACATGTTTTATAAGGCATACACTACTTGCATGTGTCAAACCTGCGTGCATACACACTTTCCTCAAGGTGAACCAGAGTACAGATCCGCAAATCAAATTTATGATGTATACGCTACTTTGATATATAGAACCAACGTGTATATGCTCTTTCTCTAAAGTGAACCTGCGTACAGATCTATAAATGATGATTTAAACATTACAACTATTCCAGACATCAGTCATACCCAGATAATCATATTTATAGACTACAACATGCACTAGTTATTCAGATAAATGATCAAACCACATATAGATAATTCACTTCAAGCCTTGAGATCTTGATACATCATTAGACCATATCCTTCATCAAATGCTAAGGTTCATCCTTGGTTCATATCAAGCACAACACCATAAGCCAATAACCTTCATATTAGATTTCACACTTCATTAGATATTCGATACTTGCACGCTCTTTGGCCTAATGATCTTCTCCTCCTTTTATAGTCTTAGGTCTTTCTCAATACCATGGACCAAAACCACTTAGGATCAATGCCTTAGACCAAATACCCGGGGTCAATACCTCAGATGAGATACCGTGGACCAATACCACGGATCAAAATACCATGGACCAAATGCTTCAGACCAAAAATTTATTTAGGTATACGCACTTTTCCTTCTGTGAAAGTGCATGTGTACATATACGCGGCTAGTATACAGTGAACCTGCGTGTATATGTAGCTTGGTCAATGGTAAACTTGCGTATAACTCTCTTTCTTCATTCTATGAAGATTGATCTATAATTATTTGCTATTTACCTACTATGCTTTCATTTGAGAGAGTTGCCTTCTGAACTGATTCCCTGAAGCTGCCCTGCATTTCATCACATTTGTAAACCCTACTGTCATGCATTCTATCACATATGATATCTCTTCTGTAGATTCATCTAGTTACCATATACAGGAGAGTTTTTCTACTACAAGTGCGTTTCCATCAAGTACAACACATACATCATAATGCCAACAATCTCCCCCTTTGGACTTGATGGCAACAACCACACCAAGTCACTCTCCCCCGAGTGCATGCTGAATTTTTTTTGATATGCTGAAGTGTGCTGATAGAGTTGCCATGATCGAGTCCGTGCCCCGCCTGAGCATAAGAAAAGTCTGCAAAAGGATGTTCTAAAAGAAGAACATGACTCTAAACATACATAAAAAATGACCTTCCTATCACCAATGACTCATACATACATATTTGACTCATCCACCCAACCAAGTGGGGATATATCAATTGTTTATACATGTCAAAAACAAGAAACATTACATCATCCATCCCATGCATAGCGGGGTTACAAATTAGGTATTTCCATGACAATTACATTAAAATATATACATGACATATATAATAGAGACCAAATATCTTAAACAAGACAATGATAGTCATCAATAACTATCATATGATCTGCACCGTTAGTAGCATCTGTCAACAGTATCCAGACCAACAACTTGTATATGTCCATCATTACTTCAAAATATCATCAACCATGTTCTCCCCCTGAACCAGTTCCACTTGTTCATTGTCAGATCTAATCATTGCATATGTCAGTAAGAGATATCAAAGCATCATCATCAATTAGATATACATCAAGTTATCAACAACTTTATGAGGACCAATATATATCCACATGTTATAATCAAACAAAGTAGATAATTGACAGAACCATAGCAGACCCCTTTTTCCTGAGTCTGGCTTACTGCTTTTCTTTAAACCAACATATACGCGACTGTGCCCATAGAAACTCGTGTATGTACACGACTACACTTCATGAAACTCGTGTATAACCATCTTTCTCTGAAAAATAAGATTTAACAGCAGGATGATGTAGAACTTCTCCCAACTTTTGTCTGAGATATTCAAATGTCTCTCTGGGAAGTGCTTTAGTGAATATATCAGCAACTTGTTCTTTGGAGGGAACATACTCCTTTTTGACCTTTTGTTCAAGCACTTGTTCACGTAGGAAATGATATATGATGAGTATGTGCTTGGTCTTGGAGTGCATGACTGGATTCTTTGTAATACTGATGGCACTTGTATTATCGCATAGAATGGAGATGGGTGGATTACATGTGATGTAAATGTCTTGCAAGGTTTGCATTATCGAAAGTAGTTGTGTGTAGAAAGATGCAACAACCACGTATTCTGCTTTAGTTGTAGATAATGCAATTGAGCTTTGTTTCTTGCTGAACCAAGACACTAACCTGGAACCCATATAGAATGCACCACCACTAGTGCTTTTTCTGTCATCAACACTTCTTGTCCAATCTTCATCTGTATATGCATGAAGTGTAAGATCTGTATCTCTAGGATACCATAAGCCAAAGTTCTCTATTCCTTGAAGATATTTGAAAATTCTTTTGACTCCCTGAAGGTGTGATTCCTCTGGATTTGCTTGGAATCTTCCAACTATTCCTACTGCATGTACTATGTCTAGTAGTGTACCTGTTAGATAAAGTAGACTACCAATCATGGATCTATAAGTTGGTTGATGTACTACTTTTGATTCATCATTTGAGCTAAGACTACATTCTATTACCATTGGAGTACATACTAGTTTAGAATCTTCCATTCCGTACTTTTTCAAGATCTATTTGAGATATTTGGTTTGTGAGAGAAAAATACCATCTTTATTTTGTTGAACTTGTAGACCAATAAAATAGCTAAGCTCACCAAGCAAGGACATTTCAAATTCTTGCTGCATTACTGAAGCAAAATTTTGACTCATGGATTCTTCATTGCTACCAAAAATGATATCATCAACATACACAACAATTATTAGCAATTTACAAGTTTCCATCTTTGTATATATATTACTATCTGCTAACCCCTTTGAAAAACCTTGTTGGTGGAGATACTTGTCAAGATGGTAATACCATGCCCTTGGAGCCTGTTTTAGACCATAGAGAGGTTTTCTGAGTTTTCATACAAGTTTTTCATCATTTCCAAGAATGAATCCTTCTGGTTGTTCAATATAGACTTCTTATTCTAAGTCTCCATTAAGAAAGGCAGATTTTACATCCATTTGGTATACTTCGAATTTCTGAAAATTAGAAAGAGCAAGAAACATTCTTATGGCTTCAAGTCTAGCAACAGGTGCAAAAGTTTCTTCAAAATCTATACCTTCTTGTTGATCATATCCTTTACAAACAAGTCTGGCCTTGTTTCTAATAACTTCTCCATTTTCGTTCAGCTTGTTTTTGAATATCCATTTAGTTCTTATGATATTCTTATCATGAGGTCTAGGAACTAATTCCCAAGTATTATTCTTTTCGATTTGCTCAAGTTCTTCATTCATGGCCTTGACCCAACATTCATCTCTGCATGCTTCATTTACATTTTGGGTTCAGTGGAAGATAGTAATGCTAGATAGATTGAAGTTTCGGCAATGGTTCTTCTAGTCTGCACACCTACCCCTTTTTCGCCTAAAATTTGAGTTTTTGGATGATTTTTCTGGACATACCTGGACGGAGTCTTTTCTTCTATTGTTATCTCTTCTTCTTGTGCTTCATTGGTTTCTTCTTCAGAATCAGTGTGATTTGATGTGGGAAAATGATCCTCATCTTCTTCATTGTCTTAATCTTCGGTTTTTTATCTGTTTTGGATTTTTACATGCTTCATCAACCACAACATCAATACTTTCAATAATTTTCCCAAGTCTTTTATTATAACATTTATATCCTTTACTTTGGGAAGAGTAGCCAAGAAGAATACCTTCATCTGCTCTGGGTTCAAACTTACCAAGTTTTTCATCAGTCCTTTTTATGTAACATTTTCTTCCAAAAACTTTGAAGTATTTTACAGTAGGAGTCTTACCATACCAAAGTTCATGTGGAGTTTGAGTGTTGTTTAACCGAACATTTTCTTGGTTGAGAATAGTGATGGCTGCGAATGTAGCTTCACCCCAGAATGTTGTAGGAGTTCCAGATTCATCTAGCATAGCATGAGCCATTTTTTGAACAACTTTGTTCATCCTTTCTACCACTCCATTTTGTTGAGGAGTTCTTATGGTGGAGAACTTCCTTTTTATTCCATGTTGTTCACAAAAGTAAAAGAATTCATCCAAGGTAAATTCCCCCCCTCGATCAGATCTGAGGCATTTGATTTTGCGATCTGATTCATTTTCAACCAAAGCTTTGAAGGTTTTGAAATTTTCAAATGCTTCATATTTATGCTTTAGAAGACCTATCCAACACATTCTGGAAAAATCATCAATCAATAATATAAAGTATTCTTCTCCACGAGGTGACCTTTTCCTTGATGGTCCACGTAAATCAATATGAACAAGTTCAAGATGCTTACTAGTTGACCCTTCCTTTTCGATGAAGTGAGATCTAGTTTGCTTATTGAATTGACATGATTTTCATATAGTATTTTCAGGAATGTTGTTATCTGGAACATCACGAACAACCTAGAATCTGCATGCTTTTCTTATTTGAGAAAAGCTTAGATGTTCCAATCTTCTGTGCCACAACCAATGTTCATCATTTTTTCTTAGATAACACTATTGTTGTCCTCTCTTGAGTATGTATAGGTCGTTTGGAGTTCTTGTCCCTTTGATCATGGTTTCTCTTATATCAAGTTCACAAACAACACATCCATTTGATCAAAACACTACTTCATTTCCTTGATCACACATTTGACTCACACTCAATAGGTTATGTTTTAAGCCATAAACATACATAACATTACCAGCTTTAACTTTTTCTTTCAAGAAAATAGAGCCTTTACCTTTTATGACAACAAGAGTGTCATTTCCAAATGAGACACTTTTTTCCTTTTCTAAGGCATTATATGGGTGTAGTTTTTCTTTGTCACCTGTCATGTGTTTTGAGCATCCACTGTCGATGTACCACTGGTTTTCTTGTCCTTCTGCATACAAGGCTATAGCACATCTTTCTGTTTGCGGTTCTTTCTTTCTCCATACTTTGGGATTTAATGGAGTTTGCTCCTTTTGAGCTATTTGTCGAAATTTACTCCTGCATTCAGATTCTTCATGGCCAAAGTTGTTACAGATTGAGCATTCTATTTCATTTTCAAGAAGAGAAAAGTTATTATAGGAAATTTTCTTGATCCCTGTCACATTCCTTTGATTTCATGATACTTTAGTCATGATAGTTTTGTAAGCAACACATTGAGTAGCTTTGTGTGCAAAATTATGACATGAGAAACATTGACCATTAAAGAAGTTCCTGCGATTATCAAATCTACTAACCTGTTGATTGTAGTTTCTATTGATATTTATCTTTGTAGTTGAGTACGATTTACTTGAGGTTGAATTTGGATTCTGTTCATCCTTGAAGTAAATTGAGCTTGATTCAGCTGGTGATCTGCGTTATGCCTTTGTTGATGGTTGCCAAACTGTTCACTTCTCTTTGTTGCATCAAGATAACTTTTAGTGGAGGTTGAAAGCTTCTGTGATTGAGATGTTTCTTCAGTATATCCAAGACCTATCTTTATCAGAGGAGAGTGCTGCACTTTGGTAATTTCATTTAACGTTTATGATCCTTTAGCAAGTCTAAGATTGAAGGCTTTTGTTTTCTCAAGATCCTTTCTTTGACCCACAATTTCACATTCTAGCTTTTCATTGTGTTTTTCTCTTTTAGCAAGTTGGTATGTCAAGGTATATATAATCATATTCTTTTCTTCTAAATAGATTTTGAGTTTAGAGATTTCTTCATAAAGATAATCTTCATCTAAAGCATCCAAAAAATCATCATCTTCATAAGCCATCAAAAATCTATAGTCATTACTATTTTCATCTTCATCACTATTTGATAAACAATCGCTATCTTCATGAGTATAATAGCTCTTTTTACATACACTTTTTTTAATATTCCATTTTGCAGATTCCTTCCCTTTATCATATTTATCTTTATGAGGAGATTTTGCAGCATAATGGCCGACTCTACCACAGGAAAAACATTTGAAAGGTAGTTTACCTCTGAATCTTCCGGAAACCCGTTGAAGCTTCTTGACAAAGTTTGCTTCTTCTTGTTCTTCTGAAATATGTCCTGATTCATTGAGTTCTTCTTTTCCTTTTACTGAAGCTTTAAATTCGGATTCTCTTATATTTGATGGACCTCCTTTTCTCATCTCAAAGGCAGTTAAGATTCTGTGAAGCTGTGTCATAGTAATAGTCTGTAGATCCTGCTTTTCTTCTATGGCAGATACTTTTGATTGAAATTTAGCAGATAAGGATCTTAAATTTTTTTCAACTAAGGTAACTTCCTTTATCTCTTCACCCAGAATCTTCACGAAATTAACAATCTCATCTATATGTAAGAAGTAACTAGCTATACTTTCATCATTGTGCATCTTGAGAGTTTCATATTGAATTCTGAGAGTTTGCAGTTTAGCACGTTTTACCTGAGAGCCTCCTTCATAGCTTAGAACGATTTTGTCCCATATTTCTTTGGCTGATTTGAGCTGCATAACTTTGAAAAACTCTGATTGTGACAAACTCCCCAATAATGTATTGACAGCCTTGGCATTGGTTTCATATTGATTTTTACCTGTTGTATCTGTAGGAATTGCTGATGGAAATGTATATCCTCCTTCCATGATTTCCTAGACATCTGTTCCAAGAGATTGAAGATAGGTTTTGGTTCTTACCTTCCAATAAAAAAAGTTACTCCCATCAAAGATTGGTGTTCTGATGGATCCCTCGCTTTCTTGATTACTCATGATGATGGATCTTCCTTCAAGTGATCAAGCTTCTTCTAAAGGACCTGCTCTGATACCAATTGTTGGAAATAATACTGAGAGGGGGGGGGGGTGAATCCGTATTAGCAAGTCAATAACTTTTCATTTCCATAACTAGACTTATATATGATACTTCAGTTAATGGAACTCACATGTACACGCATCTGTGTTTAAGGAAACTCGCGTATATCTAGTAAACTTATGATTCAACTAATTCATCATATGTTGATATTTAATCAGTGCATCAGAACTTCATTAACCATATAAACAGTAACTAGGTGCAGTAAAAATAGAAAAGACCATCACAGATAAGAAACACACATGAACACCAAGATATAAGGTGGAAACCCAATGTGGGTGAAAACCACCTGCTGCAATCGTCTCTGTCTTCTTTTAATAATAAGATAATTCTATTTACAATTTTCGTACTGGTGTAGTCTTATACCAGTACGTAGGCTTCTACCTATAGAAGGCTACAACCTTCTCTTGTTCTCCATCTTCTACTGGAAGGGAGCTATAACCCCCTAGCTCTTGTACTAGCTGATATGTTTGCTAGCACGTAGGTGCTGGCCTGCAGAAGGCTACAACATTCTCTTTTCTTCCAGGGACCATGTTTCATAAATTTTCAGACTGGATCCATCAACAACATCAATATTCAAATATATTTGCAGCAACCAATCTCCTTTTTGAACCAACCACAACCAAATCAATCAATCACTCCATCAATCTGATCATTCAGAATGTTGTTACCAGAATACAGTAACCAGCACCCAAACTAGAACCCAGAACACTGCAAAAACAAAAAACATATTTTATAAGGTATATGCTATTTGCATGTGTCAAACTTGCATGCATACACGCTTTCCTCAAGGCGAACAATGTACAGATCTGCAAATCAAATTTATGATGTATACACTGCCTTGATATACAGAACCAGCGTGTATACACTCTTTTTCTAAATTGAACCTGCATACAAATCTATAAATGATGATTTAAACATTACAAATATTCCAGAATTCAATCATACCTAGATCATCACATTTATAGACTACAACATGTGCCAGCTATTCAGATAAATGATCAAACCACATAAAGATAATTCAATTCAAGCCTTGAGATCTTGATACATCATTAGATCTTATCCTTCATCAAATGTTAAGGTTCATCCTTGGTTCAGATCAAGCATGTATATTAGATCTCACACTTCATTAGATATTCGATACTTGCACGCTCTTTGGCCTAATGATCTCCTACTTTTATAGTCTTAGGCCTTTCTCAATACCATGGACCAAAACCACTTAGGACCAATATCTTGGACCAAATACCTGGGGTCAATACCTCGGATTGGATACCTTGGACCAATACCATGGATCAAAATACCATGGACCAAATGCTTCAGACCAAAAATTTAGTTTTCCAAGGTATACGCGCTTTTCCTTCTGTGAAAGTGCGTGAGTACGTATACGCGGTTGGTATACAGTGAACCTGCGTGCATATGTAGCTTGGTCAATGGTGAACCTGTGTATACCTCTCTTTCTTCATTTTGTGAAGACTAATCTGTAATTCTTTGCTGTTTACTTGCTATACTTTCATCTGAGAGAGTTTCCTTATGAATTGATTCCTTGAAGCTACCCTGCATTTCATGACATATGTAAAACCTACTGTCACACGTTCTGTCACATCTGATATCTCTTCTGTAGATTCATCTAGTTACCATATACAGGTGAGTTTTTCTGCTTCAAGTGGGTTGCCATCAAGTACAACACATACATCATAATGCCAACAGCTGCAAGGTTTTCCAAGACTTCGGAAGATTTATCCGTAAGAGGACAAAGGTGAAGAAGATGCTCTCCTTCACATAACCTACAGGGGAATCTAATCTTTCCCTTCTTCTTACCATCATTAGCTGAAGGCATAACATCGACATGATTTCTAGAGTTGACGGGGATGGTATGTTCCTATTTCGAGACCATACCTCTAAGACTCAGGGAATGCGAGGATAGTCTCGAAGGAGATGGTCACCCTTACATAGCCTGCAAGGGAATTTTACCTTTTACAAAGGATCAGAAGGTTTTTTGATGGGGGGTGCATTTGGAGTAATAGTTGCATGGTTGGCCTCTCACTTATTTGACTTGTTCTTCATCATCATCTTCTTCTTCTTCTTAGCCTCCTGATTACTGGATTTCAAACTTTCACCAAGTGAAGTAGAAGAGGAGGGTGAATAAATGGGGGAAGAAAGCGAGGGGCCAACCTTAGAATCATCGTGATGTGATTTGAATGAAGGAGATGGCGGGGTAGGAGTTGGGACACTCGAGACCACCGAGGTCGAAAATAACTAGAGAGGTAAACCAATGTTTAACCCAGGGAGGGACAACTTCGCCATATAAGGAGCACCAACGTTTCCAAAAGAAGAAAAAGAACCAGGATTCCCATCTGAGGGGAATCCTTGACTGGTGGAATCTAGAAATGTTGCCATTGGAATCAACCTTAAAGAATTACTAAGGAAGATAAATTTTCCCGGGAATATTTCATGGGAAGTTAATTTTAGAACTCTCAAACAAAATTTACCTTTTCATGTTTTAAGAGTTGAGAAAAGGATGAAAGATGACTCTAGTTGCTTTCGGAGTTAATGAGCTCGAAAGGACAAGTGATCGATGATATTTTCAAATTTTAAGAGTCAGTAAAGATAACAAATGACTACTCAGGGTATTCTAGGCAAAAGGATTTCCAGGTAACCGTGAATTGTAGAATACCCCCCGAAAGATTGAGAAGTATGGGCAGGAAATCTGCTCAAACGTTGTATTCGGTGTTTCACATTTACAAGGCAGCAGACTTGGCTTCCTATAGATAAATGATTACGGCCTAGTGGGGTCTCCCTTTATATACTCGACGGAATGGGGAACACAAGTCCATACTAGCACTGTCTAGTGCTGAAGCGAATGACATCTGCTAGGCTTAAAGATGCCAGAACATGTTTCTATCCTAGACCATTAAATGTGAGCGTTAAGTTTCAATGCTTCCTTAGGTTAATTCAATAAATTTTAACGGTTGATCTTGAATTATGTTTCAATTTAAAGGCACTGCCGCTATCATCTGACAAAACTCCTACATGTAGCTATATGAGAAAAGAGATATTTGTTCGACGAAAGTTAACACTCATTGAGAGATAGGGAACACAAAATAAATGCAACAATCAAACAATGAAATATTTCTCTAATAAATCTCCTAAATTCACTTAATATTCCTATAACAACATAAGAATTTTCATTTCATTTCCAATTCTTATGATGATGCAATTATAGCTTATCAATAATGCTATTAATGCAATATTTTTTCTTAATTAAACTAGAATGATGTTATTCTTTTCATAAAATGCAAAATGAATCTTTCACATAAATCACTTTAATGAAAATTTTCCCAATTCTAAACAAACAAGCATCGATCAAACCCAAAGCATAATAAATGAAACTAAAAGAAACTTCTTCCATGAATCGATCCAACCAAACACATAAATGCTTCAATTGAGAAACCAAGCAATGTAATCTATGCTTGGAAAGAGAAAAGAGACACTTGAAATAAGAGAACAAATGAGACTCTTTCACTCATTCAATTGAAAATGAAGCAATGAATATGGGAGTCTAAGGATCAAGACACACTGGCACTGGAATAGGAGAAATTCTGATTTTTTCCTTAACTCAGAGACCGGAGCGACTACCTAACTGACAACTAGTGCCGATAGGCATGACTCGAACGACGGACCAGTACTACATCTAGCATTGATGGCTTGATTGACATGATTGCTTAACTGACAACTAGTGTTGATCGGGATTCAAAGAAAAAATAAAAAATAACTTAACACAGGGCCAGACTTAACACATCAAAGGGTGGGATAAACCAAGAAAGCACACAAAGCAAGCTAAATGAAGCTTTCTAGTCAGGGAGAACATAGTCAGAACAAACTAAGAGGCAGAAATCAAGAGAGCAAGACACACTGGTCAAGATCTAGGTGGATGCTAATATTCACCTACAAGCATCGACGTGATTTTCTAACCGACAACAAGTGCCAGAAGGGGGTCAACGCGACTGTTCCTCAGCAAATCGCGTTGATCGGCATGACTGTCAATGAAATAAGCGCATTGAACAAGATGCAAAGAAAAAAATAAAAATTTTCAAAAGTTGGGACCAGACTTGCTACTGTGAATTTCAAACCCAGAGTAATAAGCAAAGTAAAGCAGACAGAACTAAAGGGAAATGGTGAAACTAGAAAATTTCACACAAAACCATGAAATTCCAAGCAAACAAACAAAAGAATGGGCTCCTTAGCGGAGTCACCAATTTGTGGTGAAGTAAAATTATAAGTGCGGACACAAACAATTCCTCTAGCCTGATAATGGGTCTAGCCACAAACAAGACATTCTATGGAATATTTCCTTATGTTAGAACCAATTAAGAAGGCCTACCTCTTAGTACGCTTATCCTGTTGGTGATGACCTTGCTTGCTTGCTCCAACTATCTCCCATTGTCTTCTTCGAACACCTGAAACAAGTAAACAACAACAACAAAAAACCATGATAATAGACAAATATTAATTCAACCTACTTAACAAGTCAATAAGCATTAAGCCATAAACATATGAGATGACACATTATGTAGGAAATCAATCGGTAGTTGCATATATATTAAATCAAGAAGAGATTACAACCATTGTCTTGATGTTGCTGTTCTCCTCCAACAAAACCAGGTTCCCACACACTTCCATTATAATTCCATGATGGCCTCAACAATGATAGTTTTAAGGCTCTTCCCTTTAGTCTTCACACTAAACCAAATTCACACTTTTCCCTCACACACAACTAGAGAGCTACAACTATGAATAACTTGTTGATCACTCCAAACTTAATTAGCACTAGCACACCAACATTAACACTAGCTTGTGCTTGGGAAAAATGGAGGTTTATATAGCATGAATGAATGGGAGATGGTTCCTCTTCTTATGGGAGAAGGTCTTATATCTTGAGGTAGTTCCATCCTTATATGGGAAAGGAGGCAAAACTGACATCCTCGACTCCATCTGGCCCAACCATTTACCAAATTTCCATTACGAAGCTTATATAGCTGGAAGCTTCGGCTCCTTATTTAAAAAAATTTCCAAAAGAGGATCGGTGCGACTGGAACAAGACTCAGTTGCTCCAGTCGATGTGAGGGACAATGTTAATCGCTACATATTGGCGCGAGGAGGACACTAGTCATTAGTGCTGGTCTTGTAAACCGGGAAAAACAGAATATTTTTGGGAAATGATGCAAAAGGGAATTGTTCTTGCTCATGAAGAGGGACACAATGGGAGTTTCTTCATGGTGGGAAAGCATGTCGAGTACATTTTAGAGGTCCTCTAGGATCGTATATGGGGAGTACAGGGACAGTGACAAAATGCTGTGTAACAATAATGTTGCGACATCGTAACACAATTTTGGATTTGATTCAGGGGATGAAACTTAGGTCACAACTCTTGGAGTGCAAGGTAAAACATCCATAGTATACCTAGTGGAGATAATATTGGATACAAAGGGTAGTACCCAAGGGAATAATATGATGTAATAATGTGATATAAGAATGATAAATAAATAGTTCATAATAAATAAATAAACTGGTTAACCTGCATTATGTAAGGGACCACAAGTAGCTGGAAAATAATTTGATAGTCCCATGGCATTGGTGGTTGATAATTAATAATTAAAGTGGTTAAACTCGCATTATGCAAGGGACCACAAGTAGTTGGGAAATAATGTGATAATCCCATGGTATTGGATGTATGGTTTTGAGAAGCTCATGGTATTGTATGTATGAAGCCTATATAGAGGCTAGAGACTCTCCATTGAGATGTCAAGTATGGTTTTGTATTGACAAACATTGGCTTGTGGAGTGTTCTCCTTCCTTAAGGAGTGTTTGTATCGTGTTACCCTACCTCAAGGGTTTTGATTAATAAAGAGAGACATTTCTATATTATTTGTGTATTGGATCTTGGATTTATTTTATGAAAGAATCTATTATATTTTTAGGTCATATTTACTATAAGTGGCATCAAAGATCTTTCTTGGGCAAAGTGCATATATATATTTTGCAGGAACTTTTGGGGAAAATAGGGGCAGCAAATTTTCAAATCATATTTGGAAATTTTGGTGCAAAATTTTTAAAAACAAATTATATATCTGAATTTCTTGTGAAAAATTACCCCTTTACAAAAATCGTTTGAATCAAAGGCCGAACAAAGGAGATATTGCTGATTTAAAATCAACTGTTTTGCATATTTTTTGTTTTAATTTTTATTATTTTAATTTTAATTAATTAATTAATTATTATTATTATTATTATTATTTTTTTCCGAAGAAAAAAGCAAAACTTTTTATTAAGCATATAAAAAGTTTACATTCTGTTTGAAACTTTGAGCAGACCTGATGGCTCACATGATTGCTGTTTTGTTCTTCTTATAAGTAAGACAAGCAAAAATCTCAGTCCTTTTTTGACTGATTGTGGATGATAAAATATGTCCTGATACTGCTGAAAATAAAACTGACTAGACTTCCTCCCTTCAGGAGGCTTAAGTACAAGTTATACTATGCATACTCTGGGGTCTCCTTCAGAGAAGGAAAACAACCCCTTACAAGACTGTATATAAAACTGTGAGACAGCTGAAACTGTACAAAAAGTTTTTGAGTTTTCTGTTTGAAGTGCTCATGATAAAAATTACAAAAATATAGAGAAAGCTGTAACAGAAAAACATTGTGCCCATGAAACTGCTGACAAAAAGAAAAGACGAGCCTCGTTCACTGTGGAGGAGCAAAAGGGGGCTGTTGTGAGGTGGATGACTGCCCCTGACTGATTTCTACTATTGACTAGCTGCCCATATCTTGCTGTAAACCAGCCTTAGAAAGCTGGTCTGCTTCCTCGTTTTTGTCCCTGTAAATGTGGCAGATGGTAAAACTTTTAAAATATGACTTTAAAAACATAATTTCTTCCAAAAGTGTCTTCAGAATCTGGTTTTGACATGATGCATTCCCATTAACCCATTTTATGACATTCAGAGAGTCTCCGAAGATTTGAATTGTGAAGATGTTTCTTTGAAGTAACCAGCAAAGGAGAAGGCGCAAGGCAGACAGCTCAACATAATTATTTGTACCAGGTCCTAGCGCTACAGATGCTTTTAAAGAGTGATCAGGATTCGAGTGAATGCACAGTCCTGCTCCAGCCTTGTTATTCTGGGATGCTCCATCAAAATAGGCCCAAGGAATGCCCTCCATGATAGTAACAGGATTTTGATGATTTTGAGGATTTTTAGCTTCAGGGATTGGGATGGCAGAGTAAATGGCAGCACAATTGATGGCTATGGCGGATGTGGGAGTGTCCTTGTCTTGAAACAAACTTTTGTTTCTTGCTAACCAAACACCCCAAAAGAATATAAGAGGCAGATTTCTCATGTTTCCCTCCGGATAGTTTTGCCACCATTCCTCCAAGCTTCTTCCAAAGAATCTAGTCCCCACTGTACCTTTACGTTGAGCAAGTAGGTTAACTCCTCCCAAATTTTTAGAGAGACTGCGCAAGATGTAAAGAGATGGCTTATTGATTCCTCTTCTAACTTGCATAAGGGGCACCTCCCTGGCCCAGCTAAGTATCTGGCTTGTAAAATGTCCCAAGTTGGGACTTTTCTTTTTAGCATGCACCATAGGAAAATCCTGGCCTTAGCTGGGCATTTTAATTTCCATATGTTTTTCGACCACCAATCTGGTATTCCCCAACCTTTCTTTTTCATTAAGAAGGTATATCCATCTTTTGGGGAGTATTCACCTGTTTTTCCTTGTGCCCAAATCAGCAGATCAAGTTCGTTTTTAAGCCTGACATTTGAACGATGCAGTTCTTAGATGAAAGAAACCCATTCGTTCTTCCATCTGATATTTATTCCTAAATCTTCATCATTTTTCCAAGCCTGACCCCATATGGTAGAGTGGCCTACTTTCTCCACCTGATTTAGAGTAAAAATTCCTTTACTATCAAGATGTCTGAGAAAGCCAGGTGACAAGGCAAAAGCTTCATTACAACCTACCCAGGGGTCCCTGCCAATTCTAATATGTCTTCCATCTCCCACTTTCCATGCCAAACCTTGTTCAATCACAGAGAAAGCCTCCACCGTGGCCTTCCAGATGACTGAGATATTCTTCTTTTTCTTATCCTGGCTCCGAATCCAGTCTTCCAAAGGAACTGGATCTATGTACTTCCTTTTAACCACCCTTGTCCAAAGATTCTCCATCGAGATTAATCTCCAGCCTGATTTAGCTGCCAGGGAAAGACTGAACTCAGGGAGCCTTTTTATTCCCCATCCTCCCCAATCTTTGGGTCTAGCCAACTTATCCCATGCCACCCAGGGTAAAATGGAGGATTCTTTTGATCCTGCCCATAGAAATCTGCAGCAGATCCTTCTGATTTTCTCCATCACTCCTTTGGGGACCCAGGTTAAAGCTGCCCAGTATACTGGAATGGCTAACAATACAGATTTGATGAGGGTCAATCTGCCAGCTCTGGAGAGCCACTTGAAACTCCAATGAGAAATTTTGGCTTCTAGCTTTGCTATGAGCCAGTTCCAATCCTCTTTCTTATATGTTGTTGGCTTTAGCCAAAACCCCAAATATTTGAAGGAGGAGTCCAGTGGTTGATGGTGGAAGGGAAAAAGATTAGCCATCATGGATCTTTCTCTTCTGTCAAAATCTGCCACAAAAACTTGAGATTTCCTAGAGTTTATCTGCATTCCAGTAGCTTTCAGAAATAGATCGAAAATGCATTTTAACTCCTTAAGTTCATTATATGATCCATTAGTGAAAATCAAAATGTCATCAACAAAGAGCAGGTGAGTGATAAAAAGATTAATTGCTACCTCTATACCTTTTATCTTCTCCTCTCTTCTAGCTTTGTGAATCAATCTGCTTAGCCCTTCTGCCACTAGAAGAAACAAGAGAGGAGATAAAGGATAGCCTTGCCCGAGGCCTCTTTGGCTTTTGAAAAAAGGGGAGGCTACTCCATTGATTAGAACAACAAAACTGACATTTGTGATACAACCCATTATCCAGCTGATGAAAGAATAGTTGAAGCCCAAATGTGTTAGCAACATCCGGAGATAGAGCCAGTTGATTAGGTCATATGCTTTGGAGAGATCTATTTTAAGAACCACACCCTTCTTTTTCTTTTGTCTGACACTGTGAATTACCTCCTGGGCTACTCCAATGGCTTCATGAATTTGTCTTCCATCCAAAAAACCGAATTGTTCCATTGAGATGTTTCTTGACAGGATAGGAACAATTCTGATAGCTATCACCTTAGCAATGATTTTATAAATACAATTACACAAGGAGATCGGCCTGAAGTCTTCAAAGTTCTCCGGGCCATCCTTCTTTGGTATGAGAGCAATAAAAGTTGAATTAAAAGGCCTGTAGACTTCTCCTTTCTGTCTTGATTCTTCTACTACATCAGTGATTTCAGAGCCTATTAGGTCAAAGAAGGAGAGGAAGAGTTCAATAGTCCAGCCATCAGGTCCTGGACTTTTGTCTTTGGCCATATGTTTCATAGCTGCTTCAACCTCCTCCTTGGAAACAGGGATTGATAGCTCTTCTGCTTCTTCCTCCTCAACGAATCTTGGGAAACATTGAGCTGTTCTAATGACTTCTGCTATGGTGGCCTCTCCCGGATCTGAGAAAATTTTCTGGAAGTGTCTCTGTCCTAAACCAGAGAGATCTGAAAAAAAACTGGCCTCCCTTCCTTCTTCATCTTTAAGGCTCCATATGGTATTTACAAATTTTCTTCCTTTTGCATAGTTGTGAAAAAAACTAGTATTTTCATCTCCTAATTTTAACCATATTGCCCTACTCTTAAGCCTCCATCCTTCTTCCTTGTCCAAGAGGATTTGGTTTTGAAGCTTCTCCAGATGAAGGATTCTGTCCTTTGAAGCCTGCGAGATATATCCATCTTCCTCAATGCTCTCCAAATTCTTCAACTCCTCCCTGATTCTAAACAGCTCTTCATTCTGTTTCAATTTCCTGTCCTTTGCCCATGATATTGTCGCTTTCTTCAATATTTTGAGATTCTCCATGAACAGGAAGCTTTTGTCCTCTCTTGCATTTCTGTCCGGATGGATCCACGTTTCCTTAAAGATTTTATTGAAAGATGGATCTTGAAGCCATGAAGAATTGAATTTAAAAGGGGCAGGAGGCTTTGGGGGAGGGAAAGAGAGATCCAAAAAAATAGGGAAGTGATCTAAGTTGCCTACCTCCTCAACCCACTGCCTGAGAATAGGAGCTTTTGAGATTAGGTCCTCAGATAGAAGAAAACGATCTAATCTTTTGGCAATCCGATCCTCCCCTGCTCTTCTGTTCCTCCAGGTTGGCTTGAGTTTGATCGGGGAAGGATCTATGAGGTTGTTTTCCAAGAGGAGATTGAGGAAGAAATCCGACAGAGGGTCTTCCCTGGCTGATGGACCCCATGCCTCTGCTCTTCCTATAAAGAAGTTTAGATCACCCCCCACAATCAACAGAGAAGACTTCATCAAAGATTTTGTCATCAAATCGTCCCAGAATATCTCCCTTCCTTGACAGGGGCCATAAATGTTTACAATTGAAAGGGGATGTGAAAAATCAGGAGAAATAACCTCCATGCCCATAACTTGCTTCATCCCCCATTGATTGATGACCTTAATTCAACCTTCCTTAAACCCAATTGCAAGACCCCCCGAGTGGCCTGATGAATCTATTGCGGAAAAGTTCCATCCTGGCAGGAGAGCCTTTAGCATTGTTTCTACCTCGGTAGATTTCCCCAAATTTTCTTGAAGAAAAAGAATGTCAGCTTTTGAATTAAGGATCCAATCTCTCAGGGCCAATTTTTTAGGTTTACTGGCCAAACCTCTACAATTCCAGGAGGATTATTATTATTATTATTATTATTATTATTTTATTATTTTTTTTAGTTCTGGCGGAAAATCGTGGACAATGACTCTCTAATTGTAGAATTTCAAGAAACAAATTGCATATTTGAGATCCTCTCGAAAAACCACCCAATTTCAAAAAGGATATTGGTTGAATTAGAGTTAGGATGAGGGAGGTATCACTGATTTTAAATCATTTTGTTTTCTTTTTTCATTTTTTTCATTTTTTTTGACGACCGAGTAGTTGTAGCATGGATCTAAATTCCCAAAGTGCACAGATCGTGATTCAACCCATAAGGGAACATGCAAAATGGTTGTTCCATTTCCGTAAACAGTTAATAATAAGGATTTTGAGCCATAGTGATAGAGTTGTGGCCATTTTATTTTTTCTCCCAATGTAAGTGATTTTTCTTCAAAACCCTTACTCTATTTTAGGGGTTCTAGTAAGATGATTTTTATAGGAAACGATGGTGGTCCTACTATTGAATAATTTATAAAATATCGCAAGTCTCAATCCCAATAGTTTTGGACATCCTTCCTAAGGCTTGATATGAAAGATGAGGTTGCTAAATGGTTGTTGTCACTTCACAATTTAGTGAGACAAATCTTGGTGAAGGAGATGAAAAAATACTTTTAGGCAAATGGTCTCATATTAGAAAGAAAGAAATAAGAAACATAAATGGTTATTTTATATTGATATCTCCATATTATAGGTTCATGGATGTATTTAGAAAGAGAAGATTATTGTGTCTATCAATCCTAGTTGCAAGCATAATTTTATCAATGTCAGTATGGAAAAAAAATTGCAAGTTCCAACAAAACATATTGAAAACACACAGGTTGTTAATTAGGATGTTCAAATTTATAAATATTTGAATATTTTTATGAATAAGTATGCGTTGCATCCTAATTTTTATACTTTAGATATGGATAATGTGGATGTTGTTTTGGGATACCTTTGGATAGAATCTGTTCGTATTGTTAATACTAATGTGTAGAAGAAATTCCTGAAGCTCTGGTATAAAAGAAGAATATTACATTGCAGGATATTTCCATCAGTAAATAGGTAGAGTCCAAGGAGACCCAAGAAAAAAACTCTACATGTACCAATACATAAGTTGAGAAGTCTGTGGTGGAAGTAACAATGGAAGACAAGAAACAATAGAAGGTACCACAAAAGGAACCCAATACCAATTAGGCTCCACAAGTGGTGAATTGAAGAAAGATACACAATTAGTTAAAGCTTTGGCATATCACCACCCCACCCAACAAGACAACAACCAACAAGGTGGTAAAGAATTAGCAACAAGGATGACACCCCCTAGAAGACACACAGGGAGGTGCAACGATCCACCCACAACACATCAACACAAAGGAACCACAAGAACCAAATTCCATACCAAGTGAGCGAGGCACTGGCTAGATTGAATGTTCATCTTTCTCTTGGATGTCTAGATGCATGTGCATGGTACCAATGGATTACTATTTTGAGTAGATCTTATTATTTGTGTTCTTCTCATGTTTCAAGGACAAAACATGCTTAAGGGGGGCGGAATGTAGTATAATGGGGGGGGGGATAATATGGGGTACAAAAGGATGCACAAAAGGGAATAATCTGATGTAAGGATGATAAATAAATGTGACATAGTTAATAAATAAAGTGGTTAACCCACATTATGCAAGGGGCCACAATTAGTTAGGAAATAATGTGATAAACCCATGGTATTTGATGTATGGTTTTGAGAGACCCATGGTATTGCCCATGGAATTGTGTGTATGAAGCCTATATAGGGGCTAGAGACTCTCCATTGAGATGCCAAGTATGGTTTTGTATTGACAAACATTGGCTTGTGGAGTTTTCTCTTTCCTTAAGGAGTGTTTGTATGGTGTTACTCTACCTCAAGGGTTTTGATTAATAAAGAGAAGAATTTCTATATTATTAGTGTATTGGCTCTTGGATTTATTTTATCAAAGAATTTATTATATTTGCAACATCTTCTCATGCTAGTTCTAGTTCATCTATTCCATCTCCTAGTGTTGAAAGCAGAAAAAGTGAACCTTTCCATGTTAGGGTGATTATTAAGCATACACAAGTTGATACTCTATTTGATACTAGTTCCCAAGTGAATTTAATTTTTGAATCAAATTTTAAGAAGTTGGGATTAGAAATGACACCTCATAAGAAACCTTATTCTCTCAGTTGGGTTTGTGATAATGTGGAGTTGCAAGTGATAAAGCAGTGTAAACTTAGATTTTCTATCACTTCGAAATTTATTGATGAGGTTGAGTGAGATGTGGTTCCTATTGATATTTGCATAATTGTTTTTGGAAGCCCTTATTTGTATAACATGAAAGCCATATTCTTTAGGCAAGAGAAAAAATATCACCTCACTAAAGATGGGGTTGAGTATATTGTAAGAGCACCTAGCATGATGACTAATTTATCACTTGTTAGTTTAGGGAAAATGAAGAAGATCATAAATGATAACAATAATTTTGTACTTCTGGTTGTGAAAGCAAAGGATATCGAGAAATTTGATGCTTTTAAGGGTTGTGATGCATCTCATAAAGATGAATTAGTTAAACTTGTTTCTAACTATGATGAGATTTTCTAGGAACTTGAAGGATTTCCTCCCAAGAGGAAGATTCAACATGAGATTAAGCTACAATAATGTGCTCATCTTCCTAATATTGGTGTTATGCAGATTTTATGATTGTAGACAAAGGTGAATTCCCTAGACTTAATGGTCTAGTATAGAACAACAAAAGGAAAAGAACATAAAGTTTTCCTTGTAGAGATTAGAATATGGGAATGAAGCCTACCCTGAATCTATAGTAAGCTTCCATTTCCTCATTGTTTATCAGATCCAATTGTAGCTCCAAGTGCTATAATTAGAACCCACACACATGGATAAAACCAACAAAGGATCCACAACATATATGTAGCGTAATATAACATATATATTCAATGAATCAACATGACATTGAAATACATGAGTGCAGACATAACACAACAAATATAGGAAAACAAGATACTCTTTGTATTAATAGAAATAGGAGAGAGATTACAACCATAAATAACAACTAATTTTATAGATGACTCCCCAATTTGACTTGTCCTTCCTTGTCACAAAGTACACCTCAACACCAACCCTAATGCAGGAATACGATGACTCCTCTATGTTCAATGTAACAACATGAGGGAAATATTAGTCTCCAAAACCAAACCCTAATGCTATGGATGGTAGTAATTTTATAGGAGAAGGATGGTGGTTTAGGATTTACCATCTTAGGCTTGAGATCCACATATGATGGGAGGATGAGATAAAAGGATAAGAGGTGAAGTAACCAAGGTAGGATCAGATAGGATTTAAGCTCTTATCCATGGTAAATAGTAAAAAAAACCTTTGGAAGCTTCTGGGAGAGGAAGCTTCGATATATTTTTTAATTTTCTCAAATTTCTAGAATCAACACACTTGTAAAAAGGAGCAACTAGCGCTGGCCAGCACTGGTGCCTAAGGGAGAAATATGCGCTAAATGAAAGTGACCAAGAGGGCAGGGATTGCTAGGGCTAAAAACACTGATTTTGAGTAATTGCTTCCAAAAAATCAGAATGTTTGGAAGATTCATGCTTAGGGATTTGTGAAGGGATGATGAAAACATGTTCACGGATAATGATTAATATGATTTACAGGCCTATTGACTAGATGTGACAAAATGGCCTATAACAAATTTCCCCCTAAAGTACAAAGTAAGAAGTGGAAGTTGATAATTGAAGTGCTTTACCTTGAAACAAGTCCAAATCAAGAACAAATGGTTGAGATCATCATTTATTACAATAAATTTTAATTATGATATCATTACTGAGGGAGGCATACCCATGCTTAACACATAAGTTAACATTACATTTATAATAATCAAGAAGGCGTTTGCACTGATGATAAAGTGTGGACCCATGCTCAAGTGACTGTCTGTACTATCATAGTCATCATACTTCATAATCTTGTATTAATCCTAAAATCATAGCCTAGATGGAACTAGATCCAGGGTCTTCTATCTCATTCACTCGATCGTATAATGTATGAGTCTAACCATGCAAATAAATGAGATGGAGTCGAACATGGTAGACACCATATGATTATTGTCTAATGATGTAAGATGTTAACAGACATGAGATAAACCACAAATGATGTTAATGGCTCTCAAGGTACCATAGTACAATCCATATGGTGTGAACAAGTGAGCTAAAGTTGAACACCACACATAATCTTCCGGTCTAAGGGCAACGATGAAAACCTATCGTTGAGAGCGAGGGAACTTGCCATTGATGTACGTAAGCCCTAAGGTACCAAAGGGAGTTTCTATGTCAACTTTGTGGATAATGAGCTGATGTCGAAAAGAAATGACCCGTCGTAGGAGGGCCTTGATGTATCCCTCATAACTGACACGAAACGAGTATCATGATTCGAGACAGAATGATGTTGATGTGGAGAAGGTTAAGAAATGACAGACATGAATGTAGGCTTAGGAGTATCGTAGAATATATCAACTGAGGGACTTCTCTTGAACATATTAGCGACACTTTATGGAGTTGGAAACATCAACCCAAAATCGAATGTGAAGGCTTTGATAAGGTGTGATGAACCAAAGAGACATGCATATTTCCCAACCCAACGATCACAATGATGAAGTGAAGGAGTGTCATGTTCAAGAGCTAGTCACTGCTATTAATAGGTGAAGTACCATGTTTCCCAATTTCCCCAACCATTTTTGGTCAATACCTCTTTATTTTTGACAATATTGAGGAGGATAACATATGCTTGATTTGTAAATTAATTCTTCAGATGAATCCCTGTAAGTATTTTTAATGAACCCCGAGAAGGAGTGGTTCGGTCTTGTCATGTTTGAAGAGTCCATCCTTGTTTGATGTTTTTATGAGTCCAACGAAGGTGTAAATCAACTTCTTTTTCATGTTTATAGAGTTTGAAAAAGAGGTGAAAAAGAAAACTCCAAAGGTTCCTTTTAGTAAATCATCTCTTGAGTCTGAAAAGGTAGAAAATAATACTTAGAAGAACCTCTTAGCCATGTTCGACTAAGGTATTCCTTTTTCGTAAATAACCTATCCCAGTCTGGAAAAGGGTTAAACTTATACTGGGCAGATGTATTTAACGAGTTCAAAAAGATAAGTGCTCAACAATATTTTCATGTTTAGGGAGTCTTAACAGAGCTGAAAGAGCAATTTAGTGGGTTCATTTTTCGTGAGTTTATAGAGCCTGAAAAAATGATAAAAGTATGATCCTTCATCAAAATGATTTTTTTCGACTCAAAAATGTTATTAAATCCTACAAACAACTGTTAATATGCTCAGAACACCATCAAAAGATTAAAAATATATGAAACATGGTAACATTGGGTCAAATTTCTAGGTTAAAATAATAAATATAATAAAATAATCATAAAAATGACCATAAATAGGAAGAAGTAAATTCATTTTTTACCATTTTCATTTTACCTCTTTATGAGTTAATTATGAGTGGTTTTTTCCCCCAAAATTCAGCAACTAGTTGCAGCCAATCTGATAGAACATTTTCAGTGTTGTCACTTCTAGGTAGGAGATATTACCTTTCTTCTTCTTTTCACAGTTATGGTTTTTTAATTCATGATTTTTTTCAAGTTATGAGTGATTTGGGGTTTTAATATTGTGCCCTAGATCTAGCGTACCCATCAATGTCAAAAAGTGCACTGGGCTAGGCAGATTTGCACTGAGAAGAGCGCTTTATCTCCCTTTAGTAGGGTGTGCTAGGTGAAATTCAACAAAAGTTTAATGATTTTTACCCAAATTTATCTCAAATTTTTACATAGGAATTATTCTAAAGATTGTTCTTGTTGCATTTCAGGTTTCCATCAGAACAAAAATGGATTTTATTTGGAGACAGAGAGAACATGAGACTCAATACATTGATGTTTCCAATGATTTAGCAACTATTCATGCATTGAGAAATGATGGGCTTCTCACGTTCTTTTGGCTTCTAGGGATGGGAGCACATATGGAGTCACTGGAGTATCTCGTCATAGCATGGGATGGTCAGGCATAATTCTTCAGGCTTGGAGCAGATATGCTCAACATACAAGTGGAAGAAATTCATTTCTTGACAGGGTGATCAAGGAGGGGAGTTCTTATCATGTTGTTTGGTTTGAGAAGGGGAAGATAGATTGTCAAAGACTATATTGTTGCACAATTTAGACCTAATTCCTAGCTAATAAAATATGGGAAAATCTATATTAAGGATGTGGTCCATTTGCCTCTTAGGATAATCATATTTATCATTGCTAGATTGGTTGGCAATGCTACCTTGCATTTGGCTAACAGGTTTGAAATGTAATATGCATTAGAGTGCATAGAACCAATAATGTTTGATTGGAGTGAGGGTTTGTTAGAAAACATGAAGGAAAAACTCGCTAAAGAAAAGGATGGAAGGCTAAAAAACTTTGGATACGGTTCCATCTTGATTACATTTTCCTTAGAGAGGATTCCATTAATCCATCCTCGACATATTTCACTCGAGCTTCTAGATCCCAGAGCTCCACGAATGAGGAAATGGATAGATCTCATGTCCATACATGTAGGTCCTTCACCCATGAGTTTCACACCTATCTTCTTCTTATGGCTATGTATGTAGCTCATTATGATTGAAGACTACCCATATGTTGGAATGGAATTTCACGGAGACCTAGAGCTCATGCTTCTTGAAGGTGGGCAATGGGGTGCCATAGGTAAAAAAAAAAAAAGTTTGAATGGTTTTTTATTTTTTATTTTATAATTCTTTTCTCATAATTTTTTTTATCCAAGACTAACAATTGATTTTACATGTAGACATCAGACCCATTCAACCTGTGGTTTCAACTTATCATTAGTGTCTTGGAGAACCACTACATTCTTAGGTCGGAGCACAAGTTACTACAGAGGTATGGGAGGAGCTGAAGGATCTCAATGTAGTTAAGAATCTTGTAGATTTCGATCATCACATTGAGGGATTTACCTAGAGCATACAAAAGACTAGGATCAATTGAATCCCTATGAGACTGCAACGCTACACCATCGGGTGCCTAATTGCATTAGTCATCTACTGTGTAAAGTAGCTCATGCGATTGTTTTTTACTATGAGAACCATGAGAGATAGTCTACTAGGAGGCTTGAGAGCCATATTTTGACTACATGTATTTTATGATAGGTCATGTGGTCATATGTGTCTTAGACACATCTTTTTGTAAAAACTAGACTTTCATATACAACTATATATTTATCAATGTTTCCTATGTGATGTATTATCTCGTTCAATATATGTCATGTGGATTGAATTTATTTTACATGTGTCATAAATGTCTGTCTAAAACATGATTTTCCAATGCATCTGTTAATGTGTTTAGATTTCTATGAACTTGTTGATATTGGATATAATAAAAAAGTATTTCTAGAAGGAAAACCATTAAAAATATACGAAGCATAGTTGGATTTCTTACTGAATAAACATTAGTCAAGTGTAGTACTACAAGTTGTGAGTAGAGTATAACCACTATACGATGAATACAATGAGAAATAACATCAGACAACAACTCAATCACTATACTATACTCAACAATGTTATTGGTAGAGTGACCGATACAAATCCCTTCTAAAATCACTAACTCGCCACTCATAGCATAAATAACCCACGTCGTGGAGGAAAGGTTCTGAGTACTACGACTATTGCCATCAACATAACCAAGATATGGTTGAAGGGACGTCGACATCTACAAACAAAATGTAATTCAATATTACTAGAGATAGTAGGAAACTTCGAACACACTGTAAAGACACTCAACACACCTGTAGACAATATTTACACAGTGACTACACAAAAAATGACTTAAGCATAATATTTTTTGAGGTACAACCTATTTCTGGGTTGTGCTAATAGAAATCCATCAAAATCAATAAGCTCAAAGGCCCCTTTTGCAAGGACATGTTTTACTGTGTATGGGCCTAGCCACATTGGCTCGAACTTCCCAGACCCTAACTTATTAGATTCCTGATCATATAATAGGACAAGGTCACCTTCCAAGAAGGCACGAGGATTATCATTCTTGTCATATTGCACCTTAATGTGTTTCTTGTGGGCTTCATTGGCCATCGTTACATCACATCAGGTTTCATCTAAGCATGTTAGATGCAAGAGATGCTCCTCTTTTGTGGAAGTGACAGGGAAGAGTTAGACAACAAGTTTTAGAGATGGAATTTTGTACTTGATAGGAAGGATTGCTTCCAAACCATACACCAATTGAAACAATTTGAACCTGGTAGCGATCTAGATAGAGGTTCAATATGCCCACAAATTTTCATAAAGGATAAGGTGCCAATCCGTTTTGTGGATCCCTGTCATGTGCTGAAGCATTATTTTTAACACTTTATTGATAGCTTCAACTTTCCTAGTTGCTTGTGGGTAGTAAGGAGTTTATCATTCATGGTGAAGGCCCAACTTGGCAACAAGTTTAGACATCATGTGATTTCAGAAATGCTTCCCATGGTCTATAACTATAGCATGTGGTACACCAAACATTCAATGACGTGATTGAAGATGAACAAAGTGACTATTTCACTGGTGTTATTATAAGTAGGCATCGCCTCGACCCACTTGGTAAAATAATCTACCAACACAATGATGTAGCCATGCCATTAGGCCAAGTGAGGGTTACATGTCATAAAGTAAATGCCCCATTTCTCAAAAGGTCCAATGATGATAAAAATATGTAAAGGAGCAGGTGGAGTATGGACGGTCATAGATCTAGAAAGCATGACACTTTTGGACAATAAGCATGCAATCGTGAAACATAGTAGGAAAAAAGTAGCCAAAAAACTAAATATTTTTTGCAATGGCGTAACGAAAAACACATGCCCCAACATGGCATTCTCTTAGAGCTTTCTTGGCCTCCTCATGAGTGAGGCACCATCTAAAAATTGTATTGATACCATAGTGAATAAGAGTGTTGCCAATTATAATATAGTGTTTAGCATAGTATCAAATACATCGCTAGTCAATGCGAGAGGTATCACACCAAAATTTTTGGGTTTGGATATATATGATGATGTCTTGATACCACGGGTCAGATGAATCTATAATCGTCAGATGTCATTTTAGTTTTGGAAGTGGGAAGGTCACATACCAGTTTAGAAAAGACTAAGGATTTCTTGGATTTGGACTTGATGAACTCCAAATCGAACTCATGGAGAATGACAATCCATTTGGAGTACTCCCCCCCCACCAATTATCGTGAAAATATGTGCATCATGGGGTTGCAATAAGAAACAACCATAGTATTGTAAAGCAGAAAGTAGTGGTGAAACCTTTAGATAGCTAGGAATAACTGCCGAAGCTAAATTTTAAACATGATTGTATTTGACTTCTATGTCATTTAAGTTCTGACTCAAATAATAAATGGGATGTTCATCCCCTATATTGTCCCCTTGGACCAATATTGTAACAATGGTAGTAATTGCAACAACATGGTACAAGAAGTAATCACATTGATAATACAGGGGATACAACAATGATTCTTGAACCATAACATATTTCTAAGCATCAAACACCTTTTGGGCAATGTCATCCCATTGGAGGGAACCCTGTTCTTCAAAAATTGAGTAAATCCTTTGGTCAATTTGACACAATTGGGAACAAATATCCATAGAAAGTTAGTGTTCCCTTGGAGTCATTGTAGATGAACGAGAGAGGAAGGAGTAGGCAGATTGAGGATTATCTGGACTTTAAGTGGATCAATCTGAATTCCTTACTTTGACACTACGAAGCCAAGAAGTTGACCGGAGCAAACACAAGACACACACTTGTGTGGATTGAGCCTAATATTATAATATTGACAATGTAAACATATCACCCTGAGATGTATGGGATGATATACATGATTTTTTGAGTGGGTAGGTAGGTCATCCAAATATGGTTGTACAATGTGTTTAATGTCATGGAAGGCATAATTCATTTCCCTCTAAAAAGTTTCCCCAACATTTTTCAATCCAAAAGGGAGCTTTCGGTATGCAAATATGCCCCATGGATAGATAAATGTGGTTTTATGGGAGAATGTTGATTTGGTTATAACTGGAAAAGCCATCCATAAACGAAAATACTTCACTTCTAGCATAATTTTCAACAATCTGGTCGATAAATGGGGTAGGATAATTATCCTTAGGACAAACACGATTAATTTCCTAATAATCGACACACAAATGAATTATTCCCCTTTTCTTCATGACAAGAACAATGTTCGAAACCTAATCAGTCTAGGGAACTAGGTAAATGAAACCAACACAGAGAAGTTTTTCAACCTCTACCTTAATAGAAATAACCTTCTTAGGATGGACCAATTGTAAGTGTTGTTGAACTTGATTAACATCTGGATATGTTTTTATTTCATGCACAACAATATTTAGATCAATACCTGACATCTCTTCATATGACCAAGAGAAAAAGTCTTGGAATTCGTAGAAAGGGATTTGTAGATCTTGACCTTATTAGGAGAGAAAGATGCACCAATATGTACATTATCAAAAACTTTGGGCTTAATTGAAATATTAATAGGGATAGCCTCTTTAATATTTGACAAATTCTTATCAAAATCGATATCGTGAATAGATGTGGAATTCGTATATATCTCAATGATATTGGGTGAATAAGTATCACTAATATTATCTTCAGAGGTATCATGCAGGGAGGAAAAATGATGATTACCATCCCACAACACATCATTCAACATCATAATCTCCATGATGCTCTCATCAGTAGAAAATGTACCAAAGAAAGGATCAATTGATGAGCCATAATCTAAGGAGTGATCAACCCAATTGATCGAAGAGGAGAAATTAAAAGTCGTCGCACAAGACAAATAGATGGATTCATATTTGAGCTCAATAGGTTGAGTGACATGTGGTCACTAAATGAATCAATATTAGAAGCATTTGGAACTATCCAAGTATCAGATCGAGTAGTTTAAGAAGATATCATGTTGATAAAGGAAACTGGGTTCAAGTTGTCAGGGGTAGGAAGGGGATAAGGAGGAGGAGAAGGGAAAAAATATTATCATAAGGGAGGAATTATTAAGCAATCCCACCCCAAAATAATGATAAGGTAATGAGAATTCACCCAATAAAGAGAGTTGGCCAATGGCCACAGTTCTCCCCTAGTGAGGGAAAGAAATAAAGATAAAATAGGTCAAAACAACAACAATCATATCATAAACCCACGTACGAACCATTAAAATATTATAATCCAATGGTCCATCGATAACATCGACTTCTACTGAGACCGTCTTTCCAACTAATTGAACTTATAATGAACTCAAATTCCATAAGGATTGAAGCCTCTTGCATCAAAGGCTTTGAGAGTAGTTGGTGACTGGTTGAGTTGGGGGGAACCAATGGCCTTCCAGCAAGAAAGTGACATGATGCAGGTTGAAGCTCCTTCATCCATAATGGTTCGATGGATGGTCTTATTCTGAACAAAAAAGTAAATCATAAAATCCATTTGCACTGGAAGTTTGGGCGTATGATTCTCATGATTAAATACTACAAGGCTAGAATCTAAAGGATAAATGCCTTCAATTATGGCAAGTAAGGCCTTCTTCTAGGCAAGAAAATCTTGAAAAACCTCAAGAGTTGACATAGCTAAAGGAGGTTGAGCTAGATCCTAAACTATGTTATAATTTTGCGCAGCTCTCGCACGAGGATTAAATGCAGATTTTCGATTAATGTCCTTCGAAGGTTTAACAGTTAATTCAGTTGGAACCACATTTGGGACAGGATATGAAGTGGATGAGGCAGAATTGGCAAGTCAATTAGTAGCCTTACCATTTGAGCAATTTAGATTACCATAGTCCTTATTTCTCGTAGCCACCATAACATCATTCTTCTATTTGGTGGAGGAAAGCATCATAACTAAGGAAGAGGAAGTGGGATATCGTGCATGTTTGTCTCTTGATTAGGAAAGGGATCTGTTAACACAATGGGAGGAACATATGACTTAAGGAACTGATTGAATTCTACCTAATGTGGACAACCTTGAGTGAAATTTTCCTCATTACAGATTAAGAAAGGGTAACGAGGTTTTCATTTTCGTCAGGAGATGGGTTATTTTATTTATCCCGTGAAGGATTATCTTTCTTATTATTTCCTTTTCCTTTCTTCTTACTTCTTGGTTGCTAACATTTTTCCTTCTTTGATTGGACGACATTAATTTGATAAGTAGAAGTTGTAGGAGTAATGGAGGAGGGGTTTTAGGCAGTCACAACAGAAGTTGAACTAGATAGTTTACCCAATGACTACTGGCTAGTGGAACCAATCATGCCATCGGCGGCATGTGATTCTTTATCGGGAGGTTGTGGAACAATATTTTGAGGTCGCAGAGCATTTGGTATTTTATCATAGAGCGTGTCAGATTGTGTATAAATGAGATCAAGATATTAGACACGAGAAAATTATTTTCTCTTTGGTCACAACTCCACCTTTAATAACATCTTCTGTTATGGATGATAATAAAGAATTAATAAATCATCCAACTAATAATTGGTTAATGAAGGTTTTGACTAAGCGACAAAAACGTTGCCACTCATGAATGTGATCAGAAATATGATTGGAATCATATTGTTTAAAATAAGTCAAGAGTTTAGTTCTGATTTCATAGCGAATAGGCAACTAAAAATGAGTTCAGAACATGGTTGCTAAGGCATTGAAATTATTGAATGAAACTTGTGATAATTAAATATACCACTTTGCTGTCATACCAATAAGTGTCTGATGGAAAAGACGTAAATGGATTGAATCATCATTTAAAGAGTTCAAAGGACACCATAGATGATATGTCATCACATGCGTAGGCGGTTCTTCTCAAGGATTTCCATTGAACTTGGGGATATCACTCAAAAATTTAGTAGGAATAATCGACCACCAAGAAGAGTGACAAATGGGATCATTTGTAAGTCGGGTCAGATATAGAAATTCAAGGGTCACCACAAATGGAAACTACTTATTAAAGTTTGGTGGATGGTATCCTAGGTAGGATGGGATGGATTGAGCAACAAGTATTTGCACTCTTGGTTAGGGAGGATTCTGATAACCTCGATAAACATAACCTTACTTCCCAATTCCAGGATAACCTTGCTTCCCAGTTCCAAGATAACCTTGAAAAGGTTGAAATGGATGGGTTTGGATTTTCTGACCTTGGTAAGGAATTTGAGGAATACCTTGATATGGTTTATGAATGGTATTTTGCATCATCAAAAACATAAGGTTGGCTAGCTTGTGCCTATGCCATGCCATATAAAAGTTGACGCACTCGGATTTGAGGAATAACCTGACCAAGAGTTGGGTTCTATAAGGTACCTTGAAGAGGCTGGATAAGTGGGAATTAGGAGGCCCCAAATACTGGTGGAATAGGTTGAGTTAGAGGTGCAACGCATAAAGGTTGACTTACATGAGCTTGATCTTGAATAGGTTGGGAATTATCTTGATAAAGTAGGAATATGATATGTAGGTGGAACAAGTTGATAGGTTTGAAATTGATTCACAACTGAGCTAGGTTGGATGGGCAATGTAGGTTGCCAAGGGTTGGCAACCATTCCTGGATATGGAGGAACCAAATGGGGTTGAGCACTAGCTTGTAATAATTGATTATGGGATGGGATCATTCCGATAACAGGTTTCCATATGGGGGAAACTACCCCCCAAGAGGAGGGTACCCAGTATAAGGTGGATTTAGCTATTGTCGATGTTCATAACCACTAACATATGGACCAAATTGCTTCTCTATTGAAGGTTGGTATGGAGGAGGAAGAGTAGATTGTGTAGTGCTCATCAAAGAAGTGCTAGATGGGATTCCAGAAGAGGATGATATGATATAAGTCCATGGAATGGATGATGCACCAAAAAAGGTACCAGACAATGATTGGTAACTAGGTGGGACAAACGGGTGACTATACAAATGTGTTTATGGTAAAGTTGCAAACATAGAAGAAGCTACAACATTGATTGTCTTGGTCTTAGTAGTAGATGTGGCCAAAGAAGCCATAACAGACTTAGTGACAGTTAAATTTCCTAAAGAGGATTACCGAGGGAAACTCAAGGGTGAGTTGAAAAGTAGTAAATGAGACAAAGGAGCTTGTTCCAAAGTATGAGTAGGAGGGACTTGATAGAGATGAATCCCTATCAAATGAATAGGAGAAGAAGGTCGAGACTCTTATTGAGGGATCTCCTTGATACTCAGAATATCAGGTGGAATTTCTTCACCATTGTTTCCAAGATATATGGATTGTGGTTGAGCCAAACATAGAGAAAGAGAAGAGGAAGAGAAGAGGAAGGGCATGAAGTAACATGTGTAGTTAACTGAGGGTCTTCAGATTGCATAATATTAGGCTGTAATGTGTCCGAGTCAAGAAACTCAGGTTCAATGACCTCAAGTAATAAAGTCTCAGGTGATTTTTCTTCAATTGTGTTAGAATCACCAAATAATAATGAATTGATCTTGGGTTCAGTACTCACATAAAGAGATGATTCCGATGGATTAATTTCAGATGGAGGTCTAGAAGGGGTAGCTCCCGAAGTACTAAATTTGATAGTTTGTGTCTTTTTTTTTCTTTCGACATCCACGAGTTGCCTCGGGTGGAAGAGGAGGCAAGCTTTGAATCCTACATGAATGATAGGATTTAGGGGGTTGTTTTTCCATGTTGGTTTAATAAATTTTAAAAAATTGGCCACAAAAATAAATAAAAAATGGATAACTAGGAAAAAGGGTTTACCAAGTAACTACGAACTACAATATACCACCTTAGAGAACCAAGGATTTACGTAGGGGTAGGAAATATCCCTGAATGCCATGTTCGATGTATCATAGTATACAAGGTGGCCGACTTGGTTACCTAAGGTGAGGATAACAACGAGTGTGGACTTGCAAAATATACCTGAAGGTACGTGGAAGTGCAACCCATGTTAGTGTTGTCTAATGTGTAAACGTACGTTGAGAGAGTTCCCATATAGTTTTCATGCTTGGAGCATCATCTATTTTACTCAAAGGTGCGTGGAGAATGATCCTATACACTTACATATGTGGAATGGGATACCACCCCGGAATGCAACGCTTGCAAAAAACGACAACTCCTATGTTTATAGACATCGAAACATGTCTGTAGCCTAGACCTCTAGAAGTTTGCGTAAATGTGTCAAATGATCCTTAATATTGATTCAATAACTTTTAATATTTATCTTGAACTAAGTTTAAGTTTTCAAGGCTCACCATGAATTTCACCTGAATATCCTAAAATGAAACCTAGCATGATAAAATGAAATCTTTTCTCTTCAAGGAAAATATATGTATGAGAGGGAAGAAATAAAGACTAATGAAACATGCCAAATGAAACAAACAAAATTTATTAAGTAAATTTCCCTAATGCAACTGATCCAATTTCCAATTTCACACAAAACCTTAAATGTAGTGCAAAATGAAAAATGATGAGATTTTTATTTTCTATCCTCTTAATTTTCAAATGACATGAAAACTAAGATACTAAATCACTGATGAGATAAATCACACATATTGATGACTGTAATATCATTTTTCTTCAAGTAATCAATTATCAAGCAACAAATTTTTAAAATATCTAATTGACAAGAAAAAAGAAAAATCCAAACAAATTCTTATAAAAGGATAATAAATCCTAAAGCAAACAATGTGAAGGTTTTTTAGAGACAAGGACACACTAAGAGACAAAAGGAAATTAAGTTGGAACAAAGCATATCTGAAAGCAAGGAAATGATTTTTTTTTGCATCTTACAAGGATCAACGCAGGTGTAGAACAAGCACTAGTGCTTTGTAATGTAGGTAAAAAGAAGGAGAGGGTGCGCTGAAGCACTCTGTCTCTAGACCATGGGGTGAGTTGAGGAAGATTCGACAAAAATATGACACAAAAAATCAAATCAAGCTCAAAGAAGGGTTTTCCTAAGGTCAATGAACATCTGAATAAGTCAATGAAGATTGGTTTAAGAGGTGAAAATGGTGATAAGGTCAAGCAAACCACTAAGGGAAGAAACATTACCTAGTATTATTGCCAATTTATCTATGAAACCAGAGATTCTGGGTTTGATCCCTAGTATGGTCACCAATTTGTTATGAAAAATTGACGATTGCGGACAAAGGTGAATTCCATATAGTTAGTGGCCTAGTCTAGAACAACAAAAGACAAAGAAAATAAAGTTTTCCTTAGAGATATTAGAATATGGGAATGAAGCCTACCTCAAATATGTAATAATCTTCCCTTTCCTCCTCAATTGTAAGATCCAATTGTAGCTCCAAGTGCTCTAATCAGAACTTGCACACACGACTAAAACAAGAAAAGGATCCACATCATCTATGTATCATAATATAACATCTCTATTCAATGAATTAGCATGACATTGAAATACATGAGTGCAAACATAACACAAAAAATATAGGAAAATAAGATACTCTTTGTATTAATAGAAATAAGAGAGAGTTTACAACCATAAATAATAGCTGATTTTGTATATGTTTCCCCAAGTTGATTTGTCCTTCCTTGTCACAAAGTACACCTCAACACCAACCCTAATTCAAGAATATGATGAATCCTCTATGTTCAAAGCAGTAGCATGAGGAAAATATCAGTCTCTATAATCCAGCCTTGATGCTATGGATGGAAGTAAATTTATAAGAGAATGATGATGGTTTAGGATTTACAATCTTAGGCTTGATATCCAGAAATGATGGGAGGATGAGCTCAAGGGATAAGAGGTGAAGTGTCCAAGGTAGGATTATATAGGATTTAAGCTCTTATCCATGGTAAATAGTTAAAACAACCCTTGAAAGATTCTAGAAGAGGAAGCTTCAAAATATTTTTTAATTTTCCCGAATTTCTAAAATCAACGCACTTGCAGAAAGGAGAAACTAGTGTTGACCAGTGTTGGTGCCTAAGGGAGAAACATGTGTTGAACGTAGGTGACCAAGAGGGTAGGGAGCATTGGGGCTAAAACAATGATTTTGAGCAATTGATTCCAGAAACTCAGGCTTTTTGGAAGAGTCATGCATAGGGCATTACGAAGGGACGATGACAACATGCTCATGGATATTGGTTGATCCAGTTTGCAAGCCTATTGACCAGATGTGACAAAATGGCCTATAAAAATTGGTCGTACATGATGTTAGTGATTGAGAATGTAGAGATTAAGAAGAAAGTTCATATTTTATTAAGAAGGGAGTCATCATACTTGGTTCCTCTCCATGTGGATCACCTTTTGTGATGTTATTGAAGAAGGATGGTATGTGGAGAATGTGCATTGAATTTAGTGTGCTAAATAAGATCACAATAAATAATAGATACCCTATTCCTCATGTTGATGATTTTTTAGATTTATTGAAAGATGAAATTTACTTCACTAAGATATACTTACGAAGTGGTTATCATTAGATTTATATTGCAAAAGTGATGTTTGGAAACCGCTTTCAAAACAAATCAAGGTTTGTTTGAATGATTACTAATGCCTTTTGGACTTTGCAATTCTCTAGAAAGTTTTATGTGTGCAATTAACAATGTTTTTTGACCATTCATTAATGAATTTATGATTATCTATCTAGATGATATTATGGTATTTAACAGAACTTTGGATAAGCATGTAAAACATGTCAAACAAGTATTTGATACTTTGAAAAAGGATAAGTTGTATGTGAAATTTTCGAAGTGTGAATTTGGAAAGACATCATTAGTGTACTTGGGTTATATCGTAGGGGATGGTGAATTGAAAATAGATCTCTCTAATATTGAAGCAATTGTGAGTTGGCCCAAAACTACAACAACAACGGAATTTAAAAGCATTTTAGGAATATTCTACTATTGGAAGAAATTTATTGCTAACTTTTCATTCATTGCATCTCCTTTACATGCATTGACTAGTGTGAAACAAGTATTTTGGTTGGGAGGAAAGCAAAAGAGAGCCTTTGATACATTGAAATAAAAGATTAGTACCGCACCAGTGTTAACATTTCCTGACCTGCAACAACAATTTGAGATAGAGGTCGATGTAAGCAGATAAAACTAAGCATTGCATTCGTTTAAACAGAGTTCTTAAAATTGAAGTTTGTTTTGGGTACCTTCCGAAGTCTCCAATTAATTTGGTTTTTGGGAAAGATGTTGATTCTAATGAGAAGAAGGATGAAGATAAAGCTAAAAAATTCATACAAAAGATCTAGATGGTGCATCAAGTAGTGCAAGAACAATTGTAGAAGAGCCAAGCCTAGTATAAGGCTACACATGATAAACATAAGATGGAGCATATATGAGAAAATATAGGTTAACAAGAGAAGTTAAGAAGCTCAAGCCAATCCGGTATGATGCATTTGCTATTTTTGATAAGATTGGCACTAACGATTTCCAGTTAGATATACCACCATATATGTAGATTTATTCAGTTTTGAATGTGGATAACTTGAAACTGTATGAGCCATCGATGATCATAGATCGGGATGAGAGTATTCAAGTTCCTTCCATTGATAATTTTTCTCCTTAGTAACTAGATAATTCGCAGGGATATTTTATTCTAGATAGGAATATGAGGACTTCACGTTGAGGAAATGTGGAATATATTCGAGCAGGTCTTAAGGGAATGAAACCAAGCAAGGCATGGTGGATCGAGACAGGGAAAGTGAGAGAGTAATACCCTCACGTATTTTCTATGTAATTTAACTTTTGGTGGTCTAAATGCTTCGCGGTGGGGAGGATTGATCCAGAAGGATCTAGGATGGCTTAAAATTTAAATTCCCCAAAATTTCATGGAATTAGTGCCATGTTGAAGATCTCAAAGAGACAATTCCAATACAACTTGAATCATATTGAATGGAGTTCGCATGAGAAATTTATTGTGCTCCAAAGTTTTGAGACAATAGGCAAAAAAGGAGGAAAAAATGACACATGGTAGCCTCTCAGGGTGACACATGGCAAGCCATATGGATGACACTTGGTAGATGAAGAATGATGTAGTATTTTTCAAAGTGTGACACATGCTAGTACTTGGTATTGACATGTGGCATTAAGTGGTTGGATCACTAAGCACATATATGGCTGATAGGTGGACCAATCTGGTGGTGATACATGGTCCAATAGGAGTGTGCCATGTGGCATCCTTGAACACTAAAATTTGGATTAGTTTTATAGAAAAACATGAGAGGGGTTTGAACCTATAACCACCAATACACTAGCCAAACACTCTACTAATAAGCAATGTGCATCCATTGGAATAGAAAGCAATACATACCATATTTAAACTTTCATTATCACTAATTGTCGAAAAGGGGGGGAGGTCGTGGGCTTGATACCGCAAACTCCCAAGTGACTGAAATCTCTGCATGGATGTAAATATACATACACATGGACCATACGAAATTTTGTTAGGATATATTTGTTTGGAGTTATATTAATATTACCACAATTCCATAACAAAAACACTATTTATGTTATATTTTTATAACATAACCCTCCGCGGATCAACAATATGACAATTATATTGTATTGTTACAATAGTGGGCTATATCCTCCACAGATTCGACCCCGGGGTTTCAGACCCCCACTATATATATATGAACCATTGTTCCAATATGCCACAAGTATATGGTTTTCATATAAGTGTTGGAAATAATACTGAGAGGGGGGGTGAATCAGTATTATTAAGCCAAATATTTCCTTTTAAAATTCTAGATGATATATGCTACTTCAGTTAAAACAACCCGCGTATATACGCAACTACAGATAAAGAAACCAACGTATGTAAATCAGATTTATAATTTGAATTATCTTTCAGATGTCAGTTATTAATCTGTGATTCAGATGCACATAAATAGTACCAGAAATAGTGAAGCAGAGCAGAAGACAGTCACACACAAGAACACAAGATATAAGGAGGAAACCCAATGTGGGTGAAAACCCCCTGCTGCAATTCGTCTCTATCTTCTTTTTAATTAGAAACTTATCTTTACAATGTCTTGTACTGGAGCAGACTTTACCAGTACGTAGGCTGCAACCTTCAGAGAGCTACAACTCTCTCTCGTTTTCCAGCTTTCCTAGAAGGGAGCTCCAACCCCCTTAGTTCTTGTACTAGCTTGAGATACTAGTACGCAGGCTCCTACCTGCAGAAGGCTGCAACCTTATTTTTTCTTTTAGGGACCTCGTTTCATTAATTTTCAGACTGGATCCACAAGTAACATCAATCAAACATCAAGAATTTCTGCATAACCCAAACTCCTTTTCACCAATCAAAAGCTGAAAACAACTAAGCACTTCTCTGATCACTGAACCCAGAACACAATAACTGTAATCAAACACCAATTCTGAACCCAAAACACTGCAGCAATAAAACAGAAGCAACTAGAACATAAATCAAGACATATACGCTACTTCACTGTTCATCAACCTACGAGTATACGCTTCTGTACCACACCCAACCTGCGTATACGCGTCTTTCTTTCACAGAAAACACGTATATACGCACCTTTAATTCACTGAACCTGCGTACAGATCTATAAAGGATAATTTATTCTTTTAAGCATTCAGACATTATTTAGCCCATATTTATAGATCAAGAGTGCACCACATATAACAGATCAAAATCATACAGAGATACCAATGTTCAAGCCTTGAGATTTAGATCCATCAATAGTCCTTATCCTTCTTGCGCTCAGGTTCCACCATCATTCAGATCTAGATCTGAACCATAACCCAATCACCTGTATTCCAGATCTATTACAATATCAGATATTCAATGATTCAGATGATACTTTGCCAAATGATCTCCTTCCTCTTTTATAGTTTTAGGCCTTCCTCAATACCACGGTCCAAAACCATAATAAACCAATACCATCAACTCAATACTAGGGATCAACACGTCTGTCGAGATACCATGGTCCAAAACCATAGGTTCAAATTCCAAGGACTAACTGCCATGGACCAAAGGTAAGATTTCCAACATATACGCGCTTTTCTTTGCATGAAAGTGCGTGTATACGCATACGCACTTTTATAAAGTCCAACCTACGTGTATACATGACTTGATCTTAATGAACATGCGTATATGAATTTTCTCTTCATTCTTGTAGTCTGAACTGAGATCTGTCATCAGAGAGAGTTGCCATCAAGGACAACACCTATACCATAGTGTCACACCTGTGCCATAATGCCAACAATCTCCCCCTTTGGACTTGATGGCAACCCCAAGATCCTCAAATTCATTCTCCCCCTTTGTCATCAAGGGCAAAGGGTTGTGCTCCCTGAGTTCATGCTGATATCTCTGCTTGCTTATCTGAACATGCTCCCCCTGACTGTAGGCAAGATCTGCAAAAAGATGTTCTTCAAGAAGAGCCATGACTTAAACATCATAGAGGACCTTCCTATCACCAAAAAACTCAATACATACAACCATCACCCAACCAAGTGGGGATCATCCATCCAACCAAGTGGAGATACAACAGAAATTAACATATGACAATCAATTGCATCAATCATCCCAGGCATAGTGGGGAAACCAAAATAGGCCGTTACATGACCTTGATAAAAAAAAATATACATGACATAGAGACGAAATATCAAGCCTAAGCAAAACACCAATGACAATTATCATCTGACAATCACTGTCGATATCAGCAATCAAGTTCTCCTTCTGATCCCTTTCTGCAGCTGATCCACCTGAACCAAAACAGCTTGAGTACTAGAACCAAGAACTTCTAAGGTAATGCCAACAATGCATTATTAGAAGATTAATTGCTCCCCCTGAACCTGTGCCTGATGATCTCTGACAGACCCATATCAGATGCTCTTCAACCAGAGTCTGCCCTTGCTGATTTTCTTCAAAACTCCATATACGCGACTGCACCTGCACAAATCAGCGTATGTACGCGTATTACCCTCATCCAACTCTCATACACCAACTTTTCTTTGGAACAGACAAGCTTCAACAGCAGGATGAAGCATCAATGACTCCTAGCTTCTGTCTGAGATATTCAAAAGTTTCTCTAGGTAGTGGTTTGGTGAGAATATCAACAACTTGTTCCTTAGAAGGAACATACTCCAATTTGACCTTTTGTTCCAACACTTGTTCCCGGAGAAAGTGATACTTGATCGGTATGTGCTTGGTCTTTGAATGCATGACTGGGTTCTTTGAAATTATTATTGCACTTGTATTATCACATAAGATAGAGACAGGTGGAGTACAAGTGATTTGAAAATCTTGCAAGGTTTGCATCATCCAAAGGAGTTGTGTGCAACAGGATGCAACAACCACATATTCCGCTTCTGTTGTAGATAAAACAATCGAACTCTGTTTCTTGCTGAACCAAGATACTAATCTGGAACCCATAAAGAATGCACCACCACTTGTGCTCTTCTTGTCATCCACGCTTCCGGCCCAATCTGCATCTGTGTAAGCATGAAGTGTGAGATCTGAATCTCTAGGATACCATAAGCCATAGTTTTGAGTTCCTTGAAGGTACTTGAAGATTCTCTTCACTGCCTGAAGATGAGTTTCTTTTGGATTTTCCTGAAACCTTCCAACTATTCCCACTGCATGCATAATATCTAGTCGGGTACCTATCAAATAAAGCAAACTCCCAATCATGGATCTATAGGTTGGTTGATGCACTGCTGCTGATTCATCATTTGCACTAAGGCTGCATCCTGTAACCATGGGGGTACATATAGGTTTTGAATCTTCCATGCCATACTTCTTCAAGATCTCCTTGAGGTACTTGGTTTGAGACAAGAAAATACCGCCTTCATTTTGTTGGATTTGCAATCCAAGAAAATATGTCAATTCTCCAAGTAATGACATTTCGAATTCTTTCTGCATCACCAAGGCAAAGCTTTGACTCATAGCTTCTTCATTTCTCCCAAAGATAATATCATCTACATACACAACAAGTATTAGCAATTTGTTATTTTCAATTTTTATATATAGATTGCTATCTTCTGATCCTTTTGAAAAACCTTGTTGATGAAGATATTTGTCCAAACGATAGTACCAAGCCCTTGGAGCTTGTTTGAGACCATAGAGAGCCTTTTTCAATATGCATACAAGATTTGGATCATTTCCAAGAATGAAACCATCTGGCTACTCATGTATACTTCTTCTTCCAAGTCTCCATTCAGAAATGTTGATTTCATGTCCATTTGAAATACTTTGAAGTTTTGAAAGCTTGAGAGAGCAAGGAACATTCAGATGGACTCAAGTCTTGCAACAGGAGCAAAGGTTTCTTCAAAATCTATTCCTTCTTGCTGCGCATACCCTTTACAAACAAGTCTGGCCTTGTTTCTAATTACTTCTCCATTTTCATTCAATTTATTTTTGAAGACCCATTTTGTCCCTATAACATTCTTATCCTTTGGTCTAGGAACCAGCCCCCAAGTGTTGTTCTTTTCGATCTGCTCAAGTTCTTCATCCATTGCTTTCACCCAACATTCATCTTTGCATGCCTCTTTCACATTTTGTGGTTCAGTGGAAGAGAGTAATGCCAAATAGCTTGAAGCTTCTGCAACTGTTCTTCTTGTTTGTACACCTGCTTCTTTCTGCCCCAAAATCTGAGATTCTGGATGATTTTTCTGAACATATCTGGATGGAGTCTTCTCTTCTATCCTTATCTACTCCTCTAGTTCTTCTTCTTCATCATTCTGTCTTTGAGGATGGCCTTCATCTTCTTCGATATATTCATGATTTACTTGCCTAGGAATGTATCCCTTTTCATCAACCACTACATCAATGCTGTCAACAATTCTTCCAAGTCTTTTATTGTAGCACTTGTATGCTTTGCTGTGTGGAGAGTAACCAAGAAGAATGCCTTCATTTGCTCTAGGTTCAAGTTTTCCAAGTTGCTCATTAGTATTTTTAATATAGCATTTGCTCCCAAATATTTTGAATTGCTTTACCGAAGGAGTCTCACCATACCAGAGCTCATGAGGGGTTTGAGTGCTGTTCACCCGGACATTTGTTTTGTTGAGAATAATAACCACAACATGTGCTGCTTCACCCCAGAAGGTTGCGGGAGTTCCAGACTCGTCAAGCATAACACGAGCCATTTGTTGGACAGTTCTATTCATTCTTTCCACCACTCCATTTTGCTGAGGAGTTCTAGTTGTAGAGAATTCTCTTCTTATTCCATGTTCTTCACAGAAATCGAAAAATTCATTTGAGGTAAACTCCCCACCTCTGTTAGATCTAAGGCACTTAATTTTGTATCCTGATTCATTTTCAACCAAGGCTTTAAAGGATTTGAATTTTTCGAATGCTTCATCTTTGTGCTTCATAAGTCCTAACCAGACAAACCTGGAGAAATCGTCAATAAATAATATCAAGTATCCTTCTCCTCGAGGTGTCCTTTTCCTGAATGGACCACATGTATCTATATGAACTAGCTCAAGAGGCATGCTAGCTGATCCTTCCTTCTCCGGAAAGGTAGTTCTGGTTTGCTTTCCAAACTGACATGATTTGCATATGGTGTTGTCTGGAACTTTGATATCTGGAAGACCACGAACTGCCTGATATTTGCATGCTTTCCTTATTTGTGAAAAGCTTAGATGCCCCAACCTCCGGTGCCATAACCAGTGCTCATCATCCTTGCTCAGATAGCATTGTTGTTGTCCTTCTTCAAATATGTATAGATTGTTTGGATTTCTTTTACCTTTGATCACTGTTTTACCTGTATCAAGATCACGAACAAGACATCCATTTGATCTGAATATCACCTCGGTTCTTTGATCACACATCTGGCTGGCACTTAGAAGATTATGCTTCAATCCATCAACATACAGAACATTTCCAGCTTTGACCTTTTCTTTTAACTGAGCAGTGCCTTTTCCTTTTATAGTTGCAGGAGTATCATTTCCAAAAGAAACTTTCTTTCCCTTTTCTAAAGCAGAATATGATTCAAGTTTTTCTTTATCACCTGTCATATGCTTCGAACATCCACTGTCAATGTACCATAGATTTTCCTGTCCCTCTGCATAAAATGCTATCCCACATCTTTCTGTTTGTGGTTCTTTTATTCTCCATGTTTTGGTGCTTGAGGCTTGTTCCTTTGTCTGCTGAAACCTGCTTCTGCATTCAGAATCTTCATGACCAAAGTTATTGCAAATAGAACATTCAACTTCATTTTCAAGAACCGAAAAGTTGTTATAGGTCCTTTTTGTAATCCCGATCAAACTTCTTTGTTTTTTAGCTTCTCTAGTCATGATCGTCTTATATGCAACACATTGAGCTACTTTGTGACCAAAGTTATGGCAAGAAAAGCATTGTCCATTGAAGAAACTTCTGCGGTTATCCAATATTCCAGCCAAACGATTGTAATTTCTATTGTCATTCATTCTTGAAGCAAATTGAGAGGATTTTACCTGTGGCTGGTTGTAGCTTTTGTTCATTCTTAAGACAGATTGCCCCTGATTTGCCTGATAGTCTTTGTTTGTAATTGGTCCCTGTTTTACCTGGTGATCTCCATTGTGCCTTTGCTCATTCCTTCTTGCTGCATCAAGATAACTTTTTGAGGTGGATGCTTGAGAAGTTTCTCCATTATAGCCCAGACCTGTCTTGTTTAGAGGAGAACGATGTACATTGATGATCTCATCCAGAGTTTCAGATCCTTTGACAAACTTAAGATTAATAGCCTTTGTTTTCTCAATTTATTTTCTAAGACCAACAATTTCACCTTCTAACTTTTCAAGATATTTTTCCTTTTCATCAATTTGAAGTTGTAGAGTATCAATGATCCTATTCTTTTCTTCTATACATGTATTGAGTCTAGAAATTTCTTCACAAAAGCTATCCACATCTATAGCATCCATGTAATCATCATCTTCAAATGCCATTAAAATTTTATAGTCATTATCTCGTTCATCTTCATCACTATTTGATAGACCATCACTATCTTCATGCGTGTAGTAGCTTTTCTTATTTGCATTCTGTTTCTTGTTCCATCTAGCAGGTTCCTTTCCTTTATCCTTATAAGGACATTTCACAGCATAATGACCTACTCTTCCACAAGAAAAGCATTTAAAAGGTAACTTACCTCTGAACCTTCCTGAACCCCTTTGAAGATTTCTGACAAAATTTGATTCTTCTTCTTCTTCTTCTGGCACGTGACTTGCTTCATAATAGTCTCCTTTGCCTGAAGCCTTGAAAGCAGCTTCTCTTCTATCTGAAGGAACTCCCTTTCTCATTTCATAAGCAGTTAGAATTCCGTGTAGCTGAGACATAGTAAGAATTCGTAGATTTTCCTTTTCTTCTATTGCAGACACTTTAGATTCAAACTTGGGGGACAATGATCTTAGAAATTTTTCAACCACAATAGCCTCTTTTATTTCTTCACCCAAGTTTTTCATGCAATTAACAATCTCATCTACCCGAAGAAAATAGTTAGCCACACTTTCATCATTATACATTCTGAGATTCTCATACTGAATCCTAAGAGTTTGAAGTTTAGCACGTTTTACCTGTTCATCTCCTTCACAGCTCAAGACAATCTTGTCCCATATTTCCTTTGCGGATTTATATTGCATAACCTTTACGAATTCTGTTTGAGATAAGCATCCTAGCAGAGTAGCATTTGTTTCATATTTCTTCTTCTCGGCCGAATCTGTAGGAGTAGCTGAAGGAAAAGTGTAGCTTGTATCTATGATATCCCAAACTTCTGTACCAAGAGATTGAAGATAGGAAGTAACTCTTACCTTCCAATAATTGAAGTTTGTCCCATCAAATATTGGTGGCCTGATTGATGCTTCCCTCTCGTAGTTGCTCATGATGAATGATCTTCCTTCAAGCGATCAAGCTTCTCTGAAGGACCTGCTCTGATACCAATTGTTGGAAATAATACTGAGAGGGGGGGTGAATCATTATTATTAAGCCAGATATTTCCTTTTTAAATTCCAGATGATATACGCTACTTCAGTTAAAACAACCCGTGTATATACGCAACTACAGATAAAGAAACCAACGTATCTAAATCAGATTTATAATTTGAATTATCTTTCAGATGTCAGTTATTAATCTGTGATTCAGATGCACATAAATAGTACTAGAAACAGTGAAGCAGAGCAAAAGACAGTCACACACAAGAACACAAGATATAAGGAGGAAACCCAATGTGGGTGAAAACCCCCTGCCGCAATTCGTCTCTATCTTCTTTTTAATTAGAAACTTCTCTTTACAATGTCTTGTACTGGAGCAGACTTTACCAGTACGCAGGCTGCAACCTGCAGAGAGCTACAAATCTCTCTCGTTTTCCAGCTTTCCTGGAAGGGAGCTCCAACCCCCTTAGTTCTTGTACTAGCTTGAGATACTAGTATGCAGGCTCCTACCTGCAGAAGGCTGCAACCTTCTCTTTGCTTTCAGGGACCTCGTTTCATTAATTTTCAGACTGGATCCACAAGTAACATCAATCAAAAATCAAGAATTTCTGCATAACCCAAACTCCTTTTCACCAATCAAAAGCTGAAAACAACTAAGCACTTCTCTGATCACTGAACCCAGAACACAGTAACTGTAATCAAACACCAATTCTGAACCCAGAACACTACAGCAATAAAACAGAAGCAGCTAGAACATAAATCAAGACATATACGCTACTTCATTGTTCATCAACCGGCGAGTATACGCTTCTGTACCACACCCAACCTGCGTATACGCGTCTTTCTTTCACAGAAAATGCGTATATACGCACCTTTAATTCACTGAACCTGTTATCTCAAAATCAAACCCTGGAAGGCTGCAGACCAGGAAGACTTCAAGTAACTGTTTCAAACCAATCTTTTAGCTAAGGCTTAGCCTCCTCAGCCTGAGAGGGCTCTCTCAAAGGGTTAATGATTTAGATTAAAGATATGAATAGATGGCTAACTCTATGGTTTGTAATTGTATATGTTTATAGGTTGAAAGATGAAGGCTGGCTACCATTGGGCTATGGAGTCAAAGTATTTTTCAGTACCACAACAAGATCAACTTAACATAAAGTCAGGGCATTCAGCATTTGAATATTCATAACACAACACACATATGGAACCACAGCTCATAAGTGCACACAGGAAGTCAGAGCACAATCAGTGAATTCTGAGTGATTGTACACCTATGCAACTGTAAACAAAACTAAGGAAAGAACAACACACATTCTGAATATAAGAAATCCTTCATGAATCCTGAGTAGTGAAGCCAAAGCATTCTACCTAGCATGGAAGTCAAGGCATTATAGAGTTCGAGTGTAGAAATGACAATACAAAACAATGAAACATAGTAAGTTTATCTATGAAGGAAGTCAGAGCATCAGTGATGAATTCTGAGTATCATAAGTAAACACCACTGCAATGTAAGTATTGGAAGATGCCATCATAACAAGAACATACAAGAACTCTTCATGAATCTTGAGTTGTCTAAGTAGAAATCTGCATTAGGTTAAAAATATACACAGTCTGCACATAGAGCAGCAACTGAGCCAAAAAGTCTCCAACCCTTTGCTAATTCGACCTCTTGCTCTATATAAAGTATTTACAATTAGGATTCCATCATCCTTCATCAAGAGAATTCGAATTTTCCATCAGTGACACCTATTCTAACCATAAAACAAACCATTAATTAGAACTAGCTGTTAACTAGGAGTGCTAGTGACCTAATACAACTAGGAGTGTAACTCCTTATTATGATTCAACAACCTTATCTAAGCATTTAAAGCATTCTTTGACACCTAAAACTCCATGAAGTCAAATTTGATGAAGCCTCCCACGTGGTCACCCAACTGCTGATGACAAACCCTAGAAATTAGGGAACATGTTTCCTTGTTTTTAGGTTTAGGATCCCTGAAAATTGGCACGTGGGACAGAGCCTTTATCTCCTCATCAATGACACATTTTACAAAACTGAAGGAGGTTTTTTTAGCCCATGTTGTCTAGAACAAAAAAATCTCCTGGTTTTTTAAAACATTCCTCCAGCTTTTCAGAATCTGTCCTTGAAAAACACGTGTCAAACAGGAAACTGTCCCTTGCTCTGTTCTGGCTGAAAAATAGGTCTTGGGACAGAGGTCGTAACTTCTCGTAAAACATGTATTTGGAAAAACTGAAGGAGGTTTTTGTGAACCAATCCGTTCTTAACAAAAACCTATCTTGGTTTTTTGAAACACTTTTCCTACAACCGAGAATGTGTCTTTGAAAAACAGGTGTAAAACAGAGAAATAAACTTGTAGAAAACTGCACCTACAGCAGTTTCGTAGCGCAAGTTTGGTCCTTCATTTCTCCCAGATCATAATGGATTTGAAGAAAGTGGAAGAGGTTTTTGTACTTTAGTATCTTAGGAATAAAAAACTCTTTCAATTTTCAGATATGAGTTTTCAACTGCTCAGAAACTCTTCTAGAAGTTGACTAGTAAAAACAGGGAAACAAAACTCCTCCTTTTTAGAGTTTCATTCTTATGCTCATCTTCGAATCCTTCTGCTGACCATGCTGTCTCTTTAATCACATGAAATGAATTCAATCAACCATAGACTCTGCTCAAATACTTGTGCTAAGACAAAACTTCTTTAATGGTGCCTGGAACATTATGAATCAATACTAGCTATGAAATAATGACCATTTTCATAACATAGACTTTAGAGTTCATGGATGTCCTTCCTGTCCTTGTTTTTCCCTTGCTTGATGTTTATACCTTGTAATTAGTCCCTTTCAGCTGCCCATCCTCAAAAATATATCCTTTTTCTTCTCAATATTTTCCCACAAAGTCATAATATGCAGCTACAGCAGTTTCGTAGCGCGCTACGAAACTGCTGTGTAATTTCAAAAACACAGCTTACATGCCAAATTTGACTGTCTTGAGCTTTTTTATCTTGAAATGTCCTTCTCATCTGCCTTGAAACTTGCTTGCCTTGCTTGAGCCTTCAAAGAACCTTTATGTATGCTGACCCTGAGTTTGCCAAGTGCTTCTTATGCATGAAAGGAGCATGACAATAACCAAGGCCAAATCTTTCTTACCTTACCCTTTTCCTTTGAGATTTGTTTAGTGATAACAGAACCTGCGTACAAATCTATAAAGGATAATTTATTCTTTTAAGCATTCAGACATTATTTAGCCCAGATTTATAGATCAAGAGTGCGCCACATATAACAGATCAAAATCATACAGAGATACCAATGTTCAAGCCTTGAGATTTAGATCCATCAATAGTCCTTATCCTTCTTGCGCTCAGGTTCCACCGTCATTCAGATCTAGATCTGCACCATAACCCAATCACCTGTATTCCAGATCTATTACAATATCAGATATTCAATGATTCAGATGATACTTTGCCAAATGATCTCCTTCCTCTTTTATAGTTTTAGGCCTTCCTCAATACCACGGTCCAAAACCATAATAAACCAATACCATCAACTCAAAACTAGGGATCAACACGTTTGTCGAGATACCATGGTCCAAAACCATAGGTTCAAATTCCAAGGACTAACTGCCATAGACCAAAGGTAAGATTTCCAACATATACGTGCTTTTCTTTGCATGAAAGTGCGTGTATACGCATACGCACTTTTATAAAGTCCAACCTGCGTGTATACGTGACTTGATCTTAATGAACCTGCGTATATGAATTTTCTCTTCATTCTTGTAGTCTGAACTGAGATCTGTCATCAGAGAGAGTTGCCATCAAGGACAACACCTGTACCATAGTGTCACACCTGTGCCATAATGCCAACAATAAGGCCGAACTCTTGCTATTTGAGGGCTAGTTTTATAATATGTATTATGTGAAAAACATAGTTTGGCCCTTTTTAAGTGCAACAAGAGGAGATATATGTTTGTAGGTGTGATTGTGTTATTTTTTCCAAGTTCCTTTGATTTTATAGCATGATTATCACTCTTTTTGTGATAAATCATAGAGTTTATACCCTTTTGGAGAAGTTTTGAAAGGAGAGTTTTTGCGAGGAGTTCTTAGAGATTTTTTGTGAAGATGAAGAGTATAGAGCCAACTTTAGAGATTGGTGAATTGAAGTGGACTTGGAGATGTAGTCTACATTGGGTGAAACCCATTATCAATCTCGTTGTGTTCTTTTATGCTATTTGCAATATTTTGTTTTTTTTTTTTAGTATTGTTAATGGCATTTTGTCAAGCTTGGTATTTCACATTCTATTTAAGCTCGATAAGTCATAGGCTCACTATAAAGGTCTCGATCACAAGCACCAGTGGTTTCATAGTCTCAACAAGCACTTGATATTTCCAAGTCAATTTATTTGTATCCAAACGAGTGATACCAAGTAAAAATTGAAGATAAAGTAATGGTCTAGCATAGGTAGAATACTCTCCATGAGTTTCATACCCACGTCGCCTCTTCGCGAAAATCCTCTAGAATTCAGTAGAATCCTCTGTTTAAATTGGCTAGCATATTTATGGTCATCATCTTGTGTCTTGGGTATGGCTGAGAGGGCATCCATTCCCCCCCCACAATGCCTTCCTTTGCACGTTACCTTTCCAATTCACGAGAGAGGAAGGTCATGATGACATTCTCGGGTCACATTAATAACCATATCATATCAGAGCAAATTTTCTTAGCCATAAGGGTATGCCATTAAATTCAATGGTATGGTATGGTGGTTCACGTCAAGTGGGTGAAATCAAAGACCCAATCTCCCTAGACTCTATCCCATTGTCCTTCTCTAATAGATTTAAATTTCGAAAATAAATTAAATAAAATTTATAACTTTAATCATTCAATAAAGCATTAACATATAATTAAATTATTTTAAATATAAAATCAAGCATAACACATGATCAATCATTTTAACATTAACTAAAGAATTAAGTACATGATTAGTAATTTGTATTATTAAGTACAATATTCATACATCTTAATGCCACAATTAGGACATAACTTAATTTCAACATAAATAATTCCATTACATTTAAACATAGTTTTTTGTTTTTTTGTTTTGTGTTTTTGTATTTTTGTTTTTTAGTTTTAGTTTTAATTTTAGTTTTGTTTTTTTTTTTTTGTTTTTTTTTTTCTTGTTTTGTTTTTATTTATGTTTATTTTTGTTTTTCGATAGTAATAGCTATCTCACTAGATTATCCAATTACATAAAATGTTTATGAGTATAATAACCCACACATGAGATGTTACAAGTTTTGAATAGTCCATAGGGTCTTGGATAGACAATGATCGTGTGAACTGTTAAGGCAACTCATAGATATTAAGTCACCAGTTCAATTCCCTGCCCTATTGGGTGTTATTCTTGGACATGACCATGATGTAGCCTCACCAATGCTGAACTTACAAAAAAAAATTTGAATCATAAAATATGAAAAGGACAAAGAATTGGGAAGGAAAGGTATTCTAGACAGGCACATCACAGGGAGAAAAAATGAAAGGAAAGGAGGTAGTTCATGCCCTAATCAAGGGACTGCAAAATCTAATAACAAATGATGAAAATTATCTCCTAGAATTATAAGTGGTTTGGGTTATATAAAAGAATATTAGAGGTTAAATAATTTGTTCAAAAAGGAAAACCCCATATTCTCCTACTCCATGTGACTAAATTGAGATCTCTAGTCAATATTTTGGTCTTAAATATGAAATATTCAATAAGTTCTACTAGTTCTAGGGTTAAGTGTCTAGACATGAATGAACCAGTGGATCCAGGGGAATATGTTGGGATCAAGGATTATATTTTGATGTAGGCTATATGTATTGCAAATTTTGTTTAGTTTGGGGCTCTATTGGAAGTTATTTGCCACCAAAGACTTGTATATGCTTATTATTGGTTGTATTACAGTTTAAAGGATAATTTGGTTCAAGATTTTGTAGATGATACTAAAGATGACATAAATCATAATGTAACTCCTCATGTACAACTGTAATTTGGGCCTAGATTTTGTAATTAATAGAAATATTCTTATTACCTTAAAAACTATAATATTTTTAATATAACATGTTCAAACAGTTCATATATAAATATCAAACACTTGCATTAATTAGTTCAGTGGGTTTTTGCCTCTTTCTTCTTGCATTTGAAAAAATCAAATTGTACTATTCTAATTCATAATTGATTTTTATTATTAAAATGATTGATAATGGATATTGGAAACGTTATTAACATAAGCATCATTAAATAACTTTATGGGTAATAAATTTCCTATACATTAATCTAATATTCATGAGAAAAGCCTCATTTAACTTAGTTTTTACTACTACTATTAATAATAATAATAATAATAATAATAATAATAATAATAATTTATTTTCATCATTACAAGCGAAAAATGGATTTATAAAATATTTTATCTTCTCAACTCTAAAGTGGTGCCAATTTCCTATAATAAAATTTAATACTCAATATAACTAATATTATTTCTATTACAATAATTAAAATTGCTATAGTAATAGAGAAATTCATATTATGTTTACCCAATATCTTTTGTCACTCTAAAATGGTGTCAATCTCATAAATTTACTATAGTAGCTTAACTTAGAGGAAATAATTACTATAATATCAAATTACAACTAAAATCTAGGTTTATAATAGAAACAAACATTAGTTATTAATGTTATTAAATAATTTTATAAGTAAGAAATTCCCACATAATTTATTATTCATGATATAATCCTTAATCAACTTAAATTTCAATAGAAAAATAGAAATAATAATATTGGAAATAAATTATGTTGCTATTCTAATTTATAATTTATTTTGATCATTAAAATAATTTACTTAAATATACTTTTATATAATATTTTCTCTTATTAGCTATAAGACATTGCTAACCTCCTAACATAATGATTGGAATATGGATTAGGGACAAAAATTTGCTCAAAACTCAAGTGCTCAAAACCATTAAAAAACTAAACGAACGCATCCGTCTCAGTGATACAATCCCAACATAACTCATTTCAGTCAAGATGAAGCTCATATGAGAAAGATAGATACTTCTGTCTGTTTTGTCAAACAGGGAAATTTTGGGTACAAGGATGACTGGGATGTTGACTAGGCATCCGTATAGCCTAGTCAGCAAAAAGAATATTCCAAGGAATATTCTAACATATGGCTCAATCGAATGATGAAAAGTGTTGGCACGTTACTAGTCAAGTGCATATGAGGTGGACCAATGAGAGGCTGACACGTAGCCTCTCAAAAGTCGGGTAAAATTATTTGGCAGGCCAGGGAATCGAACTAGTGACCTCACCCACACAAACCAAAAGCCTTACCATTATGCTGCGCCAATGTATCTTAACATATGGTGGGTGTGATTTGTATTTCATTACATAATACGTGGAAGTTGGGGGAAAGAGAGGGCTAGGCCCATGGGCCAACCCTCTCCGCATGTGACCAACCTCGAAACCATAAGCCAACGCTAACACTAACCATGGGGATTAGCACTAATTAACCATGATTATCACTTAATTAAGCGTGTATTTAGTGGGCAGCGGTTTTAGCAGGTCTGACAAATCTGGCGCTATTCCAAATTTGGCGGGGTTAACTGGAGTTTGTTATCTCTCAGATTTTCTTTGAAGTTGTTAGAAGAAGGAAAGGGGTCTGAGTTAACAACAAACCAATCTTTTAAGTACAGAATTTAGCCAATCTGTACTTAGAGAGGGCTCCCTCTTTATGATTTATATTTGTTTTATGGGATATTAGGTTAGTTATGAAAGCTTGGGGGTTTTGATTTTGTTTGGTGGTGGAATTCAGGAGCAAATGGATAGAACAAGGTATTTCAGGCCATTGGGCTATGGAGTCAACTGAAGATGGCTTAATTGAATCAGGTTGATTTAACAAAAGAGAATTTCACAGGGCAAGATAGCTAAACAAAAGACAAATGATAGCTTAAAGGGGTGAGATGGTCTTGAACAGGGAGGAAGGGAAATCAAGAATCCTTCAACAAAATCCAAGATGAAAGAAAGAGGGTGCTCATTAACAAAAAGAAATTAAGAATTCTTTGTTGAATGGTCATAGTGATAAACTATGAAAGCAGGGAGTAGTTAAGAATTCCCTACCTATAATAGCTTGGAAGAAAACATTAAGAATATAAGCGATCTTAAAGATAGAATGCAATAAAGCTCTTTCTGAAATATATCTTTTCGTTTATCATTCAGATATGAAACACATATGAATATTTAAACCAGAAAATTGTAAAAACACAAGATATAGAGTACTTATTTGTTTCTTGTTTGACACAGGTATCCTGTAAAATTCCATTGCTTTATTACTTTGTTCCAGCCAGCCATACAAAAGTTGTTCGACAACACTTCAATTCCAAAAGTAAATTGTCTGCAGAAATGTCTATGAATCCAACCTTCAGTACTTTGAATAAGGAAGTTCTTATACAAAATTTACATCAAAATGTCTCCTAACTAAGAGAGATACATTCTATGAAAACTAAATATCTTTTACATGAATATAGAGACAGATGGTCTCGAAGGTAGAAACTAAATGTGAACTGCGTGTTTGTTGTCCCTATTTTTGTTGAAGGAGCTAGAGGTAGGTCCTATGAATATGCATCTTGCTATCTTAGTTGTAATTCTGTGCTGGATGATTTATTTTAGCTTTTCACTGATACTCTTTTACCTTTAACTGATACTCTTTACCTATTTTACCATCATTCATCCTTTTTTACCAAAATTGACTATGGTAAATACTTCAATTTACTTCACTTTTTACCATGGTAAATCATAAGATGTCTGTCATGCTGGTCCACCAATCATCTCTTGGTATTCTTGTCCTTGTTAATTTTCTGTAGATTTCATCTACTTTTGTATATTTTACAAAATTTGGTTGCACTGGAAATAAGTGCTTCACTTCATGCTCAATGTAAAAAAGGTTCTCCAAACTATCATAGAGAACTCTCCCTATGGGCAATGCCTTGACTGCAGATGAATTGGCCTGACTGTTAGCTTGCTGATATAATTTGTTGACATAATCATCCTGAAACATTAGCTTGTCATTGATGACTAAAGGACTTGGAAGTCCTTTACTTTGTAAGATGCCAAATTTCTCCATAAATTCATCTATGTCTTCCTTCATATTTTGACATTTGCGTTCCAAGCCTTGCATTAGACTCCTTTTGGTCAATACTTTCTTTATTTCAAGGATGGTATCAGTCCTATCCTCAATGTTTAATTGTTCCAACTGATGCCTGTTTCTACTGTTTAGAAAGTTTATTAATTTGATAGATTCTTTAGGCTCCTAGTTCTTCCTTGGTTTTTCAATCTCTTGAAGAGCAACTTTCATTAAGCCAATTTGTTCAAAAATGATTTGAATTGATGACCAAATATCATTGATTGAATTAATGATATTGGTCCATAATACCTTTTTGATATCAGTCAAAGGCTTTTCAAATGTAAGATCTTTTTCCAGTGTTTTAATTTGTTGAGTCAAGCCTTTGTTTTTTCTCATCTCTTTGGAAAAATTGAATTTTGATATATCATATTTTTTCTCTAAAGTAATGAATTTCTCTTTTACTTTTTGCAGTTCAATGACTTGGAGCTTCATTTCCTCCATGGACTTGATCAAATTTTATGTGCACTAATTTGAGGTTCTTGCCTATGATGTACTTGTACCTGTTACTTCTATAGTTGCAACTATTTCCAAAGGGACATTTGGTGCTAAAGCAATTGGCAATGTAGAAGGTATTGCTGTAGAAACCACTGGCACTACATTTTGAGGTTGTGTGGTCGACTCACTCTGCCTACCTTGTAGTGTTTTCTCTAATTCTTGCTCTATCTCTTTTAGTTGCTCATTTAGCTTAAAGACCAAGTCACTAAGATCTTCTTCATTTTTCTTCTCAATCACTTCAGCAGTCTGAGGGTGAATGAGTGGTGGAAATTTCAACTGCTTTCTCAATGTAGCTATATCTTCATTCTTTTTCTTTATTAGGCTCAATGCAGCCTTGATATCCTTTGGGTTAGGGCCCAACTCAATAATCAATTCCTCCAATGATTTGATTCTATTTTCCTTTGCCTGTGACGAGGCCTTTTCTAGTTGCAATTGGGTAGTAGTGTTGTTCAGTGAATTTTGCAACCTATGTGTCATCATTTCGTTGCTTGTCAGTGTAGAATAAACCATATCCCCTGTTTGCTTATGAAATTCTATCTGATCTATGGGGTGAATATCTTTAACTAAGACCTCAAAATCATTCTTGAGGTAGTCTGCAAATGACTTGGGCTACTGTACTATGGGCTTTAGAAAGCTCATTTGCATTTTGCCTTCTTTGATGTCATAAGCTGACATCAATCTGGTTTGATTTGTAAGGGCCATATTCAAGTATTGAGTATAGGCTTGGGCCTTCAGCTGCTCATTATTGGCCTTTATCTCCTTGAATTTTCCTTTTATGTCTATGATCTTCTCAGATGAAGATCTAAAAGATGAAACTTCGACATTCTGCTGTCTTTCAAGCTCTTGTCTTTGTGAAGTGGAAGGTGTCCCACCTGTTAGGAATGTATGTAGACCATCTCCACCTTCTTTCCTCAAACTCCCTATTGTTTCCTCAAAGAATTCTTCCTCTGAATATGGATTTAGCCTGTGCCTCTTAGCACTAGGCTGGTCTGAAGGACCACTGGCAAGGATAGCTACTTCCATGTCTCTTTTCAAGTTCTTTTCCTCATTTAGAGGAGTCTGCACAACGGGAGGGTTTCCCATATTAACCTAAGCTGGATGAGGCTGTGGTGGAGCTTGTTCTTTAGAGATTTCAGGCTGCTCTGACATCTCTGGTTGTTCTGATGCTAGAGTACTTGTTCTTGTTGTGGTTCTGCTGGGGGTGCACTAGTTTCCTGTGTGTGCCTTTGAGAAGTCTCTGTTGTAGAGGCACTAGGCTTTGCTGTTGGCTTTTGAGTAGATTCAACTGGTACCTATTCACAAGAGTCTAGGTCAAGTCTCTTTTCTAAGTATTTCATCACATTCTCTACCTCAGCTTGATCACTATCCATTTCAACTAGAGTTCCTTCCCTCCATTCATCCATATTTAAAAATTGTTCTATCTCAGGGATTCTGTAATGGATATACGGTGACAACTTGTGTTTCATTCTCTTATCACAAATGAAACCTTGTGGATCATATCTCTAAGCAAAGCTTTTCTTTAGTCTCATTTTTTTCTAGGATTTCTTTTGCTCTTCTCCCTGCTTCTCTATTGTTGCAGACAAATGGGCCTAAGTGGGCTTTAATCCTCAATTGGGCTTTCTTCTTGGCCTTGGTGAAATGAATTTGATCAGAGTTTAAAATTTTCCTATAATATTCCAGGGCAAACAATCTCATAGGAACATAATTAGGCAGTTTGAACAGACGGAGTTCACAACCATAGATTCAGATCTTAATGTGATTCTGATACAAGTACCAGTCACCTATCTTGTACTGATTTAATAGTTGAAGGATTCTCTTAATTTCATCACTAATCCTGGGAGGAGGACTTCCTGTTAGCATGGTGGTCGCAGGGTGGAAAAATTGGTCATTGAATTCATTATATGAATAGGGACAAGTATATGAATAGTGGAAGATGGAAGTCCAAAAAATGACTGATTTGGGATTACCCTTTGTATCAAGTTTATTTAAAGAGAATGGAAACTTGTCAGACTGATAGTAAAGGAAAAGGTGATATATGATTGTAGAATACTTGAATACCTTTTCATTTTCTAGCCTCATGAACTAGTCATGGATTTTCTCAGCAATGAAAGCAACATAGTTATATTTGACAGTAGGAGGTTGACCAGGGGTAAAAATGGACATTAAAACTAGAGTCAAATCATCCACATATTTACTAGTATTGAAACCCATGACTGCAACTATCCTATTGACTATATTTTTTCCTATCTTTGTGAATAAAGATGCCACATAGGGAGGCGGATCTTTGGGTTGATGTTGTTTATCCATAAAAATCTAGCAAAGGCGACTGAGTTCAGACTGGGACATCTTAGATGCTTTCTCTAGTAATTTCCCAGGGGAAATGGGGGTGAGGTCTTAACCAGGCTGAAACTGTGGCATTTCATTAATTGAATCTGCAGTAATTGTGAAGAGAACAATTTGATTAGGGGACATTATTGCTCAGAGGGTGGGATTATAATTGGCTTGACATTGATGGATAATGTTAGGGAAAATGTGCATAGAGGGGAGCATGTACCTTGGGATATTTTATTCCCAAAATCCTATGGTATCAGAGCCATTCATGTAATTGTCCCGACATTGACAAAATACTTTCAAGGAGCTTTTATCAGTTTCGAGGTCTTTTATTTGAAAATATTTATTGGCTAAGGGTAGATAATCCAAATATCTATGAGGAGTAGTGATAGGAGGTATATTGAGGGCCATAGGGGTTTCCATTTCTGGTTCTTGTGGATTCAGATAGGAAAATGGGGTTTTCAAGTAGAGTTGGTGAAAATAGAGGGTCCTGGGAGTCTTCAATTCTGAATTCCGCAACTGAATTGTAATGAATTTTGGGTTTTTCAAAGTAATCATAGAGGAGATCAAGTATTTACAGGCTTTCTGGAAGGAAATAGGTAAATACCTATTTTTAAGTGACAGGCAATGGAGTGCAGGTTCACTGGGTGCAAATGGTAGACTAGAGCGGCATCAAACTGCACGTTTTAGGGTGGCTGACGGTTGGAGTACGAGCTGGTCGACTTCTACGTTCAGGTTGTGTTAGAGTCGGTCCTTACAGCCCTCCGTCAGAGATATTTTCGCTTTTGCATATCATTTTTAGGTGTCTCGCTTGTTCCACTTCGTTGCATTTCGCTAGGGGCATGCCATTGACTGACAAGGGGGTCTAGTTGTCTTGTGTTGCCTCATGCTTGTACCTGCAGGGTTAGTCCAAATTCCTAAACAATTACCAAAGCTTATTGTCATAAATAATTGGTTTCGGTAAAGAAGAGTCTTTAGTCCTAGAGTCTAGGGTTTTTAGTCCTTCCCATATATGTAATAGAAGCCTGCAGGTCATGAGGATGGTTTCAAAGATTTTCATTTTATATTCTTTCTCAAAGAGCATTTAAAGACATTTTTAGTCCAAAACTCTGTTTTGGAACTAAAAATTGTCAAACTTCATTTTGAAATAATTGTATTTGTTTCATCACAAGAAGATCCAGATGCAAGCCTCTGATCTTTTCCAAAGCCAAATGCCAGATCCCTGCAAAATCAACAAAAATGATCAGTCCAAACCTCAGAAAAGCAAGAAAAAATCAAAAAGCAGTGTTGTATTAAAGACCAAAAGTGAAAAGTGCCAAACCTTACAAAGTGGGTTTTTGAAAATCAATTTAAATCAAATGAGATATTTTGTTTACTTATAAAAGGGGAAAACAAGTCTATTTGTTCACCAACTATCAAGGCAAGAGCGTGTTCAAGTGTTGGAAGGCGAAAGACCGTGTTTACAAACCCGTGGACAGTGTTACAGGTGTGCGCTGCACATAGGAAGTGCGCGCTGCACGTTGGGCAGTGCGCTGCGCATTGGGCGGTTTGAGCCAGTGCAAAATTACACGGGCGCTATGAATAGGAGCGTGCGCTGCGCACTGGGGTGGCGCGTTGCGCGTTGAATCTCAGCCACAGGAAAAACGTGTCTATGCGCTCAGATCGTGCCTAAACGCCTCCAAAGCTGCAAGTAGGTGTTCTATAACTGATTCAATCAATTTGATAGTGTTCATAGTGTGTTTGAAGAGAGGAGGTGATGTGTTGGGTGTAAGAAATCAAATGAAACCCTAAGCCCCTAGCAATTTTTTTTTTTTAAGGGTATTAAAAGAAATATGGGTAAGTGGTGAAGATTTTTCTGCCCTTCCTCGGTGAAACATAGCTCCATGCCCATGTGAAAGCTTTAAGCCAACAACACTTCATATTTGGTCCATTTGTCAAACTGTCCTTAGGACTGTTTTATGCCCAATACACTAAAACAGAATGTCCATTATGGCATAAGTCTTATGATGTTTCGGTTGGTTTTTGAGCATGTATTGAAATAATAATTTCACCACACCTACAACCTACTATTGCAGACATCATACATTTTTGCAGGAATTGTGTTTTTAGAGCTATGTCAGACACAGAGTCAGAGTATGAGCAACAATATGACAGTGATTCTACAGCAGAGGGTAATGTGCCATGAAGGTCTCACAGATGCAACGAATCCGTGAAGACCGTAGGTTGGCCCTTAAAAGACCGGGTGATTTGACACCTGTTGCGCGACAATTTGTGCTTGAGAAGGTCAACCGACACTTGGAGGGGTTGTTGGCGAAAGCCAATAGAGACAAAGACTTGCTTCGTCACATGAAGAATCATTACTGGGCCCGCATGCATGTTTGCAAAGAGAAAATGAAGATCCTTAGGAGGCGATTGAGCAAGGCACTAAAACGGCGGAAAAAGCCCGATCCACTCCAAATTTTGGCCGAGACTTCATTGGCGGAGCACACTACATGATAGAGGGTCATTACTCCAAATTTGGGCAAATTTGGAGAAATTTTTGTCATTTTTGAAAATTTTGTCCTAAAAACAAGTTTTTTGGCTCAACGCGCAACGCGCTACCCATAAGATTGGGAGGTCCAAATCACAAATGGTTTGCATTTTTGGATTTTTCATGATGAAATATACCTGCTCAGCTATTTCCAAGGCATTTCATCAAGGTTTGGGTACCCAAAGGGTCAAAAAACATGCAAAAAATGACCTCACTGCCACCTTTTGCAATAGCAGGAAGTACCTCTGAAAGAAATCAGTTTTGAGGGAGAAAATGAGCTCCAAATTGGGAAATTATACTTGGGTTGGAAAATAGACATCCAGAGCTTTCCAACGAGCTATCTTGAGCTCAATTTGGATGCCGGAAAGTGCCTCAAAATCAGTTTGAAAGGTGCGCTGCGCATTGAGATCAGGGCGTTGCGCATTGAGCTTTTTGGTCCAGTTTTCATCCTCCAGCTCAGGAATTCGGCCAGTTTTCACCAGTTTTACTCCTTGATGTAATTTTTGACCCACCATGATGTAAATTGATGTATGTAAGGTAACATGGCACTTATCTACCTTCTTTTAGATGATTCATTCACAAATTAGCAAACAATTAATGTAATGAATAAGTTTCCTTCTTTTTAGAAGCAGGTTGTTTTGGTCACCTAGATTCCTGCTCCATGTTTAGAATTTGTTGAAAACACTCTCAGAAGAAGGAGCTCGACCCCTAGAGGTTAGGGAATGAGGTTAGCTTGATCTATATATGTAAATTTTCATTCATTAGCATAGGTTGGACTCTTGGGAAGATTTTGGACACTATTGTACATATTTTTTCATATTTTGGCTAAGGGAAGATCAGAGATTTTGTAGCACCTGTTGGGATCCTTGTGGCTTTCTGTGTTGATGGTGTGCTTCTTTCTGTAATTGTAAGTTGTTAATGTGTATCATTTCCCTTCTTTCATCTTCTGTAATTGAACAAATGAAGTGTTAAGGTATAATCCATAGATTGTTATGCTCTGCCTTTAAGTTTGTTTAATTTTCTATGTTTTCGTCAGTTTGAAGAGGATCCATATTCTCTTTTGCCCTCTTCAACTCCTGGTCATTCTGATCCGTCCATACACTCGATCAAAAGGCATTAAGACTATTGCCTACCTCGCCCCAACTCGATCTCTGCAAAAATCTGACCTCAATCCCCGCACCCAAAATTGGTTTTCCCATTTCTCCAGCAAAAAACTCAAAAATCTAAAGCAAACCTTCCTATCTCTTTACTAGCCTAAAATCAGTATTAAATTTGAGTCATATCAGCCCCTTTGAAAACCTTTAGCCGATATAGACCCGGAGAGAGCCCTCTCCTGCCCTCGTAGGGCTAGCTACGAGGCTGAGCTTGGTTTGATGTTGCCTCGAGTTTTGCCTTCCTCAACCTGAGGCAGATTCGAGTGCTAACAGGTTGCATGCATGAGTTTTCAGAATAAGGATGAAAACTTTTAAATTTTTTTTTATGCAAAGTCAAAGCTTTTGGCGGGTTCGTGATATGGACAGGTGGCGTCAGCGGGGAGGCAACTTGACGTTTTGTCTTTAGCGGGAGGCGGTAAGTGGGTTTCATTGCACCACTATTGGAGGGTAAGTGGTATTTGGGTGAGACCGCATGATTCCATATGCTGCTTGACATGTAGCATAGGTACTATTCATGAAACCACTAACCATCGCATGCTGAAAGTCGACCATAGAGGTCCGTGCGATATGCGCGGTGACCGTCGGATCTGTGGGGTCCAATCGGACAGTCATCGGGGAGTTGAAGTGACTGGCAGATATAGAGGGCTGGCCTGATATAAATTAAAGAGATTAATCATATCGGGGGTGATTCAATTGGTTATCGAGTTATTAATTAGTCCGAATGACTTAATTAATCCTCATTAAATGGTGGCGAGGTTGGGTTCTTAATTAACTATGAATTAGTTAATTAATCTCGTTTATTTTTTATGGTTATATTTAACCAAGGGGTGAGATATATAATGATTTGGGGTTCTGTATAATAATATAATACGGGAGTGGGTAATTTTGTTTTATAGGGGAATTATATAATAAACATTAGTGGTTAATATGACAAAAGTGAATGGTAAAGCACTAAGTCTAATGTTTTCCAAAAATGTTTCATCGTACAACATATTACTTAGGCTAAAGGGTACAAAAGGGTTTTTATGCAGATTTGTTTCAATTTCCCTAAGTAATATAGGATTTTACTTAGGACAAGTTTTATCAAAGGAATGAGTGATTTTATGGGGGGGGGGGGGGGCAACGTTGATGAAAGGGGCTTAAGTACTTTAGGCTTTTCCAATTATTGGGCCGAGGGTCTGGTCCGTCCAAAAGTCAGAGAAATGCTCTGAGCCCCTCTAAGTTTGGTAATTACCTTTAGTACTTAGGGAATTAGTGAAGATTTTTAGGGGAATGGGTAGGGAAGTTAATTTTTTTGACTTTGAATGTTGAAGTGACTTTCCATGTGATTCATTCCTTTTCCTAGTGATGAAAGTAAAATATTTAAACATATAAATTTATCATTCACCACACATTTATTCTGCAACCATCATCTACCTACCCTACCTACTTTACCCTATCATTTTCACTTCTTTATTAGGGTGCGCTTAGACTGGCAAACCCTTATCAAACTTTCTTTTCTTTTACATAGTGATATCAATCTAAATCTACACTTAATACATCCAAGGGCTCATATTAAACTATTGAGCTCCTTTTATTCACTCTACCTATCTACTTATTTGCCAAGATTAATCTGTTTGGTTAGATCTTTATTCTCTATTTCTAAAACATGAAATTGAAAACATGAACTAGTCAAGTTTAAACTATTTGACTATTCATGAATTGTGGCATAGGTGACAAGCTGCATAAATTTTTTTTATTATACAAAAGTAAAAAAGTAGTGGCATTTAGACTTGCACACTTTCCTGGTCTTTTATTTTTGTTGGGGTTCATTTTCTTTCATTTTTTTGACCTCTTTTTTATTCTTTTCACCCTTTTATTCTTTTTCTAGGGTATACCCTCTTTACATTTTTTAATTTTTTGATTTTATTACAAATGTGGAAAACCTTTGCAACAAGTAAAGGTATGAACATATTTCAAAGCTAAACCAAGTCAATCATGATATATGACACCTATTGGTATAGGGGCATAATAGTGGCTCCACTTGGGGATGGCTTTTCTTGGTGGAAATTCAAGAACAGTAGATTAGTGGCCTCTAAATGACTATGACTATTCCCTGCAATCTTCCTCTTGCTTGCTACTTTATGTATATGTATGACAGTAATACTTCTGAAGCTTAGGGCCTTCTCTTCGGGATTCAACCCCAAAATCTTACTATCCAATAAACACTATGACATTACAAAAGATATAATATGTACTGTGAAGAATATGGTAACATTAGTAACTAGGATCAAAGTAATGCTTCAACATCCAACCATTGACTGGTTATTCTTCTACTTCTGTACCATCTAATTCTTTAAGAAAATATGCATTGTTTCCTCTGAAAGCATAGATGATGTATGGTCCTTTCCACAGGAAGTCAAGCTTACCATGCTTCCCATTGTCCTCTCTTCTTGAATCCCATCTTAACGCTTTATCTCCAAGGTAGAAATCTTTTGCGTTGGTTCTTCTGTCAAATATCTTCTTAAGTTTCTCTTGCAACACTTGGGATCTTTGGTACACCTCCTCCCTGGTTTGCTACAAATTGATGGTTTGGTTTATCCTTATTTGAATATCATTAGGTTCCACTTGAGTTTCTTGGAGTATTTTCATGACAAAACTCCTAATGATGAAGGAAAAACAGCCTCCATGCCATATACTAACTCATAGGGACTGGTTCCAATGGATTTTTTGGTTGTAAGCCTGTCTACCCACAAAGCATTGATCAATTTTTTGTTCCAAGTTTTCGTATTTTCTTCCAACAGTTTTTTGATGATATTAATTAAACTCTTGTTGGAAGATTCTACCAGTCCATTCCCTTGAGGGTAGTAGGCTGTGGAATGGCCCAGTGTAATGTGATACTTGTTACAAAAATTAATCATTTTCTTTGACTTGAAGGTTGAAACATTATCAATAATGATTTTAGTGGGACAACCAAATCTGGAAAAAATATTGGTCTCTAGGAAACCTGTGATCACAGTGTCATTGGCTTGTCTAGAGGGAATGCCTTCTATCCATTTAGTAAAATAGTTAGTGGCAGTGAGTATCCATTTGTGTTAGCCAGAAGAGGGTGGATGAATTTATCCAATGAAGTCAAGACCCCATTGTTGAAAAGGTTTCTCGGTGGAAATGGGTTTTAAGGGTAAAGGTAACAATTTTCTTTTTCCTTTCAAAGATTTGACATTTATAGCAAGAAGTTACAAATCTCTTCACATCTGCAAATAAGGTTTGCTAATAGAATCCAACCCTTAGGATCTTGTCTACAGTTGACTTCCAATAGAGATGTCCACCACAGTCTCTTGCATGAAATTCTTGGAGAGCCTTGTCAGCTTCATCTTTTAATAAACGATTTAACAAAATTCCTTCATGATTTTTCCAAAAAATAGTACTACCTAAGATGAAAAACTTTGAAGTTTTCATTTTCAAAAACCTATTCTTGGTGTTGGATAACCCTGGAAGAGCCTGCAGGTTTTGTAAAACATAAATTATATCAACATACCAAGGTGAATCTCAAAAGGCCTGGCTGATTTGTGGAGTCACCATCTCCTGCTTGTTATCCAATTCATTTATGTCTAGGGCTTGACAATTAGTTTTTTCCATGAGTTTGGCCAATCCCTGACCTTTTATTAGCTTGGTAGGTTTATCTCTATATCATACTCTAAGATGGTAGCTGTTAACACCCAGGTTGTTCCCTATGACTCCCAAGGGAATACGGCCGGGGTAACCACTAACCAGTCTTTGGATTGCAGCTTCTAGCCAAGTTGTAACCAGAGAGGGCTCTCTCTTTAAGGTTTAGCTCTGTTCTGATAGTATTTTAGGCTAGCTATGATATTTAGGCTTTTGTTTTCGGAATGTGTTTGGTGATGACTTTAGTCAACATGTATATGTTCTCACTAGTATGTCCTAGTCCATTGGGCATGGAGTCAGTGGTCCTTTAGTTTGTCTGATATGCTGTATGATACCGTAGTGATGTTGCAGAGCCAGATTTGTGTCTGAGGAAAAACGTTCATAATAGTTATTAAGTGGGGTGTATCCAGTTTATGCAAGGAAATTAAGAATCTCACAGTAAACTGCTAAAGAAAAGACGGTGAGAATATTAATCTAGAAGCAATGAAGAATTTCTAGATATCATTCACACACATAGAATTAATAGACACCTGAGCATTTAAGAATTCATGCACTTCGTTAATCCTGAAGACAAACATTCACAGCAGTAAAAATTGAGCACAAGGTGTAATAAAACAAATCCTGTACTATTCTTTTTCTTCACTGCTAGCTTAGTACAACATGAGTATGGTTTGATAAACATAAGAAGACAAGAAACATAGATTGAGGAAAACTTGTTATTTCATCAGACAGCACCGGAATTCTGCATCAGCACACCTAGCATCATCCAGACATCAAATATTTCAGGAAATCACTGAGCTGGTCCAGCCCTTTGTATTAGATAAACTGAAAGTATACAATAGATTTTCCTTAGAGTCAAAATCACCAACCCCTTATGCGTTACTAAGGGGAGTATTTATACAAAATTTACATGTAAAAATATCAAGAAAAGGAGTTAATGGCTCATAAATGTTATGCCAACTCCTGGAGCTTGGTAGCTGAGAAAGTAAAAGCTGCAGTAACTTTTTATTGCTTTAGCTGTCAAAAATAGTCAGAAATTGATGACTTGGTGGGTGTCGAAGTCGGCTGAGGCTAAGCTGTCCAAATATGCGTATTTTCTTATCCTTTAGGCTAGCTGTCATTGTCCTTGTGCTGAGTCACCCTTTCAGCTGCCTTTATTACTGACTTTGTCATGCTGTTTGTTTTGTAGTGACCTGGAGCTGGCAGTGGCCGAACAACTGAGGCTACCGTGGCAAAATCTGAAGCATCGCTTGCCACCAATCCTCCTTAGGAATTTGATGTCTCTGAATTTTTATCAAGGTCTCATCGGCCTCTGTATACCTATAAAAGTTAGGAGGAGTTTCAAACATATGATTTACCTCATTTTCAATGAAGAACAGGCCTTCAAGTTTATCATACAAGCTCTGTCCTGTGGGGGGCCCTGTTTGCTTAGATGTACTTCCAGATGCAATAATTTGATTTTCAATGGAGGTTGCCATTCTGTTGGCAAATTGATCTCGAGAGATCAGTCTTCCTGCACCACTTAGGAGGCTGGGCAGTCCCTTTGCTTGTAGCACTGCCATCTTAACTTTATATTCCTCCACCTCAGCTTGTATCTCATAGCACTTCCTCTCCACAGTTTGTACATAGTTTCTGAGAGTTAGTACCTTCTTAGCAGTGAGGACAACCTCGGTTCTGTTGGCAATGCCTATGGCTGCCAGTTCCTCCTTTTCTTGCCTGTTCAGGAAGTCTATCATCCTGTTGGCCTGTTCTGGCTTATCTCCCAGTGTTGTCTTGGCCTTATGGATTTCTGCTTGTGCTTGGCCCATTAAGTCCATCTGTTCATGTATTGTTTTGATTGACCTCCATTGTTGACTGATGGATTGGCCAATTTTGGCCCATAGAATCCTCTTTATGTCGGCCATGGCAGTCTCTAGATTCAGCTCCTTCTCTAAGGCCTTTATCTTGTCTTTTAGGGCCTTTATTTCTCTGCCCTGCTCTGCTACAATTACTTTTGATTTGTCATATTTGGCATCCAGTTCTGCCAATTTTTCCTTGGCCTTCTTTATTTCATTTGCCTGGAGCTCCATTTCCTTGATGGCCTTGGTCAATTCTTCTACACTTGCGCTGGCATCTGGAGCTGTTGTTGTTCCTGCTACTTCTGTTGAGGGGGCCACTGCTGCCCCTGTAGTTGTTGCTGTTGTTGAAGTAGTTGGAGGAGCTTGGGATGTGGACTCTCCCTGTTTATCTTGTAATGCTCCTTCCAGCTCTTTCTCCAAATCCAGGATCCTCTGGTTTAGCTGCATTATGAGGTCCAGTTGGTCATCAACCCGTTTTTCCTTTTTAAGCTCTGCGGTTTGAGGGTGCTCTATGAGCAGCAGCTTCAACCTCTTCTTTAATGCATTCAGGTCATCCTCTTTCTTCTTCAAAAGGTCCTTTACACCCTTTGGATCACTAGGATCATGTCCTAGATCAATGATGATGTCCTCAAGAGACTTTATTCTATTGTCTTTGGCCAAGGAGGACATTCTATCAAAATCCAACTGTGTGTTGGTGTTTTTCAGGGACTCTTTTAGCTCATGGGCCATGGTTGCCCTCTCCACCAAGGTTGCATAAACCATCTCTCCAGCTTGCTTGTGGAGTTCGATTTGGTCCATGGGATGGATGTCTTTGGCCATGACCTCCACCCTTGTCTTCACAAAATCTGCAGCTGACTTAGGCTGCGGTATTGTAGGCTTAAAGTGACTGAGGATTATTTTTTCCTCTTTAATGTCATACACAGACATTAGCCTTTCTTGCTGGGCTGGTGTTGCATCTATAAATTGCTTGTAGACCTCAGCCCTCAGCAGATCATTCTGAGCCTTTATTTGTTTGAAAGAAGCCTTAGTGCTCTTGGGCTTCTTGCTCTACTGGGAGGAGGAAGACACCTCCAAACCAAGTTGCAATCCTTGCTCCTGCTGAAAGGAGCTTGTCCCTGTGTGCTGGCTGCCTTCCCTGTTTTTCCTTGAACTGTCAAGGAATTCTTCAGTGATGTCTTCTACCTCTGGGGAGTCTAGCCTTTGCCTTTTGGATCCTGGTTGTTGGGAGGATCCACTAATAGGAGTGGACTCTTCTCTATCTCTTTTCATACCCCTTTCTTCATGTGCTGGGGTCTGCAAACTTGGAGCAGTCAATGGCTCAGTCTGTGGAGGTGGAGTTTGCATTGCTGGAGCTGCTGGTAGCTCCGTTTGTGGAGGGGAAGTCTGCTCTTGCTGCTATTCTGTTTGCTGCCCTTGTTGGGGCTCTTGCTGCTGCTCATTTGAAGGGGCAGGCTTTTCTTTCACTGTTTCTTCTTCTGCACCCATTATCCCTTTGCCTTTGTCTGCAGCTGGTGCTACTGTGGAAGGTGCTTGTGTGACTGGTGCAGTCCTTGAGGCCGAGGTCCCTTCTCCCACTGAATAAGGCCGTTTGAAAGGTACCTGCTGCACAGAGTCTAGGTCAATAGTTTTTTCAAGCTCCTTTATATTCTTTAGCATTGTCTCTTCTTCAGTTAGCTTTTCAACTAGAGTACCCTGCTGCCATTCTTGCTGGTTGGCATATCTTTCAATGTGTGGGTATTGACAATGCCTATAACCTAGAAGCCTGTACTTGTTTCTTCTGGCAGTAATGAATCCCTCAGGGTCATAAGGGACCCACCGAAAACTATATGACAGTTTATATTTGTCCTTGAGGATGAGGTCAGCATCTTCCCATCCTTCTTTCTGATTCATGATGAAGGGGCCCAACTGGTGTTTGAACTTGAGGTGGGCCTTCTTCTTGGAGCTATGAAAGTGAGTGAGGTCAGACTGAATCAGCTGCCTGTAGTACTCCAAGGCAAATAACCTCATAGGCACATATTTTGGGAGCCTGTATGGACAGAGCTCACAGCCATAGACTCTGATGACTGTATGATCCTCATATAGGTACCAATCACCTATTTTGTATTTTTTGGAAAGCTGCAGAGCTTTCTGTATCTTAGTAGATATTCTGGGAGGAGGGGACCTCATCAATAGGCAAGAGAATGGATATACAAATTGGTCAACAAACTCACAATAGGAGTAGGGTGACTTTGTGACTTTGTGATAGACAGAGGTCTAGAAGATCACAGATCTTCTTTCCCCTCTATAATCCATCTTTTTGATATAGCATGGAAAAGCCTCAGACTGATAGTACATAAAGAGGTGATAGATATAGGCCGAGTACTTGAAGACCCCCTGTCTATCCACTGCACCCAACTAATCATGGATTTTGTTAGCTATGAACTTGGCAAAGTTATATTTGCGGGCAGGGGGTTGGCCTGGGCTGTAAACAGCTAGTAATACTAGCATTGTCTCATCCACATGTTCGCTGGTTCTGTATCCCAGCACATAAGCAATCATGTCCAGGAGTAATCTGCCTACTTCAGTGAAGTAGACATCCAAATAAGGAGGTGGCCCTGTAGGCTGGCACTCAGGTCTCATGAATGTCCTGGTGACCTTTTGAATCTCCTCACTGGTCATCTTGGCACCAGTGTCCAACAGATAGTTCATGGAGAATGGGATTAGCAGCTCTGTCTGATCAAAATGTAGCATTTTGTTGATGGATTCAGGATTAATGTAGAAGAGGATCCTCCCAGATGGAGTGCTAATAGCTCTGTGCTGCACATCATAGTTTTCAGCACATAGGCGAATGATTTCAGGAAAGACATTTACAGATGGGAGACAATAGTATGGCAGGTTTGACTCCCATATCCCATATGTATCATGACCATTCAGGTAGTCCTCTCTCAACTGCCTGAAGGTCTGCAGAAAGTCCCTGTTTCCCACACAGTCTTCAATAAGGTAGTCCTTGTCAGCAAGAGGCAAGGACTGCAGGTCTTTATTGGGTGGATTTAATGGAGCAACACTGAGAGCTGTGGGTGCAGGGGCAGCCATTGTATGATCTGATTTTGAATAAGATGAGTGCAATGGTTTGCAAAGTTCTTAAGAGCTTAAATGATAGGCCAACTGTAGACAATGTCTGAAATTTTTTTTACAGTGGAAAAGCAGGCTTGTTTCTGCAGTTTTTGGTAAATTCACAGGGGTTGTGAATTGCTAGGGGTAAATTGCAGAGGGTATGTGAGGTTTACTCTGGTAAGAAACTGCAGCTGGTCTACACCCGGCAAAAGGGAACAATGCTGGGCACCTTGGGGAAGAATTTGCAATTTTGGTGCGCGAATTTGACTGTTTCAATGTCGAATTATAGGGCTGTGGCAATGCAGGTTTCTTTAGCTCTCATTTAACTAGCAGACAATGATTAATTGTGGAACTTGACAGGTGTTTTAATGGTGAATTTGCAGAGAAATGGTATGCATGGGCGAAATGGGGGAATTATGGTGAATACCTATATAAAATCAATCAGAAAGCCTGCAGACCGAACTGTGAAGGCTGAATGTAGCTTGGTTGATGAGTTGGCATGGCCGCAAGTTTGAATTTGGAGGTCCGGAGGCGATTTGGCAGTGAACCAGCGGCAACGACTATGTCCTTTTCGCTCGAAAATGACATAAAACGGCCCAAACCGCGACTTTTAACGACAAATTCGGAAAAATTGAGTAATTGGCGCTTTTCCACCGATGACGTCATGGCGGGCCCGGGTACGGAGGTGACGTGGGCGCTGAGCTGGCGGCCAGAGTGGACTGACACGGTGGCGGGCGGATAAGGTGGCAGGGCTACGTGGAGGGCCACACGGCGCGGGGGCGGGGGGAGGGTGCTACGTCATGATGACGTATGTATGACGTAAGGGGGAGGTGGTAACGGGGATGGTGGTAAGCGGTTTCCCCACACCACCTTTGGGCAAAGGCGGTATCGGGGAGGGGGGCTCCGAACAACCCCGCCGCCTGCCACGCGTCCCGGGTACGGCGCCCAATACCGCCCTTCCCCGGACGTTAAAGGGAGGCAGGTCGGGGAGCGAAATCGACCGCCCACCGTTAGATCTGGGCGGCAGAGATCGGACGGCTGGCGGGTAATGCCGACGGTCGCGCAGCTTTCTGGGTTGGGTCCCGCCCATATTAAAATATTCAATTTAATTTATATGCGCGGAACTTAGGATAAAAGGGTTTTGGTGGGTTTTTTCGGGATTTTTGGGTTTTTCAAGGGTTTTTTATTAGGAAAAGGAGGTTAAGAGTGGGTTTAGCAGGGGGAAGGGGGTTTTCTATGGCATTTTTGAGTAGAGGGAAGGTGAGGGCTTAGGAGGAGGTTATCACTCCAACCAGAGGTTGGGGCAATCCCATTATAGGGTTGACCATAGTCCCTGTTGGACTAAAGTCCCCCAAGACTAACTTATTTAGCTATAGTGCTAAAGAGGGAGGATATTTATACAATGCTGGGATTTATACACCATAGTGTTATAATAGTAGGGAAAAGGTGACATAGGGGATTTAGATAATAAAAGTTAAGGGTTAATATGGATGAAAAGGTGAAATGAGGAGTGAAATCACTAAGTTTGTTTGAAATCCACTTAGCTTTAAGAGTAGATCATAATGAAAAGATTTTTACACAGGAAATGTGGCTTTTAAAGGCATAAGAACCAGCATAGAACCTCAAATTCTTCCATGAATCTTAGCTGATTAAGGGATGTTAGTAAATGGATGTGAAGGGGGAAAATGGGAAGTTAGACATGCTCCTTTGCTTTGCTGCACATGATGTAGAAGAGGAGCCTCTCCATCCACTGATTTGCCTTTGTGACCAGGTTATCAAACCCTCCATTGAAAGGAATTATATTTCTGCAACCCCATCTGCTTACCCATCTATTTCCTAGCATTTTTTGTTACTTCCTGGAGGGTGCACTTAGACTTGCAGACCCTCATATGCCTTTTCTTTTCCTTGGCTTTTTCCTTTTGATTTTCTACCTAATGCTACCCTTATTGCTTCCAAGGTCCCAGATTAAGCAGTTGGGAACCTTACTTCTCTACCTAGCTATTGGTCTGCCAAGATTAAACAGTTTGGACAGACTTCTTTCTCTATTCTACAACAGAAAATTGAAACATGGCATGATCCAGATTAGGCTGTTGGACCATCCATCAAAATTTGAGACAACATCAAGCTATATACACACATTATCTTCTCTTGGAAATATGGGATCTTTGCATCACCAAAGCAGAGCATATTTGGAACTTCCTTTGCCAATCATGAAATATGAAACCTATTGGTATAGGTGGCTAACAGTAGCTATCCATTTTCCTCTTTTACCATCAACTCCATCCTGAGTTAGGATGTCTTTGACTATTGCATTATGAACATAAGCTATTACATGGGAGTATAATATGTAGACTCTGAAATCTTTAATAACTTTTACCAGTGCAAAAGCTTGTTTCTCCATTATTTTGTATTTTAATGATGCATCTCTGAGTGCTTTACTAAAAAAGGCTATAGGTTTTTCACACCCCTGATCATCCTTTTGTAATAAAACTGCAACTATGGTGTGTTCTGATGCAAAAGAAAAAATGATGAAATCTCTATCAAATTGTGGACTCGTGAGGACTAGTGTTCTGGTTAAGGCCATTTTGATTTCTTCAAATGATTGCTTGGCCTCTAATGTCCACTTGATACTTGAATCCTTTTTTGGCATGTTATTTAGTAATCTAATGAGTTCAGCTAAGTTAGAAATGAATCTTCTTAAAAAATTTATCTTCCCTAGGAAAGCCTGAAGTTCTTTAATACTTCTTGGATGGGGTATCTATAAAATAGTTTCTATCCTGGAAGGGTCAATTCGAATGCCATCTTTGGAAATAATGTGACCTAAAATTTTACCCTCCTCTAGATTGAACAAGGACTTCATTAGATTCAAATAAATACCATATTTTCTACATTTTAAAAAGACTTGCCTGAGATGGTCCAAGTGTTGTTGATTTGATTTAGAAAAAATAGTTAGATCATCTAGATATATAACAAGAAAATCATGAATTTCTTTGGCAAAGGCAATGTCCATTGCTCTTTGGAAGGTTGTTCCTGCATTTTTTAGTCCAAATGGCATTTTGATGTATATGAAAGTACCCCATGGTGTTGTAAAAGTAGTTTTCTCTTGGTCATCAGGATGAACCAAGATTTGGTTATATCTTAAAAACCCATCTAAAAGTGAAATTCTAGAAGAACCCACCACCCTTTGCAAAATATGATCCATTTTGGGTAAAGGATAGTTATCTTTAAGAGATACCTTATTTACATTTCTCAGATCAACACATAACCTTATTTCCCCAATTTTCTTCCTAGTAGGTACCAAGTTAGACACCCACTCTAAAAATCTAATAGGGGCGATAATCCCTACTTCATACATGCATTTGATTTCTTTCTCAATTGATGGTAATAGCACAGGGCTAATTCTTCTGAGTTTCTATTTAAAAGGCTTTTGATTTTCTTTCAGAGGTATAGTGTGTTGAATGATAGAGGTGTCATAGGATTTCAAATCTTCGTAACTCCAAGCAAAGACATCCTAGAATTCCCTCATAAGTTCAACATACTTTAGCTTCTGATCAGGAGGTAAAGATTTTGAAAATTTTATCATTTTTGGATTATCCTGTGTTCCTAAGTTGTACTCTTCGACATCTACTTTTAGTGGCTCCATTTTAGGTTTCTTGGGAATGTCATTGGAGTCAAACACATATTCTAGAGGAGTCAATCCTTTGGGTAAATGATTGTCCTTTAGGTTTATAACCTTTGTTTCTTCTTCAATTATTTCATCTAGGTCCATTTGTTTCAGGTCTTGAGTTTCTTTTTGTGTGAATTTTGTGGGATGAAGCATATTTATTGAATTTTCTTCTGAAATGTTAATTTCTATCTCATTTATTTGATTAGAACTAATATCTGTATCAACATCTATGTTAATGTTAGAAAACTCTTCATCTAAAGTTAAGAAATTATTGATCTTCTTATCACTATCAAAAACCTACCAGTTCCTCAAATTATCAGGGATGGTTGGTCTGTACCTAATCTCAACAGTATATTGATGATTAGGTTGAAAAGGTAATTTGCAGGTGTTGGCAATCATGGCCAGACTGTGGGCTTGCATGTTATTTTTTCTAGGGATAGTTGTACGCTGGGTTTCCAAAAAAGTGTTGAGAATTTCTATGACTGTTCCTCTATAATATCCTAGTCTAGGATCCCTAGTTAAGTAAGTTCCTTTAATCTATTTAATTATTAATTCTGAATCTCCTATGACAGACACACTGATTTCTCCTAATTGTTTGATAAGTTTAAGACCCAACAAGAGAGCCTCATATTTTGCCATATTATTGGTGCATCTAAAATTTAATTTGTAGGCATGGCCTTCAGCATGATCATTTTATAAATTGCACACCCAAACTCCTGCTCCTGCTCCTAGTTTATTGACTGAGCCATCAAATTCTAAATGCCAAAGAATTTCATGCTCATAATTGATGTCTGGGGTAGTAGGAACATGTTTAACCGTGGGATTTGGGTTTTCATTTTCATCTGAATTTTCTTTGTTATCTGATATTTCCTGAATATGAACAATTGATTTTTATTTTTCAATTTCTTTTGGTTCTGCTGCTAAAACCTCTAAAGTATTGGAAGGACTAGTTTCTGCATTGTAAAGAATGAACGAATCCATATTAGAGTGTACTGAGTAGATGGGGAAATTTTGGGGTCTTTCCTGACTACTTACTACATATCTCATTAATGTTTCTCTGTATAGTTTCTTTGGTTGTTTAAAAACCAATATAGTGGCATCTGACATATCCAATTGAAGAGATCCCTGAAGCTTAGCACCCCAAGATCTGGACAATAACATGCCATATTTGGGTGGTATATTTGCTACCACTATGTCCATTAAAATTGTTTTTGCAGGGTATTGAACCAATGAAACACACAAGTCTTTTATCAGTCCTAAACATCTCACCTGACTAGAATCAAAAGAAAATAATATTTGTATGGTCTAGTGATGTCTAGGTCTAGCTTTTACGTTACAGACTTGGGCATGAGATTATGAGATGCCCCAGAGTCAAACATGGCATTGAGAAGAATCTTATCATGTATGTTTAAGCTCACATAGAAGGGAAGAATTCCTCCTTCCAAGGGTTTTCCATTCACTTCTGAGCCAAAGATTAATCCGGGTTGGTCATCAAAAAGATTAAATGAGTCTTCAGTTCCAATAATTTTCAGTGATCTATTGATTTGAGTTCGGCAGGCATCATGTTTAGCTAATTCAGATAATGGGACCGAAATTTTTAGCTTACCTACTTCTATTTCCAGATTAAAGGGTTTTTCTATTTGGGCCTTTAGATTTCGAGCAGCAGTATTCTCTCCGCTTTCTATGTTTTTCTCCTTTTCAGGAGTAGAATGATGATTTGTTGATTCTCCTAGATTAGCCTTTGGAGGTTCTTCCACAATTTCCTTGGAAGGAAGGGAAGTGGAGGGTTGTTTATTGTTTGGTTGATTATCAGAGACATCTTCAATTATGGGGTTAGAAGGATTAGTGTTTGATCTAGAAAGAATTTGTACAGGTTTGATTACTGTCTTACCTTTTTTGGGCTGATTTGGAACCATTTGCTTGTTCTTTTAAGGGACATCAATTCTCTTACTTCTTAGATTGTATTGCTTGTGCACCTAAAATATGGCAGAGTCATATCCTTCTCTAAAGTCGAATGATTCCCCTGATTCGGTTTGGAACTATTTAAGTATGTGGGCCTCTTGATCATCTTAGGATAAGAAAACTTCTCCTTCATCATCAATCCCCATCAAATTAATTTGAGTATCTTCTTCTAGGCCTTTAGAGTGGGAAGCTTCTGCATAGTTCTCCTGGAAAGGGGGTCTAATGTTTTGGTCAGGACCATTCTTTCTAGTGTTCAGGTTTTGATTTTTCCTGAAATTAGGATTTCTCCCTATATTGGTTTGTTGGCTATCCCAAGGAGATTTCCTTTCAATTTTCTCCACTCTGTCTCTTAGTCTATCCATTCCTTTAATTATGACATCTAGCTTTTGTTCAAAGGGTGAGCTTTCTTCCTTTAATGGTGTCCTCCTTTCACTCTTGGCCTTGGCTCTTTTATATAGCAGGTTGGCTTCAACACTGACTACTATGCTTTGCATATCTTCCAAAGTAGGGGTGTTTCATTCTCTAAGGTGGAAAGCCATATCAGAATCAAATCCATCTGGGAATTTGACTAAGGCTAAACTAGGTGGGGGTCTAAGATCTAGCGGTATGGCATTATACACAATGTTGAATCTAGTGCAATAGTCCTACATAGTTTCTTGTGGTCCTCTTCTTAGGTTTTCGTATTCAGATAGAATCTGAAGGGGGTATTTCCTTTTCTTCCACCTATTCAGGAATTGCTGATAGAGAGTTATTAGGCTATCTATAATATTTGTTGTTAAGGCTCTAAAATAGGTTCTAACTTCCCCAGATAAATTTTGAACAAATATTCTCATTTGCACATCAGCAGTATCTAATTCATAAATTTCAAAATAATCAATCATCTTCTTGGTATGTTGCTGGGCTATATAGGTTCCAGTGCCATCAAAAGTAGTGATATTACTTTGGTAGTCTTGGGGCATGGCACCTAAGTTTGCTGGTAGTACCAGGGGGCATATCTATTGGCCATTGTTGTTGGTAATGGTGAAACAAATGTTGGGGTTGGAATAATAGTGGATGTTGGAGTTGTGGATGGAGAGCTAGAGGTAATGGTCAGATGTGGAGTGGTTTGAGGTTGAGATATATGAGGGAATAATAATGAGCTTGAAAAAACATAAGTGATTACAGAGGGTTTTAGGGGTTCCTTCAATGGTAAGATCAGATTGTGGTGAGTTCTGCAAATATCTATCAATTGACAAATTGGCTGCTTGGATTTCTAATTCTTGGATGAACTCTGGGTCTTGGACTAGGTCTACTAATTTAGAATTGGATGAAGTCCTAAACAAAGAGTTTCCAAAGTATTCATCAAAGAGTAGGTCTTCGAGGTAAATCCACTTAACAGGACAAGATGAGGATCTGAATGTGGCTCAAGGACTAACATAACTTTCTTGTCTTCTAAGAATTATGGGGATCAGATTGGGGTTCTCAAACACTTGTGGTGGATTGGGATCAGGATTGGCTCTAGTGTAATGAGTCCTTTCTGAAGCCAAATTTTTGGGTTTTGTTTTTGGTTTTCTTAATGGATATCAAAACAACTTCTATGATTTATTTAAGATGCTTTTAGATTTAATGTTTAAATTTTCTTAAAGATTTGTTTTGACTGAGGAATTGTCCTTCCCTAGTGGAGTCACCACTATGTTATCACTCAGATTTTCCTTGAAGTTGTTAGAAGAAGGAAAGGGGTCTAAGGTAATCACAAACCAAACTTTTAGGTACAGAATCTATCCAATCTGTACTCAGAGAGGGCTCTCTCTTTATGATTTAGCTTTGTTTTATGGGATATTAGGCTAGTTATGAAAGCTTGGGGGGTTTTGATTTTTTTTGGTGGTGGAATTCAGGAGCAGATGGATAGAACAAGGTATTTTAGGCCATTGGGCTATGGAGTCAACTGAAGATGGCTTAACTGGATCAGGTTGATTTAAAAAAGGAGAATTTCACAGGGCAAGATAGCTAAACAAAAGACAAATGATAGCTTAAAGGGGTGAGATGGTCTTGAACGGGGAGGAAGGGCAATCAAGAATCCTTCAACAAAATCCAAGATGAAAGAAAGAGGATGCTCATTAACAAAAAGAAATTAAGTATTCTTTGTTAAATGGTCACAGTGATAAACTATGAAAGTAGGGAGCAATTAAGAATTCCCTACCTATGATAGCTTGGAAGAAAACATTAAGAACATAAATGATTTTAAAGACAGAATGCAGTAAAGCTCTTTCCAAAATGTTTATCATTCAGATATGAAACACATATGAATATTTAAGCAGAAAACTGTAAAAACACAGGATATAGAGTACTTATTTGTTTCTTGTTTGACACAGGTATCCTGTAAAAGTCCTTTGCTTTATTACTTTGTTCCAGCCAGCCATACAGAAGTTGTTCAACAACACTTCAATTCCAAAAGTAAATTGTCTACAGAAATGTCTAAGAATCCACCCCTCAGTACTTCAAATAAGGAAGTACTTATACAAATTTACATCAGATAATATCCTAACTAAGAGCGATACATTCTAGGAAAACTAAATATCTTTTACATGAATATAGAGACAGATGGTCTTGAAAGTAGAAACTAAATGTGAACTGCTTGTTTGTTGTCCCTGTTTTTATTGAAGAAGCTAGAGGCAGGTCCTACGAATATGCATCTTGTTGTCTTGCTCATAATTTTGTGCTGGATGATTGATTTTAACTTTTCACTGATACTCTTTTACCTGTGACTGATACTCTTTACCTGTTTTACCATCATTCATATTTTTTTACCAAAATTGACTATGGTAAATACTTCAATTTACTTCACTTTTTACCATGGTAAATCATAAGATGTATGTCATGCTGGTCCACCAATCATCTCTCAGTATTCTTTTCCTTGTCAATTTTCTGTAGATTTCATCTTCTTCTGTATATTTTACAGAATTTGGTTGCACTGGAAATAAGTGATTCACTTCATGCTCAATGTAAAAAAGGTTCTCCAAACTATCATAGAGAACTCTCCCTATGGGCAATGTCTTGACTGCAGATAAATTGGCCTGACTGTTAGCTTGCTGATATAATTTGTTGACATAATCATCCTGAAACATTAGCTTTTCATTTATGACTAAAGGAATTGGAAGTCCTTTACTTTGTAAGATGCCAAATTTCTCCATAAATTCATCTATGTCTTCCTGCATATTTTGACATTTGCATTCTAGGCCTTGCATTAGACTCCTTTTGGTCAATACTTTCTTTATTTCAAGGATGGTAGTAGTCATATCCTCAATGCTTAATTGTTCCAACTGATGCTTGTTTCTACTGTTTAGAAAGTTTATTAAACTGATAGCTTCTTTAGGCTTCCTTCCTAGTTCTTCCTTGGTTTTTTCAATCTCTTGAAGAGCAACTTTCATTAAGTCAATTTGTTAAAAAATGGTTTGAATTGATGACCAAACATCATTGATTGAATTAATGATATTGGTCCATAATATCTTTTTGATATCAGTCAAAGGCTTTTCAAATGTAAGATATTTTTCCAATGTTTTAATTTATTGAGTCAAGCCTTTGTTTTTTCTCATCTCTTCGACAAAATTGAATTTTGATATATCATATTTTTGCTCTAAAGTAATGAATTTCTCTTTTACTTTTGTAGTTCAGTGACTTGGAGCTTCATTTCCTCCATGGACTTGATTAACTTTTCTGTGCTCTGATTTGAGGTTCCTACCTGTGATGTACCTGTACCTATTACTTTTATAGTTGCAGCTATTGTGAAAGGGACATTTGGTGCTAAAGCAGTTGCCAATGTAGAAGGGACTGCTGTAGAAACAACTGGCACTACATTTTGAGGTTGTGTGGTCGACTCACTCTGTCTACTTTGTAGTGTTTTCTCAAATTCTTGCTTTGTCTCTTTTAGTTGCTCATTTAGCTTAAGGACCAAGTCCATAAGCTCTTCTTCATTTTTCTTCTCAATCACTTCAGCAATCTAAGGGTGAATGCGTGGTGGCAATTTCAACTGCTTTCTCAGTGCAGCTATATCTTCATTCTTTTTCTTTATTAGGATATGTGCAGCCTTGATATCCTTTGGGTTATGGCCCAACTCAGTAATCAATTCCTCCAATGATTTGATTATGTTGTCCTTTGCCTATGAGGAGGCCTTTTCTAGTTGCAATTGGGCAGTAGTGTTGTTCAGTGAATTTTGCAACCTATGCACCATCATTGCCTTGCTTGTCAGTGTAGAATAAACCATCTCCCCTATTTTCTTATGTAGTTTTATCTGATCTATGGGGTGGATATCTTTAGCTAAGACCTCAAAATCAGTCTTGAGGTAGTCTGCAAATGACTTGGGCTGCTGTATTGTGGGCTTTAGAAAGCTCATCTACATTTTGCTTTCTTTGATGTCATAAGATGACATCAATTTGGTTTGATTTGTAGGGGCCATATTCAAGTATTGAGTATAGACTTGGGCCTTCAGCTGCTCATTCTTGGCCTTTATCTCCTTGAATTTTCCTTTTATGTCTATGATCTTCTTAGATGAAGATATGAAAGATGAAACTTCATCACTCTGTTGTCTTTCAAGCTCTTGTCTTTGTGAAGTGGAAGGTGTCCCACTTTTTGGGAATGTATGCAGATTGTCTCCACCTTCTTTCCTCAAACTCCTTGTTGTTTCCTCAAAGAATTCTTCCTCTGAATATGGATTTAGCCTATGCCTCTTAGCGCCAGGCTGGTCTGAAGGACCGTTGGCATGGGTAGCTACTTCCCTGTCCCTTTTCAAGTTATTTTCCTCATTCAGATGAGTCTGCACAATGGGAGGGTTTGCCATATTAACCTAAGCTGGATGAGGCTGTGGTGGAGCTTGTTCTTCAGAGATTTCAGGCTGCTCTGACATCTTTAGCTGTTCTGATGCTAGAGTACTTATTCCCTGGTCTTTTTCCTGTGGTGGTTCTACTGGGGGTGCACTAGTTTCTTGTGTGTGCCTTTGAGAAGTCTCTTATGTAGAGGCACTAGGCTCTGGTGTTGGCTTTTGAGTAGATTCAATTGGTACCTGTTCACAAGAGTCTAGGTCAAGTCTCTTTTCTAATTCTTTCATCACATTCTCTACCTCAACTTGATCACTATCCATTTCAACTAGAGTTCCTTCCCTCCGTTCATCCATATTTGCATACTGTTCTATCTCAGGGATTCTGTGATGGATATATGGTGAAAACTTATGTCTTATTCTCCTATCACAAATGAAACCTTGTGGATCATATCTCCAAGCAAAGCTTTTCTTTAGTCTCATTTTTTCTACGATTTCTTCTGCTCTTTTCCCCACTTCTCTATTGTTGTAGAAAAATGGGCCTAAGTGGTCTTTAATCCTCAATTGGGCTTTCTTCTTGGCCTTGGTGAAATGAATTTGATCAGAGTTGAACATTTGCCTATAATATTCCAAGGCAAACAATCTCATAGGAACATACTTAGGTAGTTTGAACAGAGGGAGTTCACAACGATAAACTCATATCTTAGTGTGATTCTGGTACAAGTACCAATCACCTATCTTGTACTCTTTGACAGTTGAAGGATTCTCTTAATTTCATCACTAATCCTAGGAGGAATTCCTGTCAGCATGGTGGTCATAGGGTGGAAAAACTAGTCAATGAATTCATTGTATGAATAGGGACAAGTATATGAATAGTGGAAGATGGAAGTCCAAAAAATGACTGATTTGGGATTACCCTTTATATCAAGTTTATTTACAGAGAATGGAAACTTGTCAGACTGATAGTAAAGGAAAAGGTGATATATGAATGTAGAATACTTGAATACCTTTTCATTTTCTAGCCTCATGAACTGGTCATCGATTTTCTCAGCAATGAAAGCAGCATAGTTATAGTTGACAACAGGAGGTTGACCAGGGGTAAAAATGGACATTAAAACTAGAGTCAATTCATCCACATATTCACTAGTATTGAAACCCATGAGTGCAGCTATAATATTGACTATATTTTTTCCTATCTCTATGAAGAAAGATGCCACATAGGGAGGAGGATCTTTGGGTTGATGTTGTTTATCCATAAAAATCTGGCAAAGGGGACTGAGTTCATACTGGGACATCTTAGATGCTTTCTCTAGTAATTCCCTAAGGGAAATGGGGGTGAGGTCATGACTGGGCTGAAACTGTAGCATTTCATTAATTGAATATATAGTAATTGTGAAGAGAACAATTTGATTGGGGGACATTATTGCTTAGAGGGTGGGATTATAATTGTCTTGACATTCATGGATAATGTCAGAGAAAACACGCACAGAGGGGAGCATGTACCTTGGGAGATTTGATTCCCAAAGTCCTATGGTATCAGAGCCATTCATGTAACTGTCTCGACATTGAAAAAATACTTTCTAGGAGCTTCTATCAGTTTCAAGGTCTTTTATTTGAAAATATTTATTGGCTAAGTGTAGATAATCCAAATCTTTATGAGGAGTAGTGATAGGAGGTATATTGAGGGCCACGGGGGTTTCCATTTCTAGTTCTTGTGGATTTATATAGGAAAATGGGGTTTTCAAGTAGAGTTGGTGAAAACAGAGGGTCCTGGGAGTCTTCAATTCTAAATTCCGCAGCTGAATTGTAATGAATTTTGGGTTTTTCAAAGTAATCACATAGGAGATCAAGTATTTACAGGGTTTCTGGAAGGAAACTAGTAAATACATGTTTTTAAGTGACGGGCAATGGAGTGCAGGTTCACTAGGTGAAAATTGTGGACTAGAGTGGCGTCAAACAACAAGTTTCAAGGTGGCTGATGGTTGGAGTACAAGCTGGTCGACTTCTACGTTTAGGTTGCATGCATGAGTTTTTAGAATAAGGAAGAAAAAATTTTTAACTTTATTTTTATGCAAATTCAAAGCTTTTGGCAGGTTCGTGATATGGATAAGTGGCATCAATGGGGAGGCGACTTAACATTTTGTCTTTAGCAGGAGGTGGTAAGCAGGTTTCATCACATCGCTATTGGAGGGTAATTGGAATTTTGGCAAGACCACGCGATTCCATATGCTTCTTGACACATAGCATAGGTACTATTCATGAAACCGCTCACCATCACACGCTAAAAGTCGACCATAGAGGTCCGTGCGATATGCGCGATGATCGTCGGATTTGCGGGATCCGATTGGACAGTCGTCGGGGAGCTGAAGTGACTGGCAGATATGGAGGGCAGGCCTGATATAAATTAAAGAGATTAATCATATCGGGGGTGATTCGATTGGTTATCGAGTTATTAATTAGTCTGAATGACTTAATTAATCCTCATTAAATGGTGGCAGGGTTGGGTTCTTAATTAACTACAGATTAGTTAATTAATCCCATTTATTTATTTGTTTTATGGTTATATTTAATCGAGGGGCGGGATATATAATGATTTGGGGTTCTGTATAATAATATAATACAGGTGTTGATAATTTTGTTTTATAGGGGAATTATATAATAAACATTAGTGATTAATATGACAAAAGTGAATGGTAAAGCACTAAGTCCAATGTTTTCCAAAAATGTTTCATTGTATAGCATATTACTTAGGCTAAATGGTACAAAAGGATTTTTATGCAGATTTGTTTCAATTTCCTTAAGTAAGATACGATTTTACTTAGGACAAGTTTTATCAAAAGAATGAGTGATCTTATGGGGGGGGCAATGTTGATGAAAGGGGCTTAAGCACTTTAGGCATTTCCAATTATTGGGCCGAGGGTCCGGTCCCTCCAAAAGTTAGAGAAATGCTCTGAGCCCCTCTAACTTTGGTAATTACCTTTAGTACTAAGGGAATTAGTGAAGATTTTTAGGGGAATGGGTAGGGAAGTTAATTATTTTGACTTTTAATGTTGAAGTGCCTTTCCATGTGATACATGCCTTTGCCTAGTGATGAAAGTAAAAGATTTAAACATTTAAATTTATCATTCACCACACAATTATTCTGCAACCATCATCTACTTACCCTACCTCCTTTACCCTAGCATTTTCACTTCTTTATTAGGGTGCGCTTAGACTGGAAAACCATTATCAAACTTTATTTTCTTTTACATAGTGATATCAATCTAAATCTACACTTACTACATCCAAGGGCTCAGATTAAACTATTGAGCTCCTTTTATTCACTCTACCTATCTACTTATCTACCAAGAGTAAACTTTTTGGTCAGATCTTTATTCTCTATTCTAAAACATGAAATTGAAAACATGAACTAGTCAAGCTTAAACTATTTGACTATTCATGAATTGTGGTATAGGTGACAAGATACACACAATTTTTTTATTATACAAAAGTAAAAAAGTAGTGGCATTTAGACTTGCACACTTTCCTGGTCTTTTATTTTTTTGGGGGTTCATTTTCTTTCATTTTTTTGACCTCTTTTTTATCCTTTTCACCATTTTATTATTTTTCTAGGGTATACCCTCTTTACATTTTTTAATTTTTTATTTTATTACAAATGTGGAAAACCTTTGCAACAAGTAAAGGTATGAACATATTTCAAAGCTAAACCAAGTCAATCATGATATATGACACCTATTGGTATAAGGGCATAATAGAGTTTCTCCAGTTTTGGTGGAGTTTTCTTAGGGAAAACTGAAGAGACCATAAATTCTTCAATTTTAAACCAATTTTGGCTTGGAAAGAGTCATTCCTAGATTGAACACAATGGAATAGGTTTCAGAGGTAGAAAGGCACTTTATTATGTGATTTTTCTACGTTGAAGTTTAAGGAAGCCTAGGGCCACCAGGGGAGTAGGTCAAGCCTAGATTAGATGAAGTCCAATTGCAGAGATTGGATAGTCATTTTTGGGGTTTTTGGGTCTTATGAATCAAATGGAGTAGGTTGCAAAGCCATTGGAGCACTGCAGGTGCATGTAATCAGATAATTGATCATTAATCCAAAGAGGGCCTAGCCATTGAAGCAGGTCCAAGGAGATGTAGCCCAGGCGGGGTGAACTCCTCTATCATCTTTGTGTTATGAGTTGTTTTTTCCAAGGAAAAAAACAGTAACTTTTATTAAAAAGATAATGAAAGTTACACTGATACATTCTGTTGACCGCCATTAAGGCTCGAGTGCTTTCGCACCCTCCGCAACGTTAGAAGGCTAACGTGCAAAGAAAAGAGAGAGAAGAGAAAATGAGAAGAGAGGAGAGGGAAAGAAAAAGAAGCAAAAAAACTGAATTCCGGCAGCAAGTGAGACTCGCGCTTCAAGTTTTTCTCCCCTTTTTCTTTTCGACCTTACGCCACTCTCCTTGAGAGGGCTCAATCGAAGCTATGACTATCTGTGTTTCTGCATTCTGTGGGGTGATTTCTTTGTCTGAGTCTGAAGTATCAGAGTGGTGATGACGTTTGATGCCTCCTATGCTTGGATCCACCCTTGTCATCTCTGTCTTGCCGTTCGGATTGGTTCCCTTCTGATTCTCCATTTCTTGTGATATCTCAGTCTTTTCTGCAGGGGTCTCTTCCTCCTCTGCTTCTGACTCTTCTTCCTCTGTATCTGGAGGTGAGAATTGCCACCCTTTCTTCTGCTTCCCTTTCTGCTTCTTGTTGGTTTTCTTTGCTTCTGGACACGAGCTTTGTAGGTGTCCTGTCTGCCTGCATAGCCTACATCTGAAGGCGGTGTTTTCATAATCTAATACTTGCAGCCAGTTTTGTTGTTTGTAGATCAGCCTTATATTGTCCGGCAACCCTTTACTTAAATCTACTTCCACACAAATACGTGCGAAAGTATAGATCCTATCATCAATCCTTTCCAGGTCTGTTTTAATGTATTTCCCTATACTGTTTCCAATGCCTTCCAAGACTCGTTCGGTCCAGAAGTGCAAAGGGAGATTGTATAGTCTGACCCAGACCGGCATTTTTGTTACAGTCATTTTGTTTGGATCAAAATCTGGGAACCATGGGGTCATAAATAGCCCCGATGTTCCCCAGAACCATGGCCCTGTACTGATGACTGTATCTCTGACTTCCTGGGATGTAAATTTTACGATAAAAAACCCCTTTGAACATAGGTGAATCTCACATTCCATGGTCCATCTGGTGAAAATCCAATGGAATAGGTCCAAAGGTTTGGGCCAAAAGCTGTTGAATCTGCAGATTAGAGCCTGCGTTTCATAGGACTTGACGAAATCGTCAAGCCCTGTAGCGTCTAGATTTAAGGCTGGGGTTTGTTCTGCCTGATCTACAATGTATGGCCTGGGTATGTTTCTGCTTGGATCTGAAGAGGGCCCTGCGTCTCTGCTGCCCTGAAGAATGTTTTTGTAGGATGCAGTTTTTTTCCCCTTGTCACCATTTTGCTGTCCTTGAGATGGAGCCCCTCCTCTCAATCTGAAGTTTAAAGTAATAATTGATCCTGGTCCAATCTCATAGCTTTCCATCGATCTACAGTCCTGGAGTGACCGCCTACCACTGACCAGGTGTTGGATCTGAACGGGGTATCCCATTTCTGCCCATATTTGTTGTTTCAGCTGTAAAGAGGTGCTTCCTGCATGGACCCATACTAAACGAGTTTTCCCCTGTGGGGGTTTAATCAGAATCTGAAAACAAAAAGGTTTTACCTGCTCTGGCTGTAGACAAACTTCCAGATCTGGCCCTGATTTTGCTCGTTTTTCCTCTCGCATGTCAAGATCTGTATGAGCTCTGCCCGATCTATGATTGACGCCTTCGATCTGCGTCCTGGGAGCAAACTGTGCTTGGGTATATGCTAGATCGTGAAGATCTAGGCCAGAACTGCAGGATTTGGGCCCGAGTGGTGTAGAAAAGGGGATATCTGCAACATGCATACCACCTTTGTCGATTCCTGGTGCGCTCAGGGGTTGACTATGCCTGGCCTTTAAACTCCATACTTCATGCACGTTTTTTTGTTCAGGGCCGCATTTGAAAACCCCGATCTTCTGCATAGGGGAAACCTCCACCTTTATCCACGCCGCAGGGGGAGCTGTATTCGCCCCGCAGTCTTTCTGTGAGCTTGTATTTCGTTTCCCATCAATGCTCACGCAGATCTTTGAGACAAAAAACCCCATACCCGCGCGGCCACACAGTTCTGGGCGTGTTTGATTCGACCATTTCTCTGAGATTGTTTGCAGGAAAGACGCCCTCTCCACAACGGACCCTGTTTCCCCTAGATCTGAAGCGCCTTCGGCCCCTGAGGCGGGTTTGGGAGCCGATGCGGCGGCACTCAGGAGGCTGTTTGCAGAAAACCTAATCATCGCCATATTTTTCTATCTAGAGCTAAGTTACCCGTGTTATGAGTTGTTGTGTTTTACTTCTCTACATTTTAATTTTTGTATATGTGTTTTAAAGAGCTAATTAACCTCATAAATTTCTCATAAATGACACTCAATACTTGACACGTAATTTCTCACATTTTGGTTAATTTGAGACGATCCTAAACACTTTTTTTTTAATATTGATGAGGGAGCTTGCATACAATTAACAAGTTTTCTCAACATTCAGATCAAGTTGGTATCAGAGCACTATTAGCTCATTTTAACCCTGAGATGGTTTGCCAAGGTTAGCTAGAAAGTTAGCTATTGATTTTGTATTTGTGCAAGGAGAATTTAATTGTGTGCAAGTTTATGTGTGTAAGCTGAATAAAGGAGATGGTATGAGATGCTTCTTTATTGAGAAACTTTTTGAAGCTTTGTGAAGATTTTTGATGCATTACAAGTGTGATGCCAACTTCAAAAAGTGATGTTTCTAATCCATCTTCCTTAACAAGACTCTTTGATAAAGAGAGGTTGCAAGAGCTTATCATCATGAGAGATATGGTGCAAGAGATGAATGAAGATAGGAAGGAGAAAACAATACTTAAAGAGGAGTTGATGGTCATGAAGGAGGAGAAGCAAGAGCTTCTTGAAAATATGCATGAGATGGAGATTCAACTCCATGATGCCAAGGAAACCCTAGCTAAGTATGTGCATGAAAATGAGGTCTGCAATTCAAGTTTATCTTCAATTTCCTCTCAAAGTGAATGTTTTGGTGCTTTTTAAAGACACACTAGAGGAATAGGGTCCAAATTATTGATGAACATGGGCTATGAAGGTAAAGGGTTAGGAAAACATGCACAAGGCATAGTTGAGCCAACTTTTGGTGAGGAAAGGCCCAGGTATTTGGGTCCTGGTTATGGAAAACGTGATGGAGAATGCTCCAAAGCCAAGAAGGAACATGAAGGTGTTACAAGAAGGAATTTCATTACATGTTCATTACCTCAAGCTTGTGAAGTTTGTGTTCATGAGGAATACAAAAGTTTTATACCCATTTTGCAAGAAGATGTGCATACGCATGCAACTAGTGGAAATGACAACTAAGAGGATGTTGAAAGCTCTAAGGTCATTGAAAACATTGTTGGTATTCCAAAGAAAGCCACTACCTCATAAGATTCACCTCTTCAAGAAGGTGACAAAGGTGAATGTGCAAGATATAAATCTGCCTTTAATCAAGTTTCTTTTGATTATGATAAACATTGTAAATCTTCACATAAGATTTGGAGGAAATTTACATTTTCCTTTTGTGGTTTGAATAACCATTCTATTTTGAGGTGTTGGAAGAGGATGGCCATACACAGGAAACTTTCAAAACAAAAGAGACAAAAGGCCAAAGGTCCATTGGATAATGGAAACCATGTTGAAAAGAAGATGCAATTATTTTTCACTCATTTCCATAAGCAGGGTCATCTTGTAGACAAGCGTTGGACTTTGCATCCAACAAGTCATCCACGAAATTTGAAGAACGTGGAGAGAGATTTTGGCAAGAATGGAAAATAGGATTCCATAATTGATGTGGGTCAGGATGATACACATGATGAAGTGTAGCTGAAAGAAGCACCAATGAAATGGTTTGTAAAGAGATGGTTAGATTTCTTAACCAATTAAGGCCTTGCATTTCTTTTGATAATTGATGAAAATATTTCCTTATTGATGCATTTCTTTGTTATTTGGATGCATTTCTTTTCTCCTAAAAATATGATACATATTGCATGAAGCAAGATGTTAGAAAAGTAGAGTTATGTCGACTCACTTAGATGCAGCAAAGATGGCAATTTGCAACTACAAATTTGCATGCATGTTTCATTCTTGAACTTGCATGTTTACATGAGGAAGGTGTTCGAAATTGGAGTATGTTGACTCACATTATTGCAGCAAATTTGGTCTTTTCAACTCGTAAGCGTAGATACCAATGGGATTCTTGTACTTGTGATTGTACTTGTGAGGGAGTTGAGAATTGTTATACATGAATGAGAGTTTGTGTATGTGAACAGTGGAATTTTTAATAGTTTCCTTGTGCTTGAACATGCATGAGTGATTGACTTGTGTTGGTTGATTGCTTTATTAACATGTATGTTATTGACTTGAGAATGTTGATCATTTGCACATGTATGAGTGTCAGATTGTGTGGTATATTGATTGTTACATGTATGCTATAACAACTTGGAAGAGTTCATTTTGTCTCCAAAGATGAAAGGGAGATGTGACGAATTATTTCATGAGAATGTGGAATTCTTGTTGTAAATCGTCAAGTTCTTGTACATGCTTTTTCTTGATTTGGAAGTCAGTTATTTGAAGAAGCATGTTTTGTCGAATTGCGTTTAGTCGATGGTTATACACCAAGATGTAAGAGCACATGGCGATGTTCACATGATGTGACATTTTTTTCTTTGAAGAAGCAAAAGGAAGAGGTCATCAAGTTATATTCTTGCATGAGTCTTTTTCAAGGTTAATGGTGTTTCTTGTGGCAAGATGTTGCAGGATTTTGGAAGGTCCACGCTTGAGCAAGAGGCTCATAATTAGACTTCATTCTCAAATCATGACATGAGAATCATGTTAATATTGGAGGATGATGGAATAAAGAATCGAAAGTGGACAAAAATGGAAAAAAAAAATTGCAGCCGTTGTAGACCATTTGATGTGTTGACGCGAAGAAGTGAACGAGATGGCAAATGCATTCTTCCAGATGTGGAATTTGGAACCGTGGAGGTAAAAGAATGATCATTTATTTTCTTGTTATTACTGATATTGGAACTCATTGCTATAGTTCACTCAGATGGGCTTAACTTGGAAAAGTGGTTTCCAAAGAGCTTGCATCGAATGCATGTATTGCAAAGGAGGAACATGATTCTCACTGGGAAGGCCATCAATCAATTTTCCAAGCACCGAGGGATCGCTTTGGTACAACAGGGTATGTAATCAACAAGTAGCCAACAAGTGTTGGATTGGGTCAGCAACAAAAGGAGACCATTGGTTGAAGTGCCAAGGCATTTGCAAGGTAGGCATGTTAGTGAACCCAAGTGGTTTTCATGGATATTTTTCCAAGTAGAATAAATTGATAGAACTTGGGAAGGAGAAGAGTATTCGGTTCTCATCAGATAACCAACTTTTGCGGGTCCAAAATCTTGTCAGTGGGAAGAAGTGATCAGAATCTGGATTAGGGGCAAAATTTTTCTCAAAAATCAAAGTGCTCAGAATTGCTCAAAAATTGAACGAACACGTCTATCTTAGCGATGTTGTTCGTTTTGTCAAATAGGAAAATTTTGGGTACAAGGCTGACTAGGCATCCGTACAACCTAGTCAGGAAAAAAATATTCCAAGGAATATTCCTAGAATATTTTGACAGGTGGCTCAATTGAATGGTGACAAGTATCGACACATTACTATTCAAGTGAATTTGAGGTGGACCAATGATAGGCTGGCATGTGGCAAGCCTGGATGCTACCACGTGCCTTCTTAAAGGTCAAGTAAAATTATTTGGTAGGCCGGGGAATCAAAATCGCGACCTCGCCCACACAAACCCAAAGCCTTACCACTATGTTGCGCCAATGTTTCTTAACATATGGTGGGCATGATTTTTATTTCATTACATAATACATGGTGGTTGGGGGAAAGAGAGGGCCAACCCCGCGTGCCAACCCTCTCGCATGTGACCAACCTCGAAACCATAAGCCAGCGCTAACATTAACCATGGGGATTAGCACTAATTAACCATGATTATCACTTAATTAAGTGCAAATTTAGTTGGCAGTGGTTTTAGTGGGTCTAAAAAATCTGGAATTGTTCCAAATTTGATGGGGTTAGCTGGAGTTTCTCCAGATTTGGTGGAGTTTTCCTAGGGAAAACTGAAGAGACCATAATAAATTCTTCAATTTTCAACCAATTTGGCTCATAAAGAGTCATTCCTAGATGATTTGAATGCTCTAAACACAATGGAATAGGTTACAGAGGCAAAAAGGCACTTCTATATGTGATTTTTCTACATTTAATTTTAAGGAAGCCTAGGGCCACCAGGAGAGGAGGTCAAGCCTAGATTAGCTGAAGTCCAATTGCAGAGCTTGGATAGTCATTTTTGGGGTTTTTGGGTCTTCTGAATCCAATGGAGCAGGTTGCAAAGCCATTGGAGCACTGCAGGTGCATGTAATCAGATAATTGACCATTAATCCAAAGAGGGCCTAGCCATTGAAGCAGGTCCAAGGAGATGTAGCCCAAGAGGGGTGAACTCCTTTATCAGATTTGTGTTATGATTTATTTTGTTTTACTCCTCTGCAATTTAATTGTTGTATATGTGTTTAAAAAGCTAATTAACCTTATAAATTTCTCATAAAAGACACTCAATACTTGACACATAATTTCTCACATTTTGGTTAATTTGAGACGATCCTAAACACATTTTTTAATACTGATGAGGGAGATTGCATAGAATTAACAAGTTTTCCCAACATTTAGATCACATAATAAAATATATTACTCAAGAGAGACAATATTACTTCCTATGTCTAAAATTAAAGGTGTTATAATAATATATACAATATATATTTTATGTGGGTCACTCTCAAATTGTGTCAGCTTTCTACTAGTATTGTAACATACCCAACCCCCTAACTATCACTAAGGAGGTGAGGTAGTAAAAATTTGTCATCGTAAATGATAATTAAAGCTAATTTTGAGCTCATGATATCTTCTACTCATTGATAGATTTCCATTTTCTATAACTTTTTGAAAACATAAGTCGAAGGTAGAAAGTTATTTCCCTCTAAACATCAATAAGGGTTTAATCACCTTTTCTCTCTACCACATCGAAATTTCTTCTTTAGATCATCAGCATGGAATATGTGGCATTCAACCCTATCACATCATGGATTGGTATAATTATCTCTTGGTTTCTATGCATAACAAGACATCTTTCTTTATTTTATGCTTATCATATGTAGAGGCAATATTATTCAACACCATATCACACCCTTACAAGCTTTCTTTTTCACAAATCAAAGCCTTTATTTAGGGTGCCATTTTACACTTGAATTTTTTGTATATGTGATATATAGCTTCCAAGGAAATATTTCCTTCTTGTGGTATCTTATTGAAATTTTTTCTCTAGGGCACTTTGTTGCACTCAAAGATTTTTCATTTGTGAAATGGCATAACCATAAAAATGTTCCACCCTCTGACATATTGTTGCATCCAAGAAAATATTTGTTTATATGATGTATAAAATCACACTAAACTTTTTTTCTACGGATACATGATTCTTGTCTTTTCCTACTCATTCATCTTACCTCTCCACTCTCTCTCTCTCTCTCTCTCTCTCTCTTTCTATTACGACCCTGATAGTCTTTGTATAATGTCTAAAAATTCTTTGCTTGTAAAATGTCACTACAATATTTAGTTTATTTCAAGACATTATTTTTTCTTTCTTGCTAGATCATCTTCCTTTGTCACCAATAATGATTTTATTTCTCATTGATGCACATTGTCTTTAGTGGAAACTCTCTTTCCTTTATAGATCAAAACTATTTCCATTCTCACTAACATTTTGGCATGATATTCATTTCTTTTGGGAAAAAAGTCACACTTCATCACCTTTGTAAGTCTCATCCTCCTACTTATCACATCACCAAGAAATTTCTTAACTTCAACTTTCCATATTTTATTTCTTTCAATAACCCTTCTTTTCTAGTGATGCTTTTCTTCACAAAATTTTTCACAGCAAGAATTTCCTTGTCTTCATCGATGTATTAGTGTGATTTATTTTTTCACTAGCAATGAACATTTATTCCTTATTTATCTTTTTATCCAATCTAAATATATTTTATTTCTAGTGACATAACTCCATACAAAATTATTTGTTAGCGACATATTGCCAAATTCTATTTTCTTGTTGGTGATGTGCTGCCACAACCATATTTCTTTTTAAATAATAAATATTTTCTTTGGGCCTAATGTGTCACCCAAAAATATTTTTCCTTAGTGACACATGAAATTTCCTAAGTATTCTAAGGCTTTTAATATGCACAACTATGCATATAATTAAACTTGAAGCATTCTCCTATAAGTATCACTTCATAAGCATCACTTACATTCATCATTCTTACACTATCATTTCATTGGCTATTATCCTCAGACAAAACATGCATCAATATAGAATGAAAGATTCATGGCCACCTCAGGAAATCAATCCTCAAATATATAACAAGGAAGGAATTTTTTAGATACTGTAATACTCATACAATTATGGAGAAATCTGTTTGTCTATCAAGGCTTCTAAATGTCACGAAATGAGCTAAATAAATACAATGTACTTGTTTTAACATATAGTTAGGGACGTTAGAAGAAAAGTGGATTTATTTTGATTTTCCTAAATAAGGGAATATATGAATATGATCCATTTGTATCCAAGTCATATTGCTTAATCATCTATAAAAATAAGTTGTAAACATTGTAATCAACATTGATAAAACCTATGAGAGTGTAAGAGTGAAGAGAATTATGGTATGCTTTATAAATCTAATTTTCCTTTTTGCGCGTGTGTTTACTCCACTACTAATGTTTATTTAAACAATTATCATCAGAGAAATGTTAATGTGATATTTTTAGACACAATGGTAAAGGAATTGTGAGAATTGTTGTTGCTAAATGAAAGGAGTTGCTACTAGTTTGGAAATGGCTGCATTGTTTTAAAACGATCATGGAAATTATAGAGGTGGCCCTATTACTCCTGGATTTGGAGGAAAAGGAAAGGTGTTGAGCATGCTAATTTCCTTGGTTATCATTGGAGGAGACATAATTCTTGTAGAAGAATTCATGCAAAATGGATTAAATCAAGTTCCATGAGAAATTATGTGTTGGTATTTTTAATGTTTTGTTGTGTTTGGGCAATTGTTGCAAGATCTCACTATAGGAGTTTGTTAGGCCCCTATACTACTAGTATAACCCCTTATTGTTATTAGTAAAACCCACTTATTATATTAATATACCCATGTAGTGCCCATATTGTTACTATTGTGCCCCATAGAAGCCCACTATTGTTATTATTGTGCCCTTACATTATTATTGTTATGTCGGCTCTGATTATGTTATGACCCCTTAGACTCCTATATATAGAAAGGAGGTCTTTTCATTTGTATCATCCAATAATTGTTCATTTATGTAATGTAAAGGAGGTTGCCCCCTCGAAGAGGCTGAATTCTAAGGCGTTGATCTATCTTTTCTTGAGCTGGTTACATAACATTTGGTATCAGAGCTTTGGATTCTAGGGTTTCGCTGCTCCAAACAGGTCATCGTGGAATTTTCGCTATATTGTTTTTTCTGTGACATTTCAGAAGTCGCAAAAAAAACCCATTTGAGAAGAAATCATGCTGAACCTTGAGTCCGAATTTCAGATCTTTTCGCTCTATATTTATGGAGATATGATATGAGGAAGTTGGTCTTTTGCAGACTCCTGAATTACATTCCAAATAGGTGAGCCCGGGAAAATAGTCATAACTTTTTCTCTGGGGATCGGATTGAAATTTCATAAGAAGGTACAGAAATAGGACGGACTGTAGTTTCTTGTATGCGTTTTTCAGATCCAAAGGTCGAGACAGTGACTCGAGGCACGTCGTAAAAGTTCACTCTATTGAACTAGTCTATAATCAAGTCACTGTGGGAGATTTCACATAACTCTTCCTTGGAGAATCCAATTTGGGTCAGACTCATGGCATTGGAAAGAGGGCGCAGAGGGCTACTACAAGTCATAATTTCAGAACTTAAAGACCCAAAAGTACATATTTACAATCGTTTCAAGGTCGAGCTCCTAAAATCAAGAAAAATCAAGATGAGGAAGTTTGATGGCAAGGGTCCAGTAAATTGGATACTTTAGATGGAGCAATATTTTGATCTACATGGTGTACAACTGTTACAAAAGGTATGTACTACATCTTCATATTTAGAACCAGATCAATTTTTATGGTACGAAGGGCTTTGTTCTCGCAAACAACTTGTTACATGGTCAATTTTCACGGAGGAAATGATAGCACATTATGAGGATACAAAGAGCAACACCTTCTTTAGAGCAACACCACAACAATTGGAAAGAGTAAAAGGGCTTTGAGAAATTATGGAAACCAGGAAGCGTACCCCTCACAACTATAAAGATGAAAGTGTTGTTTCTCCTAGCCTTCCACAACCTACAAGGGTTACACCACAACAATTGGAAGAAAAAAGAGAAAAAGGGATTTGTTACAATTGTGATAGAAAATGCACTAAAGGTCATAAGTGTGTTGAGAAGAAATTATTTTACATAGAATATGAAGAGGAGGAAGAAAAGGATCAAGAAACAACAAAAGAAGAAGATATACGCTAGGAACCCACCCCAGGGAAAGAAGAAATGAATTAGACCATATCTTGTAAAGAATTGGCAAGAATTACCACTCCTCAAACTCTCAAGATAGAACGACATATGAAGAAGAAAAAGGTGCAAGAAGTGAAAGATCAAATCAAGAAAGAAGAAATGAATCCAACCATATCTTGTAATTCATTGTTTGAAATTACCACTCCTCAAACTATCAAGATAGAAGGACATATAAAGAAGAAAAATGTTCAAGAAGTGAAAGATCACATCGAGCATCAAGAAATGAATCCGGCCATATCTTGTAAAGGATTGGAAGAAATTACCACTCCTCAAACTCTAGAGATAGAAGGACATATCAAGAAGAAAAAGGTTCAAGCAGTGAAAGATCACATCGAGCATCAACAACAAGTTCTCCAACTTTTAAAGGATAACGCCACTTCAGTGCAAAATCAAACGAAACAACAGGTAGATCAACATCGTAGTGAAAAATGTTTTGATGTAGGTGATTGGGTATTTTTACTACTACATCTCAAGCAAGCTATTTATGGGAAGGAAATGCTGGCAATACTACATGCACTTAAAAAATGGCGACCTTACCGAATGGGAAGACTCTTCAAGGATGAGGATGTTGAAGCATTGTTTTGTGCTATTTCTATTATCCAACCAGATTGGATAAACGAAGCAAGGGATGAATGGAAGAAGGACGAAGAAGTATGGCCACTTATTCAAAAGTTGCAAAAAATCCCAATTCAAACAATATTGCCAGAAATTGAAGAGGAAGGAAAAATCGTATTGGAACCAGGAGCAGCCACAGAAATAAGAACCTGACAACTACGAAATTGATCAATTTCAGAGTATCTCATCAAGTGGAAGAACTTACCTGCTGAAGATTCCACATGGGGAGGACAAGAATTTTATACAAAAGCATCAAGAACTACACAAGCATTGAGGACAATGCTTTTTGAAGGAGAGGGGCATGTTAGGCCCCTATACTACTAGTATAACCCCTTATTGTTATTAGTACAACCCACTTATTATAGTAATGTACCCATGCAGTGCCCATATTGTTACTATTGTGCCCCATAGAAGCCCACTATTGTTATTATTGTGCCCTTACATTATTATTGTTATGTCGGATCTGATTATGTTATGACCCCTTAGACTCCTATATGTAGAAAGGAGGTCTTTTCATTTGTATCATCCAAGAATTGTTCATTTATTTAATGTAAAGGAGGTTGCCCCCTCGAAGAGGCTGATTTCTAAGGCGTTGATCTATCTTTTCTATCTTTTCTTGAGCTGGTTACGTAACAGAGTTTAGAATTTGCACAATGGAGTTACTCAATAGCTAATTTGGAATTTGAATTATGCCTATCAAGCTATCCATTTGGATTAATACATTGAATCTCTACATATAAGGTTTATTTATATGCAATATTGTTTGTAAAATTTATCTAGTGGAATATGGGAACAAAGCTTTCTTGTAATACTGAATTTATTTCCTAAGTCCAACATTTTAATGTTTAGGAGACACAAAACATCTAATCACATATGTACTGAAAAGCTTGTGAGAGAGGAAATGCATTGATATTTTAAATTCGTGTGGTTAAAGTAAAATATATGCTCCCCAAATTTGTAGCATGCATCCTCTCAATTTCATTCCTATAGCATTCAAAACAAAAGCTACATCATTCCAAAAAGAAGAATTGTGGGTGATATAGCATCAAATCAAATTCATGTCATCAATTTCACTCTAAATATAGTTTCATGATGAATTAATATAGCCTCCATGTTATGAAATTTGTTTTAACATCGTCTGAGATTATGTAGAAAGACAAGATTTTTGGAATGAGCATTATTAGGAATTTCGTAAATGATATGAATTGATATGGAGGAGGTAAGATCATTTTGATGTTCTCATAAAATATAAACTATCTAATTTGTATTATTTTAAATCATTTCCATAATTCCCATCAATAGAGTTTTGTATGATAATATATAGTAGAGTTGAAATCAATTCAACTGTTGAAAATTGCAACAAGAAATGCTGAAAATGCAACAATAAAATCCTATTTTAATTTTGTCCTTGAATTAAATTAGGATTAAAATTGTAATTCCACATCTCATGACAACTTGTATTAGTTAACTAAGTTAATTTGAATTATTTGGCTCAGTTAATTCGAGTTGAGGATCTAAATAGACTCATGTAGAGTGTCTCCTACATTATAGGAGCCCTGGTTGAGTTTATTTTGAGTTGTAATTAATTAATTCAGTCTAATTGAGTTAAAGTCAGTTAAGCTAGTTCCAATTGTTGGAGGAACTAGTGGGAGGTCTAGTAGTGTGGTGCTACGTGTAGTGGAGTGTGGTGCTACCTGCAGTGATCAACCAGTAAAATGATGATTCACTCATAAATAACTCATGTATGTTAGATATGAGAGTTTCCCAATTGAGATTGGAGTTTAGGGACAATGTACTATCAGTTGTATGACCATCCAAATTGTACAGGTGGTGCATGCAGTCAAAGGAAGGCCTATGAGGATTACATAATTCATAATGAGGAATTTCCCTAAGTAATAGGGGCTAATTCCTTGAGGAACAACGCAAGGAAATAGGGACTTGGGAAAGTAGAAAATTGGTTGAGTGAAGGTTTTAACCCCGTACAGGAATTACCTGCATATGAATTCTAAAACACAGAAAATAAACAATGCGAGAGCATAACACATAAAACAAATATACATAGATATTTCCCCTGGATCCCAAAACCGGGACTACAAGCTTGATTATTCATTATGTTCCTTTCAATGTTACAATACATATTTATACATCTTGAAGCATCCAATACCATGGACCGAAAACCATCGCGTCCAAAAAACATGTACGAAAATCATGCACAAAACCATATGTAGGTTTGCCCAACCTAATATAGGGTCCAACAAACAAAATTTTCTAGGGCGTTGCCCCAGACCCCATAGAGGGGGGTTACCTGCACCCCTCAAACCCCCTGTGACCCCCCCGCTACGAAATTGGCGCAACGGAGGGGGGACTCTGCCCCCCCTCTAACCCCCACATTTAACTACATGGGCTAGTCATGGAAAGAATATAACACAACCAACATTCTCCCACTTGTTGTTTTCTTTCCACAGGGGGCCGCAAGAGAGCTTAGTCATTTATCTAGCCCTGCAATGCCCATTGTTTCTCTATACCAAGAGAACTTCTCAGATCTCACAGATTTTGTCAATGTATCTACAATATTCTTCAAAGTGTTCACCTTTACCAGCAACACCTTTTTGTCTTCTATCATATCCCTCACAAAGTGATACTGAACATCAATGTGATTTGTCTTTGAATCATATGCAGGGTTCTTTGCCAAGAAAATTGCACTTTGGCTGTCATAGTCTATCCTTATAGCTCCCTGTACTAACCCCATACTTGAACACAATCTCTGCAACCAAACTGCTTCCTTTCTTGCATGAGTGGCTGCCATGTATTCTGCCTCTATAGTTGATAGTGCCACTACAGATTGTTTCTTACTCATCCAACTGACTGCATCTCCAAATAGGTTAAACACATACCCACTTGTAGATCTTCTTTGATCTAGATCTCCAGCCCAATCTGCATCAACAAAGCCATGAATATCCAAAAATCTGTCCAATCCTGGTCTTCCTTGGTATCAAAGCCATAATCACTAGTGCCACACAAATACTTGAAAACCCGCTTCACTGCTATCCAGTGCTCCTTCCCTGGTTTTGACATAAACCTACTTAATACTCCCACTGCATGTGCAATGTCTAGTCTAGTACAGACCATTGCATACATCAGACTACCGATTGCAATTGTATATGGAACATGGGACATGTTCTCTTCTTTTTCTTGTGTCTTGGGACATAGTTCAGCAGATAACCTCACACCTACTAAATAGGAACCTTCACCGGTTTGCTATCCTGCATATTGAACCTCTACAATATTGTCTTGACATACTTCCTCTGGTTTAACCAGAGCTTCCTCTTTGCCCGATCTCTTTTAATTTCCATGCCCAAAATACAGTTTGTAGCACCAATATCTTTCATGTCAAATTTGGAGAGAAATTGGGTCTTCAAATCTAGGATAATTTCTTTGTCATTTCCATCCAGCAACATATCATCGACATACAAGACCAAATAAATAACATGGTCACCAATTAGTTTAAAATACACACAGTGATATGCTTTACTTCTGGTGAAGCCAAGTCCCCGTATAAATGTATAAAATTTTTGATACCATATCCTTAGTGACTATTTTAACCCATACAGAGACTTCTTTAACTTTCATACCATTTCTTTCTTACCCTTCACCGTAAAATCTTCAAGTTGCTTCATGTAGATCTCCTCTTTAGATCCTTGTGAAGAAATGTTGTCTTCACATCCATTTGTTCTACCTTAAAATCAAAAGAAGCAACAACAGATAAAAGTAATCTAATAGAAGCTACCTTGGCAAAAAGAGAAAAAATATCAGCAAAATCAATTCCTTGCACCTGGGAATAACATTTTTCTACCAACTGAGATTTGTATTTCTCCACCTTTCCTTCTGCATTTTTATTCTTCTTGAACATCCACTTGCTACCAATGGGTTTCCTTCCAGCCGGAAACTCCACTAGATCCCAAGCCTCATTTATGTGCAAAGATGCCATTTCATCAACCATGGCCTCTTTCCAAAGTTTTCCATCATCTGAATCTACTTCTTCCTTCAGAGTTTTGAGATCATCATCAGTAACAAATAAAGTAAAATTTGAATAGAAAGCATATGTACTATACCTTTCTAGTTGCCTTCTTTCTCGAACTGATCTTCTCACACTCGGAGTTTGTGGCTCTTCATCTTTTGATTCCTCCTCTGCTGTATGTTGGAAATAATACTGGGGGGGGGGGGAATCAGTATTAGCAAGTCAATAGCTTTTCATTTCCATAATTAGATTTATATACACTACTTCAGTTAAGGGAACTTGCGTGTACATGCAACAGTGTTCAATGCAACTAACGTATATTTAGTAAACTTATAATTCAATTAATTCATCATATGTTGATCTTTAATCAATGCATCAGAACTTAATTAACCATCTAAATAGTAACTAGGTGCAGTTAAAATAGAACAGATCATCACACACATGAACACCAAGATATAAGGTGGAAACCCAATGCGGGACAAAAACCACCTGTTGTTGTCTTCTTTTAATATAATAAAAACCTGTTTACAATCTTGTACTGGCGTAGACTCATACCAGTATGCAAGCACCCACCTGTAGAAGGCTGCAACCTTCTCTCGTTCTCCAGCTTCTACTGGAAGGGAGTTACAACCCCCTGGCTCTTGTACTAGCCGATATGTTTACTAGTACGTAAGCACTGACCTACAAAAGGCTACAACCCTCTCTCGTTTTTCGGCTACTACTGGAAGGGAGCTCCAACCCCCTGGCTCTTGTACTGGTCGATATGTTTACCAATACATAGGCACCAACCTACAGAAGGCTACAACCTTCTTTCTTCCTCCAGGGACCACGTTTCATAAATTTTCAGACTGGATACTCCTGGAACACAACACCATAATCTGAAGGCCATGTTTCATCCAATTTTCATACTAGACCCATCAACAACATTGAAGCTCAAAATTAGTCACCACTACAATACAACCATTGCATTAACCAATCATTAAATACTCAATCATCAATCTCTGAATCACCCACAACTGAATTACTGAAGCCCTGTCATCAAAACACAGTCACCGGAACACAGAAAAGAACCCAGAACTCTGCAACAACCACTAGAACCAACTGAAAATTCAGATATCATATTTCATAATGTATATGCTACTTTGATGAGCCGAACCAGTATGTATACGCACTTTTGTCAAAGCGAACCCGCAAACAGATCTACGAATACTAACGTAAACACTTCACAGCTATTTTAGAATTCAATCATACCCAGATCATAACATTTGTAGAATAAAACATGCGTCAGTATTCAGATCTAGTCTATCCATGATCAAACCACATAATGATAATACATTCCAAGCCTTAAGATCCCGATCCATCATCCATCGTCATCCACATAGGTGCATCCTTAGTTCAGATCAATCAAAGCATCAAAAACCCATAACCTACATACTGGATCTCACACTTCATCAGATATTCAATGCTTGTATGCTTGGCCTAATGATCTTCTCCTCCTTTTATAGTTTTAGGCCTTTCTCAATACCATGGACTAAAACCACTTAGTACCAATACCTTGGACCAAATACCTAAGGACAATACTTCAGACCAGATACCTTGGGTCAATACTTCAGACTAGATACCTTGGACCAATGCCATGGATCAAAATACCATGGACCAAATACCTTGGACCAAAACTTAGTTTTCCAAGATATACGCTCCTTTCCTTATGTGAAAGTGCGTGTGTATGTTATATGCTTCTTTTGGTCTATTAACTCACGTGTATACACTTCTTTGTTAGGGTGAACTCGTGTATACTTCTCTCTGATCATTAATCCTTTGCTATTGATCTGCTGCACTATGAGCTAGCATTTGAGTGAGTTGCCATCAAGGACAACACCTATATCATAATGCCAACAATCTCCCCCTTTGGACTTGCTGGCAAAAACAACACCAAGTCACTCTCCCCCTTTGACCTCAAGGGCAAAGGATGGACCAAGATATTCTCTCCCTTTGCTATACATTATGTTGTCCATACTCCCCCTGAGTACATGTTGAGATCTTTGATTGAGCTCCCCCTTTGTACATACTAAGATCCTGATCACATGTAGAGTCTGCAAAAATATTTTTGACAAGAATAACATGACTCTACAACTCAATTAAGTGAGTATGACCTTCCTATCACCAATGACTCATACATACATCAATCTCCCAACCAAGTGGGGATACACCATTTTTTACTCATCCACCCAACCAAGTGGGGATATACCAAATGTTTATACATGACTGAAATAGAAATTATTGCATCATTCTTCCCATCCAAAGTGGGGTTACAAATTAGGTCTTTGCATGACCTTTATATCAAATGATATACATGACTTTTATAACAAAGACCAACAATCTAAACAAGACCATGACAGTCATTAGCAACTATCATACACCATATATGATCTACACATAAGCATCTGTCAATAGCATCTAGACCTGTAACCTACAATACCATTCTCTTGGCCAACCAACAATAATATGCCACTTAAGTGATCATCCATGAATCTGATTTGAATACCAACAATGTGACCCCAAGTATCATCCACATAAGCATATTCACCAAAGGCTTCTAACCATAATGCCAACAATGCATTATTTGAAGCATATTCTCCCCTTGAACCTATTACATATGTTCACTATTAGATTTGATCATGCATATATCAACAAAAAGTTTCAAGGCATCATCATCAATCAGATATATATCAAGTTAACTTGTGAGGATCAAAAACACTTCTAGATAACATCTTATGTGTACCAATACATTTCCACACATTATCAACAGATTGTAACCATCATCAAACAGAGTATATAATTAACTAAACCATATCATACCCCTTTTCCTGAGTCTGTCCCACTACTTTTCTTCAAACTAGCATATACGCGACTATGCAACTTCAAACTCGTGTATATACGTGACTTGTCTTCATGAAACTTGTGTATGAGATTTAGAACACTGAGGTTTCATACTTTCAGCTCCCCCTGAGTCTGTTATGTCTGTACACTGTGCCATGCCACATCTTTCTGACTAAACTTCCTTCTTCTTCCATATGTTTGACTGTGATGATGTTTCCTCCTTTTGGTATGGTGCCCAAAATCTTCTCCTGGATTCCTTTGATATATGCCCAAGCTTGTTACATGCATAACATCTCACATGTTTCATATTCCTTCTATAGCAGTCAATGGCTTTGTGAACAAACATATTGAAAGTAAAACAATATCCTTTAAAGTCCTTGGAAGGTGATGATCTTTTTGTGTGACGGTCTTGAACCATTCTATTTCTGCATCTGGCTGCAACATGTCCAAAATTATGACATATGAAACATTCAACATTATTCATCAGAGGAAATAACCGTTTATCACCTCCACAATTAGGAGTAAAAGATTTTCTTTGAAGAATTTCTTTCCTTGGTGTTAATGGGGTTGACCTCTTATCTCCTTGTTGAGCATTTCAGGTTTTGCATTAGAGTTGCTTGCCTCACCCTGTGAGCTAGATTCACCTTCAATAGATTCATAAAAACCAAGATTAGTTTTTATAGCAGGAGATCTTTGACTACTAAGAATATCATCCAGAATCTTAGTACTGTCTTGAAATCGTAACAATTTATCTTTTTCTTCTAATTTACTTTTTAAGATATTTAACTCAATCTGATGTTGTTTTTCCTTTTCCAGATGTTGCTTTTTCAAGAGTTCTTCAGCCTTTCTTCCTTCTTCCACTTGTTGTCTTAATTTAAGAATCTCATTTTCTTGTTCTTTATCTGCTTGAGGTAGTTCTTCATTCTACTTATTTTTTAACAATATCACTTCATCCTACAACATTTGACGTACTTTGAAGGCACACTCCAGTTGAGCTTTTAATCTGCTAACTTCTTCTTTGAGGGCACACTCCCTTTTGTTAAATAGATCTTATTGATCAACGATTTTATCTAATGCTTCATTTGCTTGTTCATCTTGATGTGATTTGGAATCTGAATCCTTGTTTCCATCTAACGGGAAATTGCCTCTCCTGCTGTCAGTGTTCCTTTGAGTTGTGTTCTTTTTTAGCTTCTTTCCCATTGTTTCTATGGATTTCCTTCAAGCGATCAAGCTTCTACCAAAGGACCTGCTCTGATACCAATTGTTGGAATTAATACTGAGAGGGGGGGGGGGGGGGGGAATCAGTATTAGCAAGTCAATAACTTTTCATTTCTAGTCAGCTTTATATATGCTACTTCAGTTAAGGGAACTCGTGTATACACGCAACTGTGTTTAATGCAACTAGCGTATATCCAGTAAACTTATGATTCAGTTAATTCATCATATGTTGATCTTTAATCAGTGCATCAGAACTTCATTAACCATATAAACATTAACCAGGTGCAGTAAAAATAGAACAGATCATCACACACATGAACACCAAGATATAAGGTGGAAACCCAATGCAGGACAAAAACCACCTGCTGCTGTCTTCTTTTAATATAAGAAAAACTCGTTTACAATCTTGTACTAGTGCAGACTCATACCGCTATGCAGGCACCCACGTGCAGAAGGCTACAACCTTCTCTCATTCTCCAGATTCTACTGGAAGGAATCTACAACCCCTTTACTCTTGTACTAGCCAATATGTTTACTAGTATGTAGGTGCCGGCCTACAGAAGGCTATAACTCTCTCTCATTTTCTAGCTGCTACTAGAAGGGAGCTCCAACCCCTTGGCTCTTGTACTAGATGATATGTTTACTAGTACGTAGGCACCACCCTACAGAAGGCTACGACCTTCTTTCTTCCTCCAGGGACCACATTTCATAAATTTTCAAAATGGATACTCTTGGAACACAACACCATAATCTGAAGGCCACGTTTCATCCAATTTTCATACTAGACCCATCAACAACATTGAAGCTCAAAATCAATCACCACTACAATACAACCATTGCATTAACCAATCATTAAATACTCAATCATCAATCTCTGAATCACCCACAACTAAATCACTGAAGGCCTGTCATCAAAACACAGTCACCAGAACACAGAGCAGAACCCAGAACTCTGCAACAACCACTAGAACCAACTGCAAATTCAAATATCATATTTCATAATGTATACGCTACTCTGATGAGCCGAACCAGCGTGTATACGTGCTTTTATCAAAGCGAACCTGCATACAGATCTACAAATACTAACTTAAGCACTTCACAACTATTTCAGAATTCAGTCATACCTAGATCATAACATTTGCAGAATAAAACATGCGTCAGTATTCAGATCTAGTCTATCCATGATCAAACCACATAATGATAATACATTCCAAGCCTTAAGATCCCGATCCATCATCCATCATCATCCACATAGGTGCATCCTTGGTTCAGATCAAGCAAAGCATCACAAACCCATAACCTGCATACTAGATCTCACACTTCATCAGATATTCAATTCTTGCACGCTTGGCCTAATGATCTTCTCCTCCTTTTATAGTTTTAGTCCTTTCTCAATACCATGGACCAAAACCAATACCTTGGACCGAATACCTATGGTCAATACTTCGGACCAGATACCTTGGACCAATACCATGGATCAAAATACCATGTACCAAATACCTTGGACCAAAACTTAGTTTTCCAAGATATATGCGCCTTTCCTTTTGTGAAAGTGCGTGTGTATGTTATATGCTTCTTTTGGTCTATTAACCTGTGTGTATATGCTTCTTTGTCAGGGTGAACCTGCGTATACCTCTCTATGATCATTAATTCTTTGCTATTGACCTGTTGCACTATGATCTATCATTTGAGTGAGTTGCCATCAAGGACAACACCTATATCATAATGCCAACACTGTAGATTTTGATTCTTCCTCCTTAAGCTCAAACTCTATCTTCTCAGTTTCCTTTGGTTGGAATTCATGTTTAATAACATCTTTCACCTTTGTGAACACCACATCTCGGCTGTACACAACCTTCCTTGTTACTGGGTTCCAAAGATTATAACGCTTCAAACCATCCTTATTCCCAATAAAGATGCAATTTTTAGATTTACTATCCAACTTGGTTCTTTTCTCCTTTGGAACATGTATGTATGCATCACATCCAAATACCTTCATATGTGAAAGAGAGGGTTTCTTACTAGTCCATACCTCTTGTGGAGTCTTATCCTCTAACGCTAATGAAGGTGATTTGTTGACCAGGAAACATGCTATCTCCAACGCCTTTGCCCAGAATTCCTGTCCTAACCCGGCACCACTGAGCATGCTTCTTGCCCTTTCCATAAACGTCTTGTTCATTCTTTACGCAACTCCATTTTGCTCAGGTGTGTATGGAGTAGTTTTCTGCTATGCTATACCACACTTCTTACAAAATTCTTCAAATTCCTTGCTACAAAACTCTCCACCATTATCTATCCTCAACACCTTTATCTTCTTCTCTGTCTAGTTTTCCACTAGAGCCTTAAATTATTTAAACCTATCAAAGACTTCAGATTTCTTCTTAAGGAAATATATCCATGTATTCCTTGAGAATTCATCTATAAATGATACATAGTACACAGACTTACCCAGTGATGGAACCTTCACAGGTCCAGACACATCACCGTGAACAAGTTCTAATATATGTTTCGCCCTCTTACCACCAGAGGGGAAACTCACTCGATTCTGCTTCCCATATACACAATTTTCATAGAAATCAAAACCCAGAGAGATATTACTCATACCTTCTACCATACCTTTACCATGAAGTATTCGAAGGCCCTTCTCTCCAATATGTCCAAGACTTTGAGGCCGCAGCATGGTCTTCTCTCCAGAGACCACTAGATTTTTTGCTCCTCTTTTAGGAACCATAGAACTGTTGTACCCATCAACAACAGTGCTACCTTGCAGCTTGTACATAGTTCCAATCCAAACTCCCCATATCAATATCGCTGCTCCCTGAACCATATTGCAGGTATCCTTCTCGAACACTATTTTTACACTTGCATCATCCAACTTGCTCACAAAAATCAGATTTTTGGCTAATGCAGGAATATGCAGAACACCTGGAAGTGTTCTAACCATTCCACCTTGCAACTTCAACTTTACTTTTCTGCGACCAACGATTCTAGCCTTCCTATCATCTCCTAAGAAGACATCACCACCATCATATTTCTCATACTCGCAGAACCACTCTATATGGGGAGTGAAGTGAAAGGATGCACCTGAGTCAATCAACCATGCCTCATGATCTACATGTGTATTTGAAGAAGCCAAGTACACATCCCCACCTTCATCTGAAGTGGTTTTCGCCTCTACAGAAGGAGCATCATCATATACCTTTCCTTTATCAGGAGCTTTAGATTTACAATCCCTTTTTTAGTGCCCTTCCTTTCTGCATTTCCAACACACCATCTTTATAGGTTTTCTTGGAGATTTAGATCTCCCTCTAGATTTATAACTCCCACTCGATGACTTATTTTTGTTTTTGTTCTGGGACTTTCCTTGTACAGATACAACATCACCATTCTGGATCTCCATATTTTTTTGTCTCGTCTCCTTCGTTAGTAAGGATGATACTATTTCATCAAACTACAAGGCAATTGTATTGCTACCTATTGCAATAATCAAACTATCCCACAAATATGGTAGAGAACACAACAAACTAATGCACTTAACTTGATCTAAAATTTTAAACAGATAATAACTGACTTACCATAGTATTAAATGCGTTCAGATGCTCTGTCACCGAGTCTCCATCTTTCATCCTCAAGTTATATAGCTTTTTACATATGAACAATTTATTCACTAGAGACTTAGATTGGTACAAAGTCTCTAACTTTTCCCACAAAGCCTTTGCGGTAACTTCCCCTGATACATTCAACAATACTGAATTTGAGACACACAATCGTATTGTGCTCTTTTCCTTCTGATCCAACTTCTTCCATTCTTCATCAGACACTCTCGTTTATTTAGTACCTGGATCTACCATAATCCACTGATCTTTATCCACTAACAAATCCTCCATCTTGAGTTTCCACAACTCAAAACTTTGGCCATTAAATTTCTCGATCTCTATCTTTCCACTGCTCTCCATCTTCTTTCATCACCTGAATCGATCTCGCAAATCTCACACTAAAAAGGGTCTACCACAGGCCCGAGCGAAACCCCTCAGTAACAAAGGCATCCCCTTGAAGCCAAAATAGCTTTGATTCCAAATGTAGGTTTTAACCCCGTACAGAAATTACCTACATACGAATTCTAAAAGACTAAAAATAAACAATGTGATATCATAACACATAAAACACATATACACAGATATTTCCTCTGGATTCCAAAACTAGGAATACCAGCTTGATTTTTCATTATATTCCTTTCAATGTTATAATACATATTTATACATGCGGAAGCATCCAATACCATGGACCGAAAACCATCACATCCAAAACCATGTGAGAAAATCATGCACAAAACCATAGGTAGGTTCACCCAACCTAATATAGGGTCCAAAAAACAAAATTTTCCGAGGCGTTGCCCCAGACCCCATAGAGGGGGATTACCTGCACCCCTCAAACCCCCTGTGACCCCCCAGCTATGCAATCGTTGCAACAAAGGGGGGAATCGACCCCCCCTCTAAACCCCTGTTTAACTACGTGGGTTAGTCGTGGAAAGAATATAACACAACCCAACATTGAGTACTGGCTCAGGCTTGCCTAGGAAGCAGTGAGACATATAGAGATAGTGCAGAGGTTGCTCAGGCTTGAGCAAAGCATTGTAACCTTCTCATATTTTTCGATTAATGAAATATATAGATAGGAGGGATTTTTAGTTGTGGCTTTCCCTAAGAAATCATTGTGTAATTTGTTGATTGAATTCTTTTTCTTGTATGCTTAGTGATTGCATGATCGTTTAATTGTTTCTGCTGATGAGTAGAGTAGATTCAAGTCTATTATTTTAGCATATTATAATTAGAATTTTGAATCTACAAGGAATTTATACATGGTATCAGGGTAGAAATCACTATAGAAGAGGAGAATACAAGTTTGTCTTTTGTAGGTGAAATCGAATTTGTAGTATCATACTTCAGAGCCAATAGGATGTCATTCTACATATTGAGACTCAAATATTCCCTTGAGGGTAGTTAGAACTATATTTCTTGGAAGGACTGGATGTAGGTAGTGTTGGAAGATAATGAGCTTAATTAATTCATATACAAAGATATTCCTAAGCCTCCAACAGCTGATGCTCAAGATATGGCAGGGTGGAGAAAATGTATTGCAAAGGCGAGAAGGATTATCTTAGAAGGAGTTCAATATCATATTGTATCAAACCTCCATGGTAAGGAGAATCCATATGCAAAGTGGAATACCTTGAAAAACATGTTTCAAAATAGCACTGACCAAAGGAAGCTAGAACTAAAGGACAAGCTCAAAAAAATCAAGATGGAGAAGGGTGACAGAATACCAAAGTACTTGACCAAATTATCCCAATGTGAGTATGAGCTTAGAAGTGGGGTGTGATTGTTTCCAAAGATGATATGGTCAGCCTGACACTTCTAGACTTTCCCAAAAGCTGGCATGACTACCAGGACTCAGTAAATATGAGGGAGAAGCTACCAGAGTGGTAGTGCTTGTATTTTGACTTGGTGCAAGAAGAGTTTTGACAAAACATCAAAGATGGGACCTCATCCAAAGAAGTGGAAAAGGAATTTGCATTAGTCACAAAATAAAAGAAAGCCAAGGGAAATCAGTCCCAAGTAGAGGAGGGAAAGAAGGAATACTTGTCCAACATCAAATGTTTTCACTTTCACGAGTTCGAGCACTATGCCACGAAATGTCCTTAGAACAAAGCAAGCAAGAAGGAGCCTACAGTAGCAGTAACATGAGGAGCTCTCAATTCACAATTAAAACTTGATTTTACTCTCATTGCATGCATGGCAAGCACTATAATGAGAAGCATGTGGTATCTCAACAATGGTACCTTGTTCCATATGTCAGGGAATAGGGATCTATTCAATGACTTGGAGGAGAAATATCTCAAGAAGAACATAGAGTTTGGAGATGATGGGAGGTATAGCATGACTGATATTGATACAGTTACTTTTCAGATGGAATCTATCTTCCCTCTCATACTCATAAATGTGATGTATGTTCTAGGACTAAAGAAGAATCTGGTTTCCATCATTGTATTGGAAGACTATGGCTACGATGTGATATTTAGCAAAGGGAAGGTTTTCCTTAGACACATCGCCATGGGAATGTGAAAAAAATCGGTGTGAGAGTTAAGAATATATATGTACTTGAGGTACAAGATGCATGCAAAGCCTTGAGGAGCAATGAAAGTTTAGAGACTTGGTGGTTGATAGGGAGCATGAATTACCTCTCAACATGTAGCCTCAAAAGAAACCTCAACAATTGTGGAGCAACCACAATTGGAGAAGTAGAGAGAGGTTGAGTGGAGACATCCACTCAAGAAGAGTCCTCTAATAGGGGTAAATTTCGAGCCAAGTGGGTAGAGGGAGCACATGCATCCATACCTCCAGGTGAGAGGTGGGGCAATGTGAAGCAATAGTCCTAAGTGTGCAAAAATTTGGGCAGCGTCCATTCTGGTGCTTTTGTCTCATGGGTCATTACCTTGCTACAGGACCCAATAGTATTCAGTAGTAGGAGGATCAATGTTGGTCAGATAATAAGGAGTACATAACAGATTTGACATTAGAGCATGAGGCTCAGTAGAAGAGTCACCAACATCACATTTTTCCTAGTAGAGAGTTGCAGATTGATTCAATGATTATTTTTATCTATTTTTGGATGCTTTTCAGCTACAAATGTTGTAGTAGAAATAACAACAATGATAAGTGTTGCATGCAATACATTCCAAAGGTATTGGATTGGTATAGATGTGAATTACTTTCTTGTTGAGAGGGAGTGTTGAAAATTGCAACAAGAAAAGTTGAAAATACAATAAGAAAATCCTAATTTAATTTTGTCCTTGAAGTAAATTGGGAATAAAATTGTAATTCCACATCTCATGACGACTTGTATTACTTAACTAAGTTAATTTAACTTAGTTGGTATAGTTAATTCCAGTTGAGGGTCTAACTAGAGTTATATAGAGTGCCTCCTACATTATAGGAGCCCTGGTTGCGTTTATTTTGAGTTGTAATTAATTAATTTAGTCTAAAAGTTAGTTAAAATAGCTCCAATTGTTGGAGGAAATATTGGGAGGTCTAGTAGTGTGGTGTTGCATGCAGTGGAGTATGGTGTTGCCTATAGTGATCAACTAGTAAACTGATGATTCACTCATAAATAACTCATGTATGTCAGATTTGAGAGTTACCCAGTTGAGATTGGAGTTCAGGGGAAACATACTATTAGTTGTATGATCATTCAAATTGTACAGGTGGTGAATGCAGTAAGAGGAAGGCCTATGAGGATTGAACAATTCATATTGAGGAATTTCCCTAATTAATAGGGGGATAATTCCTTGAGGAACAAAGCAAGGAAATATGGACTTGAAAAAGTAGAAAATTGGTTAAGTATTGGCCAAGGCTTGTATAGGAAGCAGTGAGACAGATAGAGATAGTCCAAAGGTTGCTCATGCTTGAGAAAAGTATTGTAATCTTCTCATATTTTTTTACTAATGCAATATATAGATAGCAGGGGATTTTAGCTATGGTTTTCCCCAGGAAATCATTGCATAATTTTTTGGCTGAATTCTTTCTCTTGTATGATTCTTGATTTCACAATTGTTTAATTGTTTCCACTAATGAGTATAATAGATTCAAGTCTATTGTTTCAACATATTATAATTAGCAATTTTAATCTACAAGGAATTTCTACATCAACTACACTGAGTTGTGATCCTAGTTATACCAATTTTTGGTATGATAGTGGCCCAAAAGAAGTGCATTTATCACATTGAAATTCATAAGAAAGTACAAGATATTATGAAAGAACATGAATAGTAAAATTAATGGCTTAACAAAAAAGATGCTAAGAATAATAGATTGGGCATAGAGAAAGAGATAATTTATATGAAGGAGAAGTTGAGTCTTATGATGGAGCTACTAAAATGAATCCAAAAGGAAAGTCAAATGGTCTAAAGATATATTAATTAGAAGGATATTAAGGCATAAATTAACTGTTTGGTTCAAAGAAAAAGAGAAGCTAAGAGTTGATAAAGGATATGAGTGCAAGAAAAGGTATGGAAAGTAGTCCTTAGGGATAGAAAAATCAATATTCATCTACGAACTTGAGTGAATACAAATGTTTGATGAAGAAGATGCGGATGAGAGAAAAAATAAGAGTCTCACAAAAAGGTTTGATAAGTTCAGTCCAACATGAAGGAGAGATGCCAACTCTAGAACATCAAGAGAAGCAAGTGAGACAAAATTTCAATATAATTATTTAAATGCATGTGTGATTATACAATATGAAGAGGAACACATACAAGAAGATTTGATAAAGGAGAAAGATAAATAATTGTCTCTTGAAGATAAATGTAAGGCAAATGAAACTCATGGACCTAAAGTTTAAAGGTAGAGGACAAACCAAAGGAAAATTTAAATATTTTGGAAGGTGGAATAGACAAAAATAAGATAGGTAGCCTCATATAAGATCCACTGGAGGTCAAAACTAGTATACAAGTTGAAAGGAAAAACAATTCAAATGAAGGAAGTACCTTGTTCATGGTAGCATCACAAGTCCTATCTTGTTTTGTAGATCTTGTAAAAATAAATAATTCAGATAATTTTTTGTATTCCAAGTGAAGGTATGATATTCATAAATATGATATTAAAAATAATTCAAGAATTAAGGTAAAATAACTATAAAAAAATTAAGTGTATTTACATGTGAAAGTAAAGTAATTCTAAATCAAGCAAATAGGCCTTGGGATCCAAGAAGAGAAGACTTAGCAAATGTACCTAAACTTGATGATGATCCAATTTTAAATTTCGAACAATAACTAATTAATAATAGACAAAGGAAATATTTATTGAACATTAAATAAACCATGAGCAAGATCCTATGATGAAGTTTCTTTTCTTTGGTAGTCTGATGTAGTTGCATTTGTAATAAATGTATTTTTGTTTAATGTTTTATCCTAGGTTTAGATACTTTGGCCTCATACACATATGGAGGAATATGTTTGTATATAGCCTCCTAAATGTCACATAATGAGCTAAATAAATATAATTTACTAGTCTTACCATATAGTTAGGGGTGTTAGAATAAGAATAGGATTTTTTTTTTGATTTTCCTAAATAAGGGAAGATCTCAACAAGATCCACTTGGATACAAGTCATATTCCTTATGATATATATAAAGAAGTTGTAATATTTGTAAACAAAAATGATGGGAGCTATGAGTGTTTAATAGAAATAAGGCTTGTGTTATGCTCCATAAATCCAATTCTTCTTGTTTTGAATATGAGTGTTTATTTGACTATAAATCCAATTGCAAAAAAAGTTTCTCATTCCAATTCATCCAATTAAGATGTTTATATACACATGCATTCAAATCAATCAATGCATACTCAATTTTATTCAAGAAAAATTATATCCTATAGTGAATGTCATTCATCAAAGATGTACAGAAGAAATATCAATCCTCATGATATACTCTAATGTAAGAAGCTAAGGAGCTATAATTATTCCCCATCCAACCATACTCTACAAATCCAAGATACCTATTCACATATGGATTCCATGCAAAGCATGATAGCACACCATCAATTCATGATTTCCTTGTGTATGGCGAAAGCGAGAGAATGACAAATCCACTTGGTAACTTCATCAAGCATTCATATATCCATCCTAAAAGATGACAAAAGTTTCCCTAGGTAGTAAAGAAATCCATTTATGTTGCATTAGAATGACTTCAAAGAGACCAAAATTTCCAACTTGAGATAGGCTAGGATCTCATACTCATAATAAATAAATATCAAATATACAAGGTACATAAATCCATAAGAAAAAACTCAATAAATATGTCTAGAAGTTATATGAATGCTAATCCATTATGTTAGTCTATCATAAAATGATCCCTTCAAGCTACAAGAATAATTATGCTCTTTAAAACAGGTTTCAATTCAATTTGTACACAATTATAATAATTCATAACTATCAAGGAAGCACATATAACAACCCTTAGGGATGTCATTATAGGAAATCCATCACAAGATGGACTAAGTCCAAGTTGGATGGAAAATGAAGCTATGAAAAACTCATAACCAAAACTTGGTTTTTTGTACACCTTACATTGAACATTATAGCTATGTTTTCCGTAAAACACCAATTTCAACAATGTAATTTCATGAACATATTTTTTCCACTAGATTAACTCAGTTAGACAAGTAAGCCCACGGAAATCATTCCTAGTGCATGTGATAAATATTTAGCATAGTTCACACGGAGTTCACTCAAAATTTAATTAACTATGAGATTCATCACAATCAAGAATTTATCAATCTCTTGCATACACGAAAACGAAATGTTATGAACCTTGAACCTTAAAAATGATAAGAAACCAATAATTGCAGTCCTCTTCAAGGAGGAAACCCCATTTTACAATGAATAAAATGTGCAAGACAATATTTGATGATGCTAAGACTAGGTCTCCTTAGTATATATATATAAGAGACAAAGGGTAGACTTATAATAAAATGGGACCATGAAAGGTTATAGCCTACATAACAATATAAAAATAGAAATGTAATCACTAAATATCTAGGGCTTAATAAATATCTTTAAGGTTAACATGGGGATTGTATAGGGAGTAGTAGAAGTTAAATTGATGGAACTGAGGGAATCCCACTAGATGGCATTCAAAAGGGAAAAGCACTAGTGAAAGGAGAAAAAGGTTGAGTGCCCCCACTTAGACTAGGAGCGAAGGTAGATCCAATAACTACCATGCTAGGTGAAATGATAGGGATAGAAATAGTACCTCCTCCTTCAGCTGAAGGAGTATGCATAGTAGCGATATTGATAGCCACACTAGTGCTACTAATGTTGGCCATGAAGAAAGAAGGAGAGTGAAGAGGGCTACCATGTCTATCAGTTGGAGTACCAATGTATGATACAATGTAAGGAACGTCAGAAGGAAGAGGTTCTGTAGGAGTCCCAGAGGATCTGTGTTATAGAATCATTAAACACTCCTATAGTTCTGATGCTTTGGTATGGCCTTGGGAAACCCTTTCCCATACAAACTTGATCATTTATGAAAAAATAATATGTTTAATTCCATATATGACTCTTCCCTTTCAAAATCGCGTACACACATGGGTACCATAATACAGAACCCACGTATATTATTTAGAATATGAAAACATAAAATAATATCCTATTTTTAAGTGGGGTTTATGGGTTTCACAGAAACCCACCTACAAGAGCCTGTGGCCTACCTGAATCAATTGATTTCTGGTGGTATTTATATTCCTCATGGGAAGGCCTAAAAATATCAAGGAGATATGATATCGACATTATAGTATTTTTGGTCCCCAGATCAAGTCTTATTTTCCCTATGCCTCCTACACTCCCAATCATAGGAAACCCTTTTTTCCTTGCATAGATGCTCATCCTTCATTATATGGCATCCTTTTGCACATGCTTGAGAGGTGATATTTGAGGCTTAGGCTAGATGGATCCGAAGGAAGGTTTCATTGGTGCCATGGTCGGATCAGGTTGTATCTCTCCACTACTCTTTATTGATATCAATAAAGAAGCTTTGTCTAGTTTCCAATATGTTATGATCTCATGTTTTTATGATTCATGTGTAATATGTCATTATTTATATGTTTATGATTGATGATCTAACATGTTTATTATGCACACACTTTGAACTACTTGCTATGTATATGCTTCTCTAAATTATGTTGCAGGTATGCTCACTTGGGAGGAAGCAGAGGGTTTGGACCCTACGGGATCAACATCAAACATAGGACCTATGGGTACTCCTCTCAAACCCAACTTTGGTAGTTTGTATAGTTTGTTTACTTGAACTTATGCTTCTTTTTGATTATCTACCTTCAATCTGTTGAGGTTGTCAACCCTTACCTTAGGGAAGTTTTTCCCAGCAACAGAACTAGCAACTCCACTGGGGAATACAGTCACGTATTTCCTAGAAGGGTTTTGTTTCCCTTGATCTAGTATTTTCTTTCTTGTTTCTTGATTTTTCCAGTATTTTTAACTCATTTATAGTCTAATATTTTGGATTAGGTTTGTCTTTTTTTATTTTTCCCTGTTTTTCTCTATATACACTCTTTTTGTTGTACACAAAAGTGTACATAAATAGTTTCTACCAAAGAAACTAGTATATACACTAGTTTCTTCAGAAACAGTCGCATGTATACGTAGGCCTGTTATTTCACAATAACGTATATTTGGGAAAAATTGAATTTTTCAAGTTTTTCCTTCAGTTAGGGGTGTAGCCCAGTTTTTTCTACTTTCTTGAAGTCATCTACACTCTGGAATGGTCTTGTTTCTTGCTAGTGTCGATTTCTTTATCTCATTTTGCAAAACAATGTTTTCAAACTATGGTTTACATCCTTTCAAAGTTGTTTCATTTGAGGTTTGGGTTTCAGATCTTCTTTGTGAAGTATCTGATGTTCCTATGCTTTTGGGACAATGAGTTGGTTCTCAACTAGCTTATAATCCAATTTTTTCATTACTTCACTTTGAATTCTTGAATTTGACTCATTTGGTTTTTTTTTTATTATTTGAGAAGGGTCTTTGAAATGTTGGTTCAATGAAGGATTTTGGTTCTATGAAATCTTTTGGTCTTTTTGACTCTTTTACGTATCTTTTAGATCAATTTTTTCAAGTGTTTTGGTCTCTTATTCACTTTAGTCGGATAATATTGGTGATTGTTTATGGCTTGTGAAATTTGGACTCTTTTAGCTTGATTTTGATCTTGAAGTGATTGATTTCTTTTCTTTCTTGAAACTTTTGTCATAAGTCCTTAAAAAGAAAAGGAGAAAAACAATTTTTTTTTCCTTTCTTTTCTTTGGTTTTTTGGTCTTTTTGGCTTTTCAAAAAGTGTGAAAATCTTTTCTTGAGGTTGAAATTTGCTTCATTTGGGAGATATTTTCTTAGATATTTGTTTCTCCTTGTTTTTCAAATTTTGGCTTTTTGTCTTTGAAATAACACATTTGTTTGTTTAGAGAATTCCATAAAATCTTTCATTTAGGCATTTTAGTATGCGTTAAGGTAGTTTGCATTTTAGTCATTTTAGTCTCTTTCGATGGATGTTGAATATGTGAGTGTGCTTAAAGGAAAAAGAAAATAGTTTTTCTTTCATACATTTCTCATAGAACCTTGTAGAGATCACTTTTAATTGAATAAAAAGAAGTTCCATTTGCATGTAGCCTAGTTTTCTATTGGTTTCTTTTTGCATCACAACATCACAAGTTGCACTTCCGCTACCCTTGACCTAAATAACAACCAATAAAATCAAGTGCTTAATTTAAAATGAACTAGATTTTGTTTTTGTCATAGATACATCAATTAGTATAGGGAATTTAGGGCCTTTGAATAGGTGTGTGGAGAGTAAACTCTCCAAGGCAACTCTAAACTAAAACATATAAGTTGATTAAAGAGTGCAAATCCAATATCGTTAGGTTGTCCGAGAATGCTCCTCTAATAGAGGAGTTAAGCACGAGGACGATTGAAGACAAGGAAATAGAATTACCCCCTCTCCTACTTGTTGGATCCCATGCCCACGACTGTTCTGCCCAACCTCTATTTACGAGCTGGTGACCTTAGTTTCCTATCCTAGGGACTGCATAGGTGACTATGGGGGGGATGCCCATGGTATCTGATAGAGACGTTGCATCAATTTCATATTAATTTTGGAGGGTACCCTTGCGAAGCTCGGGTACTTGCATCGGAAAAGGCTATTGTCTATAGGTCAGTGTAACTATTTATGATACCTACGCTGGTAGGCTTGGGTCGTAATTATCCCAAACTGTCTTCGGAATGTCCTTATCTTCACTTTATTGTATTTAGGTGTCTCGTCCTAATCACCCAAAGCAGAAATAATTGGAATCCGCTTGTTTGGTTTTATCTTTAGGGACTTTTTAGTGAGTTCTCTTTTCTCCTGGATTTCCATAAGTTTTTATTTTTGAGCCTTTAAAATTTTCTCTTAATATTTAAAAGTGGTTGATCGCCCAGTTCATCGGTCTAGGAGGTTTCATGGGATTTCACCTGAGTGTCGAGCCTTCATCTAGAAGGCATATGAGAAATTCTGCTAGTGATTTTAAACCAGTAGTAGGTGACACATCAAAGATTAACCCTTCTCCAGGGGCTCTCATTTCATAGGATGAACCTAGTTCAGTTTATAATTTGGAAGAAAACACTATGGTCCTTGCTAGGGTTCTCTTCTAATCAGAAGACAAGGTGGATATTGAATATGTACCTTACGTTGTAGAATACATGGGTATGCCAACTCACAGGCCGACAAGCCCTGTTCACTCTCCTTTTTTTCCGATGGACAATGTTAGTGGCGTAAGTATGGCTACTAGTACTTCTGGTGTGCAGACCCCTCCTTTAGTTGCAAGAGGGGGTAATATTCCTATCTCTACTATTACACCTAGTACAATAGCTATTGGCTCTATGCCCATTCAAAGTTTGAGTGGGGGCACCCAACCTTCTGCCCCTTTCACTGGTGCCTATCCTTATGGGATTCCATCTAGTGGGATTCCTTTAGTTCCTTCAACCTTCCCATCTACTATTTCCACATCCATGACTTCTATGCCAAGTGGTTCAACATATTTTCAGGGTTTCACTTTTGGAAGTGGTCATATTCCTCCCAATCCATATTTGAACTTAGGATCAGTACCTTTCTCTAGACATGCTTAGAATGTTAATCCTTTGCAAGGATGTCAAGGATTGGAAAATCCTTCTGTTAGTGGTTTAGGGGTTGGGAAATTATCCCATCTATTTGGTCAACAAGGGAGTATGCCCTTCCCTTCTATTGGGACCTCACAATTATTTCCTTCGCTAGCTAGTGCATAGAATCCTTATCAGGGGATTTCCCCTTCTTTCCATGTTCTGTTGGGAGGAAATTATCCTATGCATGGTTACCCTGTGGTAGGGGGTGGATACCCTACGAATACTTCTAGGCCACAAGGATTTCCTTATGGTTTAGGTCCTTCTACGAGTAACCTGGGGCAACCTAATGCCTCTCCAAATTCAAGATACTCTTTTTCTAATGTCAGAAATCTTGCTCTTGGTGGGTGGAATTCTCATATTCCTCCACACTTACCATTCCTGACAACTTTGAACTTTCCATATCTTTCAAAATTGGCAAACAATTCGATCTGATACAATTCATCTTGGCCTCCGGTCCCCACCAAATTCCATTTGATATTCTGAAATTCGAAGGGAAGTGTGGATAAGATCCAACTGATCATATGACCATGTTATATTTCTGATGTTAATCTAACTCCTTGATTGATGATTCGATCAGGCTGAGATTATTTCAACGCACCCTAACTAGAAATGCTGTAAAGTGGCACATTGAGATTAAAGGGGGTACCTTTTATACATTTGGCAAATTGGCTACTATGTTTCTAAATCATTTAAGTTTCCTATCTGATATGATGTTGGAACTGAGCTTCTAGCCAATTTTGAACAAGACAAGACAACTCATATTTCTAACCACATCCAAGAGTGGTGAAAAAGGAAGAGACTAATCAATTCATATATCCCTGATGAGTTTATTCTTGAATGGTTTTTGAGATATTTGTAGCCAGAGATTTATAAGGATGTGTCACTATTTAGAGTGTTCATTGAAGAACATGCCATATTTAGAGCCCAGTAGTTAAATCTCATCTATTCTCAGTCTGGAGTCCTTTACAAGATTCTTCCTGATGCTCCTTGATCAAAGATTGATCTAGCCAAACCTAATCTAGGACCCCTTGCTGATGGAATTGTAGGGTTAATCGATAGTAGTACGGATAACTTGTTGAATCAATTGCAACAATTGTCTTTACAATCTGCTTCTCCAGCACAGGCTATGTCTTCAATGTCTATTCCTTCCCAACCTTTAGTAGTCAATATTGTCCAATCTTTAAATCCCAAAGGAAACCAATAGTGCAATGGGAAGAAGAAGGGATATGGTAAGAAGAAAGTTAAGGTTGGGAAGGGAAATGTAAACAAGCCCAATAATGATATTGGAGAGGGAAAAAAGGAATCAAAAAAGAAAGTAAAATTCCCATGCAAGTTATGCAATGGGGATCATATTACCCATATTTTCCCTAAGATTCAGGATGCTCAGTATTTGTTAGCTCAGTAGGGTTCTTCAACTCGACAGGTTGTGCTAACTAACGCTTTTCCCCAAGGGAAGCAAATGCTTGCTGGTGCTAATGCTAGTACTGGAACCCACATAGGGGGAAACCAGGATGGGGAATCTACATCGAATGTATATATGGTAAGGTCTCATGTTGATGTTGCTACAAGATCACATGATTATGGTGAGCCGGAACATTCTAATGCTAAGGATTATTTCGATATCCCAGAGCCACTCCATATAAAGAGGCTTGTGGTTGAGTCTATACCTCAGATGCAGAAAGTCTCTACAAAACATTCAACTATCAATCCCAACACTGGGGATTCTCAGAACCATTCTATTGTCAAATATCTGGCTCAGAGCCCCTGTGCAATGTCAGTGTTAGAGGTACTCCAATCATGTCCTACATAAAGGAGTGCATTTCTCACTATGATAAGAGAAGTAGATACAAATAAATCTCTCATTATTACATTTGATATGTCAAGTGTTAAGAATAGACTCCCTCATCACATGGATTTCTAGATTAAATCTACATATCGAAATAATATTATCTTTTTAACTATATTTGATAATGGAGATTCCATGTGCATCATGTCGATATCATGTTGGAAGGCTATCGGGTCTCCGAAAGTTGTTCCTTCCCCTAATATCCTTACTGCATTCAATGGTAATTCTCACAGGCCTCATGGAATTCTTCCAGACTTTCCAGTCTGTGTTGGGGGTAAGGTTGTCAATATTGAGGTAGAGATAGTTGATGCCAACCTTTATTATAATATTTTATTGGGTCAAAATTAGGTTTGTGCAATGGATTCCATTGTTTCATCGTTGTTTCACATCTTATTCTTCCCTCATAAAGGGATAATTGTTACAATTGATCAAATGGATTATTCTCCTAATGATCCCAATGCATCCTCTGACTCTTCTATCCCCTTGGTGAAGAACACCAAGCAGCCTGTCAAGAATTTGGGAGTTGGAATGTATTCCTTGTTGATGGGTGCTTTTGATATTCCTCCTCCTATTGCTCATATTAATTCCATTTCATCTTGCAATATTGCTCCTCGAAAAGGTTCATTCAGAACTCATTATTTTTCTGACCCTTGGCCCTTAAAAACCCCCTATTACCACATTAGAAGAGGGGAAAGTAGGTGGAATGGAATTCCTATGTCTGCAACATAAATCACATACCAATCTATTGTGAATTCTACAAATTTTGACCCTATTCCTCCCCCATCGGAGGATTTGGATGGTGATGTGGCTCTAGTTTGTACTGTTGACTCTACTTCAGCTATGGAGTTCCTTAACATCATCTTACCATTCGAAGAGGAAATTTTAGAAGCAATGACTAGTGCATAAATACCGTGGGATGATTTGCATCATTAGTAATATTTTCTCCATGATTTTCATGAAGTTGAATCAAATTTGTCCAATCCTTCTTCAATTGGAAGTGTTCATAAAATTATAAATCCTTTAGTCCCATCACAAATTTTTGCCGAAGGTAATATATTTAATACATCAGAACCCATTCCAGTGAACATGTCGAGGAATCCCAATATCATCGAGAATATCTTCATCGAAGATGAATGTTCCCCTAAAGAAATCAATATTTATACTGACTTCTTTAAGGAGTTTCGAGATGAGTTTGCTTGGTTTTATGAAGAAATGCTTGGAATTGATCCATTTATAGTTCAGCATGAGATCAAAACATACTAAAATTCTATGCCTATATGACAAAAGCTTCGAAGGATAAATCCTAGGAAAGCTACAACTATTAAGGCTGAGGTTGAGAAGCTACTTAAGGCGGGTTTCATATACCCCGTTCCTCTAACTGAGTGGGTATTGAATCCAATCCTAGTTGATAAAAATCAAGGAATGATCTGGTTATGCATCGAATTTAGGGATTTGAATAAGGCTTGTTGTAAAATAATTTCCTCACTCCATTTATCGATTAACTCATTAATGAGTGTGCTGGAAATGAGGTATTTTATTGCATGGATGGTTTCTCGAGTTATAATCAAATAATTATTGGTCCTAAAGATCAACACAGGAGAACATTTATTTTCCCCTGGGGTACTTTTGCGTACAAGAAGAAGCCTTTTGTCCTAAAAAATGTTGAAGATACTTTTCAGTGGGCCATGGCTTATTATTTCCATGACATTAAGCACATAATAGAGGCATATTTGGATGACCTAGATGCTCGTTCACGAAAGAGAATAGATCATCCGAAAAACATTCATTTAGTTTTTGAAAGAGGTCATCACTATAAGATCAAGTAGGACCCTAATAAATGTGTTTTCACTGTCACATTTGGTCAGTTATTGGGATTCATTGTGTCCAATGAAGGGAGTCGTGTTGATCCATTCAATGTTGAGGAAATACTTCAGTTGCCTCCCCCGTTGACTGTTCGTAAACTTCAAAGTCTCAAAGGAAAAGCCAATTTCATAAGGATATTTATCGTAAATTATGATGAGATTACGAAAGGATTTCCATTTCTTTGGGATGATTTCGCTCAATGATCTTTCGATGCTTTGAAAAACGCATTGACCTATGCTCCTTTTTTGAGTCCACTCGATTATAGCAGGGATTTCCTCTTGTATCTCACTTTAGCATAATCAACCATTGGTATGGTTCTAGTTTAGGAAGATGATGCTCTTAGAGAGCATGTGATTTATTATCTGATGTGAGGCTTAGTTAGTCCTGAACTTAGGTATTCTCATATAGAGAATGTTCTTTGGCAGTCATTCACACTGTCCAACGGTTCCGTCATTACATTCTGCTTAGAAGAACTTTTGTGTTGGTTGATGTCAACCCATTTCAGTTTGTCCTCAGTAGGCAAGTGATTGGGGGAAATTATAATAAATGGGTTGTCATCTTACAAGAATTTGATGTCAAATTTAGGTCAGCCAAGTCTAAATTTTTTTCGGTATTCACGGAATTGATTTCAGAGTTTCCTTGTGAATAGGATGTTGTTTATGAAGAGTCATTTCCTAATGAACATATCTTCCTAATATCTTCATAAGATCCTTGGTTGGAGACATCATAGTATATCTCTAGACTTCGAAGTTCCCTCATATATTTTTGAAGGATGGACGTAGAAAATTTCATTACCTAGCTAAAAATTATATTATTATCAATGACACTTTGTATCATCGCAGGATTGACTCAATCCTCAGGAATTGTTTAACCCTAGAAGAAGTTGAGCCTATTATAAATTACTGCCACAATGGATCTTGTGCAGGCTAGTTTTGGCCATCGATTTTCAAATATTGCATTGAAGTGGTAAAGAAGTGCCATCTTTGTCAAGTATACACTCAGAAAATGTGCTCTCACCCAGCTTCACTTTTCCCTGTCATCACTGTTGTTCCTTTCTCTAAATGGGGCAATGATTTTATGACTTATAACCCAGCTTCGACTAAGGGTCACAAGTACATTATCATAGAAGTAGACTACTTTATGAAGTGGGTTGAAGCTATGCCTACTTTCAATAACGACTGTGAGACAAAAAAAAATTTCCTATTTAACCAAATCATTTCACGTTTCAATATTCCAAGGGAGATTATCGTTGATCATGATAGTTATTTTTAGAATAAGATTATGTTTGAGGCTTTAAAATTTGGATTTCGACAAGAGCATTCGTCTCCATACTACCCTCAAGCGAATGGATAGGTTGAAGCTGTAAACAAATCCCTTAAAACTATCCTTTAAAGGACAATCAATAAATCTAAATCTAACTAGAACATCATGCCATATCCTTCACTTTGGGCATACTGGATGTCTGTCAAGACCACCATGGGTTTTACTCCCTTTTAACTAGTTTATGGTTTGGAATCAATCTTCCTTGTGGAATGTGAGATCCTGTCTCTTAAATTAGTGGTTCAACTTCTTCTAGACATTACCAGTCTTGAAGAATGCCTTATTCATTTGGAACATCTCGATGAGAAGCGTGAGGATGCAACCATAATGAATGAAGCTCATAAAAGAGAGTAAAGGCTCAATATGACAAGATTGTGCATCTTAGGGTTTTCTCTAAATGTGACCTTGTCCTGGTCTATGACCAAGATAAGGACACATTGGGGGCAAGAAAGTTAAAACCCATGCAGTACTATTCTTTTATCATCAAAAAGGTCTTGAAGAAAGGTGCATATGAGATGGTTGACTTTAATGGAAACGTGCTTTCGAAGCCCAAAAATGGGATTTATCTTGAGAATTATTATGCCTAGGATATTTCCTAGCATTTGCTTTGTTTTGTAAATATTATGCATAGTTTTTTGTTTCTGTCTATGGGTGTCATGGTGATATTGGTATTGTTGATCTACTTCGGCAAGTTTCGATGGGTGATCTAGTGTATCTAGAATTCACTAATGGTTCCAGTAGGCATACTCAGAGCTTAGCTTCCACCGCTTGGGTAATATATTATCCATCTAGTCAATTGTGAGTCTCAAGAGGCATATGTATTGGTCTCGCTTCCAACAATATGGCTGAATACAATGTTGTCATTAATTTACTATCTGAAGTAATATCTTTTGGTATTGAATTGTTAGTGGTTTATTTGGATTCACAACTGGTGGTGTGTCAATTAAATAACATATATCGTGTGAGAGATCCTTTAAATTATGTTGCCAATTTCTGAGAGTGAGATTATTACAAATATCATTTAATTTTATTACCTTTATTCATATTCCATGATTAGAAAATTCACTTGTTGATTCTATAGCTAATCAAACATTATATTGGCACATTAATCATTCATCATGTTAAAACCAAAAATATTGTAAAATCATAAATAATATGTCCAAAATGTTACAAAATGTGGACAATTTCCTACAAAATTAGGGCTTAAGCCTGATCATGTCCATAAAATACCAGTCATCTAATCTAAGTTTGTGGGCCCTGCCCTGGATGAGTGTCACAGAAAAAGATGATGGCATTCACCACCCATCGAAGGAGCCACACCCACTCCCGTGGTACTCCTACCACTCATCTCTGAATGGCCTCAGGGAGATCCTCTACCACTACCATGGGAACCTGGGGAGTCAAAATCTCCAAGTTCCTCTGGACTGCATGAAGGACTCTCTCAGACTTTGTTGCCACTCTCTTCGTGTCTCTGCTTCTGCCTAGGTAAACCCTCAAGTCTCATTGGTCCAACATTTGCATCATGATCAAATAATATTGTAAGATTTTTGTTTCACGGAAAAAGAATTTTAACTTCTTAAGATCATATTAAAAATCCAAAAGAATTCAAATAACATAAAAATTTAAATGTTTTACCAATATTGCCCCATGCAATTCCCTCGAGAAGTGTCAGTTCTAGGTCCTCTCGATAATATATGCCTGCATAAGGGTAGTCATTTATAAGTACAACTTGTTTCTCCCACCAGAGGAAGAACTCGTCATCAAATGTTGCTTGAGTGACTTCACCTTCGCCAAGTCAGCCCATATAGCCATCCTCAAATCCCTGGGACTACTAATGGTTGTAGACACTCTGGGTCAAAGTGATGGGAATCTCTCAAAGAAAAATGAAAAAAGTATGTTTCCATAGCCAAAATGATTCATTTTCCCTTGTCTCACTGAAGACAATTTCTTCTTCATGCAGACCAAGAGCATTGTGCACCAATCAAAGACTATCAGACGAAGGCACTATAATAACAAGAACATGGCAGGTTGAAAGGCATGATGTAGTGGTGTCGAGATTTCTACCCTGACAATGGTAAAGAGGATAATTTTAATACGTAGGCTCCCTACATTTTTTATTGGAATCTGTGTCCCGACCTTGTTTGTCCCTAGTGTATAGTAGAGACCTATGTAATATAAAACATTTAGGCCTCCCTGGGCCCTCTCTTTCAGATCAACTAGTTCCCCTCTTCAATAAATTCCTGTGACAAAGTAAATATCTTCTACCTCACTCTGTAAGGGCATCTGATCAATCATAAATAGATCTTTCTCTAGATCCCAGTAATGAATAAGAATCTCTAACAGTTGAGTTTTGGTTTTCATATTTGGCATCATAAAAAAATTGAGCAATCCACATCCTCTTAATGCATCCAATGCCAAAGGATCATTTAAAACCTCATTGTTAACATCATTGTGCTCCCTCTCTCTCCAAATTATTGTCATCCTATAAATTTGAGGGAATTCATCCATTATAAATCGGATTTTTCATTCTTCTCTGCACATACGAAACTTTCTTAAGAGACAGTCATGTATACATGTAAATTTTCCTTTAGAAACTTGCATGTAGGGATTTTTATATACCATTTCCAAAGAGCCGACGCACGTACACGGAGAGGAAATTTCTAAGAAAAAATCCTACAATTAAAAATGAATCCATTTAAAATGCATTCAAATGGATGAGATTGTTGATTTAGAATTACCTGGAAGATTTGGTTGACAAATTGGTTGAGGAAATCGTGAAATGGAGTTGCCCAAGTTTTCTCCCAAGCTCTCAACACTTTCAAGTTCAAATTAAATTTTGGTGAGTCAAAATGTCCTTTTATATTAAAACTTTAAAACCCACTTTTATAAAGTTCATAATTTTTAACTTTATTATTTCATGAACTTTTTAACTTTTTGGCTTGAAGTGTTGGGGGAGGTTATTTTCCAAGGTAAATGAATACTTTGTGACATTTTTTCACCACTTTGACTCCATAAGCACATACTATGGCAGCTATCATTTTCGTCACTGGAATATAGGTTAGGACATATCACTTTTTGCATTGCATTATGCATCGTAACCTCATACTGGGATATTTTTCCATAGGTCAATGCCATTATGTTGTGGTTTTCAAACCAATTTCGCTCACCATCTTGTAAAACCGTAACTAGAGGTAGAGGCGCTCCTTCCATGAGATTCCTAGTTAGATCCTCACTAGCATATGTTTCCCATGCTACAAGAAATTTTTAGGCTCGGGAGTCCTCTTTAGTCTCTCCATGACTTTGTGATGAAGCCTTATTCCTCTTGTTCTTCGCTATCATTATGAATTTATACCCTAGAGGCTCCCATGTGTTAAGTTGTATTGCTGCATTGAATATTGAATACTTGTACCCTTTTGGCCTTAAGCCGAATTCACTTGGACTCATTTATAAGCCGCTTTTGACCATGACCTTTCTACAAGTTCAAACCATGCATTCATTAGCCTCTGTGACTTGACACCTTTTATCTGTGGAAAGAACATTACTTTGAGTGTTGATGACCAATATCACCACCTTGCATTGATCATAGGAATGTACCAGTCTCAGGAACTAGTGCATCTACCCTTACCACTCATTCTTTCCACTGTATTATAAGCATTCTTTTATTCTTTTCTAGGCTTCAAATATGAAAAAGCCAAAAAAATCATATATTCCAAAAAAGAATGGGAATGAGACATTTACTTTCGTATTTCATGGCAACAACAATCATTTGTGTCACCCTTGAACAAAGCACTCAAAATAAGTCTTTCCTCCATTGGGATGGGACTTAGCTTGACTTTAGGAGAGACATAACCTTGTTTCTAAGTCAGTCCTCTTCCAATTGGTTATGGAGAGTTTGTTAATGCCTCCTGCATTCCAAACTTATACAAAGCTATTTTATGTTTCCATAGAGTCACACTTTGAGTCATGCTTTTGTTCAAAGGAAGTAAACCTGTGTCGACCATTCTGCGGTGTCTCTTGAATCATTTTCAGCTAGCCATATTTGGCCTTTCAAGCCCTAGCCCCATTTACATCATTGATAGGTTACCTTGTGCTCAACATTGATCAATATCACAAGTCTTTAACTGAGTGTTTCCCTTGTGTTCAACGTCAACATAAATTATCACACATTGGGATTCGTGCAGTACCTTGTTTACGTTCGACCTTATTGGTGGATTCCTCACCTCTATGTCAGATCTCATTATTGTTTGGTCCATAGGGTTTTTGTTGTGTGCTAGCTACATCTTATGTACAGTGGACACATACTTTAGAATGGTTACTTCATTTCTTTTTGCCCGAGTTCTTCCAAATTATTAGCCTGTGGGTTACACTCATGTTGGATGATGTAGGATGGCTTAATGCCTCCCTTCCAGCAGATATTTTCCCATCGAATCCAACTTACTGCTCTCAGAACAAGATCTAGAGTCCTTTTCAGTACCTTAGGGTTTTCAGTCATCAGTAGCAGACTCCTTCATTATCGACAATGAGAATACATCAATGCCTCATGATTGATAGATTCTCTAAAGTGTTTGACTTTAAAACATTTATTCACACTTGTTAGATTGTATTGGGGTACCTTTAATCTCATCATCATTATTGATGAGTTGTCTCGCATTTGTTAACCGTATAGATCAATGATTGGTAATCAAACGATTTCTCATATGGTAAAATTCATCCAATTTATTCCCATAGTGTAGAAATGTACCATCTGCAGTCGGTGAAGACCTCGAGTTGTGTCAGCATCTTGGTTCACTTGTCAACTCCTTCAATTTTATGATAGTGTTACCAACCACCCTTATATGTTGCAATTCATCACACTAGCGTCTCGTATGTTAACACCTGAGTTTATGGAGTACCATTGTTCCACCTATATGACTTGGTACTATTATGAGGATTAGTTATGTAGCCTCACTGATCACACATTCTTAGAGCATCATTGATCATATTTTCTTCTATACGTGATATTTAGACATAGCTCCATTGTGTTCCTTTGTAGCTATGATCAGATGATCCACTATGTATTCTTCAGTATTTTATGTACACTTTTCTATACATGTTGGATCTGCTCTATACATGATCAATGAACATGCTTTACCATCTCTGAGCATGAGTATGCCTGCCTCAAACATGAGTCTTCTTTCTGACTCCTTACGCAAGTATTCAGTGAGGTGGAATCTAGTGATCTCCTCTCAGGTCCTCATATGATCTCTCTTTGTACTTGATACATTTCAGCCATCATGTACCCCTTCTGACCTCATATATTAGGGGGTGTCTTTTTTAGGATCATTCAACACTCTTGTATTTCTGATGCTCTAGTATGGCCTTAGGCAGCCCTTTCCCATATAGACTCGATCTTTATTAAAAGACAATATTTTGAATTCCATACGTGACTCTACCCTTTAAAAAGCACGTACACACATGGGTACCATAATACATAACCCACGTATATTATTTAAAATATGAAAAAATAAAATAATATCCTATTTTTCGGGTGGGGTCACTGAAATGCCACCTACAAGAGCCTATGGCCTAACTGAATCAAATAATTTCTGGTGGTATTTATACACCTTATGGGAGGGTCTAAAAGGATCAAGGAGATAGGATATCGACATTATAGTCTTTTCAGTCCCCAGATCAAGTATGATTTTCCTTGTGCCTCTTGCACTCTCAATCATAGGAAACCCTCATTTCCTTGTATAGATGCCCATCCTTCATTATACGACATCCTTTTTCACATGCTCGAGAGGTGATCTTTGAGGCTTGGGCTAGACGGATCTTAAGGAAGGTTTCATTGGTGCCATGGTTAGATCAAGTTGTATCTCTCCACTACTCTTTTCTCATAGCAACAAAGAAGCTTTGTCTAGTTTTTGATATGTTATTATCTCATGTTTTTATGTGTAATATGTCATGATTTATATGTTTATGCTTGATGATCTAACATGTTTATTATGCACACACTTTGAACTACTTTCTATGTATATTCTTCTCTGAACTGTGTTGTAGGTTTTCTTGCTTGGGAGGAAGTAGAGGGTTTGGACCCTGTGGGATTGACATCAAACATAGGACCTATAGTTACTCCTCTCAAAACCAAATTTGGTAGTTTGTATAATTTTCTTGCTTGAAAGTATGGTTCTTGTTGATGTCTTCCTTAGGGAATTTTTTCCTGCCAACAATTCGGAACATCTTTAACTTCTACTTGGTCTTCTGACTAGAAGAGTACTCTAGCAAGAGCTGGAGAATTTCCACCTTAATTATGAGCTAGACTAGGTTCTACCTCTAAAATAGGAACCTTGGGTGAAGGATTTGTCTTTGTTGTGCTAGCTTGCACTGGTTCAAAGGAAATAACTTAATTACTCCTATTCCTTCTTGGTGAAGGCTCGACACTTATATGTGAAATCTCATGAAGCCTTCTAGACAAAGGAATTTGTTAATCAACTGCATTAAAGAATCAAATCACCTAAGGCAAGGTAGGAGCATAAAGTACTCACTAAAAAAAGCCCTAAAGATAAAAACAAGCAAAAAACTTCCAATTATTTTTGCTTCGAGTGAAAGAATCGGGCACCAAAATATAAGAAAGTGAAAAGGACCTCCCAAAGGTAAGTTGGGATGATGAAGACCCAAGCATACTAGCGAAGGTATCAGAAGAAGTTACGATGACCTATAGACAATAGCCTTTTTCGGTGCAAGTACCCAGGCTTCACGAGGGAACCCTCTAGAAGTACTATGAAAGTGATGCAACGTCTGCCTCAGGTACCATAGGCGTTCCCCCCATATTCACCTATGTGGTTCCTAGGAAAGGAAACTAAGGTCACCATCTCGTAATTGGAAGCTGCGGGGAACAATCATGGGCACGTGATCCAACAAGTAGGAAAGGGGGTATCTCTATTTCCCTATCTTCACACATCCTCGTGTTAGAGGAGGAGCTTTCCCATATAGCTTAATGACATTGTATTTCCACTCAATAATCAACTTCTATACTTTTCAGTTTGAGTGGCCTTGGAGATTTTACTCTCCACACACCTATTCCAAGGCCCTAAAATGCCCTAGACTAGTTGATGTTGCTATGCCAAAAAGAAAAAAATCTAGTTCATTTTAATTTTCATGTTCATTTTAATTGTTTGTTGTTTAGGACAAGGGAAATAGTAGTGCAACTGATGGTGTTATATTTCAAAATAAATCGATAAGAAAAATGTAGGCTACATGGAAATGCAACTCTCCTTTTCTTCGATGAATAGAGACTTCTATAAGGTAATACAAGAAACGTAATAAAGCAATTTTTTTTCTTTTCCAATCTGGCACTCACACATTCAAAATCTAACAAAAAGAAATAAATGATATCTAAATTGCATCTAACCTAATGAACACTAGTATGTAAATGAAGTATTCAAAGATAATTTTGAAGCAAAGAAAATGTGACCAATAAGACAAAGGAAAATCCAAACAACAAAGAGAAGAAAATCCCAAAGCAAAATACACTTCCCAAAGAGAAAAATAAATATTTTACCTTATCACAACAACTTGTACATTTTCCAAAACCAGAAAGGATACAAAACCAATAAAAAAAGAAAAGAAAGCAACAAGAAAGTGATTTTATTTTTCTTTTAAGTATCTTGAAAATTGAAAGTTCAAAAAGGGAAGCAAATCAAATATCTTAAAGCCAAAGTATAAAGAACATTCAAGTTCACCTAGTCGCAAATATGATCATAAAGATTGAAAAACTAGTGCAAATAAGAGACTTACAACTTCAAGAACTTGGAAAAAATATGCAAGAGACTGAGAGAATTAGAAATACCTTAGAAAACTAAAATCTCGCATTCACCAAAGAATCTCAAACCCTTTTCAAAAAAACAAGAAAGAGAAAGCAAAAAGGATCCAACTTATAGGTTGTAGAAAAAGAAAGCAAAAAGGAGCCAATTTAAAGCATGCCTTGCAGTCAATCTCAAAAAGATATTAAAAGATAAAGTATGTTCCTATGATTGAATTCCAATGCTTAGAAAATAGAAAGAATTATTTTCTATTATGCCTTTAAATCTGTTTCCTTTACTGAAAATATCTCATTCATGTACTACATAATTCATGTTCCTATACCAAAATGAGTTTCGTTCCTACACTAGAGTATTCTATTATGGTATTGGAATGCTTTGTTCCTGTACTGGAACGCTCTGTTCCTTTACTGGAACGCTCTATTACTGCACTTAGAACTCATTGTTCCTACACTAGAACGGGCTTGCTTTCAACCACCCTTCACTCATATATTAATGTGCTATGGCCAGTAAATTGGTAATGAGCAAAATCGAAACAAAAACTTCATCTTGAACTTTAACGAAAAAGACTTCCAATCCAAAGCAAGCATTGAATAAAAAGATAACTGCAAAGACTAAAGGGAATTCTCATGACAGCAGAAAGGAAAAACTCTTGTGTTGTAAATCAAAATACACTATCCAAAAGATGAAACTTAACCCTCTTTGTTATCACCAAAAAATTGATCATCTATCCTAATTTACTAGATGGATCGAAGTACACCATGTAAAACCAATTTTACCATAGTAAAGTTGCTTTCACTGTGAGAAATTACTTAATAAACCACCTTTGTTAAGTAATTTATAGTTAAACCCATGAAGAATAATTAAATAAATCACTATTTATTTGATTTTCTTCTAGGAATAATTAATTAAATCTTTGTTCAATTATTATTCCTTGTCATATTTGACCAAATTATGAAAAATAAACAGATAAATCATTATTTATTTTATTTTTCTATAAGAATAATTAATTAATCACTAATTAATTATTATTCTTTGTCAAATTTGAGTAAATCCCTTAGGAATAATTAAATAAATCATTGTTTGTTTATTATTCTTTAACTAATTTCTTGAGATGACAAATAAATCATTTATTTATTTATTATTTCTAAATAAAAGTTTAAATACGTTTTCCCTCCTAACCAAATATAATAAAATATTCCAAGTGGTTATTTCAAGAATGAGATCAATAATATTTTATTATTTCTCATCATTCGAGGATAACTCAATATTTGTTATAAATAGAAGGGTTTTCCATTCATCATTCACTTTTGATTATTTTCATTGTTGCACTCACTGTTGTAACTCTGATTATTTTCATTGTCGCACACCATTTTTGTTGGGTTTACAAATTATAGAGGAGAGAGAATCTACACAAGCTGAAGACATTTAAGGATATTCAAAGATCCATCCCATAGAGGGGGACTAGTAACATTTATTTGTTCCCTTCACAGGTTTTATAATAAAACTATTATTTGTATATCTTGTTTCCATTGGATGATTGGAGCTATTAGTCTTTCTTTTTGCTGTTTAACTATGATTGTGGCATAGATCCAGACTTTGGCAGGTTTTGTTTATATGAGTTGTTGTAGATCTACAATGTTTAGCAGCCATTTATATTGTTGATATTGTTTGTCATCCACAATATTAAGTGGGTTCTTTTTGTACGCTTTGAGAAGAAAACACTACAAAAAAATTGGTGATTGGTGAGAACCAATATTGCAGCAATAATGCTACAACTCCTAGACTGCCCACTTTACTCTTATCAATCCAGTAGTTTGTAACAAACTTGGAAGCGCCGGTCCTATATGCACAAGTACTAGTTCTCATTGCAAGTTGTCACTTGGTCAGGTGGCACAAGACCACTAGGAGATCAAGCCAACTTCTATGGATTCCAGAAGAAACTCTTCTATGTGATGAAAGGAAAGAAAGATTACTCTACAGGTGTTATTCTAATTGCAGAAAAGATAAAGACTGAAATGTAAATCAAACCTAGTAAAACCTAATTAACCAACTAATTATACTTTTATAGAAAGCACTATGAAAACCATGAAAGGAATGTTATTACTTACTCAAGGAAGTAAAAAACATCTAACTATGCTATTCCTGGAAGTAAATAAGCAAAAAACATATTTTTGGATTTTTATGTATTTTATGTGAATTTGACATGCATGTAATTTATTGTGTGTGAGTGTGGCAGTGAATAGGTGGCATTGAAGGGCGTTTTTGGGACTTGAGAGGATGTAGGATGGTGTGGATGGGTCCTAGGAGGTCTCAGGTGGCCTTCTGGAGGTTTTTCCCACATTCGGCCTTCAAAAGAAAGCCTACAAGAAAATCTACAGGAGGAAAACAATGAACTACAGGAGGCCTACAAGAGGAGGCTGAGAGCTTTTTTCACTGTTTTGAGGTGTGAGAGTGGGTGAGAAAGGTGGATGAAGGTTGGAATGAGGTGTTAGGGTGCCTAAGGTCTACCATGAATCACCAAGAGAGAGAGATGATTGGATTTGCTCAAGGAGAGAGGAAGAAGTTCTATGGAAAAATGCAGGAAACTAGGGCAGAATTGAGGTGAGATTTGGGAGACCTATAGGGCATGGATCAGATGGAGGGTGTGATTGCTGATAAGTGGGCATACTACTAGAAGAGATCTGCTGCACAAAAACTGACATTCAACCCAGGAAATCAAGAAACAAGTGAAATGAATACATTTAGGAAAAACAGAGTTTTGCATAAAAATGATCTAAACTATGATCTATGAAAGGAAATGTTGAGAAATTATATAGAAAAGGAAAGCATGAAAGAAGACTATTGAAAATAAGGAAGTGAGCATGATAAAAAAGATCTAAAGCAAAGCAAAGCTGGACTATTAACCTACTAAAAAGTTGCAAACACTAGAAGTCCTATGAATGAGGAAAACCTATGTTTTTGGGGCAGAAAGAGAGTCTTTACCTCAAATCATGGTCCCAAAGGGAGGAAGAGAGGCCAAGGCACTATTGCTAGCCTTTTGAATCTTTTCTGATTGCTGCTTAACCTACTATAGAAAGCACAAATGGAAGTAAACTACTAAATCATCAAAAGCAACCTATTCTTAACCATAATAGAAACACATCTACCGGCAAACTAATCTACAAACTGAAACAAAGAATACAAATACAAGTAAAGAGGAGTTTGGCTACTTGGATTGGGTCCTAAACCCAAGAGCTTTAGACCTCTAAGGTAACTCAGTGCTAGCTCAAAAAGGATTCCATCTTTATTTTCAAAACAATAGCAAGATTACATGAAACTATCACAAAAATAATAAGCTTGAAATTTGAGCAGAGTTTACATAAGAAAAAATTTGACCCTAGTGAGGTCGTAGGCCTCTCTAGTTATACAAATGAAGCTACCAACAACTTCCTTAAAATAAGGGAGGCTTGGCTCCCAAAACTCGATATAATCATCAGTCATCCTCCACTTGCTCGTCTGCCTTCTAGTGCATGATTCGACTGCTTGTACACCGAGCTGAATGAAGGGGAATTCGAAGTGAGGAGTAATAAATGAGGGGGATTCCCTCCTATAAGTCCTCTCCTCTATCTACTTCGAGTTATTGTTGCCATTTATCCACTGGATCCTTGACTTTGACCTAGAAATCCATCAAAAATCTGCATTAAATACATGTTAGACCACATGGCACAATAACTAACTCAACTCACTCTATAAGCATAAATATAATCATAAAATCATGTAATAAGCTAAGAGAATGGTTGATTTGACTAGGTTAGGAGGTAAAATGAGCCCATATAATTACCCATTTATGAGGCTCATCAGTGAATCCGCTAGGTTTATACTTCAGATCCGGAAACTTGGGTGACCTTTAGTTTTCAGCTTAGGGTTTCTTATTTTTTCAAGTCTCTTAATTTTTCCTAGCTTTTTAACTGTAGATCTATTAAATTTCTGACTTCCGCAAGCTTTCTGGTCTTTTCCACAGGTCACAAGAACCAGTTACGATAAAGGCGATAATATTTTCTGAGATTTGTCGATCGGGATCCATGGAGCAAAAATCACACTTTTTAGCCCAAAAAGTGCGATCTGGAACCTAGAGCGCACTTATCGGCCCAAAAAGTACAATCCCACCTGGAAAATAGGTTAGTACCTACGATTTATGGGTTTTAGGGTTTTTCTCAGTTTTGTTTCTGGGTTTTGCAGAGAGTTGTCTGCTGGGTTGTATGACCTCTATATCATCCCATTTAGGCCTTGGTCTACTCTAATTTACTCTTTGAAGTCGAATTTAGTTCCCCCTAGGCCCTCTAGTACACTTCCACCTTTATAGGAGGAGTTTAGCTGAGTGAGAAGTCTGAGTTTCTACAGCACTTTCAACCATATTTTCCAGATTTGTACCCTTATGTTTCAGATCTATAAAGATAGGTTGTCACCATCCATAGTTTTATATTACAACTTGTTAGGTCATTGGCCTTAAGGTCCCATTGGTTGCACTAGGTGTTTCACCCATCTCCCTATCTTTTTGCAATGATCTTCCACTCTAGTTTTTGTTGTTGCTACACCAGTTTCCAACAGCTTAGTGTCATTTGATCCTAGTCACACTAACATTTAGATCCCTTGACCTTTTTAGTGTGTTTTTTGTCGATTTAGCCACCAAAACATAGTTACCGATCAAACGAGAAAGTGAACTGGTACCCATTTTTTTGAGGTAGCAAAAAATCACCCGATTTTGAAAAGTGGTGATGCTAAAATACACTTTTTTTTAGCATATTTTTTGCACTTTAAATTTTCTTATGTATCAAGTATGAACATTTTTTTTTCGATGTTAGTGATTTTCATGCTGATTTTGAAAAGTGTTGATGCAACATCAACACATTTTTTTAAATGTTAGTGATTTTCATGCTGATTTTGAAAAGTGTTGATGCGGCATCAACACATTTTTTTAGAGGGCTTATTTTTGACACGTTAAATTTTTTTATGTATCAAGTGTGAACATATTTTTTTTGTTAGTGATTTTCATCTTGATTTGGAAAAGGGCTAATGAGCATCAACCCTTTTTGTTGAGAGGGCTTAGTTTTTACACATTAAATTTTCTAATGAATTAAGTGTGGATAATTTTTTTTAAATGGTGGAGATTTTCATGTTAGTAATAAAACATAAAAAAATAATAATAAAATCGTGACAAAAAAAAATCAAATACAAAAAATATATTAAAAAAAAGAAAAAAAAAAAAAAACCTATAAACATGTAAAAGAAAAAAAACCTTAAGCATAAAGGATGACAAAAATAAAAATAATAAAAACATGTTAGTAATAAAACATAAAAATATATAAAAAAAAATTAAAAAAACATGACAAAAAAAATAAAAAACATAAAACACAAAACATGTTAGTAATAAAACATAAAATAAAATAAAAAAAACACGACAAAAAAAAATCAAATACAAAAAAATATATTAAAAAAAAAAGAAAAAAAATACAAAAAAGATATAAAAATGTAAAAAAAAAACCAAAAATAACTCGTAAAAAAAATTTAAATAAATAAATAAATAAAAATAAAAAATTGAATAAAAATTGATGAAAAAAGAGGAAAAGAAGAAAAAGAAAAAAAAAGTGATTTTGTAATTGTTTTTTATTTTTCTTTTTTTTTAATTGTTTTTTATTTATTTATTTTTTAATTGTTTTTTTTTATATTTTTCTTTTAAGTTGTTCTTTTTTCAAATTGTTTATTTATTTATTTTTTAATTGCTTTTTTAAATTGTTTTATTTTTTATTTTATTTTAATTGTTTATTTTTAATTTTTAAATTGAAATTTTTTTAATTTAAATTTGCGTTTTTTTTTGTAAGGTATTAAATTTAAATATTTTAAATTCTAAATTTTTTTATAATTTAAATTTTTAAATAAAATTATATATATATATATATATGTTTAAATATTTTATAATCTTAATTTTAATTTTAATTTTTTAATTGTTTTGAACTTTTTTGACATTTTTTTAAATGATTTTTTTTTGGAACTTAAAAAATCGTTATATATATATATATATATATATATATATATATATATATATTTTTTTTTTTTTTTTCTTTTATTTATTTTTTTGTTTTTTTTTAATATAAATTTTTCATTTTCTTAATTTTGATTCTTTTTACATTTTTATTATATTTTTTTGTTTTTTGTTTTTATATATATTTTATGAAATTTAATTTATTTTTTTTCACCCTTGCCACCCCTGGCAAATTGGGCCTCGAGGTCACTGGGGAATTTTTTTTTTATTTTTTTTATTTTGCAAGTTTTTTATTTTTTTTAATGTTGCATTATATTTTTGTAATTTTTATTTATTTATTATTATTATTTTTTTATTTTTTATTTATTATTTTTTTAACTTTTTAATTTTTAATTTTTTTTTTTTAATTTTTAATTTCGTTTTTATTTTATTTGACTCTTTTTTTCCTTTTTTTTATATATATTTTTTATATTTGATTTTTTTTGTCATGTTTTTTTTAATGTTTTATTACTTGTTATTATTTTTTATTTTTATTTTTTTTCAATATTTGAATTTTTGAATTTCTATATATTTTTTTATATTTGATTTTTTTGCCATTTTTTTTTTCAATATTTGAATTTTTGTTTTCTTATGTATCTTTCACACACACACACATATAAATATTTTTCTTTTTCTTTTTTGTAGGGTATGTGTCGATGCTTGTCTAGCAACTCGATCCCATTATGTGCAATTTGATAGTTGATTTTAAATTTTTCGTTATAATGAATTGAGTCTGCCCCACAATGTGTTAATTTCATGGTTGGTCTTTAAGTTTTCATTACAATGGGTTGAGCTCACCTACAATGCATGTCAATTTGATAGTTGATTTTAATTTTTTTCACAATGTATCAAGTTGTGTTAGGCTAAGATTTCAAAATTATTATACATTTAGCATTTAAAAAAATTACTCTTGGTATAATAACTCTTTCATTTAGGTGTTTATTTTACAACTTTTTTTAGTCATAAATTTTTTCCATAATGTCATGCTTAAAATATTTTGAAAATTTAAGATTGTTTTGGAGTCATAATCTTTGGTTTTAATTCCATGGTTGAAAATTGTCAAGATTTTTAATATTTTTCTAAGTCGTGATATTTTATCTTTAATGTTATGGCTGAAAACAATTATAAATATTTCTTCTTAGCACCATGCTTGAAAATTGTTGGAATTTTAAAGTTTTTCAAAGAATTGATATTTTAAATTTAATGTTGTAGGTTTTAATTCTGTACAGAGATTACCTACATACAAATTCTAAAACATAGAAAATAAACAATGCGAGAGCATAACACTTAAAACACATATACGTAGATATTTTCCCCTGGATCCCAAAACTGGGATTACCAATTTGATTTTTCATTATGTTCCTTTCAATGTTACAATACATATTTTTACATGCTGAAGCATCCAATACCATGGATCGAAAACCATCGCGTCCAAAACCATGTGTGAAAACCATGCACAAAACCATAGGTAGGTCCGCCCAACCTAATATAGGGTCCAAAAAATTTTTTTCCAGGGCACTGCCCGGGACCCCATAGAGGGGGGCTACCCACTAGTTGTGGAAAGAATTTAACACAACCCAACAAATGTCATGCTTAAAAATCATTGGAATTTTAAGGGTTTTCAAAGACGTGATATTTTATCGTTAATGCCATGCTTGAAAACCATTGGAAATTAAAGTTTTTCAGAGTCACGATATTTTGCTTTTAACATCATCATTAAAAAGTGTTGAAAATGTACCCTGAAAAAAATAACATTACTTTGGCATCAACACTTTTCGATTTCAAGGTGTTTTTTGCACCAAACAAAATGGATTTTATTGTTATTTTTAAATAATATTGAAAATGTACTCTGAATAAATAAATAAATAAATAAATAAAATAATAAAAAATAAAAAATCCCTTTATTCTAGCATCAACATTTTTCAATTTCAAGGTATTTTTCCATGTTTTTTGGGGATTATTTTTCGATTTCAAGGTGTTTTTACATGTTTTTTGGGGATTTTTGGGCTCGAATACCCATTTTGAGGTAATAGTTCCCATTTGATCAGTAAATATGTTCCAACCAACATAACGTTTGCAAACCCAGTTTGGGTGAGGTTTAGTTAATTGTTTTGCTTTTCATTTTCTATTGTTAATTTTAGTTTATTTTCAACAAGTTCTTTTATTTTTTACAAACACGATCTGGGCTTAACCAATAAATACACTTGCACACACAAGCACACCTTAAACGAAGGGTGCTTGGTTTACACCATCAAGCCAAGACTTAACATAATAAATTTATCTCCCCTCATCGAGACAAAGGCATATTGTTGATCTCCCTTCACCTTTTTCGCGTCACATGTGTCTTACCACCATTGCGCCACTAAGGCATTTGTCGTGGAGACTATTAGGCCTTCACCCCAAGTTTCCACTTGGGAATATTACCCCTCCTCATCGGGTTCGAGTTCATAGCCCTCCGAGTCCCCACACCGACTCTTCTCTTAGTTCATCTGATTCCTCATTTGATTTTGAGCCTCCTTCACTGCATATCATCACCATGTCTGGACCCACAACTGGTGCAGGAACTCAATCTAGTGTTGTCTCTGGTTCTATGCCAGTGGTCACATCTAGCAAAATAGTCTTAGGAACCGTTCCAGAAGCCCCCATGCTCCCCTTTTTGGTTGGGTTAAGTATACCAAATTTTAACCAGTTGATAAACAACCCCATACACCATGATGATGGTTAGAAATCTATGCCAACTAAGAGACCCTCAGACATCCCAAAGTTTGAGGGTAATGCCTGAGAGGATCCTACCAACCATGTTCGATCCTTCCACATGTGGTGTTCGTCCAACTTCATTACCGATGAATCCATTCGTCTTTGGCTATTCCAATGCATGCCACTGGAGATGCTGTAAAATGGTATGTAGACCAACCTGCTACATCTCATTCCATTTTCACGGCGCTTTCTAAAGCATTCCTCTCATATTTCCAGTTACCTCTCCGGTACGACACTGGTATGGAGCTATTAACCTCATTCCTCCAATCCTCCACCACCTACCTTTCCGACCATGTTCAAGAGTGGCATCGAAGGAGGAGCACATGTCGTGCCCCACCCTTCAAAGACATGTCTATCTAGATTGGTTTCTTAGGAGCCTTTTATCTCCCATTAGAAAATACATCGCGTCCCATTTTCCTTAGACCGAGGAAGAAGCTCTCCAAACTGCTCTAAGATATGACCTGATTTATGCACAATCTGGTTATGTCTATACCATCATTCCAAACCTCCCTTGTCCTGGAAGTGCCAATGCACTGGGGGCATCTCTTGCCGCTGACAGTATCATTGGAACCCTTTCACACCCTTCGCCATATACTCAACAAAGTTATGGCTATCTGCAGGGGGCCACCAGTTCCTCCAACACTTATGCCCCTCTTGCTAGCAACATGTTTTCAGGGCCCCAACCTGTCTACCAAACTGTTGCTCCTCCTTATGCACAGTCGAGAGCTTTAGCCCCTAAAGCATTAGCGTCACGACCTCCCATGCATCCTGAGCCCCAACAGACTCCGCCCCCTCAGGGTCAAGTGTTTGCACAATAGAGTGTGACCAATCCCCAAAATTCAAAGAAAAAGAATAAGGGGAAGGGTAACAAGGGTAACTAGGGTAATCAAGGTAACCAACCTAGTGAACCCTAGGGGAACCAGCCTAACACTTACAACCAATAACAGGGTAGCCTGCCTAGGCAGAAAAAGGTTATTCGTACGAATAAGAATTGTGTATTTTTTGTTGTACATGGCCATTATACACATGAGTGTCCTCTCTTACCCCAGATGCGCCAAGTGTGGGAATCTCAAGCAGCTTCTAGAGGTCAACAATCGCCTCAGCATCCTGCACCATCTTAGCCGACAGTGCTCACAAATCCTTTCCCTCAGCAAGGATTTGTTTCTTCTCAACCTCAGCCAGGTTAAGTAGCCCATCCCCCCAACCTTCTGGTCCTGGTGACTACTAGATCCTTATGATGAACTCTGACGAGGTTAATCCCTCCAATATCAGCTTGCAAACTCAGTCACATCAATATGATAAGCCATCGACTTCGTCCTCCATTGAGTCCAAAACCAAAGCATCTGCTGAGCCTCTTATGACACCAAATGGTTTGTTAAAGATCCCTCAACCTTAATTTGAGGAAATTCCCAAGATCCCAGAGGGATCATTACATCGTAACACAGCTTCTAACTGAGTTGCCCAAACATATAGTATAGTAGAAGACTTGGTTCAATCACTTGCTGCCATGTCGACGCGAAGTACTCCAATCATGCCCATCTCAAAAGAAATCTCTACTAATTGCCTTGGGCATAATGGATCCTGCTGAAAATCATTTGATTGTCTTTCCTATTGATACATCAGAACATCCCCCATTGCCTTCATTTGTTGCTTTCCAAATACCGGTCTGATTTCATAATGCCATCATCTCTTGATGCATTATTGACAAAGGTCATCCACCTATGTGATGTCCGCTGTTGTTTAGAAACAACATAAGTCACCTGATTTGTCCCCCTCCACCATCACTTTTTGTGCTTGGGATAGACACTCCTCCCAGCCCCTTGGCATGTACTGCAACAGTCCAGTGACCCTTGTGGGAAAGGCTATTCATGTCAACATTGAGGTCATTGTTGTGGGGAAAAATGCCTATGCAGGATGATCCTATCCACCTAAGGTGTGACAGTGCCTTAGCAACAAACAGAGACAGCTATTCTGGTTTATTCCTTTATGAAATGCGAAAGAGGAGAGATCAATGGACTTACCGGTGTCTTCCGTTTGTCCCTCGATCTAGATCCTCTTCTCTTTGGGTGTTCACAGCTACTCGCCTCCTCACTCGCCCAAGAGAGCAGCTACTTGATTCCTGCGAGATCACAAGAGAACAGCTACTTGCGACAAGAGAAGAACACAACACAAAGGCAGATATTCATATTCATAAATGATTCAGGATTAGAAATAAATCAAATACACTAATGCAATCATACATCAAAGATACATCAGTATATAGGAGAAAACCAAGATAGATTTATTGATAAATAACAAGGTTCAGGAAGAGATACAACCCAGAGGGCTCCAATCCAGCATCTCCTTCCCAGCAGAATGGAATTCCTATCTTCACCTCCCTTCAAAGCATTAAACACCCAATGATTCCAGTCTCAAACCAACAACAATTCTTTGCAATAACAAAATTCCAGCCTCTAGATCTCATGGAGGAGAGATCTATATATAGATGTTTTGGAGAGAGGAAGAGTCAGCTTGAGATCTGACTAGTGTCCTCTCCCTCTGTTAGTTCTTGATTCCACTTGGAGGTTCTTGCTTCCACTTGGATATTTGGAACCTCTTACTCATCACCATTCGAATTCCCTGAGGCAAGTGTCATTTTGGAAGCTTCCTGGGTTCTAACACCTTGAGGAATGAGTCTGCCACATGTCCAATCTCGCTCAGCGTAGGTAGCCAGTGTTGGAGTTGACATTCAGCGCAGGTAGCCAGTGGAGCCATTGACATTCAGCGCAGATGGTTAGTGGAGCAGTTGACATGATCCTGAATTGACTTGTTTTTGAGCAGTTTTAGGTGGAGAACTTCTGTGAATTGTTGTGGTTTGTTAGCCTTGTTCCTCTAGGGGTAGGAACAACATGTTTAGGGACTTTGGATCCCTTAGATTATGGACATTTCATGCTCAATGTTGTAAGGCACAAAAATGTCTATAACAGTTGCCCCCTAAAGTATGAGGCCGTTTATCGGGTGAAATTCTTTATCCAGGAGGGTCCGAAGTTCATCCATTTGCTGGAAGGAGACCTGTAATAAGATACAATACAATACATCATGATTCATATTGCTTTCATGATCTAGCTGAGGCGGGCATTCCCATGCTCAGCTTTATAAATTCATTTTTTGTACATAGAACAGACGATCGTCTGATGGTAGACTGATAATTTTGTTGAAATTATCATCCTTTGAGTAGGATGATCATCTGCTGCAATGATGTACATGAAAAATGTCTTTATCTTTCCTGAATATATATCGCAGCCCGGATGGATGAAACTAGATCCGGGGTCTTCAAACTCGTTCAATCTTCACTCTAAGTACAAGTCGATCCATGTGAGAATTGTGCTGAAGTCGAACATGGAAAGACATCGCTTGATTACCGGTCGAAGAGGTAAACCGTTAACAAGCGCGAGAGGAATCACCGATAATGATAATGACCCTCAAGGTACTGCAGTACAATTCACGTGGTGTGAATAAAGGACTTGGCGTCGAACACCACGCAAAATCTTCTGGTCGAAGGTCATTGATGTATACCTGTCGCCGGAAGTGAGAAACTTGCCATTGAGGCATGCAAGCTTCAAAGTACTGAAGGGGTTGTTCCTAGATCAACTTCTTGGATAATGAGCTGATGTCGACAAGAAGTGATCCGTCAAAGGAGGGCCTTAATGAATCCCACATCAGTGACATGGAACGGAGCTAATGATTTTGACAGAGGTGAAAATGATCCGTGACATATGATTCAGGGTGGCGGTCATGAATGGATGAAGGATAATGTATGGCAGTGGATGGGACCCGGTTGACTCTTTCTGAACGACTTCTCTTGAACATATGGTGACACTGATGTGATGGATCAGTAGCATTACCCCAATTATGGATGGTATGGCGAGACCATGGTGATGTGACCAGTGAATGAAACAACCCAACCCGATTGTGGTACGGAGAAAAAGTGTCATGTTTAAGAGCGACTTGCTACCATCAAAGTTTTCTTGAGTTTCTCCCAATTTTTCCCCAGTGATTGCTGACCAGTACCTCTTTATTTTTGTCAAGCTTGAGGAGGATAACATATGCTTGTTCTATAACCTGCCCTTCGGGCAAGCCCATCGCTATGTTTTAACGAGCCTAGCGATAGTGAAACTCGTTCTCGTCTAAAGACAAGTTTGTCGCTATTTAATGATTTTAACGAGTCTAACGACAAGGATAACTCGGTTCTTTTCATTTTTAGAGAGTCTGAAAAGATACATAAAGTTAACTCCAAAAGTCCTTTTTCGTCATCTAATCCCTTTAGTCCGAAAATGTATAAAACAATACAGAAGGGATGAGTTTTCGATAGTTTTAACGAGCCGAACAAAACAAGCGCTCGATCTTTTTGTGTAATAATCCCTCAGGTCCAAAAAGATTAAAATCTAGAGGAGGGATAGCACTTCCGGTTGCTTTAACGAGCTGGAAGGCCAAAACTCGGCAATCTTTTCATATTTTACGAGTCAATTGAAAAGAGCTTAAAGGAGACTCGTCTTTTGAGGAACGAGTGATAAACAGGGTTAGCAGCTGATTCCAGGTACAGGTTGGAATTTTCCAATCACGGCAGTGTCACAAGGATGGCTAGGTGAAATCACTCTTCGCAGCTGTTCCTTAAAAAGGGTAAACAATCATATGGAGGTGAATGATCGGCCAAATGAAAAGTGGAGGTGACGGTGCAAACACGACCAAGGCTTTTAATGGCTGATAAAGTTACATACACAATGGTTATTTACCGGAATAGGTTCATTTTTTAACGAGCTTGAACACGGAAAAACACTGCTCAAACTTATGTTTATTTTTTAACGAGCATGAACTATGCGCTAAAACTGCTCAGATCTTGCGTTTATTTTTTAACGAGCATGAACTTTATGCTAAAACTGCTCGTTTATATGGTCAAATTTTGATTTTTTACCATAACTAGTTTTTTCTCTTTTCAAGGATAGTACTGCATTCTCAATTGCTGCATCAAACTTAGTTAGAAATGAATAAAATTTGCTTGAAAATGAGATTAAAACCCTAATATTTCGCTTTGAACTACGTAAAAAGAAATTAAAAAGTGTTTTTACCTCTCATTTTACCATTTCATTTGAACTTGGCTTGTTGGAGCTTTGGAGGTGCCTCTTCCCCCTTGATTTTCACCAGCTGATTTCGGGAGATTCTGTGGATGATTCTCGGTGCCGTCTGGACCAGGTAGGAGCTAAACCCTAGCTCTCTCTTTTCATGGTTTCATTTTTCCATTTTGTGCCTGTTTCCCTGTCTTCTTGAGCACCTGGGGTTTTGCCATGGCGCCCTGTCATCAACACAGGTGGTCCACTCGAAACCTGCGTTGAATGTCAAGCTGCCTTGAGGCAGCTTGACCTTCAACGCAGGTGGAACACTGTCTACCTGCGTTGGGCTTAGAAAACTGATTTTGTGGCACAGTTTTTGATGAAATTTCGCCAGTTTCTCATCAAATCCAGGATCTTACTCATTCTCTTGTTTGTTCTGAAGGGACCTTTGAGCAAAATGTCCCTTACATGGCAAGAACGAGAACATGAAGAAGAGGACATGATTGCCCTCCATGATCCTGTCACGGTGAATGCACTGCGGAACTATGGCCTGCTGAAGTTCTTCCGTATCTCTAGCATGAGAGCACAGATCTCCTTACTGCAGTATATGCTTGATGCTTGGGATCCTATCAACTAAGTATTCCAGATTAGGGGCAAATCCATCCCCTTGACCATCGTAGACATTTGCTTCTTGACTGGGTTGTCAAGGCGGGGTGCCCCCATTTCTTTGTCAGGTTCGGCCCGGGGGAATGACTCCGTGAGAGATTATGTCCGCCAGTATTGCAGGGAAGGTTCCCAGCCAAGCAGAGACGACAAGGTTGTTATCCGTGAGATTACTGACAGATCTCTCAGGTCCATTCTGTATATTATTGGTAGGATGGCCGGTAGTGCATCTCTTCATGTCGCCAACAGATCTTATGTGCAGCACGCCTTGGAGTGTCTCCAACCGAAAGTATTCAACTGGTGTGATGCAATACTTCTTCAGATGAAAAGTCAATTGACCAAGGTAAAGGACGGGAAGCTGAAGAACTTTGGATTTGGTTCTATTTTGACTGCCTTTGCCTTGGAGAAAATTCCCCTGATGCAGCCTCAGTATATTGCACTCGACTTGCCTTCTCCGACTGAGCTACGCATGCAGAGATGGGTCGATCACATGTATAGGCATGCTGGTCAACCCCAGATTACTTTCACTGATACCTTCTTCAGGTGGTTCGAGCGCCAGGAGATGGTCTATTCCGAGTATCCATATGTTGGCATGGATTTCTGAGGTGATCCGGATTTGGTGTTACCGGATGGCGAACAGTGGGGCGCTATTGGTAAAATCTCTGACCATATCACTATTTACTGTTTTTATTCATAATGTTGTTGTGCTTCATTCTATCAAGACTTTTAATCAAACTCTTGTGTGCGTGCAGATGTTGGTCATGTTCGTCTAGCAGTTCGTCCGAGGCCGCCAGTCGCTGCCCCAGCAGGGGAGCCTGCTGGGAGGGTTATTCTTCGCGACCTTGACGTGGCCAAGACCCTTACAGCTGTGCAGGAGCAGGTTGAGAGCCTTACTCTCTGTATTTCAGATGTACGGATCGAAAAGTTACCTTTACAGTTGCAGCGGCATACTACTGGGGTGCCTAGACGATGGACTCGTCTCTTGCGCATGATTGCACAGGCCGTGACGTGCTATCATGAGCATCACTGGGCTAGGGTGCCCCCTAGCACTTTTGAGTTTTTGGGTCATGCGACCAATTTTTGTCTTGGTTACAAAATATTATGTGTAAACAATAAACAACTTTTATATATATATTTTGATTTTCGAGGTTTATTCTAGTTGAGTTATATGATCCACTTGTACAACATTGATGATGCATTTCTTTTTATAAATGTCGCAAATGTCTATCTAACACATAGTTTGCTAATGAGTCGGTTAATGTGTTTAAGTTCCTGGCAATATGTTGGTATTGAAGTAAATCAAACTGTCTTTCCAAAATCTTAACCCTTAGAAACATACGATAAATAGCTGGGTTGCGGACAGAGTATATACCATTGAGTTGTAGTATCACAAGTTGTGAGTCTAGCCTGACGATCAGTCGGCGTATACCATGGGTGATGGCATCAGAGAGGAGTTCTATCAACATGCTATACTCAGCGATATTATTCATTGATTGCCCAATACACACACCTCTGAAACTCACTAACTCGCCGCTTGGATCAAAAATGGCCCAGGTCGCGGAGGACAGGTTCCGCGAACTACGACTCGCTCCGTCAGCATATCCCACACATGTCTCAGAAAGGTTCGACATATGCAATAAATGAAAAAAGGTGGATTATTCGACCGAAACAAACACTTTAGCGAAAACAAAATACAACAAAAGCACACAGGTTACTATTTAAGCATAGTAATTCTTGAGGTACAACCCGTTGCGGGGTTGCGCTAGTGGAATTCCGTCATAATCCATTAACTCGTAGGCCCCTTTTGCTGACACTCATTTAAAAATATAGGGGCCCATCCATAAGGAATTAAATTTACCTGCTCCCAATTTGTCGGATTCTTGGTCGTAAAGCAGGACCAAGTCACCTTCTCAGAAGATACGGGGTTTGACATTTTTGTCGAACTGCGCCTTGACTCGTTTCTTATGGGCTTCGTTAGCCAAAGCGGCGTCACGACGGGTTTCATCCAATTGGATTAATTCCAAGAAACGTGCCTCTTCTTCTGAAGTTCCGGGGAGGAGATCAATTGCGAGTTTAAGAGACGAAATTTCACACTGGACTGGTAAGACTGCCTCCAGGCCATACACCAGTTGGAAAGGTGTGAACCCAGTCGCATTCTTTACCGATGTTTGGTAAGCCCACAAGGCTGAGTACAGGATTAGGTGCCATCTTCTTTTGTGAACCCCGATCATCCTTTACAACATACGCTTCAGGACCTTGTTGATTGCTTCAACTTGTTCGTTGGCTTGCGGATAGTACGGTGTAGAGCTGTCGTGAGATAGCCCTAGCTTGGCAGCTAATTCAACCATCATGTGATTGCGAAAATGCGATCCATGATCTGTAACTATAGCTTGTGGTACGCCGAACCTGGCGACTACATGATTGAAAAAGAAAAGGGCAGCTGTTTCACCAGTGTTATCCAATGTAGGCATCGCCTCGGCCCATTTGGTAAAATAGTCAACGGCGACTATAATATACCCATGCCCCCCGGTCGAGGTGGGGTTACATTGCATGAAATTGATGCCCCATTTGGCGAAAGGCCCAACAACAACTATTGGCTGTAAAGGTGCGGGTGGTCTTCTGGTTTTGCTATCAAAAATTTGACAAGCATGGCAACTTCTGACTGCGATTATGCAATCTTTGAACATGGTTGGCCAGAAGTATCTTGCTCGTAAGATTTTTTGTGCTGTTGCATATCCAGATTGATGCCCCCCACACGCGCCTGAATGACACTCATCCAGGGCTTTTTCGGCCTCCTCAATGGTAAGGCACCTCCTCAGAACTGTATCGATACCACGACGGTAAAGCGTATCACCGACGATCATGTAGTCTTTAGCTTGGTATCATATACGTTTCTGTTCAAAGTGAGAGGTGTTAGGCCTGAACTTTTGGGTTTGGAGATAAATTATGATATCTCCATACCACTCATTGCTTGCAGGTATCAGAAACAAACTCTCGTCCATGATTAATTCTTCGGATGTTTCATCGTTGGACGACGATGGGAGATCACACAATAATTCTGCGAAAACGAGAGCTTTCTTCGATTTGGATTTTACAAATTCTAGATCAAACTCTTGAAGGATCGCTATCCATTTTGAATATTTGCCCCCCAGCAACTGTTGCGACAGTATATAAGTCATGGGGTTGCAATCTGATAAAATGGTAGTTTTCCGAAAGAGGACATAATGTCGAAATCTTTGAATTGCTTGAACAGTTGTAAGCGCTAGTTTTTCAATGTAAGAATATTTGCTCTCTGTATCATTTAAGTTTTTACTTAAATAATATATAGGATGTTCAATTCCATCGACTTCTTGAATTAAAACCATCGCAATGGTCGTATCCGCTGCAGCCAGATACAGGTTAAAATCTCTTTGATATTCTGGGGCATACATTAATGATGCTCTTACTAGAGAATCTTTCAGAGCGTCAAAAGAAGCTTGCGCCACCTGATCCCAGACAAAAGGTACATCCTTTTTCAAAAGACGAGTATAACCTTTAGCAAGTTCTGCGTAATTTGGAATGAACCTCCTCAAAAAGTTTGCTTTCCCTTGGAGTTTCTGAATCTGAAGCAAATTTGAAGGAGGCGGCAAATTAATGATTGCCTGAACCTTGCAAGGGTCGAGACGAATCCCATCCTTAGAGACTACAAAGCCAAGTAAACGACCAGAACTGACGCAAAACACACATTTGTGCGGATTGAGTCTTATCTTGTAGTGTCGGCAACGTAGAAATATCGCTCTTAGATGCTGCGGATGATCAGTCCGCCTTCGCGAATGAGCCGGAAGGTTGTCAAGATATGGTTGAACGATGTTCTTGATGTCATGGAAGGCATAATTCATTGCCCTCTGAAACATTGCCCCTGCGTTCTTTAAACCAAAGGGTAATTTTCGATAAAATAATGTGCCCCACAGACAAATAAATGCAGTCTTTGACTGGTCCTGTGGGCGGATATTTATTTGATTATACCCGGAAAATCCATCCATAAATGAAAAGATTTCACAACCGGCACATTCATCATTTATCTGGTCGATGAAGGGTGTAGGGTAGTTGTCCTTCGGACAAGCTTGGTTTACATCCCTATAGTCGACGCACACTCTAATCGTCCCTTGTTTCCTCATAACAGGGACAATATTCGATACCCAATCGGTTAGAGGAACCGGGTAGATGAAACCAGCATGGAGGAGATTTTCAACTTCTGCTTTAATGGCAGCGACTTTCTTGGGGTGCACCTGCCGAAGCCGTTGTCTTACTGGTTTGACATCAGGATACATCTTGATTTCATGTTCAACAATACTCGAGTCAATGCCTGGCATTTCATCGTATGACCAAGCAAAGACATCTATGAACTCGCGAAAAAGAGCATTATATATTTCCAGTTCTGAAGGGGAACAACCTTTGCCGACATAAATATTCTCTACAACATTTGGTTTAGTCGAGATATTTATGGCTAAAGTCTCTTCAATATTGGATAAGTTTTGCTCGGAATCCACCGTATTTACAGTATTTGATAGGAATTCAAAGACTGAAGGGTGATAGAGGTCATGTTGAGTATCTTCTTCATATTCTGGAAGAAGGGAACGATGGTGGTGATCATTCCATGGTGCCCCCTCAATCAACATTGATTGTAAGATCCCTTCGTCAGTCCCATGCACTTTCGACCAAGGATCTAATGAGGTACCATATTCTCTAGACCTATCTACCCAAACACTTGACGAGCGTTGATTTGGGTTCGCCTCCCATGCCCGAAACATTGATTGCTACAATATTTCTATTGGGCTTTGGGGAAAAACCATGGCATGATCCATGTCGATATCATCTTCTACGACCTTCGTGGAAGATATCATGTTGCAGGTTGCTACTAACGCTATATTTCCTATATAGATGGGAGGTGGAAGCGCGAAGGTTCCCATCAATGTGGGGTCTTTCAGTAGGCCTACTCCGATATCTTGAAGCGAATGGTTGCTTTCATGGATCATGGGAATGCTTCCTGTAACTTGTGAACCATTAGGGAGGAAGTTCTGTTGGTCGACGACCGTAATCCCTTCTTGAAAAGGGAACGCGATCTTCCTAAAATAAGTCGACACGACAGCTACCATGGCATATATCCATGGTCTTCCCAGTAGGATGTTGTAGTCAAGATTCCCATCGATGACTTCAACATCTATTTCCACTGTTTTTCCCCCTAGTTCAACCTTCAAGTTATTTAGGATTCCGTACGGGGTGTACGTCCTTCCGTCGAATGCTTTTAATGTCGTCGAAGATCGCGACAAGGTTGGAGACCCTAGAGTTTTCCAGCAACTCATCGACATGATACATGTAGATGCCCCCTCATCAATAATTGTTCGGTGAACAGTTTTGTTGAGGGCTTTCACTTGAATAAGGAAAGCTAGTTGAGCTGGTAACTGAGGATCGTATCCTTTGTGGTCAAAGGATACAAGATTGGAATCCTTAGGATCAACCCCACCAATAGCCGATAACAACGCCTGCCTTTGGGATGGGCAATTTTGTAGTACCTCAAGAGTCGACATAGTGGATGGCGATTGGGCCAAATATTCCACTATGTTATAATGCTGCGCCGCTCTGGCGCGAGGATTAAATGTCGACTTGTGTACTACTCCCTTCGGCAGTTTTATTGTTAATTCAGGAATGATTGGTGGTACAACTTCTGTCGAAGTTGTTGTTGAACTACTTGGTTGATCTTTACCTTTGTCGTTCGACAGCGGTGGATTCCCGTAATCTTTGTTCCTTGTCGAAATCAAAGCATCATTTTGTTGCTTGGAAATCGACAACATTAGCACTTGCGACGGGGAAGCATTTCCACTATCAACCAGATTGTGACCTTGATCGGGAAACGGATCAGTTAACACAGCCGAGGTATGCGAACTTTTGAAGAACCTTTTAAGCTCAGCTCTGTATGGACAATCTTGTGTCCAATGATCCTCATCACATATAAAACATGGAGTTTTTGGTTTCCCTTTCTTAGGAGGATTTGAAGAAGTTTTTCAGGGGATGACTCACCATGTTTCTTCTTCTTCCCTTTGTTTTGCTTCTTCTTGCTTCCTGGTTGATTGGGTTCTTTGCCTTTATCTGCCGATATGGCATTTACTTCCGAAGCAAGAATTTCTTCTTTTGCATTTTGATTCGAATTCTTACGGGCTTTCTTAGACGAAGCCTTTGTCGATTTCACGTTTGCCGTGCCAATCACACCATCGCCGGCATGAGAGTCACTATTTGATTTATGGGGAGGAGGAATTGAGAATTCCGGTCTAGGGGCGTCAGGTATTTTGTTGTAGAGCGTGCCAGACTGAGTATACACTAAGTCTAGATATTGTGCACGAGCAATAACCTGCTCCTCTGTTACGACTCCCCCCTTGGCCACATCTTCCGTTATAGCAGGAAGTAACGACTTAATAAACCATTCAGCTAATAGCTGATCGGGAACGTAAGTCTTTACCATCCTGCGACGACGACGCCACTCATGTATATGATCGGATATATGTGTGGCCGTTGTCTGCTTGAAGTTGGTCAAGATTTCTGTTCCAGTTTCATACCTTATCGGTAATTGAAAATGGGTTAAGAAAGTCGTGGCTAGGGAACTGAAATTGTCGAAAGAGGCTCTAGGTAATTCAATATACCATTTAGCCGCTGGACCTGTCAATGTCCTCTGAAAAAGGCGAAGCCTTATCGAATCATCGTTTAGGGTGTTCGACGAACACCACAGATGAAAAGTCATTACGTGATTCGACGGGTCTTCGCCTGGATTTCCATTGAATTTAGGAATGTCCGAGGGAAGTTTGTGAGGAATCGCTGGCCACCAAGGGGCGTAAGCAATTGGATCGTTCGTTAATCGGTGTAAATCCGGTAATTCTAAAGTTGCCATGAATGGTAACTGTTGATTCAGGTTAGGTGAGGCGTACCCAGGATACGATGGAATCGCCTGAGCAGTAGGCCTTTGCATACCAGCATAATGTAATTGATGTTGGTATGAATGATACGGTTGGTGGACTTGACCACTGCAAAGCGGTTGGTTTTGACCGTTATGAATATACGATTGTCCACTGTTCGCAAAGATCTGTTGCTCAGAACCTTGGTACACTTGCTAGAATTGTGGTTGTTGGTATTGCACCAGCCACGATTGTGAAGCCATGTTCTGCTGCGCTATACTAACCGGTGGACCAAGATGTGGGGTAATTGTACCCGTTTGGACCTGTGTCACCCCACCAGTTGGTGATTTTGGTTGTGTCACAGGGTCAAGGGGTTGTTGCATTACAACCTGAGAAATCTGAGGTTGACATACAACAGGAATCGTTTGAACTTGTGACACTGTTACAATAGCTGGTGTTGTCAGGATGTTCGACATAGGTAGACATTGTTGCATAGAATACACAACTCTTGGTTGTTGGGGTAGCATAGGTACCCAACCACTTGTCGTAACTCCAGTATAACCTGAATACTATTGAGAATTGCCGTATGGATATCCTCCCGGAGGGGATAATGAAAGGGCATACTGCCCCCCATACGGTAGCAATCCGAAACTCAAGGGTATTGTTTGCCCTTGGGGACTGGATGGCCCAAATTGACCTCCATAGGGATCAATCTGTCGAGTCTCAACATAAGAGTTACCGGATATTATTCCAGAGGAACAAACTGGAATAGACCACACTGTCGAAATAGTCCCTGGGTGGACTCCTTCTAGCGGTTGCGAGCTAGTTGGGATAGATGGTACGCCGGCAAACATCGTCGGAGTGACGACAGGGAGTTCTGCTGTCGCTGTGTCGTTTGACACAGTCCTAGATGTTGACGGTTGCTCAGACATTTTGAGTCTATCCAATAAATTGCCTAACGATTCTACAGGAACTTCCACTGGTGATAGACTAACTTCTGATGTAGAAGGAAAAAGAGTGACCCCTACTCCAAAATGGGTTGGAGTACTTGCTTGCAGATCCTCTACAATTTCCTCTATCGCAATCAAACCAGGTGGAAGAGGAAGACCGTCAGGTCCATAAAATATTTCTGGTGCCGAAGAAGGGGTTGTTTCGACAACGACAATTGTTTGAGGAACACGACTCTCTGAACCGGTTACAGATGGAACTGGTTCAGTAACGCAAGTATTTGTTCTCAGACTAGGATCAGTGTTACTGTCCCTCTGTGGCTGTTGAACTTCTTCAATAGAGGCAGGGTTTCCAGAAATGTTTGGAGTAACCGGAACCTCAGATGTTGTCGGAACACTTGTTCTAACTTTGATAGGAGATTTCGAACCGGTTAAACGAGTTCACTTTGTCCGTACTGTTTTCGATTCCAGAGACAAAGACGGTTGACTCATAAGCCTCCGCGAACGACGGGGTTTCAATTGACTTTCTTCCATGATTGCGGATTACTCGATCAACTAAAATACAAAAAGGGGAAAATGTGTTTCCGTATTGAATGAATTTTATTAGACGCTTTAGACACAAATTGCTTTTTCACTTTTAAAGAGTCGAGAAAAAGCTAAAGATGACTCTAGTCTCCTTCGATGTTTTAACGAGCCCGAAGTGACAAATGCTCGAATGGACTTTTTATGTTATAGAGTCTGAAAAAGGCCAAAAGAAACTGCTCTGGAGTTCTAGGCAGAGGGTGTGCCAAAATTTTCGCAAAACCGCAGAATACTTTTTTAAGGTACGGGCGGTCGATCTTCCTGAATGTTGTGTTCAGTGCATTGCAATCACTAGGGCGGCCGACACGGCTTCCTAAGGATAAAGGATATATGCCTATAGGGGTCTCCCAATATATACGCGACGGTACGTGGGAGCACAATCCGTACTAGCGCTATCGTCCCTCAGGAGGAATCACCCACCTTCCATGAGATCGACAGTCACTAGGCTTAACGACGCCGGAACACGTCTCTAGCCTAGACCTCTATGTTGTACGTTATGTTGCAAAGCGTTGTTAGGTTCATTCAGTTTATTTTAAGTTGATATTTTTAGAAGTTTTCCTTTCAGGATCACCACGAGATGTATGGTACAATTCCTAAATGCAGTCTAAGATGATAAGCAAGCTTTATAATCTTTTTAACTTTGAAAATCCTAGCTACTAAGGGAAAAGAAAGACACCATCTTTTCTCAAAGAGAAATCAGCACACTCTAATGCACTCTTCCTAAATCAAGCATGCAAACTTATCAAAATGCAAATGCACAATGCAGGTGTTTGTTTTCCGCTTTCTTAGTATTGATGCCTACAAAGAAAGCTTTTTGTACAACTTTGAATTTGCTTTTAAATGACAAGTACAAACAAGTTTACTTTTTCGAAATCAACAAGGGTAGAAGAGATTACAACACTTTGCGACTTTCGAAATGAATACTTGTTTCGACACTTAAAAGAGACAAACTCAAACCAATAAGCAAAAGCAAATGTATAATCAACTGCAAACAGCCAATGAACTCTCTCCTAAGATCACAATCAACAGATCTGAATCAAGGGCTACAGGATGATTATTTCACTCATGCAAAGGAAAACTGTAAATGACGCCACAAACACATAAAAACACTCACAGTATTTTTGTACAAAAGGAGGCAGAATTCAAGCAAAGAAAAGGAGTTATCAGACTGGTACCTACGCTGGTTAAAGGCTGCAAAAAACAGAGATCAAAACAGGGCAACAGAGAGCAGAGAACCCCAGCTGCACAAGGCCAAACTAGTTCAGCGCAACCTCAATACTGTGGGTTTGACATTCAGCGCAGGTAGCCTTCACGGGACCTGCGTTGAAATGCAGACTGCCTTCATAGCAGTTGCGCTGAAGGAGAAACTCTCGTTTCTCCTGGGTTTTGGGTCACAAATCGCTCAAAAATCAACAGTTTCAGGCCAAATCAGAAACACAAGCAAGGTATAATCAAAGGGATGCTTTGAGAGGGTACTAAGATCTATCACAAAGGATCATCAAGTCATTTGTGAGTCCATTGTTCAGATCATAGACAAAATCCAGTGAAGGATTAAGGCAGCAACTGTCTACTTTGCAGAAGCAGTTCGATTGTTGCTGTTGAGTCTATGAAGCAAACAATGATAGAAACACAAATAAAATGACTAAACAAATCTCCCCAACGGAGTCGCCAATTTGTTGTGGGGAAAAATGCCTATGCAGGACGATCCTATCCACCTAAGGTGTGACAGTGCCTTAGCAACAAACAGAGACAGCTATTCTGGTTTATTCCTTTATGAAATGCGAAAGAGGAGAGATCAATGGACTTACCGGTGTCTTCCGTTTGCCCCTCGATCTAGATCCTCTTCTCTTTGGGTGTTCACAGCTACTCGCCTCCTCGCTCGCCCAAGAGAGCAACTACTTGATTCCTGCGAGATCACAAGAGAACAACTACTTGCGACAAGAGAAGAACACAACACAAAGGCAGATATTCATATTCATAAATGATTCAGGATTAGAAATAAATCAAATACACTAATGCAATCATACATCAAAGATACATCAGTATATAGGAGAAAACCAAGATAGCTTTATTGATAAATAACAAGGTTCAGGAAGAGATACAACCCAGAGGGCTCCAATCCAACATCTCCTTCCCAGCAGAATGGAATTCCTATCTTCACCTCCCTTTAAAGCATTAAACACCCAATGATTCCAGTCTCAAACCAACAACAATTCTTTGCAATAACAAAATTCCAGCCTCTAGATCTCATGGAGGAGAGATCTATATATAGATGTTTTGGAGAGAGGAAGAGTCAGCTTGAGATCTGACTAGTGTCCTCTCCCTCTGTTAGTTCTTGATTCCACTTGGAGATTTGGAACCTCTTACTCATCACCAGTCAAATTCCCTGAGGCAAGTGTCATTTTGGAAGCTTCCTGGGTTCTGACACCTTGAGGAATGAGTCTGCCACATGTCCAATCTCGCTCAGCGCAGGTAGCCAGTGTTGGAGTTGACATTCAGCGCAGGTAGCCAGTGGAGCCATTGACATTCAGCGCAGATGGTCAGTAGAGCAGTTGACATGATCCTGAATTGACTTGTTTTTGAGAAGTTTCAGGTGGAGAACTTCTGTGAATTGCTGTGGTTTGTTAGCCTTGTTCCTCTAGGGGTAGGAACAACATGTTTAGGGACTTTGGATCCCTTAGATTATGGACATTTCATGCTCAATGCTGTAAGGCACAAAAATGTCTATAACAGTTATTGATGCCCCTTTGGATTATAACATTCTCTTAGGTTGTAGTTACACATATTCCATGTTAGCCGTTACATCTGTGGTGTTCCACAAGATGTTCTTCCCCCACAAAGGGAAGATCATTATCATCAATCAATTGACTTACTACGAGCCGACATCTGTGACCTCCCCCAAATCGATTATCTCATCGGTTTCGGATAAATAGTCTTCACCTCCCCTCACTGGTGTTTCACCCAGAGTCTATAAAGGTTCCTCATTATTGGGTTCTTTCCCTAGTCCTCCCCGTCCCATATCAGAGCCTAACTCTATGAGTGTTTGCATGTTACAAGCGTCACGGGCTGCTCTCAAGGAGGTTGATAAATCTGATCAACAACCAACTCCTCAGCACCCTGTTTTTTCCATCCCAGCTGAGCCCTCTGGATCCAACCCCCCAGGACCTCCTCCGTTTGTGGGTGCCTCTCCTATGTTTTCGCTAGGAATTGTTCCTCCAGGTCTCAACCATCTAGGAGTTATTCCACCGGGACATTACCCTACAGGTCAGATACCTTTCTTATTCCCCCCTCTAGGAGTATTTTCTATCCTTGTCATGGCTTCGTTGGTCCTTTCTAACATGACTTTTGGGATCCCAGTATGATACATTTATCCCCATACAAGCATTCCACCTAATTATCTAAGACCTTATCATGCTTTGACCCCGTTTCAACTAGTCCCTACGGCCCATGCCACTGCTTCAGTTCCATCCCAACGTCAACATGAACACACTCTTGTTGTGAAATCATCTAGACAGGGGGAAAAAAAAGAGAGGAAAGAACCTAAGGACAAGGCTCCCCAAGCTCCTCCAGCCCCTAAGGCCCCAAATCCATCACCTCCATGTGCTTTGCGTAAAGTTGTTGGGCACGCTACCAATAATTGTCCTGAACTTCCTCAACTCAAACATTTGGTTCATGAAACATTCCCTGAGTCAAATATCCATAAAGTCCATGTTAACTTACTAAGACCACCCAAGAAACTCATAATGTTGTGCACAAATCACCCTTGTGCCATGTGTGATCATCATGATCACTATTCCCATTGTTGTCCTCATCTCGATGAATTTTGCAATTGCCTTGAGGCACTTTGCAAATATGAGGCCACTCATAATGGATCATATACTCCTATATCTATGGATTCTAGTACCACTAGTCAACCAGAACAGGGGTACTATGGTCCCACCATCATGATTCCCCCCCCCGATGTCAAAATGACAGGACAACATATGCCATATTCTTTACCTGTCTTCATCCTTGAGTTCCTCGCAGGCAAACCTTTCTGAGGTTTCTACGCATGCTTCTATCGAACTTCTTTCGATAGAATCCCATGTCTCAACATTTGTAGATCCTTCATGTGCTAGTGTGTCATCTACCATTCAATAATATGCATATGTGAACCTTCTTTCTCATGTTGATGCACTAGGTAACATTCCTGCATCATGTAGTCATTATTCCTCCCATTCACCCATCTCCCAGTCTAATGAAGACATCATGGAAACTATGTCTACCCCTAATTACCCTTGCACTTAGGCGAGGAGGCATATTTTAGGAGGATTCTAAAGGCCATTCCATTCCTAATTCTCCCAGTGCACTCTACCTCCAGAAATGTCGCTCATAGCATATCCCTTTGATTTGTGTGTCTTTATTTCTACCATGAAGTTAGGTAGATTTCATCATCTCATCCATTTTCTTTTGTGCCTTTTAGATGGATCCATCATCCACACTATATATCGATCACACCGACGGTGTGAGTCGCTTATCTCGGAATATAGCTTCGACAACCTGGGCTATTTTTACCCCCTTGCATACGTTAGTCCTTACGAACGGCGTGTGCATTGGATCTGCCACCAATAACCAGGCCGAATATTGTGCAGTGATAAGTTTGTTAGTTGATGCCCTTGCTCATCGCATCCTTCATCTTCATGTTCATTTAGATTCCTCTCTACTTGTCATGTTATTGAATGGTGTGTATCATGTGCATAACTAAGTCCTATTTAGAAAATATCTGCGAGTTAAGATGTTGGTACGTGAATTTGAAACCATTACTTTAAGTCATGTTCTTAGAGTCCAAAATAACTATGTAGATACCATTGTAAATAACATTCTAGATTGGCATTTATCACATGTATACCACAGAACACAACCATAAAACATAATACATGGCGAACCGTCATCGTCATATAATAATTCATAATCATATTATGTATCACATAAAACATATAAGTGTTAGGAATCCACCACTCTAAATACATCCCGTACGCCCATAGCATACTGGGCAGGCACATAGGCCCCTACATCTCATTATCATCCTTTGGAGGACCCTATGCCAAGTTGGGTCGAGACACTTGAATCCCTTTTTCGAGCACTTGAAACAAAATGGCGCTCCACAAACTCCTCCTGCTAGGGGGCATCATTCCGATCAGTCCCCTCCATCACATATGCTTGTAGAAAGTTCTCATGCTTGGGGGCATGATGGTTTTCCCCTAGCCATATTCTCAATTAAATATCAGCCTAGATCCCACAGAATATAGGTATGGTCGATTATCCTCCCATTCCTTGGATAGTTTATCCTACTGGCCTCTCCAGCGAGCCATATGCACATCACATATCGTAAATGTTTGATATCGTATCTTCAAATATTCTACTCTATGTCCACATAGTCCCCATGTTTGACTTAGTGGGTGAGAATGATTCTAGACCTCCTCTAGTATTTCATTCTCGTTTTCCTCTCCCCTTGCTTCTTCACCAAGAACCATCGTTCCAAGAAGCATTAATGTCACCTTTAGACAAGTAAGGTCACTTGCCTAAAATTCTTGGATCTTGATTCCAATGGTCGGTTTGTCCACTATGATCTCCACAAGATTTAGGGCCTTCTCCTCCTCTCAAATTGGAGGGAAAATGTCATTTCATAGAAAAATACACATTTTTTTGTCGCCCATTGCGACCAAACCTTAGCTCATTTTGATGAACTGTTAGCACCATTGGAAATCTCTCATCGAGCTCTATAATTGGTCTTTCTTAGTTTGTTGTGATTCAACACTTCACTAAGAAGTAATTTTTCCAAGAAGGGTCACTTCATCGCCTCTCAAAACTGAATTTCTTCATAAAGTGACACTTGCACTTTGAGGTCCACCTCCTCTTAATACTTTTCATACCATGTGTCAATTTTATTCATGAGTAACCATCATTTACTCATGTTTTGATGGTCCCCATCAGGCCTAGTCTGTGTGGCAGTGTCCTCGAGTCACTCTTTTTTGGAGGATCTGTGATGAGTCACCCTTGCTCCATGGAGTCTATTTCACGTCCCATTATATCATGTCACAATATTCCATCCACATTTCCATATCATTCATCTTGTGTTTCTCATTTTGATCTCTAGTCATACTGTCCCCATCCCCTCTGGAGTTGAGTCAGTCACTGCCAGGTCAACCATGCACTTTATGCTCTAACATGGGAGGTCGTCTGTTTTTCCCTCAGTCTCACTTTTATCCATCATCTCCGGTGTCAGTCCATCAGTCACATTACTATTTTCCCTCACACCTTAGTTAAGGATCCTCATTGCCTCACCTATCGCAGGCCCTATTATGTCGACATCAACTCATTTATTCCAGAAGAACAACCTAGAGGGCGATGTATCTTGGTTATAGCTTCCATTATTGTTCAGTGCCTCGGATCGAGCATAGGGACACATTACTTCCCTTTTACTTGGTCGTTTCATGTTCGTGATTCATACACTTTATGGTCCAATGATGTAGCAGATTGTACCAGTGATTCCCGTGTGTGTGTGAGATGTTTTCGACCTCATGAGGGGGTGGCCCTACAAGTAGCCCCTCACATGCCCTAATGAATTTCCATTATGCTACAGGCTCAGATGCAGTTTTGCAGATTTGATGGGTTCAGTTCCTACCCATCGTAGTGTTCATAGCATGCACATCTCCTTCAGATGATCCATTCAGTTTTGCATAGCCCTTCCCCATTTAACAGGGCTTCTTTGTTTGTTTTACCCTCCTTCCCACCCATTTTTGAGGGAAGGGCCTTTATATCTCATGTACTTAGATATTATTGTATTCAGTCCTGGCTCATATTTTTTCCAGGTGCATTATGTACATGGGACACATTGTATTATTTTCTAGCTCTGTTATACCAACATGTCATGTGCCATTCAACATGTACTTCATTGCTCATTTTTATGTTTCTGGGCGCACCATTATTTTTGTACTAAGTTATCTCGGCATGTATGGTTATGCCTCCCTCGCCTCAGTGATGTCCAGTACCACAACATAAAAGGAGACTTGCATTTGTCTCACCCCCTCTGTCCCTATCCTCTCTCGCTTCAACTTTATTGGTCTCTCTCACTCTCTTTGACTCCTGTGTGTTGTTTAGTGATTGTGTCTTTACAACATACTTCGGTCATACGTTTTGCTTCTAACACTCATATGTTGGGAGGCAATCTGTTATCACCAAAAAATTGATCATCTAGCCTAATTTACTAGATGGATTGAAGTACACCATGTAAAACCAATTTTATCATAGTAGAATTTCTTTCACTATGAGAAATTACTTAATAAACCACCTTTGTTAAGTAATTTATAGTTAAACCCATGAAGAATAATTAAATAAATCACTATTTATTTGATTTTCTTCTAGGAATAATTAATTAAACCTTTGTTCAATTATTATTCCTTGTCATATTTGACCCAATTATGAAAAATAAACAGATAAATCATTATTTATCTTATTTTTCTATAAGAATAATTAGTTAATCACTAATTAATTATTATTCTTTGTCAAATTTGACTAAATCCCTAGGAATAATTAAATAAATCATTATTTGTTTATTATTCCTTAACTAATTTCTTGAGATGATAAATAAATAAATTATTTATTTATTATTTCTAAATAAAAATTTAATTTTTTTTCCCTCCTAACCAAATATAATAAAATATTCCAAGTGGTTATTCCAAGAATGGGATCAATAATATTTTATTACTTCTCACTATTCGAGGATAACTCAATATTTTGTTATAAATAGAAGGGTTTTCCATTCATTATTCACTTTTGATTATTTTCGTTGTTGCACTCACTGCTATAACATTGATTATTTTCATTATTGCACACCATTTTTGCTGGGTTTACACATTATAGAGGAGAGAGACTCTACACAAGATGAAGACGTTTGAGGATAGCCAAGAACCCATCCCATAGAGGGGGACTGGTAACATTTATTTTTTTCCTTCAAAGGTGTTTTAATTAAACTATTCTTTGTATATCTGGTTTCCATTGGATGATTGGAGTTACTACTCTTTCTTTTTGATGTTTAACTATGATTGTGGCATAGATTCGGACTTTGGCAGGTTTTATTTCTATCAGTTGTTGTAGATCTACAATGTTTAGCAACCATTTATATTGTTGAGATTGTTTGTCATCCACAATCTTAAGTGGATTCTTTTCGTACTTCTTTGAGAAGAAAACACTACAACACTCTTCAGATCTTCGTCATAGTGATAAATATACTTTGCTTGAAATATTAATTTTATAAAGTCTTTAAACCCATAAAAATGCCATAAACGATTTTTGTACTCAGTGATATTTAGTTTGTGTTCATGTAAGGAAATTGTTACAGTATAAAATTATGCACAGAGATATCATCACTCAGCCATAACTTGTATTCATATCAGAGCATGTTGTGCTATAAGGAAATACATAAAACTTAAATCATTAAAATCAAAAACCTATCTAATCTTCCGGAAATAACTCAAGAAACGTTCTCAAAAAAGAAAAGAAATAGTGTGATTCTTTAGGAAGAAATAAAATACTCAAACTGGAAATAGAAATCCACTCAACACACACGACGACTCCTCAGATTTGAGATCACACATAAGAAAAATACATTCACAAGGGTTTCACCAACCTTGCAAGCTCAAGTATATAAAAATCACTTTGCTCACACTAGCATAACTATATCTAAGCACACCATGAAAGATAGGGAGAACGAGATGGATTGGATGGGCCCTAGACAACTAGCTTGTTTCCCTTTACAAAAATTCTGAAATCAAATGTGTGAGGGAAACATTAAAAATAATGAGAGGAACTAGAAATAAATGAAACTTGCATTAGCTCCTTCTTTATTCAAAGTATTATGCAAATATGCATCGTAAAACCATAGATCCAGCCCAAAGGGATAGGGTGGTACAATATTACAAGATTACAACAGTAGGGTACCAAAGTTCTTCACAGTATCGCTAGCTAAACCTATCCTAGAAACCCTAATTTATACACAGATGCTCGGCTCTTGGAGGCAAAGAAAAACTTAACAGGAAAAACACGTTGAACGATGACCACCCTCCATCTTTAGCACATCCATAATGCTCCAAGCCTAATACAGAAAATGGAACAAACCCTCAGTAGTAGGTGCACGCCATTCTTTAACAAATATGATTTTTTTGGAGTCAATCTGGAATGAATCGGCCAAGTGTCCACCTGGTACAAGAACGACAGACGGTACAAGAACTTCAGATCTTGCACCAACCAACTCCAACTTTGATTAATGACATTTAATCACCACGCCTTAAGGAAATATGAATAGATAAGTTAAAAATAAATATAAGCCTATTCAACCTTTTAAATGGCTAATATGCCTATATGGTACATATAAAAAAAATCACAAAAAGGGACCAAGAATCATGTGTAAAGGGTTTAATTTAATTTTGAAACAGGGGTTTAGGTAGCATGATTAGGACAAAGGTAGGGTTAAAAGAAGGAAAATTATGACGACCAACAACTTCAAATGCAAGAATATTCAAAAACTCAAAACCCTAGGTTGACATAAGAATTTATCCAACAAGAGGAAAGATAAAAAAAAGTAGTTTATAAGATGATTCAAGAGCTTACAAAGATTAAAAAGGCTGAAACAAACTCGGTCAAAGCCTAAACAAATTCAAGAAATGAAGAAAGGTCATTTTTCCATATCTATATGCGACTGTTCAGATGCAATTCAACATATATACACAATTGTGTGTGAAGAAAAAACCATATACATGAGTTTCTTTGAAATCAACTGCGCATGTACGCGATTGTCTATTAATAAAAGAGCATATAGAAAGAAAATTTGGGAAAAATAAAAAAGAAATCCCAGACATAAAAGATTAGGCTAAAATACCAAATTACTCAAGACTTCAGAAGGCTGAAAAAACTAGGAAACAAAAAACTAAAAACCCATAACAAAGAAAATAACCCTTCTAGGAAATACCTAATGGTAATCCAGTGGAGTCACCAATTCTATTGGTAGGAAATGATCCCTAAGGCCAGGGTTCGAAGCCCCAAAAGAGAGAAATAGATCAATAAATAAAGAACACTTAATCTAGCATGACAAACATTCAAATGACTAAAATCGGTATTAGGAATGTACCCAAAGGTCCTATGTTTGAAGATGTTCCCATAGGGTCTAATCCCTCTGCTTCCTTCAGGTTATGTAGGCCTAAAAATCAATCAAAGAAGCATAGATTGATGAATACAACCTGATAGATACAACCTAATCTAGGCCAAAGGCATTGGAGGATTCTTCCTCCAAATCCATATACCTGAGCCATGAAGACAACCTATCTAATAGATGAAAGGACATGCTAGATAAGGGGACTGAGCATCTATGGAAAGGAAACCAGGGTTTCCTAGAGAGTGGGAGTGTAGGAGGCATGTGAAAAGTAGACTTGATATTGGGGAAATCAAGTATAATATTGATACATCTCTTCTTCTATGAATTATGCATATCTAAGGGGTGTATATATACCACCTCAATTTATGTTTTTTAGTTAGGCCATGAGCTACTGTAGGTGGGCTCTTGGTAAAAATTGTAAACCCTACCCAAACAAATATATTTTATTTTTATGCTAGTGGAAAAACCTATGAACGATTTATGAAACCAACGTTTCAGACTAGCTAGGTGAGTCCATCATCAGGGCAATGAGATCTGTATTTAAGAAAATATAGATCTCATTTCCCTGATGATGGACTCACCTAGCTAGTTCGAAACGTTGGTTTCATAATTTGTTCACAGGTTTTTCCACTAGCATAAAAATTCTGCCAGCCTGTATGGAATCTCTCTTTAACATATATTTTATTTATTTTTTTCAAATTTAAAAATGTGTATGCGGGTATAATATTTTGGCACCCACGTATGTACATTTTTTGTGTGGGTAGAGTCACATATGGATTTTGAAATATACATTAAGATAAACTCAAGTTTGTAAGGGTAAAGGGACTATCCAAGGCCATATAAGAGAATTAAGTCTACAAGAGTGCTTAATGATGCTATAACAAATATCTCCTAATGTATGAGGTTAGAAGGGAACATGATGGCTGAAATATATTAATTATAGAGAGAGGATCCATTTGAAAACCTGAGAGGATATCACCAGATTCCAACCCATCAAATACCCGTGGAAGGTGTCAGAAAAAAAAAATTCATGTTTCAGGTGCGAATATCCATTGCTCAAAAATAATAAAGCATGTTTTCTGCTCAAGTATAAGACAGATCCAAAATGTATACATAAGTGTACAAAATTAGCTAAAGGATACATAGTGCATCATCATATCATAGTTGTGAAAGAACACAATGGAGCTGTGCCTCAATATCATAAAGAAGGATGTTTGAACAAAGATGTTGTATAACTAATCCTCATAAAAGTACCAAGTCATGTAAGTGGAGTAGCAATATTGCATAAAATTGGGTGCCAACATATAAGTTGTTGAACAAGTGTTCAACATATAGAGTTGAGAGGTGATACTAGCATAAAACTAAAGGAACTACCAAGTGAACTAAGATGCTGACACAACTTGAGGTCTTCAATGACTGCATATGGTACATTTACTATGAGAATAAATGAGTTGAAGTCAACCATTTGAGAAATTATTTGAGTACCATTCATTGATGTATACTGTTAAAAAACATGAGACAATTCAACAATAATGATAGCAAGTGTCAAGGTACCTAAGAGCAATCTAACAAGTTTGAATAGATGTGTTGAAGTCGAACACTTGAAAGAATCTACTAATTAGGAGACATTGATGTATTCTCACTATTGATATCGAAGGAGTCTGCTAATGATGACTGCAAACCCTAAAGTACTAAAAAAATTAAAAAAATAGAGTAACGATTTGGAGTTCGTTGTACCTTAGGAGACAACCCTCAACTGAGTAGAGGTCAGTGCCAAATACATTTATCCAAAATGATGAATTTATCAATTTGTTGCTCCATTTTCAAACTCCAAAAGTGTTTGTTTTACAGGTGAAAACTATAAATTCTTCTTGGAATTAAAAACCCATTCAAAGTGGCCTTTTGATGATGAATATGATTCTAAGTCATAGTAAAATGGATGAAAAATATTTTAGGAAAGCTTTAAATAATAGGCTACTTGTGGCAGAACCTCTTGTTTTAAAATTTAGCAGAATTATGGAAGAAAGATGAAATGAAATACATAAAAGAGGAGCACATATTAAGGTTATGTTGTAGCCATTGCAGCAACCCCTCCAAAAATTTCAAGCCCTTAAAATTTTAGGAGCCCTTGTATCGTGCATTAGCTTTCTGCATCCTAAGAAACCACTCAAAATCTCTTTAGACAAGAAAATCCTTGTGAGAACCTAAGGTTTCCTTCTAAGTCAAGCCAAGTCACGAATCTAGTCCAAGTAAGGTAGTCACAGCTTCAGAATGCATCCCTTTCCTTCACATGCGACTAATGCAACTTATCCAACCCCAACATCCTAAGTCTCTTAAGTCGCATAGGTCGGGTTTTGAAAACTTGTGACCCTTGCGACCATGCGACCAACATGTTGTTGAGTCAGAAAGGTCACAATTGATATCCTTCACAACCCTTTTGACCTATCGACCTTCATAGGTCACAAGGTCATATAGGTCGCAAGGTCGCACTTGTGACCCATGTGACCCCCACACGTGTGACCAAAACTAGAAATAGTAGGTCACCCTGGTTAATTTGTAATGGATCCTTTGGTCGCATGAGAGACGAGGGAGACTTGCGACTTGGTCGAGCGCACGATTTCTCGAGGTAGGCGGTTTTTCACCTTCCCTGTAATCATTTTCTTCATCCATGTGTCATTCTCTTCCATCCCGACCCTACACATTCTACCCTAGGTGGTTTTTACCTCCCATTTCTGCCTAAGTCTCCACCTCAAACCTCTAATCAATCACTCTGACCCCATACGATATTTTCCCCCCCTCACAGCCTTTCCTCGTCCTTAGCCACATCTGCTTTCACCAGTGATCCCGACCATTTGGCCTTGAATATTTCGAGCCATCCCCTGAGGCTCAAGCTTCTCTTCTTATCTCACCTAAAACACATGCTATATGGACCACATCCACGATACCATAAACCTTGCAACCTTCGCGACCAGTGCGACCCCGCCCTCGCAACTGTTATGACCCCACAATCTCGTGACTGGCGCGGCTCTGTGATCTCTGTGACCTAGCGACTAGTGTGACCCCCACTACCTATGACCCATATAATTAGTTTCTAAGTCGCGCTCCTTCCCTTGCGACCCCTGCGGTCTACCTTCCATTGCGACATGCCAAAAGACCTCCTTGCAGCTTCTTGGAACTGATTTTATTTAAGCAATCTCTATTTTCATTTTCATGCTATTTCTATCATCCTAGGATTGTTTGTTCAACATGCCAGGTGATGTGGTCCTTGAGTACATCTCCATCTCCTCTTTTGAAGACGAGATGGTGCCCCTGACTACAAAGGTCACTCATAGAAGCTCTGGAAGCAGTTCATTGGAAGTCTATCAATATGAGGAACCACCCATCTATGGGGACACAACATGCAATATCAAAAAAACTAGAAGGCTATCCTAGTATAACATCTATGAAGAGTTCATGAAGCCAGAGATACGAGAAACCCATGAAGATTTCCCAATATAACTGAACGTCAAGAGGTATAAACTTCACAAGATAGCGTCACATCCTTCGATCTTTCCGTGCACTGAAACTATCAATTGGGTTCTCCAAAACATAGATACAGATTCATGGATGGTTAGGGATCACACTGGAGAACCCTTAGCAGAAATATCCCCTATAGTTATTACCACCTACTACAGACTCCATGAAAGGAAAGAGACTTTCAGTACCTAGTGGCTCTCAGGTTTCGTAATACTAGTTAAAGATATCTTGAGGGAATTTTTGCAGGACCCGTCCAAATTCTGGGTTAGAGTAGATTAGGCATACATGACAGAGGAGATAAGGAAAGTGTATCAATTGATTGCCTCTATGATGTGCCGCCTGTATGGAAAAGAAAACTATGATGTATTCCACGATACCTGGGTCCCTCTCATGCACGTTGTCACCACCTGTGGAACAATATTCAACTGGGTGAGAACTCTGGAATTGTCACTAAGAACAAACATAATTGCAGCTAAGAATCCAGAGCCAGAGAAACCACCAGAGTTCTACATGGCTTCATATCTTCTAGACGCCGTCTACATAAGATGCCAATTTGATAACTAGAGCTATAACTAGGATACATCAGTATCCAACCTTGTACATTACCACTACAGGGTCTTCTGGAACACTGCCTACAAGGGTACAAAATATGTTATTTACGAATCTTTTATCGCCCTACTATACCAACAGTTATTCAGGGACGAGCCACCATGCATGTCAAGGAGGGCTATGGATACCATAGTCAAAGTATCACATTGGTTTCTCATCTAGGAGGGAACATTAATTAAAGTCTTCAGTACCCATAAGGCCCCCCATGCTCTGGCTAGGTTTTTCATAGACAAAAAACTCCTGCAAGAAGTTTGCTTCTAGGTGGCACAGGGTTTTTCAAAGGTACTAAGCAAAGGAAAGAAGAAACCATGGTCTGTCTTCCCACTCATCATCAGAGCATATATAGTTGAGAACTTCAAACAAGTGGAGGTAGGAGATGAAGCATTGAAAGGTAAGCACTTTGTAAATCTCAACTATTGGACACATGATCCTGAGAAAGTCGTGGCTGCCCACTGTAAGAGAGAAAAATTCCACTGATCATATTCACATTCCAGACATGATCATGAAGATGGGGTAAAGAATTGGTATAATGCCACTAGGGGACTTGGCCCTAGTGAGCAACAAGACAAATATGAGGAGCTCCTCGAGCACTCCCAGGAAAATTTCAACCTTCAAGAGAGAGCCTCCACCATGAAGAAGAAACAATGGGAGACACACAAGGCCACTGGGAAATCTGAGAAGCAGAAAGAGAAAGAGGTCGAAGATATTTTGAGCGACCCAGAAGAGGAGGACAATAATGAAACACTGGAAAAGAAGAATGTCACCCTGGAAAGGAAGAAGAAGGAGCTCAAGAGGAAAAGAGAACAAGTGCTCAAGCAATCTCGAGATTCTAGTGACCAAGTCCAACTCAAAAATAAGAGGTGACAAGAAGAGGAGGAAAAGGAGAAACAACTAGAATAAAATTTGCAAGAGGAGAAAAGGGCCCAGGAAGAAGTAGAGAATAAAAGACAACAAGAAGAAAAGTTGTAGGAAGAGAAAAGGGCCCAGGAAGAAGTAGAGAAGAAAAGACGAGAAGAAGAGAAAAAGGCCAAAGAGGAGGAAGAGAAAAGGAGGCAGGAATGGGAGCTAAAGGAGAAGTAAGAAAAGCTTAAGAAAGATGAGGAGCTTAAGAGGCAAAAATCACTAGCACAGCAGGAGGGAAGTGGCAGGAGGAAGAACTAAGGAAGGTTAAAGAAGAGGAAACCAAAAGAGTCAAATGGGGAGAGACCAGTAAGATATATGAGATGGACATGGAACAAAGTGATCTACCTCCATTAGATGTTCCTCTTTCTACTCCCCTCACTGGAAGGTACCTTCCCTTACAAGAGCTGGGTTTCTCAAAAGAACAAGAAGAGGAGGTCCTAGATCACACTAAGATCATCTTCGATGAATTCAACCTCAAAATTGTGCAGGAAAGGAAGAAGTATTATGCTAGGAATCTAGCGGAGCCATTATCGGTCACCACAGCCAAGGAGATTGTGCCCAAAACCACTGTGAATCCAGATATGATTGCGTCAGTCGGGACATCTTTCATAACTGCCATAGAACATAATGTCTCCCAAATGAGAAAACAGATCATGAACCTTTAGAATAGGCTTTACGCATCTGAGCAAAGGGACACTAAAGTAGGGTGAGAGAGAAGGAGAATAAGAGAATGCAACCTTCTGTTTATTTCACTCAAGCACAACGCAATTCTAGGAAGCAATCAAATGAGAGGCAGAGACCCTTGGGGAAGCCATAGTGATGGTTTACGAAGAGATGTTAAAGCTACACCACACAGTGGCCCTGGTATTGGCGATAAAATCTCACACAAAATAAAGAAATGTGATGTTGAAGCTATAATCGCTCTAGACAGCATGCATGAGTGGTCCATTAAGTACCTAGTAGCACCAATAGTAGTCCTTAAGAAGGATTGGATCACCATGTAAAATTCCAAGGTTGAACTCCGCATCAAGATCTAATCAAAAGAAAAATTAGCTAAGGATGTGGACAGGGTGTTGGCTTCCTATAGACACCTTTTCAGCGGCCCAGAGTCTATGCTCCAAATTCATGGAGTTCCATCTATTCGAGAAGTCGGACATGTAAGGAAGCAAGAGAATATATCAAGGGAAGTGCAGGCCTTTTTTGATACATATAAACATGCATCCCATGCATATGATCTTCCCGTCACTAAAGAAAATATTACACGTTATGTGGTGGAACCAGTAAGAATATACACAAAACTAGTAACCTTAAATAACTAGGTGAACACAAAACGGACCACCCTCATTCCAAATGCACTCGAATTCCTGCACAAACATGATGAAGTTGAGCACAAACTATGGTGCACGTACTTAATGGAGAAACTCAACCTGGACGTCCTTGAACTTGTGATTGTTAAATTGATAGATTATATTAGTAGCTTATTTTGTGATGTTTTAAATTGATAGAATAAGACATTTTTGGAATATGAAAGGTCATGAGGAATTCCAAGAGTCTCGAGGTAGATGAAAGGTCATGAGGAAGTCCAAGAGTCTCAAGGTAGATGAAAGGTCGTGAGGAAGTCCAAGGGTTAAGGGTAGGCCAAGAGTCAGACTCACTCTATAAATACACCCTCATGACACATTGTAAAGGGATTTGGGGTTGACGACTTTTTTGAGACATATTGTTGGAGATAAATTATGCTCTTCTAATTGATGCAAGGAGTGATTGTAATGTTCTACTATTGGATTTCTCAAATATTTTATGTCGTCATGTCATGAGTATTTTCACTTGATGGATCAGATGTTCCTGAGAGTTCTTTGATGTACGATCTATTCATGTGTTGTCTCATAATACAAACTTTGTGTTGCTACGCATGGATGATATATGATGTTCTCACTCTATGCTTGTATTGGTGAATTGTTTCGTTGGTATTGGCATAATCTATCATTGATTATACATTTACTTATTCTTATAGATGTTTGATTCCCATGAGCTACTTTACAATTGTTAAGCACTTTATCTTATGAAACATGAGTCTTATTTGAAGTCCGCTGACAATTACTTTACATAAGGTTTATGTTGTTTATAATTTGGATATTCATGATGTGCACGTTATAAGATATTTGTCAATTATTTTGTTGTGTTTATTGAATTTCATGCGTTCAATTGAGCCCGCATCTCACTTTTGTCCAAAGCAAGCTCAACACACCTGAACGATAGTCGGGCCTACATATTGGATGAGATCCTTAAAGAAAATGGTGCATATTCTAGTTGGGAACCTACACTGAGGAGATCCCATTTTCTGTTGGTGGAGAATTCCAGCATGTCAACAGATTTGGTGCTAGAAGGAGGGCCATGAAAAGTACCAATCCACATCCTCACATTGAAACTTCTCATAAAGATAGTAACCAACCCCATCCCCCATGTCTCTTGAAATACCATATATCCCCCTTACGGTCTGACTATTCCCCCTTACGGTCCGGATATTCCCCCTTGCGGTCTGGCTTTCACGAGGCCCTAGCAAGAAGTTTCCCAACCTCCCCCCCTTGAAGATGCCCAGGGAGGAGAGGAACTTCCCCTTTTCGAAGTCACCAATGAATAGCTTAGGGCCATACACCCCATTACTCGACAGTTCACCAGGGGTTTGAAATGCATTCTTACCACTAACTCCCTATCCAACCCTCACACCTCCATGCCTCATCACATGCGTCAAGGCATCCTAGTTAATTCCATATCATAGTTAATTGGGCTAGCGCTCGATGACTATGCAGATGACGGTGAAAGTCTCTCCATCGAGAGGTTGGAAAATCCTCTCAAAGATGAAGGAGGGGACCCTATGAATACATTCACCGGGGAAAACAACCGATCATGATAGGGAGAGACGTAGGGAAACAATTGACAGAACTCGGAAGATACCCCCGTTAACAACCTACCTATGAGAGAGAATACTGAGGGGACCCTAGGGCAGGGGACCAAAGATCACCTTAGAGACCATATCAACTTTTACAACAATCAAAAACTCCTGAGGAACTTGAGAAACATCAGGAATGTGAGAAACACCAGAGGCATAGGACACCTCAAAGTGTCTCGAGGGGAAGGCATGCACTGTCCTCATACCAGTGGGGGGTTAGGCACTGGTAGTAAATCCGAGGGAAATGAAAACCAACTCTTGTTTCCTCCCACACCTAGAGGCAATCACCACCAAGCATTGGCCTGGATGGCTCAATCCCCATTAGGAATTATGGGCCAACTTCATGACATGTCCCGCCATCCTTAGAAACACCTCCCAAAGTTCAACCCTGAGAAGGGAACCTCGGTTGATGACCATATTAGAAATTTCTACCTAGCATTGCAAATGATGAGGGTGCAATATGATGACATGGCTTGTCACCTTTTCCCTCACACTTTCAAAAATAAGGCTACCACCTAGTATCGGTCACTACAGTTGACTCCATCTGAACTTGGGATGAATATTGGAAACCCTTTCTACATAAGTTTTCGGAAGACAAGACACCTTCTATGATCCTCACTAAGCTTAGCACGTTGAATTTCCATAAGAAGGAGAAAGTGAAAGATTTAAATCAATGATTCACCACCATTTTGAATAATTTCCCGACTGACGTGGCCCTTGATGATTCCATCATGATCGATTATTACACTCAAGCCCTGTCGTAGGACATTTCCGTTTTCATTAAACGTGAAGCAAAAATCACCCTAGTGGAGAAATTTTCTCTAGCCCTAGAGGAAAAGAAAGATCTTCTCTCTATCGGTGTCCTCGAGCATGATTCGCGGGAGGAGGCAAAACCATCTACTAAGAAAAATCAAGCCTCATCTAGTAAACCTACCGATAAGGACAATGATTCCTTTGATTTCGAAGGGTTGGCAAAATCCTTAAAGCAACTGACTAATGAGGTGTCTAAATTAAAGAGAAAGATCAGTGACATTTCCGGAGGGGGAAGATCCACAAAACCCTTTTTTCGAAAAACTAAAAATCACTCCCCTAAAACTTCTCAGGCATCCAGTTCAAAATTCAATGTGGAAGAATGAGGAAAGGACAACTTCTACATTTTCCACCAGGTCTCTCATTCTGAGAATACCTGCCCCTAATGGCTCCATAACATGACTGTTGTAGTAACCCAAGTTTTAGAAGACTAGGTCACGGGATAGGGTGAAGAAGAAACTAATTACCCTGAAGAGGAAGACTCCCCTCCCAACAATGATGCTTTGTCCGCCATGTTATCCTTCGAAGTCATCCGTGGGGTAGAAGTGTTGATCGCTCATGAAGCCATCGTGGGGGACACCCCTACCCCAAAGAATCCCAAAATATACAGTACTAGGAGTAAGAAACCCATGTCAGATTCTACGCTGGAAGATAAACAGAGGGCTCTGTTAAGAAGGATTCTTCCACCTGCTAACACTAGCTAGCCATCCAACCCTTTCCCCAAAGTGACAATTGACCTAAGCCCTAAATAGTCCTGAACAGTTGGAAAAGAGGACACATCCACACCTAAAAGTTCGACCAAAGGGGTTATAACTAAAGCCACCTCGTTATCGCAACGATCATTGGAAGACACTTCGTCCATAGACTTGGATTACAATATTATCGAGGACATGAAGAAGATGAAGGCTAACATATCATTGTGTGATTTATGCAAGTTGACCAATCAATGTTATTTGATCATAGAAACCTTTTCCACCTCTCTCGCCCCTTCAAAATATCCCTCACAAGTCAAGGCCAATTCCTCAGGTCGATCCCAGGCCGTGATTGACCTACAAGCCATTGTGAATGCCGCAAACGCAAACTCAAGAGGTTCAACCCCTTCATTCCTCTTGACCTTTGATATTTTCAACTACAATGTGCACAACTACCTCATTGACTCTGGTGCATCAACCAACATCATGCCATGGTCGGTATACAAGAAGCTAAACATCCAAACAAAAAAAAAACACGCTAAAATCATCTAGCTGGATAGGTCCCATGTCTTGGCCATGGGTGAGTTGAATAACATTATTATTAGGTTGTCTTCTGATTCTCGAGTGCATCAATGCATTTACATAATTTCCATAGACATCCTAGAAGCCTATGGGTTACTCCTTAGCAGAGATTGGTCCTACAAGCTTCAAGGCTACTTCGCCACAGAGTGGTCCCACTTATGGCTACCCTAAAAAGGAAAGAATAATCAGATCAAAGTCAATAGTGAGCCTTGCATGAAGCACACCATGACCGATCTTTAGGGCTCTAATGAGCCAATCTTCTATGCCCAAGAGGAGTAGTGGGTGTGTTTCCTCGAGACACTATTTGGTTGCTATCAGTCCCAAAAATCGACTATTCCTTTGGATGCCCAGTTAGAACTCCCATTGCAAACCACGGTCCATAATAATGAAATCTGTGCATTAAGTTTTCACACTCCAGACCCACATGTCCTCAATGTTGGAACCTCGATGTTATATTATGACAGATCCAAGAATCGCAACGCAGCTAGAGAAACTTGTGTCGTGGTAGACCCTAAAGGAAACAGGTTCTTAATTTCTTGTAGGTTAGAGTTTCAATGCACTAACAACACTGCAGAATATGAGGCATTAACCCTTGGCTTCAAGAAAGCCATAGATCTAAAGGCAAATTGTTTGAAGGTAATCAAGGATTCTGAAATCATTATAAGACAGCTACAGAACACAATTCACTGTTTGTCACCTCACCTCAAGAATTACCAACAAGATGTATGGCGTTTGATAAACTCATTTAAAGCTTTCAATATAATTTATGTTCCTAGATTTAATAATGCAGCCACTGACGCTTTGGCTAATGCAACAACTAGATTCATGCCCCTTAGGGATGTATTTTCTATCGACATTGTTTATAAACCGGTTGTGCCTAATAACATCACTAACTTACGCATTTTCAATGATGACCAACAAAGGCTGGAGTTCATGACAAATGTAGAATTGTTTAAAGAAGAAACCATCGAAGAAGAGGAACATGAAAGGTACCTACAGGAAGAGGTAGACTCATGAAAAGGAAACCCTATACCTAAAGGAGTGGTCACATTAGAGAAATTGTTTGTCCTACAGAATCATTTCCGAGGCCTGCCGAACACCAAGACCCAAAGTTCCACCCTCTCGCATGAACAGATCAACCTCAAAACTAAATCTAATCCCAAATGTGTCAACATAGGGCTAGTATGCCCCCCCGAGGAAAGACAAGCCCTTATCGGTTTGTTTAAGAGGTACAATGACATTTTTACTTGGACATATGACGATATGAAAACATATGAGACAAGGATTATCCAACATGTCATTCTTACAAAAGAAGGGGCTAAACCATTTCAGAAAAAGTTGAGGAAGGTGCATCCCGTATTGGAACCCCTTATCCAAAAGTAACTCAAGAATCTATTGGATTCTCGCATTAGCTTCAAGGTTAGACACTCTACTTGGGTATCCAATCTGGTTCTAGTACGGAAGAAATATGGAGAAATCCATTTATGCATTGATTTATGGAACCTCAATTGGGCATCAGAAAAAGACAACTACCCAATTCCCTCCATGGAGAATATTCTCCAAACCATCTCAAGATCGGAAATTTTCTTCTTGTTGGATGAATTCTCTAGATACAATCAGGTCTTAGTGGTCGAACCAGACCAGATTAAGACTACTGAAGTGGGGAACTTTTGTGTTTCGTCGTATGCCCTTCGGACTAATTAATTCCAGGGAAAAATTCCAAAAAAAATCGATATCACATTCCAGGGTCTAGTGGGCCAGAGTGTAGTGGTCTACCTTAATGATTTCACTGTTTTATCAAAGAAAAGGGCTGACCACCTTCACCATTTGAAGCATATTTTTTATTGGTGTCAGAAATATGGAATCTCTCTCAACCAAAAAAAGAGCATATTCACGGTTTCTGAGGGAAACCTTCTTAGACATGTCATTACCAAAGATGGAATCACTATCAACCCCAATCGCGTAAAGGCTATAACACAGATTCCCTAATTAAGCAACAAAAAGGTATGCAATCTTTCCTTAGTAAAATCAATTTTATTCACAATTTTATTTTATATTTTGCGCAAATTGTCAAACCTTTGCAGAATATGATAAATGAATATTTTATTTTCAAATGGAATCAAGAAGAAAAGGAGTCTTTTTTTCGCATCAAGACAGTGATCGATGAGGCCTCTTCCCTTTTCAGCGCGAATTTTAGTAAGGATTTCATCTTATACACTTTTTCCTCAGACTCATCCTTGGTCATAGTCCTCATGCAAAAGGATTGCAACCATGCTAAAAATCCTATATCCTTCATGAGCACAAGGCTACAAGGTGCAAAACTCAATTACCCAGACATCGATAAGCTGGCATAGGCGGTCTACAAAGCAGTTAAACATTTTAGACCATACATTCTAAAAATCCACATCACAGTAATGGTCCTACACCTGACATTCAGATCACTCTTCGTCCAACAGGAGCTGGGTGAAAGGAGAGCCAACTAGATGATCTCCCTCCAAGAGTATGATTTGGATTTCAAACCTTCACATATAGTGAAAGGCAGCAAATCAATAGGTCTCAAAGGGAGATCAACAAGGTTCAGAGGTAGAAGGATGGGAGCATGAGATAGAGATGTATGAGAATGATCTACTCTGCTCAATGATCCCTCTTCATGGTACTTTGACTTGAAGAAATACCTAGTGGAAGGGGCTCTGCCACATACTTTGTCTGCCAAGCAGACGAGAGCCATCAGACTTAAGGCTACCTCGTATCAAATAGTTCAGGGAAATCTATTTAGAAAGCACCACCTTGGCATATTGCTAAGATGTTTGGAATATGACGAAGCTCAACGATTGTTGAAGGAACTGCATGATGGAACCATGGGAGGTCACAATGCGGGTGACACCACTTCCCACAAGATCATGCAGGCAAGTTTCTACTAGCCCAAACTCTTTAAGGACGTGCATTCCTATGCTCGAAAGTGTCCCATCTATCAGAAGCACATAAGCAGACATGTTGGATCATCCGGACGCTCCGACCCATAGCAATAGAGGACCCTTTTTGACAATGGGGGTTGGATGTCATCAGAGAGATCATGCCGAACTCATCAAAACAACACATGTATATACTCATGACCACCGACTATTTCACTAGGTGGGTGGAGGCAATCCTGTTGTGGAAAATAAGCGACGATGAGGTAATATCTTTCAACAATCAATACATCATCACTAGGTTTGGTGTCCCAACCTCACTTGTCTTTGATAATGCTACATATTTTTCATCCTTAAAATTGTATGATTTTTCTTTGGAAAATAGTGTTGTTTTAAAAAATTCAACCAACTACTACCCACAGGGGAATGGTCTAGCAGAATCTACCAATAAAATCCTCATCTACATCCTCGAGAAACCCATTCTCTCTCACTAAAGACACTGACATAATGCTCTTAACAACACCCTATGGGCTGATTGGGTCACTCCCAAACCATCCATTGACACATCCCCCTACTTCTCAGTTTATGGGAAAGAAGCCATATTGCCACCTAATCTTTATCTCCCCACCCTCAAACTAGCACAAGAGTCACAAGGCTCCCCTTGCCCCACCATTAAAATCTGCATTGACACACTCCTTAGATTAGAAGAGGAGAGACTAAGGACTAAGGAGAAGTTTGTTGTCCACAAAGTTGAATTAAAAGGTGGTTTGACAAAAGTTGTGGGAACTTGTGAATTTGGTGTTGGCGATCTAGTTCTTAAATTTGATCGGGCCCATGAGGACAAGGGAAAACACACCAAGTTCCAAGCCTTGTGGATGGGTCCTTTCCAAATCAATGAGAAAATAGTCTTACACACCTTGAAGTTACAAACCCTAGGAGGGTGGGTTGAACCCCTTCCTGTGAATGGCCAAGACCTCAAGTTCTACTTCACCTAGAAGCCCTCAAGGTTACTAGTCCCACCTTTTACCATAGTTCCCTTTTGTTTCACTAGCTAGTTAGTTTGTTTTGTTTTTCAGTACAGTTTGATTTTCATTTTCTTTGAAATAAAAGTTTGGGATGACAGGTAGAGGTTGGAATGGACTTGCACTTCGGCTCCCGTGGGTGCTCTACGAAACCATTTGTTGACTAATCCTAAAGTCGTGACCAAGATAGAGTGTGCAAAACTGGTAGTAGTAGGGAACTTGACAGGACACATGACCTCACCTTTTGCTCGCATCAACCTATTCCAGCTACTTAGATGGAATGAAGTTCAAATTTTCTAGATCACCCATTGTTTTGGGAATGAAGGGGAACTGAAGAAAAATTTTGATCATACACACATTTCGAGAAAACAATAAGGTCTCTGAAAAACTAGAAACAACCTCTTTGCAAGTCAAATAAGTTGGGATCCCTTGTCTTCCCAAGATTGCAAAGCCACCATCCAATAAGTGAAAATAAGAACAAACAAATAAGATCCAATGAACACATCTAATTACTAATAATAAGGTCTAAAGGACTGAGAAACACTTCTTGTGCAAAGAGATGAGGTAATAACTCCACCGGGGTACTAACCAGGCTCGCTAACAGTGGAGCAATGTTCACAATTTCTAGGTAGTGACTCTGCCGAGGTATGTTCAGGCTCGTTGGTAGCAGAGCAACACCAGAGTACCATGGCTACTCTACTGAAAAAGCTTAAAGCTCGTATCATTACTTCATCTTCCATTTTCCTTCCTAGAATAACAAGAATTGATGTCCTATCCCATGTGTTAAAGATCGAGTTTTGGCAGATTGGGATAGACGACTGGTGTGAAGGAGGGACCCAAGTACCATCAGTTGGCCCTACAGATCTATGGAAACAACACTCATTCAGGTCCCCCTTAAGCCAAGCCATAAGACGTCATAGATCCTCGAGTTCTCCGAGTGAATTGCCAATTATTGTAGCTGCTGCAACAACCCCTCCAAAAATTTCAAGCCCTTAAAATTTTAGGAGCCCCTGTATTGTGCAAGAGCTTTCCACATCCTAAGAATTTGCTCAAAATATTGCTAGACTAGAAAACCTCGTGAGAACCTAAGGTTTCCTTCTAAGTCAAGCCAGGTTGTGAATCTAGTCCAAGTAAGGCAGACACAGCTTTAGAATGCGACTGTTTCCTTTACATGTGACTAGTACGACCTATGCGACCCCAACAACCTAAGATGCTTAAGTCACATAGGTCAGGTCTCAAAAACTTGTGATCCTTGCGACCTTCATAGGTCACAAGGTTGCAAGGTCGCACTTGCAACCCATGCGACCCTCGCACGTGCTACCAAAACTATAAATAGTAGGTCACCTTGGTTCATTTGTAACGACTCCTTTGGTCGCACGAGAGATGAGGGAGACTTGCGACTTGGCTACACGTGTGATTTCTCCAGGTAGGTGACTTTTCACCTTCCTTGCAATCATTTTCTTCGTCCATGTGTCAGTCTCTTCCATCCTGACCCTACACATTCTACCCTAGGCGGATTTTATCTCCCATTTTGGCCTAAGTCTTCACCTCAAACCTCTAATCAATCACTCTAACCCTGTGCGAACTTTCCCCCCCTCACAACCATTCCTCATCCTTAGCCACCTCTGTTTTCGCCGATAAGCCTGACCATTTGGCCTTGAAGAGTTCCAACCGTACCCTGAGGCTCAAGCTTCCCTTCTTAGCTTGCCTAAAACACATGTCACATGACCCACAATTATGATACCATAAATCTTGCAACCTTCACGACCCTTGTGACCCCGCGACTGGTACGACACCGTGACCTCGCGACTGGTGCAACCCTGCGACTAATGAAACCTTGCAATCTCTGCGACTCTGTAACCTAGCAACCAATGCAACCCTTGCAACCCCTGTCACCTTCCTTTGATTACGACCTACCAAAAGACCTCCTTGTAGCTTCTTGGAACTAATTTTATTTAAGCGATCTCTGTTTTCATTTTCATGCCATCACTCTCATAGTGGGATTGCTTTTTTGACATGCCAGGTGACGTGGACCTCGAGTGCATCTCCATCTCCTCTTTTGAATATGAGATGGCACCCCTAACTATAAAGGATGCTTATAGAAGCTCAAGAAGCAGTTCATTGGAAGCCTACCAATATGAGGAACCACCCATCTATGGGAACACGACATGAAATATCAACAAAACTACAAGGTTTTCCTGATATAACTTCTATGAAGAGCTCGCGAAGCTGGACATACCAAAAACCCAGGAGTATTTCCCAACATACCTGATCATCAAGAAGTTTAAACTTCACAAGATAGTGTCACATCCTCTGGTCTTTCCGTGCGCTAAAACTATCAATTAGGTTCTACAAAACACAAATACAGATTCATGGACAGTCAGGGACCGCATTGGAGCACCCTTAGCAACAAACTACCCTACATATATTTCCACCTAATCCCTGAAAGGAAAGAGACCTTCAATACCTAGTGGCTCTCTGGTTTCGTAATACCAGTTAAAGATACCCTCAGGAAATGGTGGTAGGACTCATCCAGATTCTAGGTTAGAGCAGATCCAGCATAAAGGACAAAGGGGCTAAGGAAAGTGTATCAAGTGATTACTGCTATGATGTGCAACCTGTATGGAGAAGTAGATTGTGATGTATTCTGGTACCTAGGTCCCTCTTATGCATGCTGTCATCACCTGTGGAACAATCTTCAATTAGGAGAACATTCTGGCATTGTCCCTAAGAACAAACATAATTGCAACCAAGCATGCAGAGCCAGAGAAACCACCAGAGTTCTACATAGCTTCATATCTTCTAGATATTGTCTGCGAAAGATGCAAATTTGATAACTGGGGCTATAACTAGGATATATCAACGACCAACCCCGTGCACCACCACTACAAGGTCTTTTGGGACACTACCTACAAGGGTATGATAGATGTTATTTCCAAATATTTTATTGCCCTGCTATACCAACAGCTATTCGGGGAGGAGCCACCATGGATGTCAGGGAGGGATATGGAGACCATGGTCAAAGTAACGCCTTGGTTTCCCATCCAGGAGGGCACATTCATTAGAGTCTTTGGTACCCATAAGGTCCCCATGCTTTGCCCATGTTTTTCACAGACAAAACACTCCTGTGAGAGGTTTGCTACTGGATGACACAGGGTTTTTCAAAGGTACTAAGCAAAGGCAAGAAGAAACCATGGCATGCCTTCCCACTCGTCGTCGAAGCATATATAGTTGAGAACTTAAAATAAGTGGAGGAAGAAGCTGAAGCATTGAAAGTTAACCACTTTGTAAATCTCAACTATCAGATGTACGATCTTGAGAAAGTTGTGGCTGCCCACTATAAGAGAGAAAAATTAAACTGGTCATGTTCACACATCAGACAAGATCATGAACATGGGGTAAAGAATTGGTATATTGCCACTAGGGAACTCAGCCCCATTGAGAAACAAGCCAGAGATGAAGAGATCCTTGAGCACTCCCAAGAAAAAGTTAGCCTTCAAGAGAGAGCCTCCACCATGAAGAAGAAACAATGAGAGACACAAAAAGCCACTGGAAAATTTGAGAAGCAGAAAGAGAAAGAGGTCGAAGATATTTTGAGCGACTCGGAAGAGGAGGACAATAATAAAACATTGGAACAAAGGAATGCCCCACTGGAAAGGAAGAATCAAGAGCTCAAGTGGGAAAAAGAACAAGAGCTCAAACAATATCAAGATTCTAGTGACCAAGGCTAGCTCACAAAGAAGAGGCGACAAGAAGAGGAGGAAAAGGAGAAACAACTAGAAGAAACGTTGTAGGAGGAGAAAAGGGCCCAGGAAGAAGTAGGGAAGAAAATACAACAAGAAGAGAAGAAGGCCAAAGAGGAGGAAGAGAAAAGGAGGCTAGAATAGGAGCTAAAGGAGAAAGAAGAAAAACTTAAGTAGGATGAGAAGCTTAAGACGCAACATGCACTAGTAGAACAAGAGAGGAAGTGATAGGAGGAAGAACTGAGGAAGGGTAAAGAGGAGGAGACCAAGAGAGTCGAATGGGGAGATACCAGTAAGATATCTGAGCTGGACATGGAACAAAGTGAGCTACCCCCATTAGATTTTCCTCCTTCTACTCCCCTCATTGGAGGGCACCTTCCCTTACAACCTTACAAGTGATGGGTTTATCAGAAGAACAAGAAGAGGAGGTCCTATATCTCACTAAGCTCACCTTCAATGAAATTAGTCTCACAATTGTGCAGGAAAGGAAGAAGTATTATGCTAGGAATCCATCAGATCCCTTATCAGTCACCACAACCAAGGAGATTGTGCCCAACACCACTATGAATCCAGAGATGATCGTCTCGACCAAGACAACTTTTGTAACCACCACAGAACATAATGTGGCCCAGACGAGAAAACAGATCACAGACCTTCAAAATAGGCTTTACGCATCTGAGCAAAAGGTCGCTAGAGCAAAGCAAGAGAGAAGGAGGGAAAAAGAAGAGAATGCAACCCTCTGTTTAATTCACTAAAGCACAAAAAAATTCCAGGCAACAATCAAAGGAGAGACAGAGACCCTCAGGGAAGCCATGGTGATGGTTTAAGAAGAGATGGAAAAGCAACACCACACAGTGGCCCCAGTCTTGGTGATACAAGCTCACACAAAAGCAAGAGTTGTGATGTTGAGGGAAGCTGTAATCGCTCTAGAAAACATGCATGAGTGGTCTGTTAAGTACCAAGGAGCACCAACGGTAGTCCATAAGAAGGATTATATCACCATGCAAAATTCCAAGGTTCAACTTTTCATTAAGATCCAATCAAAATACAAATTAGCTAAGGATGTGGATAGGGTGTTGGCTTCCTACAGACACCTTTTCAGCGGCCTAGAGTCTATGATATAAATTCATGGAGTTCCATCTATCGGAGAAGTCAGACATGTAAGGAAGCAAGAGGATATCTAAAGGGAAGTGCATGCCTTCGTTGATACATATAAACAGGTAGCCCATGGAGAAGATCTTCACGTCACTAAAGAAAATATTACATGCTATGTGGTGGAACCAGTAAGAATATACACCAAACTGGTAACCTTGAATAAACTGGTGAATGCCAAACATACCACCCTCATTCTAGATGCACTCAAATGCCTGCACAAACATGATGAAGAACAACCATAGATCGCCGCCATTGCAGTCGAGTAGAAACTATGGCCCACATACTTAACTGAGAAACTCAACCTAGACATCCCTGAACTTACTATTATTAAATTGATAGATCAGATTAGTAGCTTATTTTGTGACGTTTGTATTTTGATAGAATAAGAAATTTTTGGAATATAAAAGGTAATGAGGAAGTCCAAGAGCCACCAGGTAGATGAAAGGTCATGAAGAAGTCCAAGAGTTAGGCATAGGAAAAGAGTCACCCTCACTCTATAAATACACCCTGATGACACATTGTAAAGGGATTTTGGATTGAAGAAGTTTTTGAGACATATTGTTGGAGAGAACTTATGCTATTCTAATTGATGAAATGAGTGATTGTAATGTTCCACTATTGGATTCCTCAAATATTCTATGGCGTAATGACATGAGTATTTTCTTTTGATGGATCAGACATTCCTGAGAGTTCTTTGATGTATGGTCTGTTCATGTGATGTCTCATACTACAAACTTTGTGCTGCTATGTGTGGATGGTATATGATTTTCTAACTCTATTCTTGAATTGGTGAACTGTTTCGTTGGTATTGGCATAATCTATAATTGATTGTATGTTTACTTATGCTTATAGATGTTTGATTCATGTGAACTACTTTATAGTTGTTAAGCACTTTATATTATTAAACATGAATCTTATTTGAAGTCTGCTAACAGTTACTTTACGTAAATTTTATGTTTTTTATAATCTGTCTATTCAAGGTATGCATGTTATAAGATATTTTTCAATTATTTCCTTATGTTTATTGAAGTTCATGTGTTCAATTGAGCCCACATCTCACTTTCATCCAAAGCAACCTCAAGACACTTGAACGACAATCGGGCCTACCTACCAGACATGATCCCTAAAGTAAACGGTCCAGGGTCTAGTTGGGAACCTATATTGGGGAGATCCCCTTTGCTATTGGCAAAGATTTCCAGCCCATCAACAGGTTATTTAAATTTAACTTACAGATACCATAATTTCAGTAAAATTGTAATATTAAAGGCCAACAAATTCATTACTCTCTTATATAGAAGAACAACATCCAATTCACAAGTATGAGGAAACACGTGACACATTCAACATATGTCTAGAATCACTTCGTGTAGATTTTTACTATAGATTCAACAAATTATGTGATATGCTAAAACACAAGTCAATAATCTACTTTACTCTTCAGCAGAAACCAAAATTGATTGATGAAAACAATAAGTAGAAAAGGAAGAATTTCAATTGCACATAATACAATATTTCTCTGGGCAAAGCAACTGCTCAAAACCCTGACTATCTATATTACATTAACCAAAAGATATGAGAAGAAAATACAATGCTTGTTCAACCCAAACAATTCCTGCACACGTACAATCTAACACTTTGCCTCACAAGCCAAATTAAGCCAACACTTAGCGAATTATTCTCCCTGCCAAGCCCCTACTTGCGCAATTCCTGAGAAAATTAGACCGTATTTAATCGGGAAATTCTCACTCCATAACTATGTAATCCATCCATATGACCTCAATTGATTTCATGCACTATCTGTACAACTCAGAAAATTATAAAACTGATAGTACACTATCCCTGAACTCTAATATCAACTGGGTCTTCCTCTCAACTAACATGCATAAGTTATTTATGAGTGAACCTTTGGTTAATTGGTGTGGCACTGAGGATGTGCCAGTGCTCGTCCCCATTACTAAATATCCTACTAGTTCCTCCAATAGTTAGAACTAGTCTAACTAACTATAACTCAATTAGACTGAGTTACTTAATTACAACTCAAAATAACTCAACCTAGGCCCCAACAATTTGGGAATCAATCTACATGACTCTAGATAGGCTTCCAACTCGAATTTCCTAAGCCAACTAAGTCAATTTAGCTTAGTTAACTATTACAAGTTTTATGAGAATATAATTTTGATTTAATTCAAAGATAAATTAAATTGGAATTTCTTGTTGATATCTTTAACAATCCCTCTCAACAGGAAATGGATTATCTGCTACTCAGATCCTATCTCTGTGAAACTTGAATTTTCATCTTGACAAAGCCTTTATCAAAATATATGCATCCTGCTCCTCTGTGGGAATGTACTCCAACAACATAATTCTCCTCTACAAATAATCTCGAAGATGATGATACGAGATATCAATATGATTGGACCAATCATTAAAAAATTGATTCTAAGATAGTTTGATACAACTCTGATTGTCACAGTAAATTAGAGTTGGATCCATTTGTTGACCAAAAAAACGAACAAGAATCTTCCTCGTCCGGATAGCCTCACAGGTTCCTTGACTAGAATCCTTGTACTCTTCTTCTGTTGAACTGAGTGCAACTGATATTTGTTTCCTTTTGTACCAAGAAACAATTTTTGAGCCAATATTGAACATCCCACCTGATGTGCTCTTCCTTTTGGATAGACTCCCTACCCAATTTGCATTGATGAAGCCTTGAAAATTTACCCTCTCCATCCATCTATACAAAAGACCATACTGAGTAGTTCCTTTGAGGTATCTCAACACATGTTTGGTTGCCTTCCAATACAACTTGGTTAGCTTAACCTTTGTTTGACTAAGATGGTTAACTGCATAACACATGTTTGGTCATGTGTTCACCAAATACATGGGTGAACCGACAAGATTCTTGTAAATAGTAGACTCCACTACTTCACTGGAAGTAGCATCCTTCTTCCTCCAGTTACCTACTAGAGGAGTCTCCATGGGTTTACTTCTCTCCATGTGGAACCTTTTGAGTATCTCCTTGGCATACTTTCCCTGAAAGACAAAATTTTCCTCATCACCTTGTGATACTTCCATACCCAGAAAGTAGTGCATGAGCCTCAAGTCCTTCATTTTGAAATATCTTGCAAGATCCTTTTTGCAAGACTTGATCAACTTACCATCACATGTCAGAATCAAATTGTCGACATATAAAGAAATAATAAAAAATTTACCTTCAACCACAATATGGTAAAGGTTCACATCTACTTCACTTTTGGTGAAGCCCAACCTAGTGAAATAGCGATTGATCCTAGTGTACAAAGAATAAGGTGCTTGTTTCACTCCATACAACGCTCATTTGAGTTGGCACACATGTGACTCCCTGTTTAATGTCTCAAATCCTTCAAGATGCTCATTATACACCTCTTCCTCAATCATACCATTGAGGAATGTTATCTTTACATCCATCTGATGTATCTTCCATCCCATCTGTGCTGACAGTGCTATAATGGATTTGATTGACAAGTATCTTGCAACGAGAGAAAAAGTATCATCGTAATCAATCCCCTCTACTTGAGAAAACTATCTAACCACAAACCTGGCCTTTTCTTTCTCCACACTACCATTGGCTGCCTGCTTTACCTTGTAAAGCCATCTAGAACTCAACATTGACTTGTCTGTCGATCTTGGGACCACATCCCAAACATTGTTCCTGACAATGGAGTCATACTCCTCAATGATGGAATCAACCCAAAATGGTTGTTGCATTTCTTCCTTCAAAGAGGATGGCTTAGGCTCTACACATCCTCTCATCATAGTCATATAGCTAGTTACCTCTCTGGTGACCTCCTCTTCCTACGTTGTGATGTGGGTGCTCCCACATTCTCTCTAGCATCATGAAGTAACCTGCTAGCCTCTCTGGTGCGCCTTATCCTATCTCTAGAAGAATCTGCATGAGTGGGTGTCTCTACTCCCAAATCCTTTGCATGTGGCTTCTCCACATCATCCTGAGGTTCCTTCTTTGGAGCTAGAAGCTCCTCAACTGAATGTCGCTGAAGCTCCTTCTCAAGGGAACATCTCATGGATTTCCCTTCATCAAATTTTACATCTTTGTGAACCACTGTCATCCTGTTAATTGGAAAGTACAAATGATAGTTGTCAGATGTATCAATGTACCCCACAAATATCCCCAACTTTGCTGTTGACTCAGGATTTTTTCATGAATCTTTGGTTACATGGCAGTAGACTAATGAACCAAAAATCTTGAAGTATACCACATCTGTTTCTACCTTGAAAAATCCTCTTTCGGTGTACTCATCCCAAGAATTAAATGAGGGAATTTGTTCTATAAATATACATCTACGTTGCATGCTTCAGCCTATAAGTGTAGTGATAGGCCCTAGTCATGCAACATCGCCCGTACCGCTCCTACAATGCTTCTGTTCTTCCTTTCTAACACCCCATTCTTCTATGGGTTATGGGGTACTATCAACTCCCATCTAATGCCTTCTGATGCAGAGAATTTTTTGAACTCATTCGACACATATTCTCCACCATTATCACTCTTGAGAGCTTTAACTTTCCTACCAATATCTTTCTCAACTACTGCTTTAAATTCACAAAACTTTTCAAAGTCCAATCTTTCTTCTGCATGAAGAAGATCCAACACTTACAAGAAAAATCATCAAAAAAATATAACATAATACCTATGCTTGTCTACGGATGCTATCGAGAACAATCAACACACATATGAGTGAACTCAATCAAGGATCACTTCTGCTTGACTGTCTTTGCCACGAAATGAAGTTTTGGATTATTTTTCCAATGTACACCCTTTTCATGTGTCTACTTCCTCTAATTTACCCTTGGGAAGACCAGTAGAAATTTGTTGTATGATCTTGAAAGCACCATGGTGCAAGTGACCCAACCTCCTATGCCACAACTCACCGATGTCTCGGCTCTGCACCTTCTCTACTTTCGTGCTCAAGGAAAAAAAATCTTCTACCTCCAACTTGTAGATATTCTTTACTCGAACCCCTATCCCCTTCACTTGTTCTATGGCTATGTGATGAAGGAATGCCTTTCCCTTACTAAATATCACATCACAACCTCTATCCTCCAACATGGAAACATATACCAAGTTCTTCTTCAAACTAGGAACATACATAACATCTCTCAAAGTGAGGGGAGAACCCATTTCCCTCCCAATGGTAACTATACCTCCCATCATCACCCATCTTGATATGCATCTAGAGATCCTTCTCCTCCAAGTTATTGAATAGCTCTTTGTTACCGGTCATGTGGAAGGAAGCTCCACTGTCCAGGTACCACACACCACCCATCATCGATGACACCATATAAGCGATGAGGGTAAAGTCCAATTCGAATTTTGAAGCAAGAGCCTCACCTACTGCTCCTCTTGAGGGCTTCTTACCAACCTTCTTGAGCGGAAACTTTGTGGAAAAATGTCCCAACTTGTGACAGTGAAAGAAATTGATTTTCAACATGTCATTCTTCTTTCCACCCTGACAAGAATCTGTTTTGGAATGGGATGAATTCCCCTTCACTTTCTTTTCCTTACCTGATAAGGAACAATTCTTCTCATCATCATGCTTCGATGAGGACCCATCTCTGGTTTTCTGCTGAATCTCTTCTTGTACCAAGTCGGACCACAACCACTCCCACTCTAGAAGCTTCTCCCTCCCATTAACAGATTTCTTGTAATTGTGCTAGCTATTAGGAAGTCCTAGAAGTGCTAAGCTCACCAGAACATATTTGGCAATAGTAATCTTGACACTTCCAAGCTCATCCTGACATTGGGTGAACTTGGTCAAGTACTTCGGAATTGAGTCACCCTTCTCCATCTTGATCTTTTTGAGTTTGTCCTTTAGTGCCAACTTCCTATGGTCACTGCTATTTTGAAAAAGGTATGTCAATTCCTTCCACATTTAAAATTGAGTGTCCTTACCATGAAGATTTGAGACAATGTGATCTTGAATTCCTTCCAATATAATCCTTCTCGCTTTTTCCACACACTTTCTCCATTCAACTAGAGCTTTAGGATCAGATGTTGGAGGCTTCAAAATATCATAATCTATGAATTCCTTGAGGCCATTGTCTTCCAACACTACTTCTATCATGTCCTTCCAAGCTATGTAATTTGATCTTCCCTTCAGGGCATACTCAAGTCTCAAACCATAGAATGGCATATTGCTGACTCTGAAGTATGAACTTGCAAATTTGATTTCACCTGCACAAAAAAACGAATTCTCCTCTTCTATACTATCTTCAACTCTAATACCATGTAGATTTTTGTTGTAGATTCAAAATCCTAAGTAATATGCTAAAACACAAGACAAGAATCCACTATACTCTTCAACAGAAACCAAAATTGATCGATGAAAACAATAAGTAGAAAAGGAATGATTTCAATTTCACATAACACAATATTTCTTTTGGGAAAGAAACTACTCAAAACCCTGACTATCTATATTGCATTAACCAAAATATCTGAGAATAAAATACAATTCTTGTTCAACCCAAACAATTCTTGCACAAGTACACTCTAACTCTCTGCCTTACAAGCCAACTCAAGCCAACACTTAGCCAATTTTCTTGCTTTCCAAGCCCATACTTCCTTATGCAATTCTTGAGAGAATTAGCCCGTATTTAATTGGGAAGTTCTCACTCCATAACTACGCAATCCATCCATAGGCCCTCAACTGATTGCATGCACCATCCGTACAACTCAGAAAATTATACAACTGATAGTAGACTTTCCCTGAACTCTAATCTCAAATGGGTCTTCCTCTGAATTGACATGCGTGAGTTATTTATAAGTGAATCTTTAGTTTACTAGTGTGGCATTGAGGATGTACTGTTGCTCATCCCCACTTTTAGACCTCCTACTAGTTCCTCCAAAAGTTAGAACTAGTTTAACTGACTATAACTAAATTAGACTAATTTAATTAATTGCAACTCAAAAGAACTCAACTCGGGCCCCTAAAATTTAGGGATCACTCTACATGAATCTAGATAGACTTCTAACTAAAATTTCCTAAGTCAAAATTTCAATTTAACTTAGTTACCTACTACAAGTTGCTATGTGAATATAATTTCAATTTAATTCAAGGACAAATTAAATTCAAATTTCTTGTTGCAATTTTTAACACTTATAAAGTTTTATTGAAAATATCTAAGAAGATGAAAAGATTAGACAAATTTTTTTTCTCTTCTGAAGTCCAAAAAACACAAAACCATTCCTCGTTCCTCAAAATTTCCTTTTGTATGATAATTAAAATGAGGACAAATATGAAATTGTCAACTGTCAAAACTGCTAACTACTTGAACTGTTTTAAACTATTTTGGTCCTTCGAAGGACTACATTCATGATAAATTAAAAACAAAATTACATCATTTTACAAAAACATTTTAAAATTTTTTGATGAAGTAACATGTGGCTTCTTCTCATTAAGTAATCTCAGCTTCTGGTGCAGTATAAGGTCCAACTTTTGTTGTTGTTGTTGTGGGAGACATCCACTCTCTACATTTCTTCCATACTGTCATATATGAGATCTGACTTTTAACAAACCTTTTGTGAGACATTCTAAAATAAGTGATCCTACTATAAGTTGGCTTCTGAGTGAAAATAGTTCTAATTAACCATAACAACTGAAAGTCCCGATGTAGATAATTTACAATTGTTGCCCCTTTCAAAATTGTTGTTTTTTCATGATAAGTCCCAATATTACTTTTGGCTTCTACCAGCAAGGTTTCATAAGTCTCCTAGAGAAGCAGATTTCCTTGTTGATCTCAGCATGAAGGCAATCCTACTATGGTTCTCTTATCAAAATTGGTGTTAAATTTAAAACATCTTGATTTCTGCCAACTTTGTCTCAGTTGTCTTCTTATACAAATTTTTCAAAGCTATTTTATTTATCTCTAGCACCAATTCTGTTCTATCTTCAATATGCATCTCTCTTAACTCTTGTGATGATTTGAACTTAAGGAACTTGATCATAATTTTGGAAAAATATGCACGTTATTGGAGCTTTTTCTTACTAGCAGTAATTATACTTTCCAAGTCTCTAACAATGGCTTTCTCCTCTGCTACAATTGACAAAAATTCCCAAACATTCTTCATTGTATGAATAATATCATTCCAAGTAATCTCCCTAGCATGAATGAGGGACATGTTTCCTTTCACCTTCTCCTTCAGTTCTTTAATTTCATGAGAAGCAACATGATAATCATTTTGATACTTCAAGGCAATATCTTTAGCCATGGCCAATTCTCTCTCTATTATTTTTAGGATCTGCTTTGTATCATCTTCATCTCATCCTCTGATATTTTCAATTCTATCATTACTCTAGTGAGCTTCTCCAAAGGATCATCATAATCAAGTTGTACTAAAATAGTACAAACATGTGTATCTAGTTTCTGTTGCTAACTAGAATTCATTTCTTTGAGTGCAACAATTTCATTGTTTCTCTACAAAAGCTTATTCGTTAGAATTTCTTTTTATTTTTCTACCTAAGCTATTTCCAAGGCCATGACATGCTCCACAAGGACTTGAATTTCAGTCTCTGCCCCTCGCATAAGTTTTTGTACAACACTCCTATCTTTAGGATTTACCCCAGTTTTTACAATCAACTTCTTTAACTCTTTATTCTGGGTGAACAAGGCTCTGGAATTTTCCATTTCCAATTTAGGATGATTAACCACCTTTCCCAATAAAGATTCAACTTTGCTGGAAACCAAGTATTTTTTCTTAACTCATTGTAGATTAATTCACTTATTTTCCTGTGCAAATTAATCTTGTGAGGCAGTGGGATTTATCTTGAATCTACAGTCAAATTAATATTTTTAAAACCTAATGATGATGAAACTGAAAATACAAAAGGATGAGAGAAAGAACACTTCAATTGATTTCTCTCAAGATCCATGGAAGACAATAGTCTGGTGTGATATTCAGAAACAAACTGTCTTCAAGCTGAGATTCAATACTTTCACCCTCCTATTTATTTCTTCTATTTAACCATACAACTTTTTTAGAATAGGAGAAATACTATAAGAAGTTTCTTCAGGCATTATGGAAGAAGGTGTACCAGTAGAATCTCCCAATTGCAACTAAAAACCCATCGTAGCTGAGGAGCTTCTAGCCAGACATTTTGGCCCCTTTTCTATCTTAGAAAAATTTGGTCTTTTCGAACTCTAATTTTTTTCACCTTCCAAATCAATTATGTCTTCACTGCCTCTTTTCAAACCTTTCTCAGTAGGATGTGGAGTTTGAATTTCTATTCCTCTTTGTGCTCTTGTTTGACCACCATTTTCTAATTTTTCCACATCTAGTCGAGGTTCATGTGTATAAGGAGCATATGAATTTTCAACCCTTCTTTTAGAAATAATATGATGGGGATCATATGACCATTTTTCACCCAACTATAATTTCATGCCTTTAAGATTCTTTTTTACTTATTCCATGGCCTTCTTGTTGTTCACAATAAAAGACCCAATTGTTTTTGGAAATTTGAATAAGTGCCCCTTCTTTGCTCAAACAAAATGAACCCGATCAATATTTAAACTTTTTCTAATAAAATCTAAGGAAAACAACCTCATAGGAATAAATGTGGGTGGTCTATAAGAGGAAACCATTGCTCCATATAGTCTAATCTCAATATAGTATTCAAACTGGAATCATCACCCACTTTTAGATCTTTTCTAAGTTGAAGAAGAGATTGAGCCTTTGGCAAAATACAAGGTGGATGAGAGCTATTTATAATGGAGTAAGCAACTGATAAGAAAGAGGTAGTGAAGTATACAAATCCTTTATAATTTGCCTTACTTCTTAAGGCATCTATCCAATTCACCATTGATTTCTTCTTTTTATGGATATCCATTATATTAAGACCCAAATGCATGAATTTCTCCACATGAGTGTACAAGAAAAGATAAGTCACTAATCAAGGAAATCTAAAACAACCAGTTAGACTAAGGTTTGACAACTGAGAATTAACTAGTTTTTCCCAATAGGCAGGAATATCAAATATAATATCAGGATGCAACATTAAATTAAACATCCCCAAAATGGCTCTGCCAATGAAAATAATATTTTCACTTCACAAAACTTTGGCAATTATTTGCAAAATTGGTCTTCCATATTCAAAAAAAGTTTCAAGATAAGTTTGAGTAGACTCTATAGGAAATTGTTGTCTTGTAGGCATTAAAAAGAAGGTCATCTAGGCATAATCCTTCCGAGATAAGTTTTTGAAAGTATACAATGAAGTTTCTTCAGAAAATGAGGTATAAAGACTTAAAGGTGGAAAGTCCAGGGCTTGCTAGATTAAAAGGGCAGACACTTGAAAAATATTTTCACCTAATGCATTGATCACAAAGAACTTATGTGGGTAGAGAGAAAAGACTAACCGGTAAATAAAATTAGGGAAAATATAGGTTTGGGGAATTATTGCACCAAAAATACTTGATTTTATGAATACAACATACAAAGGGGACTTCTTTTGGTTGACTAAAATATGCTGACGAAGTTCCATTAGACTAAGAGAGAAAATTGGATCAAACATATCCCTCTTGGTGTCCATGAGAGAAATGTGGGTAGCAGAGCCAGACAACACAACTTTATTTGACATTTTGAAAACTTCAACAAGTGGAGATGATGTATAATTACCTAGTTAACAATTGACTAGTGGTGATAATTTTTAATTTTAAGCCAGACAATGATTGCAACGTGCTATGGACATGGAGAACTGAAAGTGATGAAATGAGAAGAAATGAGAATAAATGGGGTTAATGGGAAAACGGGAAAATGGGAGGGAAGACAAAATTAAAGTGGAATTGACATTCATGGTATGGATGAAGTGGAAGACGGGATATGATGATGTGATGGGGTGACATGGGAGTGACACAATTATGACATGTTAGACTAGACTGTTGAATGCGCTCGCTTGCTGTGGAGCTACTAGAGCACCCACCAGAACAAGGAAATCTTGCTGAGGGTGATCTTGCAGATCATATCAATCGTTGATAAAAATTCAATTGTGATCATTGACTGCTTTTATGGGAGCACCTACTGGTATAATGACTGAGCAAGTTGTGATGTTGGGTTGGGACCATTGTAGGGTCCCGAAACATCATTTAACTCCACCCGACGTAAATTACCACCATTTAACTATATAACATGTTTTTTCTTTCTAATAATAATAAAGTCCAATTGGGTACCAATAGAACTAATACTACATCATTCTCAATAATAATGCTAATCTACCTTTAATAAAATAAAAAACTCTCTGTTTATTTTGATTTTTAATTTTTTGTTTGGAAATATATAATTTTTTTTCTTTTCCTACAATTTAAAGACAATGAAAAATGAGCTACAACATCTAGCTCTGCTTGGGGTTATTTATTTAGAATGAAGCACTAAGAACGACATATTAGTGCCTTCACTTCGGGCGTGGATTCATGTTATAACTTAGAACATTAAATTGAAGAAATCACCTATTATTTACAATGAACAAATCAATAGTTACAACAACAAAGTAAAATATCTAATTAAGGAAATAATGTTTTAAGTGATGCCCATTGACAGACAACTATTGTAGTTTTCCATCCAATTTTTCCAAAATGAAAGTATTATTGGCTTTGAAAGTATTTGGAATGGACCAAACCATAGAGGATCAAATTTATCATGTTTTCCCTTATCCTATCTTCTCACATCCCATCTTAGAACCAAATCTCCACGCTGAGAAAGAAAAAAAGAAAATTTCAGGATTTTCTGTCAAAAATCAATTTCATTTTTATTGATAGCTTATTAAATTTTCGATTACCTTCTCTTTGTTTTCATTCAATTCCACTAGTTGGTTCATTCTTCTAGTTAGTGTATTAAGTTCCTATTCAATGTCCTGAATTAGTGCAACAACTGTTTTTTGTAATTAACTAGGAAACAAAGCTATTGATCCATACACCAATTCAAAAGGTGACTTCCCAGTGGACCTCTTAGTAGTCACCCTATTTTCCCATAAGGAAAATTTTAGTTGAGAGTCCTAGTTTTTCTTATTTTCTACATAAGTTTTCTTAAGTATCCTCACCAGAGTTTTGTTTGAGGATTCTTCTAGCCCATTTTCTTGTGGATGATGGGTGCTAGAACGTGAAAGTATTACATTTTACTTTTGGAAAAAAATCAATCAGCTTCGCACATATGAACACCTGAGCATCATCTTCTACTAACTTCTTCAGACAACTAAATCTAGTGAAAATGTTCTCCTCTAGAAATTTAATTACCACTGAAACAGTTGCCCTCCTAGTTGGAATAACTTCCGCCCATTTAGTAAAATAATCAGTACCTGTTAGGATCAATTTGTGTTGTCCACTAGAAGGTGAATTTATTTCTCCTATAAAATCTAGACTCCATTTTCTAAATGGTTCTTCAACAAACACAGGAATCAGTGGTAAAGGTGCCAATTTTTTTTTCTCAGTAAATATTTGGCATTGTTCACAACTTATTTCTAAATTGTAAACATATTAAAACAAAGAAGGCCAGTAGAAACCGACTTTCAAAATTTTATATGTCGTGACTTTATAATTATAATGGCCACCACAAAGACACCCATGATATTCATTAAAAACTTCTATAGTTTCTCCTTTTGTCAAACAGAGCGACAAAATACCAACAAGATCTTTCCATTACAATCTACCATTTGTTATTACATACTTCTGGGATTTCAATATGAGAGCTTTGTACTTTATTCTGTCTAACGAAGTTGGGAAGCTAAGAAAAGATAGATAATGGAAAAAATCTTAGTACCATTTAGAACAAAGGTACTTATACTAAAAGTTTTTATTAGGTTCTTTCTCCTTACCTTTTTCTTCTGCAATTTTTGATTCAGAGACTTCAACTAGCATATTAATTCCCATTGCTTGACAATTTTCTTTTGTTAGGATATTTTCTAGTCCTTATCCCTTTACCAATTTTGTTGGATTAATGTCCATATCATACTCTTTAATCTTTTCTATCCACTTCCGCCTCTTTCCATCACTATCACTCTGAGTTAGTACATCTTTGACAACAACATTAGGAAAAAATGAAGTGATTTGAGATTGCATAATATAAATTATAAAGGCCTTCAATGCTTTAACCAGAGCATAAGCTTGTTTTTCTAAAATTTTATACTTCAACTCTACATCCCTTAACATCCTGCTAAAAAATGCTACTGGTTGTTCTTTCTTATCTTGATTTCTCTACAAAAGTACTGCTAGCCAAGAAGTAGAAGTAGAATCTTGTCTCTTGCTTTCGCAAATTGCATTAGCTTGTGAATATTCAGGGAATTCTACATGTACAATGCATGTGAAGAGATCAATGAGAGAGCACAAGATAGCCCCACGGGACACTTCATCCCGCACGACCTATCTCGGAGGAATATAAAAGCACACAAAGGTTTATAGCCATGATTTATGGCAAGAAATAGAGAGAGAGATGGAAATATTCTTGACAAGTGAAATTTTGTCAAGTCATGGACCAGTTAAATTAGTTCCAAACTATTTGAGGAATTAATAGTGAGTTAATGGCCAGTTGATGCATTAGTGCACTCAACAAGTGCTACTCCAGTTAACTGAAGATTCCCTCATCAGAAACTCATGCATGTCTATTCTGAGAAAGACCCAGTTGAGACTGGAGTGCATAGAGAGTTTACTATTTTTTGTATAATTTTTTGAGTTGTACATATGGCACATGAATCAAAGAAGGATATAATTTTGGATTGCGTAATTATGGATGAGGAATTTCCCTTTAGATACGGGCTAATTCTCTCAGGAATTGAGAAAAGAATTAGAAGCTTGGAGGCTTGGAAATTTCGTTAAGTATTGGCCAAAGGAAGTCATCAGGTGGAGGATAGGAAATACTTGTGAAGGTTAAGCTCAAGGTTGAGCAACACATATTGTATTCATCCAAATTCTTTGACCAAGGGTGCAAGGAAATAGGGAGCTTAGAGAGCAAAGAAGAGGCCTAGATTTGGCTTGAGCTTACTTGTGAGCTGGGAGATTGATTTTACTGAGTGTTAGGATTGTTCTTGTGAGAACAAGCATTGTAAACTCATCTTGATTTTCTAGATTAATACAAAACAGATAGTGGGTTTTTGAGCTGTGGTTTTCCACAGATATTTATTTTGTTATGTGCCATTGATTCACTTCCTCTATTGATTATTGTTTTATCGATGTTTACGGGCTTCCACTGTAAAGAGTAGAAGTAGATTCTTGTCTCATGCTTTAGAAAATTTCATTATCTTGTGAATATTTAGGATAACTCCACATGTACAACACACAGGAAGATATCAATGAGAGAGGCATAGGATGGCCCCATAGGACACATCATCCCGTAAGGCCTATCTCAGAGGAATATAAAAGCACGCAAAGGTTTATGGCCATGATTTATGAAAATAGATAGAGAGAGAGATGGAAATATTCCTGACAAGTGACATTTTGTCAAGTCATGGAAAGCATGCTCAGGATGTGGTTTTGTAGCATTTTCATGTGTTAGAGGACCAGGACCTAGCATTAACGTTTTTTGTTATAAGATAAACCATCAGGGCTATAATTTAAAAAGGGCCAGTGGATATTATATCACAATTTTTTATAAAGCACTTGGCCCATGAACGTTAAGCACTTAAGGCCTATTACACAACATATCTACGATATTGATTTTTGAGAAGCTTAGGGAACTTGAAGAAAATAAAGAGCAAAATTAAAAGAGCTAAGGGAAAATTGGATGGGGCTAGTGGAAGCATTTAGTGGCATGGAAAAAATAACATGTAGAATTGGCAGTTTCTCTAAAGTTGGAGATCAATTAAAAATTGAAAAGCATTGTTAAAACTTGTAACTTACTATAATTGAGGAAAACAATAGTTTGAACCAAAATTTCTTGAAGTAACAGGTGAGGAGTAAAAGAAGACCTGGAGAATAGATTTAGAAGATTCAATTGAAAAAGACAAAGGAAAAAATAAGAAATCCATGCAAATATCAAAGAAAAAATTAACTAAATCTTCATACCAAAAATATCAGCCAAGAATATTTTAAAAGTAGAATTGAGTAATCGATTTGTTCAGTAACCAGAGATTGTTGAAGGTGTTTGTAAGGTGGTTTTGGTGAGTAGTTGAAGTTGACCAAATTATTTGTTTATGAAGGTGCTGAAGCCCCGAAAATAGGGTCTATAACAAGGGGGATACCCACCTGGTCCCGACCTTGGTTAGTAGCTCCTTTTCCGTTTGGTATAGTGGGTCTGACTGGGGATATGGGACCAGTTTCCCAATTTATGTGTGTGTGTGTTGAGATTTGATATTTCTTTACTAAAAGTTCCTAATTGAAATGCTTTTACTTTAACTCTAATCTAATAACATGAAATTCTAATAAATAGAAATATCTAATTCTACACTAACCCGGGGTGTAATCTTTTCGTTATGCGATCTAAAATGATTACAAATAAAAATTGGTAATAAAGATCATTCAATTGTTATAAGAAGAGAATTCAATAGAGATAAACCACTTTGTATAAAAAGTTAGATGAAACAATTGTGAAAAACATATCGCATAATAAGCTACTCATACATTAAGCATAAATGAATAGCTATCACTGTACAGAAGTGCCAAATGATAACTCAAGCATTCACACATCAATATATAAACAACTGAACATAAATATCACTTTAACACAAAGGCAAAAAGAGTTAAGAGATAGAAGTACCATTTATAACTAGTTCTACTCATGAGCTTCAAGCAATAATGATTTATCTCTTCTTAATCCAACATCCACTAAGAGTACAGAAGTGCAACATCAGTAGTAGATATTAAATGCAGATATCAATAAATCATGTTCCATTCATTCATCAAAACCTCCTTGGAGGGTGCAAAAGTGCATGTTCTGAGGACAAGTTTTTGACAAATTTCAGGACCCTTCTCTAAATGCATGAGAAGGGTTTAAATACTACTAACTAAATCTAAAAATAACTTATTACAAAAATGTAGGATACGGTTTAAATGACCGTCCTCATTTCAGGAAAAAATAAAGCAAAATTAATACTAACATTGAATCTAAAATTAAAACTAACAACTAACTATTTCTGTATATATTCCTTGAAATCGCAAGCGTTCAACATTTGTTTGAGAAGAGTCGGTTGGCCAACTTCCGAATTTAACTATCCTGCGAAAATGGCATCGGCAAGAGCTGGTGCCATCTTCTCGGCAGAATTGATGATACATTTGAGAGTCATGCATTAGTTGTGTGGTTTTACCAAATGTGCCCAGTAAGAATCCCAATTCAACTTAGTTAATCTTTTGATTGATTCTGCCTTTTCTTGAGCTTTCTGTCTCCAGCCTGTCTACAGTTGTTGTGCTTTTGGTAGATACCCTGGAGTGGTTTCTGAGATCATTTTTTCCCTGTGCAAATTTTCATTTATGCAGTCAATAACATTGTTTGCTGATGTGGTTGCTTCTTCTGCCACTTGCTCTCCTTTCCTGATTTGTGCATCCCATTTGTTAAAGAGCATTTCTTTGTGATTGTTGTTGATTATTGGTGTGCCTACTCTTTCCCCTCCTTTGTTTCTTGCCAAGCCAAATATTTAGTAACTCTTTTATCAATTAAATCATAATCATGTCGTAAGTCCACGACTTGATTAGTGATTTTATCGCTTATTTCGCAATAAGAGTTCCACTGTGATATTCTTTGGCACAATGCTTCCTATTGCTACAGTAGTCGATCATTTAAGAAAATGGATTCTGTAATGAGTTCTGTAAGCTTAGGATCATCCTTGTGCATCTCTTACATATCCTGTAACTATTTTTCTCTTTCAGTCAAACTGTTTGGTAGCCTATCTGTAATTGTTGGAAGTCCTGTTGTAATCTTTCAAGCTATTTCCGTGCTTTGTTGTTGGCCTTGGCTTGTTGCAACTGTTGCTGCAAAACCTGTATTTGATCTTCCTTCTATTTCAGTAGTTGTTGTACCTCATATGCTTTATCAATGGTCGTAGAGGCATATGCTCCTGCGATCTAAGATAATTTGGTGAGATTTTCAGTGGGATCGGTGGTAGGATCTTGCCATAGGATGTCTAATTTCTTTGCATCATGAGAGAGCACGTTTTCCAATTTTCTTTTCTTTCTTTGTCTTCTCACTACTGCCTTGTGTTGTGGACTATAAAATACATCAAGAGGGTGAATCTCCTCTATTTTGAGCATAAGTTCAGAGGATGGGGTAATGGGAATATGTTCCATTTATGAGACGTTGCTAATTGTTCTTGTGACTATATCTTTTTTTGCCTGTATATTACTCACAGGTGTCTTTGTGCTTTGTCCTTCAATATTGATTAAATCGTTGAATGTCTCCCATTCTTTATCTAGCTCGGTTCTGATTGATGGTGGTTGGATGATGAGAGGGGGAGGATCTAGTTGTGGAGAGATCAAAGCCTATTGTTGTGGGAACTCTTTTGACTGGGTAGTATCCCTTATTGACCCTTCGCTTTTATCATGGCCACTTTAAGATCTCTTAGAATTTTCTGATGTTTCTTTCCTAGATTTGGATTTAGATCTATTTTTGCCTGAACTTCCACTGAGACTGATACTTGGAGTTGGTTCCCTTATGGGTTCCAAGCATAGTTCTTCCAAAGGGATATTATTTAACCTCCTTTCCCTGTATATCTTGAACTCTTGAAATTCTACTGGAGGGAATCACACTTGGACCGAATGCAGAATTTCTTCAAGCGTACTTTTCTGTTGGAACATGTCTTCAAAAAGATCATCTTCTTTAGAAAACACCTTTATTTTCACTGCAGTAGTGAAATTCTTAGCAATATCATAAGGGTCAAATGGTCTTCCTCGAAATTTGAACAATCGTAGACATGTTATGTTGTTTACTTCTTTGAATGCATGGCCTACATCAAATAGTGAAAAGGCCCCACAGGCCATTGGAAATTGTGTCCAAATAGCCTTCTTTTTGTCTTTCAACTCTTTAGTCAAGCCTCCTTCTCCGCAGGTTTGATAAGCAATTTCTCGTGCCATGAGTTTATCAGGAACGTACAAAGCTAAGACATGAGGGGAAGCGAGACTTCCAAATAACCTAACATATGTAAACAATTCTTCTCCGAACCATCTCGCGACAAGGAGTATATCTACCTCTGCTTCAGGAGAAAATCTTGGAACATCTTTATCATACAATATTTTGTACAAGGGCAGCATGATTCCATGACAAATCTTGTAGAAATACAGAGTGAACTTAGAATCCCACAATTCTTTATGATAAATATGAATGGGTAAGGGATCTTGAGTCGTCCATTTCCAACCCATTAAAGGAAACTTGGAAACATAACAGATTGCATCCATCACATATGTAGATAAGTAGAAAGGGGGGTAAATTCTCTAAGAAACAGTTCTTTTAGACCGGTAACTTACAATAGCTATGGCTAAGTTGTCAGACAATATTTTAGCCCAATCCATAACAATAGCATTAATGGAAGAATCTAATAATGGTAGCCATTCAGATGAAAATTTGTTAATGTCTAGCTTCCCAAAAAGTTTATAAAGCATAGCAGCAGCAAAGCAATATGAGGAGGTGAGAGAACCAGTACTATACATACCATGTTTATCCCTTTTTAGTGGTTCGTCCCTCCTTGACCAGCATTTGGTACATTCTGCCAGGCTTTCATTTTCTTTAGCAAAATTCTCTATGAACTGTCCGTTATAAGTCGCCTGTGGCTCTGGTAAATGATACATGAGCTTCAAATCTTGTGGGGTGAATGAGCCAATGAGTCCTTGACCCTGAGTCTTAAATTGTCTATTTTTTATGTTGGCATTATCCATTACCCATTTAACCATGTTTGTGTATGGAAGAATTTTGGGCCTCGCCACTATTTGGTGTAAGAATGAGCAAGCTAGCTCTGTAATAGACGCCTCAGAAGACCCATGTGAGCCTACAGTAGTTGTAACCTCCATCATTTTTGGATTCTCTTCCTCAAGTAGACTATACATGCCTTCCCAAGTAGTAATACCATCATCTTTGTTACAGGCAGTGTCTGTATACAAGGGCGTCATTTCTTGATCTTCAGAACTCAGAGCTTTGCCTTTCTTTCCCATAGTATCCTGAATACTACTTGGTATAATTCTATGTTCTTTGTTCCTGTAGTTTACAAATAAGGTGAGAATCATGATAAGGAAAAGGTGATGGGAAAGCTTTAAATGCCGAAGACATATAAAATATACCACCTTACGTGAAATGGTTCTTCGATAAGCACGAAACCCTATTTCATTAATGATTGGAAACTAACTCATTAATTAGCATTAAAGTGCATAACCAGGTCTCGGTTTATGGAAAATACTTTTTTGAACAATGAGCCCGAAAGATTTGCGATGAAGCAAATTTGCGATTTTCTTCACAATTTCACATATCGCAACATCGCAATATCAGTCTATCACTTTATCGCTTTATCACAATATTGCAACATCGCAACATCGCAACATCGCAATATCACTGGAGCATAGCATATGACAATCATCCGTTAATGTGTTTTTCGCAAAATGTGATTTGCGATATGCGCCATCGCATATTGACAGTTTGAGGTTTTTCAGCGTAAGTGATATTTGATGCATGCGATGCGATGAATTTTCGCATCGCGATCTCACAACCTTAGAATTGTGTTTGTAAGGAGGTATCCATTATCCTTTTTGCGATGCGATATTTCTTAAGGAGTGATTTTATCCTACCTTATCATAAAACTTAAGATTTTTTAGATCTTTCAAGGGTATTCTCCTAAGTTTATGATGGTACGTTTTATTGAAAAAAGGAAATTCAAGCACTAATTGATTTTTTAAAATTTTTGACTAAGGGTCCCCACTTATTTAGTATTAGTAATAACACTAAATAAGAATGGGGGTTGTTGCTGGCCACAACAGAAGGAAAGTGGTCTATTGGTTATAGTTTGAAAAAGGATGAAAGATGAATCAAGAGGGTCAGCAAGTGGTAGATTTCATTTCTCGAGCAAGAGTCCCTTTCAGTGAAGACTAGTAAATGAGTAGGGGCAAGAGTCCCTTTTAACAAAGGCTGATAAATGAGCAAGGGCAAGAGTCCCTTTCAGTGAAGATTGATAAATGAGAAGGGATAGAGTTTCTTTCAGTAGTAGCTGATAAAACTACAAGTAGTATCTTGTGGGGAAATGATATAATCATGTTGAATCTTGTATAAATAAAAGGAATATTGATGTTTTATGTATATGTTGATCATGTTCTTGATGATAATTATGTTATGTTTTTAACATGATTGAGTTGTGTTGTTGATTCATGAATAATTATTGAAGTGATTGAAACATATAATTATGAAATTATATAATTTGGTCACACTATTGATCCACCCCTCCTCTTAGTAGTGGCTTGGTTTCCATTGTTTCTAACAATTGGTATCAGAGCCCCAAGTTCCTTCAGGATCAGTTTAATAGCCGGAAGCAAGATCATGGATCATGGAGAACCATGATTAGACTACCTCGGATAGAGTTCGATTTTTTAATAACTCAAATTATACAACTTTGAAATGTAAGGATAAGAATCTATTTGCAAGATCTTGATTTGGATGTATGGCTATCTATGGAGAATGGAGTAATAGATGATAAGTTTGATAAACAAGCCAGGAAGGAAATCACGAGGGGGTTGTCCAAGTCAAATATTGAATAAGTAATATATTTTAAGACTTTCAAATAGATATGACATGAATTATAGTCCATTTATGATATATACATATAAGCTTCATGTGATATCAAGAGGTTTTCCCTGGAGGATGGAGTAGTCAAAGATTCAAAGAATATTGAGGATAATGAATTAGAGAATGATTTTTCTATATCAACTGGCCAAGTTGTTATTCAACACTCATAGGATTCAGAGGAGATTTAATATACTAGCAATTTGTTATTCTATTATTAATATAGAAAAATAGGCCATTTATCTTCAAATTTCTTAATTGCAAGTACTGGTGAAAGTGAGAGTTGATCATCTAGTTGTAGTAAAGAAGGAGCTACTTTAATAGCAATAAAATATCTATATGTTTCTCAAGAAGATACTGGGTCCACCTTTGGTGAAGAGGAAGAAATAACAACTCATGTTTTAGCAAAAGAATCCGAAGAGTCAGCAAGGGAAAAAACTATTGAGCAAGATGTGAGTGAAGTTGATAGTAATGGTGAAACTAGTGGCTCCTCTATTTATTTGGAAGACCATGAAGAAAATATTTACTTGAAAAAGAACCTCATATCATCCCATGAGGACATCAAGAATATCAAATCCATTAATATGGAGTTAGAAGAGGAGAGTAAGATATTAAAAGAGTGATTGGTGAATCTTCAAAAGAATGCAAAACATTCAGAAGCTTTTGAAGAATTCAAACTAGCCATGGTTCCTCTTAGGTTGAGATAATATTGGAAAATGAAAGTGACTCAGCAACAATGTTAAATGGGCCCACCAAATTGGTTAAAGGAATACTCGACAAAATTGTACTGGTATAGAAAAGAATGCAACCACAAGGAGATATAAGGACTTCTAGGAATCGATACAAAGGTATGCAACCGTTCATATGCTTCTGTTGTGGCAACGTAGGTAAATTTTCGTCCAAGTGTCCAAAGAAGGAAGAGAAGGTGCAGTAGTAGAGGTGGAACACTCCATTTTGGCCACAACCATAAATTTCTAAGAGAAATTTGAACAACCAAGCATAGAGATACTTTTCCCCTCAAAGGAAATATCTTCAATGACCCAATAACAACAAGAGAGAAAATATTTGTCCAAGAAATTGGACAAGAAGAAGCTCTGGTAAGAAGAAGATTTCATTTACCCCCTTATTGAATAATGTTGAATGCTACAAGTGTAAGAATTATGGGCACAAAGAAGCTCAAAATGCAGATTTGGAAAGAATTTACCTCCTTTCCACAACATTGCAAACATAGGCATGGATTATGTTGAGAGCCAACAAGGACAACTACGCAAGAGTTATTTTAGTATTCATAAGAAAGGTAGGTCGAATGAATCATGGAGGAAACATAGACCCATGTTTGGCTTTAAAGATTATCATTATAATTTTAGCATATCAGAGTTTGCAATACATGTGGTTGATCTCTCTTATATAACTTGCAATAGACAAAGACTCCAACAATTTAGCATAGATAGTTATAAAGAAGAGAAACATGTAAATTGAAGATTGGATTTAATTGGTCCTAACAAGAAGAATAACCTTGTAGAATTTCCTATAAATTATCTACAAATTTACCTCTGAGATCTATGTAGAAAATCTGACTGTAGATTAACTCGATAATGCAATATATCATAGCAAAATATAATCTACTTCTACTATCAAACTTGTGGAAGCTTAAAGATCGAGCTGAATCAAAGCTGAACACATATAACCAAAAGAAGAATCAATGCACATGAAACACAAAAAATGCTCAAGGGAAAGCCTCAGCTAAAAATCCCACTATTTGTATCATCATACAAGGTGGAAATATCTCAGAATTACACAAAGCTTTAGCTCTCATAGCTAGCCAGCTCTCAGTACAATCCTCCTGGATGCTCACAGGCAAACAAAGCTTCTCACAAGTCTTCTCCTCTACCCTCCAAGCCTCCTATTTCCTTGCACTATTTCTCCTAGGTGATCCTATTGTTACCAAGTGTAACACTAATCACTCATAATGATATCACACCCTGTAAAACTACGTAATCCTCAAGGAACCTCTCCTTGACTACATGGATGAGTTTCCTTTATAAGAAAACACATGCAAATGATCGTATATTGTCCCTGTCTTTAATCTCAACTAGTTTTTTCTCTGAATAGACATGCATGAGTTATTTATGAGAGAATCTTTAGTTATCTGGAGTACACTAGTTTGATGCATGCATGCATTAACTGACTAAACTCACAATTTGTTCCTCAAATTGTTTGGAACTAATTTAACTAGACATAACTCAGTTAACTGAGCTAACTAGTTACAACTCAATTATAAATCATCCTTATCTCCTTAATTAAGGGATAATCTCCTTAATTTAAGGGATAACTATTGCATGACTTCAGAAAGAGTTATAACCTGAATTTCTCCAAGTAATTAATCCAAGATGAATTAATTAATTATTTTTCAAGCAGCTGGTGAGAGTAAATTCGAATTTAATTCACAATTTTAATTCAAGGACAATTTAAAATTGGAATATTCTGGATTCTATTTTTATCATTTCTTGTTGCTATTTTCAACACTCCCTCTCAACAAGAAAATAATTCAACTCGATCCCTATCCTAAACCTATGGAATGTTATGCATGCAACACTTCTCTCTAGTGTTGTTGCTCCAACAATCTCCAAAAATAAAAAAAACATCCAACCTGAATTGGTATGATGCATCTGTCATCAAAGTCTCTGATTGCTATTGCCTCTATCGACTGAAAACTCCGTGCTTCTGTTGACTCATCCTTTTTGCATTGTTGTCAATCCTTCTCTGTGATCTTCAGTATTTGACTAGTCTAGCCTTTGTCACTTTTATCTCTGACTGCATCAATCCCACTAATTCCTCCCACTACTATGTACTTTGGGCTCCCGTAGCAAGGTACGATCCATGAGGTAAAACCTCTCAATGGAACCTACCCAATTTAAGCCTTCTTGGGACTATCACTTCACATCACCCTACCTCACACCTGGAGGTATGGCTGCATGTGATCCCTTTGCTGACCCTAATTGTGGCTCCTCCACAATTTTCTGAGACTTCTTATGGGACTGCATGTTGGGAGGTAATTTACTCTCCCTCTCAACCAACAAGTCTCTAACATTTTCCTTGCTCCTCAAGGTTGTGCATGCATATTAAACCTCAAGAGAATATAGGTTCTTGACTCATGAACTGATTTGCTTCACCTGTCTTGTGGTGATGTGTCTAAGAAAAACCTTTCCTTTACTAAAGACAACATCATAGCATTTATCCTCTAACATCATGACCAATACCACGTTCTTCTTCAATCTAGGCACATACTTCACATTGGTCAGGATGATATGAGCTCCATACTCCCTCTGAAAAGCAACCGTGCCCACTCCTGAAACACTAAACATTTCATTGTCACCCATCTCTATGCCCATCTTGAGGTATTTCTCCTCCAAGGTACTGAATAAAATTTTATCACCGGTCATGTGGAATGAGGCTCCACTATCAAGATACCAACCACAACCCATCATCGATGACACCATGCATGTGATGAGGGTGAAGTCCATCTCAAACTGAGAGGCTAATGCCTCACCTTCAGATCCTTCGGAGGATCCCTTCTTAGACTTCTTTGATGGGAAATTAGTTGCATAATGTCCCATCTCAATTTGAAGTATGATATGAATTCGATTTGCACCTGCAACCCCGAACTTCAAAATTTGAATTCTGTTCTCCGTATACTGTTCACTGCTCCGATAAACTTAGCTCCGATTTCCATGTAGAATTTCCTGCAAATTCTCTACAAATCTACCTTTGAGATCTATGTAGAAAATATGACTATAGATTAACTCGATAATGCAATATACCAGAGAAAAATACTATAATCTACCTCTACTATCAAACATGTGGAAGCTTAAAGATCCAGCTGAATCAGAGCTGAACACATATAACCAGAAGAAGAATCAATGCACATGAAACACAGAAAATACTCAGGGGAAAGCCTCAGCTAAAAACCCCATTATCTGTATTATCATACAAGGTGGAAATATGTCATAATTACACAAATATTTAGCTCTCACAACTAGCTAGCTCTTAGTACAATCCTCCTAGATGCTCACAAGCAAACAAAGCTTCTCACAAGCCTTCTCCTCTACCCTCTAAGCCTCCTATTTCCTTGCGTTGTTTCTCCTGGGTGATCCTAGTGTTACTAAGTGTAACACTGATCACTCAAACTGATCTCACACCCGGTAAAATTTCGCAATCCTCAAGGAACCTCTTCTTGACTGCATGGATGAGTTTCCTTTATAGGAAAACACATGCAACTGATAGTACACTTTCCTTGTCTTTAATCTCAACTGGGTCTTTCTCTGAATAGACATGCATGAGTTATTTATGAGAGAATCTTCAGTTATCTGGAGTACACTAGTTTGATGCATGCATGCATTAACTGACTAAACTCACAATTAGTTCCTCAAATTGTTTGGAACTAATTTAATTGGACATAACTCAGTTAACTGAGCTAACTAATTACAACTCAATTATAAGACATCCTTATCTCCTTAATTAAGGGACAATCTCCTTAATTTAAGGGATAACTGTTGCATGACTTCAGAAAGACTTATAACTTGAATTTCTCCAAGTAATTAATCCAAGATGAATTAATTAATTATTTTTCAAGAAGCTTGTGAGACTAAATTCGAATTTAATTCAAAATTTTAATTCAAGGACAAATTAAAATTGGAATATTATGGATTCTATTTTTATCATTTCTTGTTGCTATTTTCAACAAACCTGTGGTTTGATAGGAAGTTACCCAATCAGGAAAATCAACAAAGGAGATTAGCCCATGGTGAGAGTTTGGAGATTTATGTGGTGATATTTTTGAGAGTTTTGAGAATTCAGATTATCCACAGTATCCATTTTTGAGTCTATAACAAGACTCATCTTCAGGACAAATATACAAAGAAGAGAAGGGAGAAATGGAAAAAAATATGGGATGGATGCAAGAAAAAAATGAGGGTGGACTAGCAAACCCTAACCTAAAATAATGAAAGAAAAATATTCCATGAAAAAGATATAAATAAGAAAATAGAATAAAAATAATAAAATTATTATTTTAAATTTTATTAAATCTTTACAAATTTTTAATGTTAGAATAATTAATAATCAATATTATTATAGCCGTATTTTTATTAAGAATAATTATTAAATAATAAAGTTAATAATAATATTTTATTATTAGTATTAATTATAGTGTTATTAGTAATGATGTTTCTTATTACTGATAATAAAGTGGTAATTAATAATAATAAAGCTAATTATTATTATTATTTTTATAGCTTAATATTAATTATAATTAATAAAAATGATAGCGATAATAATTAATGATCTAGGATTTACTTCATATTATCGGATTTAAAGGGGAAAATGAAATTTCATGCTAGGGAATTATATGGAAGGGAGTTATATGTTAAAATTAGGTTAGTATCAGGCAATCAAAATGTTTATTGATTAAAATTAATTGCTAAGGAGGAAAAATAATTAGATTTGGATATAAGATAAAGTCCTGATGGGAGAGGGAGATTTATAGGCTATTTTGTCTCATCTGACCAATCAACCTCTTAATGGGATCATTCACATCCTATTCCCCCTTTACATCATCACTGAACAAATCCCTATGCATGACTCTCTCATTCCCCATAGTTTATGCTCTAAACAACATCATATGAGCCAATATTAGGACCAACGCACCCTAACGTCTTGCTGGACAACGTTCACTTGAAGGTTGCTCCACTGTGGCATGCATTGATCACATACATGTTGCCCTATTTTCACTTGCATTGGTTCTATAAATTAGTGAAAAAGAGAGAATACCGAAGCCTCAATTTTTAGAAGCTTCACGCATCTATTGTAACAATTTACCTTAGATTAAACTCTCGAATCCTATCCTATCCTACCTTGGAGTTTCCATCCCTTATCCATAGATCTCATCCTCCCATCAAGAGCAGATCTCAATCCCAATATTGGTAAAAGGATAAGAACTCCCAACTTACGTCACTCTATATATTTACAACCTTCCATATGCAAGGGATTGGCTTTTGGAGAGTGATTCTACCTTTATATTGTTGTTGTGAGAGTTATCCTTTCATGCATTTAGGGTGATTGGAGGTACGCTTTGTAGCAAAGGAAGGACAAGTCAACAACTTGGAGGATCTCGTCTACAAGATCAACACCTATTTATGGTTATAACTCACTCCATTTATACCAATACAAAGGGTTCTCTTTTTTCCCTATATGTGATTTCGTTATTTCATATATTTCAATACCATGTTGATCTGTTGAATAAAGTAGATAGATGATGCTACATAGATCTCATAGTTTCTTGGCTTGTGTTGTCTAGTTATGTAGGTTCTAATTTTGGCAGTTGGATCTAGGATTGGAGCATTCAAGCCAAAGAAGGAGCCAAACATACAACAGATTCCAAGTAGATTTCTTCTGCTCATCTACGTACTTTAAGGAAAACATTAGGTCCTTTGTCATTTTGCTATTCTAGGATAGCCACCAGACCTAAGGGAGATATTTCTCTCCATAGTCATAAATCGCGCATAACAAATTAGTGACCATATTAGGGAAAGGTGTATTCCCTTGGTGGTTTCTTTGTCCATTATGTTTGATTTACCTCTATCATAGACCTTTGATGCTTTAATGAACCAAGAAAATACCTAGGAAGGGATTACATTGAGTCTTGTTTGTATTTTTTATGTAGGAATCCTCTTTCCTAGGAACAACACACAATCTCCTTTGCTGACAAAGCATTGCACCCCACCTATTCCTTCCCTATCCCTACAATGCACCTCACCTAGGCCCTATTTGTGGTTGTGTTGCAGAGGATTGATGTCTCTTCTACACCTGCATTGATCCCTTTTTTTGCACAAAACTTGCCTTGTTTTCTCAGTGTTGATTTGATAAGCCTACTTCCAACTGAGCTTCCCTGTGGCTTGAGTATCTTGTGGTCTCTCTGAAGCCTCCATTTGGTTTGCATTTGTGTTTGATTACCTTTGGTAAGAATTGGTTTCAATTTTTTTTCTTATCATTAGCTTGCTTGCAAACTTGTTTTGTTTAATCAATTCTCAGTTGGATAAATAGTTTTTATAGTCCTCATTTTGAAGAGTGCATTTCAATCAGTGATTAAAATTTACATCTTATTTTTCCTCATTTTTGAAAATTAAGTGTGCTAAAAAGAAAAAAACTTTCATTTTCATTTAGAGTTTTTCATCTCTATTGATTTAGGAATAGTTGCATGAAAAGGGAATTTCATTGAGCATCTTGTTTGCTACATTTTCTATGTTGCATATTGTTTGTATCCTGCCTTAGCTAGATTTTCATTGAAGAGAAAGATTCCATTTCCTCATGATAAATTTACATCTTAGGGAATTCAGATGAATTCATGGTGAGCCATAAAACTAAAACTTAATTCAAGATCAACTCAAAATTTACTGAATCAACCTAAGGATCATTTGTAACATTAACACAAACACATAAAGGTCTAGGCTAGAGACATGTTTCAATGTTGTTAAACATAGGGGTTGTCATTTTTTTCCATTGTTGCATCCTGAGGGTGAAAGCTCGTTCTAGGTATGTGAGTGTATAGGATCGTACTCCACATACCTTCGAGTATATTGGTGGCGCTCCACACATGTAAAGTATATGGGAATGCTCTCATCGAATGGTTATGCATTAGACAACACTACTACTAACTACACTCCCAGGCACTGTTGTGTACATTTTGGGAGTCCCCAATAGGTTGTTACCCATTCATAGGTAATCGATTCTTCCACCTTGTAAATTGTGATACACTAAACACAACACTTGGGGATATTGGTTGTTGTATGTTAAGTTCTTAGTTCGCCAAGGTGTATATTACTATTCACGGTTTCTTGGTAACCCTTTATGACTAGATTACCCTCTTTTTGATTTATTTCTTTTTGTGTTGATAAAATTTACTATCCAAAGTGGAAAAAAAAATATCCCCCACTCCATTCACATAGAATGAAAAATAAGCCTCCTCTTCCACCAGAGGCTACTCTTGGCTATGTCAAAAGCATTAAAGAATGAAAACTACCAAATTAGGAAACTTGAGAACTACTTTTGTTCCTCCTCCTGAATCTGATCAACCAAAATCATATGTCCCCTTGAGTACCAAACTTGATATTACATATACTCTTGTCAGTGAAACAGACGAAACTGATACTGAATTACCTAAGACTTTGTTTCCTGATGTTATACAATAATACCTTCCTGAGTCAGAAACTTTATTTCTCAAGGTCATTGAACCTAAGGATCCTCATTCATCATTGCCTATTACTTCAGGTATTCCATCTTCTCTTCTTTTTTCTCAGACAAATTCGCCTACTATCTATCTTGGTCTTGATAGTGAACTGCTTCCACCTAAACTTGTGAGTATTGAGGAGATCCCATAAGAAGAGACTCATCCTTCTACTCATTTGGAGGGAATTTTCCTTTATCAAAGATGTCCTCTTCTTCCTCCTCCACCTCTTGCAAAAACTCATTTTCTTGGTTCTTTTGACTCACCCGTGAATTTCATGCGGCAATCCACTTCGTGATTATTTACCATCACTGGAACCGATATGGATTCCCAGCCTGTGTCTACCACTATGGTTGAGACACCAAATATCCCTTCCGCATCTATGTTTTCGATATCACTAGAGGCACATCTGTATGGTGGCCTGTTTGTCCCACTTGGTTATTAGTTTTTCTATGGTACCTTCTCTGGTGCATCTTTCAATTTATGGACATCCCCCATCTCATACAATTCGGGAATTCCATTTTGTGCTGCTCTTATGAGTGTTGCTCAGTCTATTGCTTCTCCTCCTCCTACACCGACAATTGAACAATAGGCTAGTCCCTATGTTAGTGGGAAATGTTTTCTTCAACAACCTAACTATCGTTATGTTGGGTGTCCTCCACATGGAGGGAAGTTTCCTCCATGATACCATACTCTTTTGGCAAGGGGAAACTTGTTGTTGGTATACCCCAAATTGGTAACCAACATTATTATAGTCCTTCTTATCCTGGGATGGCCTCTAGTGTTTGGTAGCCTACTTTTCTCATTCAACCTGGTTCGATGTAATTGGATTCAGCATTTGTTTCCCAACTTGTGCCATCAAATCAAGTTCTTATTCCTTAATATGTACCTCAACAAGCTCAAATTCATGTAACTCAATTCTGTATCTAGTACCTCCCAAGTACCACTTACTCAACCTCTACAAGTTCCTCTACAATCTCAATTGCTTGGACAAGGTATTCCTGAAATTCTAATAGGACATACTGTGTATGGTATGGAATAACATTAATCGAACCCTCCTTATCATGGGATTGTGAAAATTTCCATCGGCAAATAATATAGACCTTATCAGGGTATTCCTCAGGTGCCTTTTAAATGCTAAAAAATTCATGGTTACCCTAGGGCTATTCAACAAGGCCACTTGTATTCTAGTTATCGCATTGACTACTAAGGAGGATTTTGATAACTAGAATCCACTCCTTAGTTATTCCTATTAAATTTCCTTCCATTATACCTAAATTCAATGGGAATCTAGGAGAAGACCCATTGATGCATGTCATGACATATCATTTATGGTGTTCATAAAACTCCCTTAATGATGATTCTATCCAACTTTGCCTTTTCCAAAGAAATGTTATGGGTACCGCTTCTAAATGGTATATTAAGTTACCCAAAGCTCCATTCCATGATTCGATACCTTAGCCACAACCTTCCTCACGCATTTCCGGTTTCCCATCATATACGAAACTGGAACGAAACTGTTAACAAACTTCAAACAATGAGATTCCACTCACATTTCAGATCACATTTAGGAGTGGAGGCATCATCACTGGTTGGTAAACCCTTATGTTCCTGATCAATTTCTCATAGATGTTGGCTTGACGGGCCTTGGACTCAGGTTCAGAGTTAGTTGTGCTAAACAACAAAACCCTACACTACTGGCCCTTTCGGAAACAACCTGCATAGCGCAGGTTGCAGTCTCATCCGAGGCAGTGTTTTGGAGATCCTAAAAGCAGGTTTCTACATCCAAAGGACTATGTGATGTGTTTCTATCCAACTTAGGGCTTATCTCAACCTTTGCAAACCATAGCCCTTAAGATCCAGAAATTGCAGCAATTAACAGTTAGCATGTTTATGCCCTTCTCCGATTACACTAAACATTCATAACATCATATAAATACATAGATCTAAGTCTTCATGAATATATTAAGTAATTTTCATGATTAATTGCATTCTACAGATCAAAACATACAATGAATTTAGAGATAATAAATGATACACATATACACAAATAATTCTTCAAAACAACCTTTATTATAAGGGCTTAATTAATTAAATTGAAATTAAATTAAGGGCTAAATTAAAAATATTAATTTATATAAAAAATAAAAATAAAATATAATTAACAAAAGTAAAATAAAATAGGGGAATATGGTTTTAAAATTAATTAATATAAGATATTTAATTTAATTAATTAATATAATATAAAAAGGCTTAATTAAATTAATTATATTAATTATCTTATATTAATATATTTAATTTAATTTTATTTAATTGATTATATTAATTTAATTTTATTTAATTAATTATATTAATTTAATTTAATTTAATTAATTATATTAATTAAATTAAATTAAATTAAGGGCTTAATTAATTAAATTAAGGGCTAAATTAAATTAATATAAAAATATTAATTTATATAGAAAAATAAAAATAAAATATAATTAACAAAAGTAAAATAAAATAGGGGAATATGGTATTAAATTAATTAATATAATTAATATAAGATAATTAATTTAATTAATTAATATAATATAAAAAGGCTTAATTAAATTAATATAAAAATATCAAATTTTTAATTAATAAAAAGTAAAATAGAATAGGGAATAAGGTATTAAAAAAAAAAAAAAAAAAAAAAAAGGGTGGTTTAATCCAAAATGAAAGTAAAAATAAATTAATTAACTTGATTTATTTTATTAATCTAATATAAATAATAATAATAAGATAAAATAAAAATGAACAATTGAAATTGATTATTTATAAATTTCTAATTAACCTATGGTGTGGGGTTTCATTAAATTAAGAAAGGGAAGAAAAATTTAATTTTATTTAATTGATTAATTAATTAATTAATTTATGGTTGATTTATTAAGGCTAAAAATAATAAAATAAATTAAATATTTAATATAAAAATTAATAATTAATAAATACAATTATAAATAAATAACAAGAAATAATAACAAGAATGTAAAATCATGTGTCGGCTCTCATATTAGGGTTCCTTTGTGTATTTATATCCAGGTGTCTAGCTGCTTCTCTCATCATCTTTCATTCATTTCATTTCTATCTTTCTGAATTGTCCTGATGATGGACCCCCGTTGGGGTTTGAAACGTCGACAGACTGAACTAGAAACTGTGGATAATCCGGAACATGAAACTACAAAAAACTTCCACAGAGGCTTGAAAACCAACATAACCTTTATTATAATTAGATCTTCAATTAAAGTCCTTTCCAACCCTACGCACAAAGTTGTAGGGGCCCATGCACTCAACTGCAGAGTTACCAAGGTCTTCATGCACATAGCTACAAAATCCTTCCCCTTTGCCCAAGTATAGAATAGACAACTCACACCCAAAACCTGCCCTTCTATTCTCTTTCTTTGATATCTTCATATGACTCTTCTATGACTTCTTTTTTGTATGAATCTTCATTATAATATCATGGTCCACAAACCATGGGCGAGTCACAAAAAAACTTGAATCTTAACAAACTAAGGGGCTTTGACTTTCTAAAAGCCCCTTTGCCTCATATCGACCTGTTCTACACCTGCTCCACTCCTAAAAATGTGGAGACTTTACAATATTTAACAAAAATTTATAAAATTTGACCCAAGGGGACCCCATCCCAACAGGCCCCCAACGAAAATTTGTGACTCGTCCCTAGTCACTCTGTTGGTGTTGCCTCGATCTTTGCCTAAAAACTACTGAATTTGATCTTCAAGGCTTGAAGATATGATGTTGCCTGCATGACAACCTGGTGACAATTTTCGACTAGTTTCTCTGTGGTTGGACCTTCAACTGCAAGGCCCATGGTTCTCTACATTTATTGCAGAGCCTTTAAATTTCTCTAGACTATCTGTGACAGTTGACTTGCCTCATCGACATAGGGTTGCATCCTTGAGAAGATAATGGAGGCCTCCTAACACATCTCATCAATCTGGATCTGGATGAACTTTCCTTCCTGAAGCATGGTGAACCTTTTCATAGGTGCTAAGGTCTGTGTTGTTTCCTAGATCGTGCCAAACTAAAACTATTTGTCACGGATGTCTACTTCAATTTTTTGCAAGTGTGGATCTTCCTATCGTGAGGTCCACATCTCCATCATCTACTCAAACAATTGGCTACAATCCTTGACTTAATCTTCTAGAGTAGCCATATATTCTTTAATAGCAGCCTCGTGCTTCTCTTTGACTTCCAGAGGAGTGGTTGGCTATAGCTTAAGTTGAAGCTCCGATATCTTCAGTTCCTGCTCAAAGTAGACCTTTCTAATTTCCTCCTATGACTCCTTCAATGCAACAAGTAACTTCTTAATTTTCTCTGCTAAGACAACTTCTGCTAGAATTTGGAGCTCAGGGAGCTCACTGTACACTTGGGTAAAAGCGGTCTCTAGCTGTTGATTCTATTGTATCGCCTCATTGTGGACCTATAAGGCCTACACTTTCTCTTCAAAAATATGTTGATTAGTAGTTTTGACCTCATTAATAATCAACAATGCTCATTTCTCCTGGAGACATAGCTCATATGAAACTCCTTGGTGCAGCTCATGTAAAGTCTGGAACAGTAGTGTTGCAAGGTTGATGCTGAGGTTCTTCGAGAACTCTCTGTGCTCCTAGCCTTCATCTGTCTCAAACTGGAGAGAGCCCCTTGGTACTGGTACTAGGTGAATCTTGAACATGAGTTCCATTGCACTAATGCTCGACACACTTGCTTGTCCCACACTCGCCTAGATTACCCCTGTCTGGACCTGTAAATCCTTCAGGCCCTATTGTACCTTATCCAATACTTGGTGGTACTAGTCCTCGATGTGTCCCTAGATAGTTTTAGTGGCATTGTAGACAACATCTCTTATTTCATCAAGGTTTCCCTCCGTGAGGACCAATGGCATTGCACTCACAGATTTCTTGGACTTCTGCTTCTTGTGAGTTCCCGTGGAACTTCGATTCTACCTCTTCCTGATCCTGAAAGGGTATTCCAAGTCTGTACCCCCTTCCTCTTCATATTCGGTCTTGACCACAATGTTAGTGCACTCCATTTCAACTTCTTCAAGGTCAATAGTGGCCTGCGATGTTTCTGTAGCTTTTTCCTTTGGCACTTCCTTCTCTTTGGCCGAGGTATTTTCTTGTTGCACTACCATTTCTTTCTGCATTGCCTTCTCTTTCTGCGCTGCCTTTTTTTTTTTGTGCACCCTTTTCTGTTGTAGTAGCCTTTTATTCTTCTTTGTCTTTGTCTTTCTTGGTCGCCATCACATCAGATGTTTTCCCCATATCGCCTTTTGTGGCCTTACTTGTACTTGCGCCTTCATTAGATGGGGTGAGCCATTTGCTCAACCATTTGTTGATGACCCCCAAAATGTCTTCTTCGATGACCAAATATGTCAACTTATGCCATGTTCGTGTGGCATCCTTCTTTGCGCGTACAGATTGATTTTAGAAATCTTCCTTAACATCTGCAATATTAGTATATTAAGCATGTAAACTTGGCGATAATCGCGGTTGTTGGTTGATCACCATCCACAACTCTGTCTCGAACAAGACCTAGAAGATCTTCATTTCCATGATGTGTTCAGGATCCTTCATCACCAACAGCGAGGTGAATCTCGCAGCCTTGCACCAATCTGGATCCTGTGTTGGGAACTAGCTCTCCTCAGGTGTCCTCCATGCCACCAACGCGATCAATTGAAGTAACCATGCATAGTGGAATGTCTTGTGAAAATTCCTACACTCGAAGGAACCACTATTGCAGCAAATCTGAGTCGACTTCACCTACTTGATTTTTAAATTAAATTCATCAAGTTATTCTTCTAAATATTGAAGTAGATTACTTCTGCAACCTACACTAATTAAATATTTGATCTCATGAAATAGAAAGCAGAGCAAAGAAAAAGATACATAAGACACACTTATTTTTGGACACAATAGTCCCCGAAAGAACTGAATGCAAGAAAACTGGTGCAAAATCTCTTAGGGTTTATTATTATGCAGGAGAAATATCTGAATACAAATCTAGGATACTCATCTAGCAATCCTTTACAAAGAAAATATTGGAGGAAAATCTAAGTGAGTTTTACCTCACTTCACTCGGTAGAATTCCAGTTGATCTGACATAAGATTGGCTATCCTCAACTATTTTTGTGCTGGTTGTGCATCATCCCTATGTCAACTTTTCTTCCCTCCGCATTAGCTCTCCTGACTGTTCTGGTAGTTCCTGAAAATTCTGGATTCTGCGTGACAGGCATATTTTCTGCATCAACTCTCCCAGCTACTGCATTTCCTTTGCATCAGCTCTCCTGGCTATTTTGGTAGTTCCCGGTAGTTCTGGTAGTTCCTGATAATTCTGGCAATTTTGACAATTATGGATTTTGCGTGACAAAAAACTTTTCAGTGTGAGATCTCTCAGCTACTACGCTGCCTGTCAGCAAGCTCTCTCCACCTCTTTGTTTTGTATTTTCCAAAAATCCCTTCTCTCGGATTCTTGCTACCCCTCGGTTGCAAGATCTCCCTAATTTATTTTCCTCCTAAGAACTTCTCACCTTAGAAAATCAATTTCCTCAATCTCTTTTTGTGCGTTTCAAAATGAACCCCAAGCCTTGATTTTATACTTTTCCCATTGATTCTTCAACGACAGAGATTAAGTCTCTAATCAACAGGTAAGATTAAAACATGACTTGATCCACCTTCTAGATCATTCTCACCCATATTTTGATTAATACCCATTAATATTTTAATTTCCCTAAGTTTATACTTAGGAACTCCATTAAAATATTAATTATTTTAATAAAATACAATCTAGGAGGAATTTCACCAAATGATTTTTGGGTCCTTTATAACTTATGTGCCTTAGCCTCTCCTTCAATTTTCAAGGCTAGAGCACTTCCTATGGTATCAAAAACTAACACTCCCTCTTAGCGAGGAAAGTGCTCTAGTAATAATGTCCACTTGCATGTTGCTCTATTTCTGAAGCACCTCCTTTTTGCACTATTGCTGCCACCAAAATTGTCTTGCTGCTGCTACTGTACTGCTTTCCATGACATTTCCACTGTCACTACTGCATTTGTCCTACAACTCCCTCTCAAATGTTGCATCTGCTATGCTACTAGCACTGCCACTACTAACACTACATCCGTACTCCAACTTAGTTGCTGAGAGAAGCAATTGAAAAACATCCAAAATTAGTTTAACTTTACTGTGTTCAACATAATACAATGAATGTTGGATTCTGACTGCTATTGATTCTGACCCTCTGAATCTTCTACGTTGTTGCTAACTCCTGCACTGTTGCCAACCTTGCTCTGCACTAATTAGTCTCTAGTCCCTAGCTACTGCATCTGTCCTCCAAAAAATCCACTGCATCATGTGACACTAAGTCCATCTCATTACTACTGAATCTTGGGCTCCCTTAGCAAGGAATTGATCTAAGAGGTGGACTCCTCAAGGATCCTTCCCACATGTAGTCCTCTCGACTACAACTCAATATTGCCCCATCTCCCTCCTGGAGAAATGTGGGCACTCATGGAAAAATCATCCTCATCAATCTTTGTTGAAGAAGAATTAGGATCATGTTTCTCATCCTTATCATTTTTCCTCAAAGGACACTGGGATGCATAGTGGCCCATCTTGCCACAACTAAAACATTTCACCTTTGAAATTTCCTTCTTTCACTTTGACTTCTATTGTCCCTTCGATGCTAGAGCTATGTTTTCCTCCTTCTCCTTCCTCTGTGTGCTACTCCCATTGCTTCCGTTGAGGTTTACCTTCACTAGGTCCCTCCTTAACTCCTGTTGAAGAGTCGCCCACATCTCCTCCCATGAAGATAGTTTTTCTCTACCCAATATGCTTTGGACGAAAACTTCTCATTCATCCAAGACTCCATTCAAGGTTATCCTCACAATTGCAGTTGGCTGAGGGGTGGACCCCACTGCAACAAGTTGGTCTCTGGTGTCATGGAGACGTTGAAGATAGAGGTTCGCCCATTCTCCTTTCTGCACCAAATTTTGCTGCAACTTATGCTCTAAATTCATCTTTTTTTGCTCAAAAGAGACTTCATACAGGGAGGACAAGGCTTCCCACATCTCTCAAGCTGTATCCTTGCCCTGCAAGTGTGAGACCATGTGATCTCGAACTCCATCAAGAATGAGCCTCTTTGCCTTCCCCTTCTCGGCCTTGTACTTCTTCTTTTGATTGTTGTGAGTAGGAAGAACTGCAACACTATTGATGCAGGCCTCAATATCATACTCCTCCAGAATAGCTAAGATTATGGCCTTCCATATAATGACATAGTTGGAAGCTCTTTCCAACCTATCCCGATCTTTGAGCCCATGCGATGCCATCTTACCCAACTGCCGAATTGACTCCTCTAGTCACTTCTTAGCATTGCTAAGCTACTCAACAAGTGATAAATTTGAACTTTCTAGCGGAAAGTTCTTTGAGGAGAAAATTCTCCTTCTATATATCTTTGTTCTTTTCTAGCAGATTTCTGCCCTAACAGAAACTGTGCCCTTCAAAAACTGCACTAAGGATTTGTGCCACTCCCTCTGCCTCTACAAACTCACGAACTGGAAATTGTACCTCTCTATTGTCTCACTCAGAGAGAGATTTCCTTGGATCAGCTTCCAAACAAGGACTAAGCAATCCCTTCGAGGGGATTTTAATTACTTCCAATTGCAAATTTCGGCCTCACTACTCAACAATTGATCTACTCTTCCTATTTCAAAATCAACACTCTAATACCATGTGAAAATTCCTACACTCGAAGGAAACCCTACTGCAGAAAATCTGAATCTATTTCACCTACTTGATTTTTAAATTACATTCATCAAATTATTCTTCTGAATACTGAAGTAGATTACTTCTATAGCCTACACTTAGTTAAATATTTGATCTCATGAAACAAAAAACAGAGCAAAGAACAAGATACATAGGACACACTTATTTTTGGAGACAATAGTCCCCGAAAAAACCCAATGCGGGGAAATCAGTGTAGCAGCTCTAAGGGTTTATTATTATGCAGGAGAAATATCTGAATACAAATCTAGGATGCTCATCTAGAAATCCTTTACAGAGAAAATACTGGCAAAAAATATGAGTGAGTTTTACCTCACTTCACTAGGCAAAATTTTGGCTAATATGACACAAGACTAGATAACCCTGGCTATTTCTACGATGGCTCTATGTCAACCCTGCGTCACCTTCTCTACCCTCTGCGTTGGCTCTCCCATTTGTTTTGGCAGTTCCCAATAGTTTCGGTAGTTACTGATAATTCTGGCAGTTCTGAAAGTTCTGGATTTTGTGTGATAGGCAACTTTTATCCAACAGCTCTTCTGACTAATGCATTGCCTTTGCATCATCTCTCTCGACTATTCTGGTATTTCCAGGAAGTTCTGACAATTTCGATAGTTCTGGATTCTGCGTGACAGACAAATTTTCTGCGTCAACTCTCTCGGCTACAGCGTTGCCTCTCTGCAAGCTCTCTCCACCTCTTTGTTTTGTATTTTACGGAAAGTCTTTTGATCTAGGTTGTCATTGATGTCAATATGGCAATATTTTGGATACTAGAGGATGACATGAAGCCAAGGGGAAGCTGAGAAAATCCATGAAGAGACAAGAGGAACCATATATGCAAGGAGGTCTTTGAAAGACATTGCCAAGCCAGAGGAGCAGATGGAGACGACAGGAGCAAACAAAGCAAGAAGAATAGAGCATATATATGCCAAAGAAGAGGAGCAAATGGAGCATATCGGAGCAAGAGGAGCCATCGGAGGAGAAATGGATGCATTTACCACCAGTGGATCCATACATATATATATATTCCATATATATGTCAATGAAGAGGAGCACACAATTATCGGGAGCCTATCAGGAGCCATATATCCATGGGACGCAACAATCACAGCTATCGGAGCAATAGTGCCAAAGGAATACTCTATCGGAGGGGTAGAGCTATCGCATATCGCATAGGGCAAGAGTAAGGTTCATAAGCAGAGCAATATATATATATATATATATATATATATATATATATATATATATATATATATATATATATATATATAAACAAAGAAACAAAACAATGGAACAATATATATTTGCATGCAATAAACACTATCGGAGGCGGAGCAGTATATAATATCGGAGAAATCATATCGGCGGGCTTTATTAAGTGTCACCCCCGAAACCTCTGATTGCGATAATGTATGTGGACCCGATGCGGGATTGTGTTATGGTTGAATGTTTATCGCATCCGCCCATCGCAATGCTACACAGAGGGTTGTCCAACTAGAAGCACCGATAGCGATATGCATACGGACCCGACTACACCAGTGCAATATAATTTAATATGCTATCGCATCCATGTAACCCCATCGCATCGGGCCTATGTGGTGTTCCCATATTGCATCATGTTACAAAGGAAAGTGGATGCGAAGGATTATAAAGGTTGCTTTGAAGTGATATCAAGTCCGGCGGATATTGCATCACTTACGGGAAGCGACGTCCAACCACTGTGACTGGCAATCGTCAATTGGCATCGCATCGGGCCATCGCAGTGGAACACATATATATATTAAAAAGGGACATTGCGAACTACTGACAGCAATAGCGATATCACATTGGGACTGTGGAAAGCGCCGATAGTTGGAAGTCCGCATTTCCGACTGTCGATACCGCGATTGGATCATGACCGTCTAATCGGTTAGATCCTGATCTGCGTATATAACCCCATATATGCGTTAAAAGGCATAGAAAATGTTGTTTTCAACAGTAATGAAAGCTTTGGGTCTCGAAAGGGATTAAAGAGCTGATTTTCCAGTTTAAAAGGGTTTTCGGTCCCGATATTTAAGAGAGGTGATTGTGGGTCAAATATCCCTTGTAGGCCTTATTTAAATCCATTGTTGTCGCCCCTTAGTCTTTTGGACTGTTTGTATCACATTCTCTGTGTAATTAAATACTTGTATATATTGCTTGCGCAGGGTTTGGAGACAAATATGAGTTAAGGAATGCTCCCGATAGCTCAGAAGACGAGAATCAGTGATAGGACGTGGTAGGTCCGTTAAATGTAATAAGTATTCTCTGTGTATGCAGCCTCTCTTTCTCCTGAGCGTGTCCCGTGAATATTGGAATGTTTGGATAAGACAGGGGAAATGTAAATTCGAGAAGCCGAAGAAGCAAGCAAGCAAGGAGGTAACTGACAGGATAAGCGAGCATTTAAGAAACCGAAGAGCCTATGGAGAAAGGAAGCCACAGAGCCAACAAGAAAGAGGAAACGAATGGACAGAGGCATGGAATGCATAAAAACAACAAAAACAGAGGACTTCGCATGCTGTTGATTGTTGCGAAAAATGAGAATGTGAGATAGCAGAAGTAGCAACGGTGAATGCTATTGAAGGTTGTTGAACGCTGTGGAAAATAAGTTGTAGGATACAAGGGTAGCGAGAGGATCCAGTAGAACAAAAAGAGGGCTGCAGGGCTAACAGGACAATAGACAGTCGAAGGATAGAAGTTGCCAGTAGAGAAGCAGTCTTGCTGAAACATTCACCGTGAAATTAGAACATATGCTTGAACTGAATGTAGGTTCTTATGTAGAGTTTTAGTGCAGTTGTAGTGGACTCACTAAAGTAGTGTGGAGATATGATCAGAGGTCAACTATTGGAGACTCTATGTGAATGGTAGGAAGAGTTGTAAAGACTCCTTCAAGAGAAGACATGGTTGTCATTGATACTGTAGTTTGGAGACTACAAAGAAGTTGTAAATAGATAGAACTCAGTAGAAAAGAGTTCTTAGGGCAGAACAACACTGTCAAATGAATCTTGATATGTAAGAAGGATTGGAGTCCTTGGGGCTGGAGCCTCAGAAGTATGGAAGGATTGAAATCTTTGGGAGTTGGTGCTCCTAAGTCCAAGATTCGTGTCTTGGAAAAATAGAGTCGGTGCTCTGGAGGTTGGATCCTCACCAAGTCCAAGTTGGAGCTTGGAATTGATTGTAACCATCTATATTTTGTATCTATTTTACTGCACAGTTTATGTTAATAAAATCATTTATTCTTGTTGTTCATCTTGTGTTTTGAATATATATGTTTGAACTGGTGAAACAATAGTGGGAAAAAGAAATACTGATTCACTCCCCCTCTCAGTATTTCCAACAATTGGTATCAGAGTAGTTACCTTCATTCAAAGCTCAACAGCTTGAAGGTTGAACCTTAGAACACAAATGGCGAAGTCAAGGAAGAAAGTCTCCAATCCTCCTAAGAATGTGTCTCCATCCACTACTAAAATAGAAGACAATCAATTTGAAGAGGCTCCAAGGCTCAATGGGAATTTTAATATATGGGAAGCAAGAATGAGGAATTTATTACAGACTCAAGGCATTGAAACCTAAAAATCAGTGATTAATGATAGCAGGATGGATAGAGAATCCAAGGAGTACAATGCAAAAGAAATGAAGGCAATCTTGAATGGGCTCCCTAATTCTATAAAGAACAATCTAGGAAAATTTTCATCAGCAAAGGGTATGTGGGACAAACTTCATGACCTTCACTCAAAAGGAGCATTGACCATGACCATCGATCAAGAAGATGATGGAAATCTAGAACCCATCATAGAATCTGAACATGAGAATGATGACATCAAGGCTAAAACAAACCTAGAAGATGAATAGAATGAAAAATACTTTGTAGAAGAACTCCTCGCTCAACTTATGACTGCCATAGAAGAAATTAACAATTTGAAAAAGGAAAATGAGGCACTTAAGAAGATATCTCCAGTTGGTAACCAAGATCAAACAAGGAAGAAATTTGACCTCATCAAGCTTCAAGTACAAGAAAGGGATGAAGAGCTTGCCAAGCTTAAGAAGGAATATCATCAGAGCGAAAGAAAGCATCATGAATAAGTCATATCCATGACAAATCAATTGGATAAAGCAAAGAAGTAGGAAGATATCTTGTCAAGCCAACTTGAACAAAGGCACATGAGCTTGAACAAGCTTGAAGAAGAGATTGGTCAGTACAAGGTAGAGGTCTCATCTCCCAAGTCTCAACTACAAGAAGTAAAGAAACAAGCACAAGGAGCTGAAAAGATTGTGGAAGCATTGGAAGTCATAGAAGGACAAGTTGATGAAGCAGGAAAGGAAAGAAACACCATGATCTGTCAACTGAAAGCAAAGGATGAAGAAATCTTCAAAATGAAGTCAGATATCATCTCCCTTAAAATAGTAGTAGATGAAGCTACTCGTAGCAAGGAAGAAACTAAGGAACAACTTGCAAAGAAGAATAATGAATGTGAAATATTGGAAAAATAGATTGTCTTCCTCAGAACAAAGGTTGAAGGGATGAAAAAAATCTTGAAGAGCTCTCAAGCCTTGGATGACATGCTCAGCTATCATAGATGTCCATCTGATAAATCAGGTCTCGGATATGTAGGTGAATCCTAAAACAAGAATGAAAATGCTTTAAACAAAAGAGATGTAAAGAAGTCAAAAATAAATGGTGATGCTCCCAGTTCCAGCAAAGGCAAGGAGAAAAATCAAGGCTACAATAGAAGAAATCCTACTCCAAGAAGAAATCCTGCTCGAAGAAGAAAACCAACTCCAAGAAGAAATGTAGATGATGTCAAAGAGGCGAGAGGCAATGGTTATCATCAAAGGATCTCAAGGCAGAAAGGCTTCAGAAGTACATCAAGGAAACTTCCATCTCCCAGGTACCAAAGTTCATTTTTTGGTTATTGTTATTCTTGTTCAAACTTTGGTCACATGGCAAAAGACTGTAAATCATATCATAAAGATAGATGTTATGGTCCCCAACCATCTCATAGAGATAGATGCTATAGTCCCCAACAATCTACTAGAAACAATTTTGCAAGAAGAAATCATGAATTCTTATTCATGAACAATGTAGAATGCTTCAAGTGTCATAACATTGGTCATATGGCATGTGATTGTAACTTAACTTGGGCTCTTACACAAGCTAGAACCATGCAAAAGAAGAAAGTTACACAAGTGTGGAGAAGGAAGGAAATACAATCCGAAAGTCCCTTGAGTTCCTCAGCCAACAACATATGTCATTGGCCTTAATTTTGCTAATATAAGCATTTTATGACTAGACTCTGCCCAAAAGAGATGATGCATACAGTTAGGGGGAGCCTGTAAGTCTTGATCACTATTGCAGAAGCTATTAGTGAAAAGGGTCCTGATGAAATCCTTGTTGAACTATATTAACAATCATCCTTTGATGAAGATCATGTCTCAGGAACACTCCATTGAAGCATATGATCCTGTAACCATTCTTTGGACTGTTGTTAAAGAAATAGGGCAAACAACCATGGTGCTATTATCAAAAAGTTTTATGTCTTAACTCAGGGATTTAATATGAGAACAGATAAATTCTGGACACTAATAGAGGGAGTCTTCAAACAAACAGATACATTTGGAATGGAGTTTGAAGTAAGAGCAGCTGGCAGCATATAACAAAACTGAAGCATTGCATGAAGATGCAAATCAGCAGAATAAATTTAAAGGATAGTCATAGATTGGATATCTGAATCTGCAGAGATATGTACAAGAACAAAAGAAAAAGATGGCTCATAGGAAGGAGAATGTTGTGCAGTCAAGCATAACTTAAGCTGATACAGATCACTTAAGAAATATAGCAACAGTAAGGCACAACCCCTCACATTTTTGTCCAAAATGCAATGATGATTGAATACTAGATGGCAGTAACTTAAGGGGAAGCAAAGGGACACAAAGGAACTCAGATATGGAGAAAGACAACAAGAAAGGCAACCTCAGGGGCATTTTCCCTTGATTTGTACTATGAAGGTCTCCCAATTCTACCTCTGGACACATCAATATGGATTTAAGCATGAAATCCTAGACTTGGACACTTGGTGTATGGCCATTTGCAATCTAAATAAAATCATTAAAGTAGAGCATCCTTAAGCATTGTTGAAGCCATGATAAAGCAGTTCTGAGACATGAAGAGGGAATAATGTGCAAATTGATGATAAAACATCAATCCTTCTATCTTGAGTAAAACGAAGAAGAGCACTATGACAGGGGGAGTCACAGACCTGTGAAGATCTACCATTCATGAAGAACAGAAGCAGTTTGATAGGGGGAGTCCTAGAGCACTCCTTTGCAATTGATGTCAAAGGGGGAGAGAAGAAGAATATTGCCATCAATTAAAAAGGGGGAGATTGTTGACCTAGGTTGTCATTGAAGTCAATATGGCAATATTCTGTATAATAGAGGATGACATGAAGCTAAGGGGAAGCCGAGCAAATCCATGAGGAGACAAGAGGAACCATATATGCAAGGAGGTCTTTGAAAGACACTGCCAAGCTAGAGGAGCAGATGGAGATGACAGGAGCAAACAGAGCATATATATATGCCATATATATGCTAAAGAAGAGGAGAAAATGGAGCATATCGGAGCAAGAGGAGCCATCAGAGGAGCAATGGATGCATTTACCACCAGCGGAGCCATATATATATATATATATATATATATGTCAATGAAGAGGAGCACACAACTATCGGGAGCCTATCGGGAGCCATATATCCATGGGACGCAACAATCACAGCTATCGAAGCAACAGTGCCAAAGGAATACTCTATCATAGGGATAGAGCTATCGCATATCGCATAGGGAAAGAGTAAGGTTCATAAGTGGAGCAATATCTATATATATATACATATATATATATATACATATATATATATATATATATATATATATATATATATACCTATATATATATTTATACATATATATATATATATATATATATATATATATATATATATATATAAACAAAGAAACAAAACAATGGAACAATATATATTTGCATGCAATAAACACTATTGGAGGCAGATAAATATATAATATCGGAGAAATCATATCGGCGGGCTTTATTAAGTGTCACCCCCGAAACCTCCAATTGTGATAATGTACGCGGACCCGATGCGAGATTGTGTTATGGTTGAATGTTTATCGCATCCTCCCATCGCAATGCTACATAGAGGGTTGTCCAACTAGAAGCGCCAATAGCAATATGCATACGGACCCGACTACACCAGTGCAATATAATTTAATATGTTATCACATCCATGTAACCCCATCGCATCGGGCCTATGTGGTGTTCCCATATTACATCACGTTACAAAGGAAAGCAGATGTGAAGGATTATAAAGGTTTCTTTGAAGTGATATCGAGTCCGGCGGATATTGCATCGCTTACGGGAAGCGACGTCCAACCACTGCGACTGGTGATCGCCGATTGGCATCGCATCGGGCCATCGGAGAGGAACACACACACACACACACACACACACATATATATATATATATTAAAAAGGGACATTGTGAACTGCTGACAGTGATAGCGATATCGCATCGGGACTGTGGAAAGCACCGATAGTTGGAAGCCCACATTGCCGACCGCCGATACTACGATTGGATCATGACCGTCCAATCGGTTAGATCCTGATTTGCGTATATAACCCCATATATGTGTTAAAAGGCATAGAAAATGTTGGTTTCAACAATAATGAAAGCTTTGGGTCCCGAAAGGGATTAAAGAGCCGATTTTCTAGTTTAAAAGGGTTTTCGGCCTAGATATTTAAGAGAGGTGATTGTGGGTCAAAGATCCCTTGTGGGCCTTATTTAAATCCATTGCTACTGCCCCTTCGTCTTTTGGACTGTTTGCATCACATTCTCTGTGTAATTAAATACTTGTATATATTGCTTGCGTAGGGTTTGGAGACAGAGATGCGTTAAGGAATGCTCCCGATAGCTCAGAAGATGAGAATTAGCGATAGGACGTGGCAAGTCCATTAAATGTAATAAGTATTCATTGTGTATGCAGCCTCTCTTTCTCCTGAACGTGTCCTGTAAATATTGGAATGTTCCTATAAGGCAGAGGAAACGTAAATTTGGGAAGCCGAAGAAGCAAGCAAGAGAGGAGGTAACTGACAAGATAAGCGAGTGTTGAGGAAGCCGAAGAGCCTGCGGAGAAAGGAAGCCATAGAGCCAGTGAGAAATGGGAAACGAATGGACAGAGGCATGGAATGCATAAAAACAACAAAAATAGAGGATTGCGCATGTTGTTGGTTGTTGCAAAAAATCAGAATGTGAGATAGCAGAAGAAGCAGCAGTGAATGCTGTTGAAGGCTGTTGAACGCTGTGGAAAATAAGCTGGAGGAGACAGAGGTAGTGAGAGGATCTAGCAGAACAGAAAGAGGGCCGCAGGGCTAACAGGACAATAGACAGTTGAAGGGTATAAGTTGCCAGTAGAGAAGCAGTATTACTGAAACATTCACCATGAAATTAGAACATATGCTTGAACTGAAAGTAGGTTCTTATGCAGAGTTTTAGTGCAGTTATAGTGGACTCACTAAAGCAGTGTGGAGGTATGATCAGAGGCCAGCTATTGGAGACTCTGTGTGAATGGTAGGAATATTTGTAAAGACTCCTTCAAGAGAAGACATGGTTGTCATTGATATTGTAGTTTGGAGACTACAGAGAAGTTGTAAATAGACAAAACTCAACAGAAAAGAGTTCTGAGGGAAATCAAATGAATCTTGATATGTAAGAAGGATTGGAGTCCTTGGGGCTGGTGCCTCAGAAGTATGGAAGGATTGAAGTCTTTGGGAGTTGGTGCTCCTAAGTCCAAGATTGGTGTCTTGGCAAAATAGAGTCGGTGCTCTGGAGGTTGGAGCCTCACCAAGTCCAAGTTGGAGCTTGGAAACTAATTGTAACCATCTATATTTTGTATCTATTTTACTGCACAGTTTATGTTAATAAAATCATTTATTCTTGTTGTTCATCTTGTGTTGTGAATATATATCTTTTAATTGGTGAAACAATAGTGGTAAAAAGAAATATTGATTCACCCCCCTTCTCAGTATTTCCAACAAATTCCTTCTCCTAGATTCTCTCTTCCCCTCAGTTCAAACATCTCCCCAATTGATTTTCCTCCTGAGAACTTTTCATCCCAAAAAATTGATTTCCTCAATCTCTCTATGTGTGTTTCAAAATTAACCCCAAGCCTCCATTTTATACTTTTCCTGTTGAGTCTTCAACGGCCGAGATTAAGTATTTAATCAACAACTAAGATTAAAACATGACCTGATCCACCTTCTAGATCATTCTCATCCATATTTTGATTAATACCCATTAATATTTTAATTTCCCTAAGTTTAGACTTAGGAACTCTATTAAAAATATTAATTATTTTCATAAATACAATCTGGGTGGAATGTCACCAAATGATTTCAGGGTTCTTTAAGACTCATGTGCCTTAGCCCCTCCACCAATTTTCAAGGCTAGATCACTTCGGACGCTACCAAAATCTAACATGCCTTGCCATAATATTGGGCTTCGCGGAAATCCTCCATGAACTCATGACAGAGATACTTGGCCCAATTGTATTGGACCTCTTTACTGCACTGCGTAGCCAAAAATACTATTAGTGCCGAAACTTAATTGACAAGACACTTCCTCATTATCTTTCCAGCCAAAATTTGTGTAGTGAACTGCACAATGACATCCGCTATGGAACTAATAGCGTAGCAGCGTGACTTCTTCACCAACCTAAGGTTTCTCTTCATCTGATTGGCCAACTTATTTTCTGCGATTTTCCCACAAAAGCATTTGTGGGGTTCGTGCCCTGATAAGGAAACAAGGTAATTCTATGGACGAGTGCGTCATCAATTGGAATGGGCCCTTCCAACCAGAGGCACCCATCATGAACCAATGCTAGCAATTGGCGCACACAGATAGTATTAATGGCACTTCTACTAAAGTGTGGCACCCACAACATGTTAAGCAATCCCGTGTTCTCAATCCTAGCTACCCACTTCATTGGCTTAATTCGTGTGATAGCCGACTCCTCATAGTAGACCTTCTTCAAATATTTGCTAGGTTCCAACTATGGGAACTTCACATGATGACCCAAGTCCCAGTCTTCCATCTTTATAAGTGGTACTAGGGCCAACAAATCACCCTCCACAAGGACTCCTCTGGCAGCAATGGTGTGAAGACTTTGTATTTCGCCAAGTCTGGGTCCTTAGTCACTTTGGCAGTGGATTTCCTAAGGGGTACATAAGGTGGTAGCCGAGTAATTAGTACTGCTTCCTCTACGTAAATATCTTCAATCCCCATATTCAATTCCTCCTCATCTAAGTTGAGAGGTTGTGTTGATTTCTTGCTTCTATCCATCTGACCCTTCTGTCTAACCTCTATTGGATTTTTTCACGATGATTGTTGCAACGACGCTAGCTATGGTTTCTTTTGCTTCTTTTCTCCTGTCGCGGAGGCAATGGGTTTAGGACTCAGCAACTTAGGCTCTATGGTAGGTACGAGTTGTGTTGTAGTCATTCTCTCCCAGAGTATTTCCTTTTTCCACTCAAGTAAATCTGCCTCCCACACAAGTCCTTTCTGTGAAAACTTCTGTCATGTCTCTTTCCAATCCCGTCTAGACATGCAGCAATTGTCCTGACGGAAACTAAAGCACAAAAGCTAAAGGAAATTTCTCTAGAAGAAAAGTGTTTGAATGTGGAGTGGGATGATATATTTATAGCCCATATTGAATTCAAATCCATTCGTTCCCTCTAGATCTCCTTCATTAATGTTCTTTTGGCGACATATTTCCAAAGATATGCTTCTTAAATGCTCCCCCTCGCTCCGTTTAACAGAAAAATAGCCATCCAATCATCTACATTGTTGTCAACGATTACTTTTTAGCTAGGCTATGTGGGACCCACCATGTTAGCGCAACTCCATTGCAGATCCACTCTATGCCTTTCTTCTAATAATTGCGTAACCCCTTCACTTTGCCAAACTACCCTTCTGGTAGCATAGTTTATAGTCTCGCACTTCCTTGCAACTGCCTGAAGTACTAATATTGTACTGCATTCATATAGTCATTGCGCAGGGGTGTGATCACCCCTGTACAATTTCAAATGGCTCCAATTGATTTTTCCTGGAATTAACTCTTTGTTCAGCTTTGTGATCTCAACTACACCTCCATCCCTAATCTCCTTGACAATGTATGGTCCCAACCAATGCATATGAAACTTTCCTAGAAACTTCATAAACTTGCTATCATACATGAGTACTAAATATCCACCTTTAAAGGTGTGCTGCTTAATGTAGCAATCATTTCATGCCTTTTCTTGAGCCTTCTGCACCTGCTAATGAAATCCTGCTAAGAAGTGATCTTATTATAACTCAAGTATCTATGTGAGGCATTCTTCCATGATATCCTGATCATCCATTTTTGCGACTACATCAATCTTCAAATTGGGTATAATGTACTTCATTGGCATCACCATCTCTTTTCCATAAACTAGCCAGAATGGTGTCTATCCAAACAACTTCTTGTAGGTAGTTCTATATTCCCAAAGAAAAGCTCGTATGCGCACATCCCAAACATTACTGTTTCTATTACAGATCTTCGTCAAAGCATTCTCCAGGATTTTATTAAAGGCTTCAACTGTACCATTTTCTTTAGGATGATACGATGTGTTTTTCTGATGATACATCTGGAAATCTTCAGACAATACGACAATTATTTCGTTTAGGAAACGTGAACTCCTATCTCTCATCAAGACCTTAAGACAACCAAACCTAGACAAAATGTATTCAAATATAAACTTCACAACTATAGCTGCACTGAAATCCTTCATAAGCTATGCCTCAGCCCTCCTGGTCAAGTATTTTGTCATTGTGATGATGTATCGTGCTCCTGTCTTCTTTCCTGGGGGTTGAATAGGGCCTATAAAATCTATTTCCCATTTTTCGAATCCCTGTAATGAAACTTGTGGGTTCAGATACAATTCATCTCTTCGCGAGGATACCTTGTCATTCATAATATGGGACATACCTATGTAGAACTTCATCTAAGCCCATTTTATACAAGTTCCTGGCAATGACAAAAAAATATATAGCCGTGACCACTAATTATTTCTTCTATTGCATCATACACCCTTCTGGAGCTGTACCTATAGATAGGAATTGGATTATATTTTCAAAGTGTTCATATGCAATGAGTACATCAAAGAGATGTGCATTAGACAATCCTTCCTCAAGACTTGTAGGCTCATCGACATTCTCAATCCATGAAAGGTGATATGGTCCAACATTTAATCTCCCTGTCTTCACAATTACTTCAAAGTCGTACTCCTGGAATAATAATAATCACCTACAAATCCCCCCCCCCCCCCCCCCCCCAAACACAGGCTTGCTGAATAGGTACTTCAAAGAGGAATGATCAATGTACATTTTGAAGTGCGCTCCTAACAAATAATTCCTGAACTTTTAGAGTGCATATACCATCACCAACCCTTCGCACTCTGTGGTTGAATAATTATTTTATGCCTTAGACAACTTCTTGCTCGTAAATGCAATTGGATGGTCAATATCTCCTGCCTCTGGTTGGATTAACACTACTCCTAATGCTATGCAGGATGCATATACACGTACATGGAAATCCTTATTCTAGTCGAGGAACACTAGAATAGGTGTTGTAACCATTTTTTCCTTCAACACATCTAAGTTTTTCTAGAAATCATCATCCCAGCAAAACGTTGCATCCTTCTTCAATAAATTTTCCATGGCCACAATTATCTATGCATATGCCTTGATGAACTTCCTATAGTATCTAGTTTGGCCCAATGTTGCACACAACTGTTTTACATTCCTTCGAGGCTCCAGATTGATAATCACTACAATCTTCACAGGGTCCACTAACCCTTTCTTATAAACAACGTGGCGTAAAAGTATCCCATATGGTACAAAAATATGCACTTCTTCATTCTAAAGGATATTTGATACTTCCTACAAGTATCCATCATTAGGTAAAGACTGAAAACATGCTTTTTTCACTAATCCAAACACCATCTAATCATGAAAGTAAACCTCCAAAAATTATGAATAAATTCTTTGAAGGTTGCGACTACCACCCTAGAAAATATTGCAAGGGAATTCTTAAGTCTAAATGGCATAACTGTATACTGAAAACAACCCGATTCTGTGGTGAAGGTAGTCTTACTTTGATCTTCTAGTGCAATCTTGGTTTGGTGATATCCTGAGAACCCATCTGTAAAAGAGTAGGCTTCTTAACCTCCAACTTTCTCCAATACTTCATTTGTGAATGGTGTAGGGAATGGATCATGTACACAGGCATCATTCAACTTCCTTAGATCTACCCAGATTTGGATTTCACCCTTTATCTTCTTCTCCTAAACCACCATAGGACTAACCCAATCTAATTCTTCTACAGGCTCAATAATCTCTGCTGCAATCACCTTATCTAGTTCTTCGTGCATTTTTTCTTTGTATTTACGATTCAACCAGTACGTACACCGCTTTATAGGATTCGCATATGGCTTCAGATTGATGTTGATAACACCCAGATCTCCTACTATTCCCTTCATATCAAAGAACTTTGTTGGAAATAAGTCCTGATTTTCCCATAATAGCTCTGCAACTTTGTCAACTGTGTCTTGATCCTAGTAATCACCTATATTTGCAAACATTGGTTGTGCTTCTCACCCAATGTTCACTTGCTTGGTTTTCAATGACTTTGAGATGTTAGGGAATTCTACCTTAGGCCCAACGACTTAGCATTGTCCCTCTAACTTAGGGATATTGATATTCTTGGGGTATTCCTCACTGTCTTCTGCGATAACATTGTAGCACTTCGGAGCATGGCACAGTACGTGCTATAGTCTGGTTGTACCTGTTATCACAAAATCGTGTACTAAGGGCTGCTACTTAGCACGATCTCATGCAACTATTTCAAACCAGGCTTTAGACTAAGGCTTAGCCTCCTTAGTCAGAGAGGGATCTCTCACAGATTTTTGATATGAATTAATAACAAGAAAAGATGGCTAACTCTTCAAACAGTACATGAAAATAAGCTGGTTGGAACAACAAAATAACACTTCTTCCATTGGGATCATGGAGTCAAACACCTCTGCAGTAAACTATTAACTACTCAATCATGGAAGCCAAGGCATATAATGTTTAAACACTCAGAACATTTCTCAAAAAGAACCTCAACTCATAAACATACACAGGAAGTCTGAGCACTAGGTGAATTCAGAGTGATTGCATATCTATTGAGATGTAAAACAGAAAGGATAAAGACAAAACCACATATATTCTGAGCCTTTGAACACAAGATGAATCTTGGGAAGAAAAAGTAATCTTTATATTACTGTCAAAAGTCTTTTACATTAGCCAATATAAAAACTCTGTTTTTTTCATAAATCTCCAACCCTACTTACATCAGCATTTCTCCTATATATAGGAAAACAAAACTAAAACTACCTTGAGTCTCCTCCTCCAGCATGAGGGGAGCTCGATGATCTATCATTAACTAACCTTATCTATTTTTAAACAAACTTATTAAATACATAAGGTATTGTGCTGTAAATACATAGAGTCCTAATCACATTGAAATTCTAACTCTATCTCCTCGTATGCATGATTCCTTTCTTGAGCTTTGAAACCTGTACATTTTCTGTTGTGGCCGAGATATGTTGGAGGAGCATTCACTGAACGAGCTGGCCTTGGATACTAGCTGTGTAGATGGCTCATTAATTAGTAAAGATGAGTGCCCTGTTTTCATGGTCCCTGTCTTCCATTATTCTTTACTACTTAAAGACCACGCTCCAAGCTCTTTAATTCTTCAATAACAACGCATAACACCATATGCCTCATGATCTGGATGCCTTGTGGACTGAACAGGTGTACAAACCAAAAATTCCGGTAACCCTACCAGAACCCTAGTAATTCGGTCATAAAGTACCTTTAAGAAAACTTTAGCAAAAAACAAAATATTTCACCTTTTCTCCAAAACTTACACCTGTCACTGTTTGAATTGCTATGATAGCCTTGTATGGTCTCCCTCCTGTCCTCGAGGCATTCCTTTCAAAATTCGCTGACCTCATCATCAAATTCATTGTTTTCTTATAAAACAACATCTACAGCAGTTTCGTAGCGCGCTACGAAACTGCTGTTTTTGTCAAAACAGAACATATTTATCTTGAAGCGCTTTCTGCTTAAACTCATGACTTTTTCAAACTTCTTTTACCAGTGTTAGGGACCTAGATGATTTCAAAATGATGGAGCTTAAACAAAATTTATCAAAACTTAGAAAGGCACCTTTTCATTCAAATCAGTGAGCTAGTTTACCTAGCTGTTTCTTCAAACTGGTCACCTCCTTCTTTAAAGCTTTGTTTTCAGATCTCAGGCTCATGTTCAGTTTTCTTATGAGTTTAGCTTGCTTGAGGGCTGGAACCGTCCATGAATACACATCTGCCACTGAATCTTTTGTTTTCAATTCTAGTTTGAGATTGAATTATTTAGCTTCAGCTGCTACGAAACTGTTGTTCTGCCTGAAAAATGGGTCTCGGGACAGAGCTCATAACTTCTCACAGAAAACGTATTTGGAAAAACTGAAGGAGGTTTTTGTGAACCTAGCTGTGCTTAACAAAAACCTCTTTTGGTTTTTTAAAACACTACTCCAGCTGCCCAGAATCTGTCTTTGAAAAAGAGGTGTAAAACAGGAAATTAAAAACTGCACCTACAACAGTTTCGTAGCGCAACTTTAGTCACTCGTTTCTCCCAGCTCATAATCAATTTGAAGAAACTGAAAGAGGTTTTTCTAGTTCAGTATGTTAGGAATAAAAACCTCTTTCAATTTTTGAAAATATTCTTTCAGCCGCGCTAAATACCTCCTGGAAGCTGACTGCTTAAAACAGAGAAATATGCCTGTAACAAACATCACCTACAGCAGTTGTAGCCAGTGTACCAGTATGGAGATCTCCCTTGGGAACATTATTTGTCTGTGCATATTTGCCAGAACTTTCATCTTTGGATGTCTCAGCTTCGTTTATATACAAGCTGGGATCTTAAATAGCTTAGTGCATCTGGGATCTTGTTCTGCATCTGTAGAACCAAACATATCTTAAAACATAGTTGTGAAATATGACGACTGTTGGGTTCTTCCAAGCGTTCCAATATAGAAAGAGCTCTCAAGTAATCACTTGCAAAAGTCTGAAAATCCTCTCTTTCCAATGATGTATCTTCTAAGGCACTATTCCACGACTAGCATCTTCTAAATCTTGATATGCTTTCCTTCTTATGATTGACACCTTATTCAAAAGCCACCTTTCTATTAACCTCAGCTGTCATTGACAGTGGAACTGATTGAGGACTTTTATCCTGGTTAACAAGCTTTAAACTCTCACTAGAAGGCAAGCAAGCCTGCAGCCATAACTCAGATGAATTACAAAACTTCACCATCAATTTGCCGAAACAGGCTTTTCTATGCATATATCATATTCCCACATAACTCATAGGAGACAAAAGTGATATGGGTGAGCAATGGTTTCGGACAAATTCCCAATTTCGTAGCGCAGCCAGTGCAAATTATGAATTATGCGCTACGAAACCACCTAAACATTTTGCGCTGCGAAACTGCTAAAAAGGCTTTATGCGCATCAAACTAATGTGAGCGGTTTTGAACTTTTGGCATTGGAATTTTCAGTGATAACAGTACCCACGTGACTGGTTCTATAGGAATTCTGAATATTGTAGCCTTGATTTCCTATAACGATTCATCAATACATTCCGATGCATCCTCAAAATTGAACGTTAACAGAAATATTTCCTTCAAAATGTCCCACTTTGTAGTTTTGAGTCGCAGATCTGTTTCTAAATACTAGTTCATTGGGATTGTATCCAAACTGTGGCAGAATATGTGCATCCATTTAGGTTGTGCTTCCTCTCCCCATGATTTCATCCAATGAGTTAGATGCTCGCATGGATCATCCTTCCCTATATATTTTTCAGTAATGTAGGTATTGGCATATCCAAACTATAACTTCATCATCCTATGGTATTCCTTCCATTCTGCAAAATTATTCTTATGTGTACCCCACCATCTAGAAAGCGTAGCTCTTAGCATGATGTCCAATGCCTAGAACCAATGCTCCTCCGGTACATCCCTTTCAAACTTATCAAGAAATAAATTTACATCTTCTAAACCATCATAATATGGTAAATTGTGTACCTCTGTAGATATACAACATAGTGATTTAGTAAGCCTGTTGCATCGCAGCATTGATACTTCATGCAATCTGTTTTGCCAATGCTCGAGCTCTTCGTCTGAATCCGAGTTGTAGGAGCTGGCCTTTTCCCAAGTAATTCACCCATCTGCCGTAGGGTTGATCCAATCCTCATTCCATGCAATGTTTATATATTTTCTCAATATCACCCTCCTCATAGCAATCACGGACTGGTTTAGTATACCACACACCCTCAGCCGAAACCAATGGAACAATGACTCTCAATTCCTTCTTCTCAAACGTCATGCTATGATTCTTCAGGTTGATGACCACATTCATATGAAACACCTAATCAATTCCAAGTAGCACTGGGTAGGGATTACTATAATCCACTATTTCGATTACCTCAAAATCAGCTATAGCACGCACCCCTTCAATATCTACAGTTACCCCATGTAAGCGCCCCATAGGAATACACTTTTGTTGGTTCGCCATTCACATCTGAATTGGGGACCACTATAGCACCAAATTCCCATTATTTCCCATGTATTTTTAGGAAAAACATTTGCATCAGATCCCAAGTCTAGGATCACTTGGTCTATTTCAAATTATCTGAATTATGCAATCAATCTCATCTCTCGACCAATACTTTTCTTACCTTTGTTGACTTTATGCACTGGGCATTGTTTAGGTAGTGGTTTAACCTTGCCAGTGCAATTGTATATCAACTCTTGCAATCCCTTTATTCCTATTTGGTCCCTTAGGAGCTTCATGTAGGTTTGTAAGAAGGATGTTAACACTGAAGGATATGTTTCTTGCACACCAATGACCTATTCAGGCTTCTCCGTTTGTGCATTCTGAGTCTTTGATGTGGAAGCTCCTGAATCTGCAAAGCTTTTTCTCACCTCAATAAAAGTTTCCTTTTCCTTATGCAACTCAAATCCAACATATTTTCCAGCAGCCTTGCACACCCATATATTTTCTTCTGATTGTTTCCCTGCAGCTTTATATTCCCCATTATATATATCGCTTCACGTAACTATATTAACACTAGGCCCATCTTCATGTGGTTTTGATCTCATCATCTGGATGTTTTGGGTGGGCTACTGGTTCTTCTTATCTTGTATCTTTGTGATGAGCATGGGACAATATTTTATAATGTGGTCAAATTGTTGGGAATATTGACAAGAGGTGTGCATCAAGTTCTGACAATCTCGTGAAAAATGGCATGGTTCCCCATAATTGTAACAAATAATCTTTCCATGACCTCTTCCAGCTCCTCCCCCTTGTCCCTTAAATCCTCCACGTATTGTAGGTGTACCTTGATCCTACTGAGGATGTGTCTCAGCCTGTACTCTATATATCAAAGTTCTGACATCAGTAACTCATCATGGCCCACTGACTTACAAAAATTGCAGAACAGTTGTTGGGGAGTCTGCACAAATTTTTGCAACAAATAGAAATTGCCTATAGAATGTTTTCCTGTTATTTGGCAGATAGCGCACCATGGTACCACACTTGTGCTCGATCCAGTGGTATTTTCCGGCTTCAGGGTGACAGGACCTCCCCCAATTAGATAGTTTTCATACACTAGGAAATGATCCTTGTCGTTACCACGCCCTTTTCACTTTAAGCACCATACTTCTGCGTGGGTCCCATTTTGGACCTCTTTCCCTTTTTTGAGATCCTGCAACTCCATATGTAGGCTAGCCAACTATGGCTGAATCTATTGCACTTGCAGATTCATATCCTGAATAGGTGAAGCCTCCAACTTCATAGAAATTTCTAGTTCTTCGACATGTGATCCAACCTTTTTTTGTGAGAATGGTAATCTCAAATGAGGTAATAGTGAACCAATATACCAATACTTATGTTGCTCATCCAAGATTTGCATATTAGCCTGTTGTAGTAGACATTGAAGCCTTTGATCAAATATGATGTGGATTCATTCACCTTCTTCTTAATTTCTTTGATTTGAGTCACATACTGGGCTTGAAACTTAGGATTCCTGAATTCACTATTCAGCACATATTTGGTGTCCTTTAATGATGCAGCTGAATGAGTTGTACTGTACTTGATATACCAACTTAGCGCCCTATCTTGAAATTATGTGACCAACTGCATTATCTTCAGGTCATCATCCATTATCTTTTGTGAATTCCATACAACATCTTCTACAAACCAGAATTATTCAGGATCTTAAGTCCCCAGACCCTTGAATATAGGCATCTTCATAGTGTTCGCCATACTAAATAGCAGAGGTGGAGGTGGAGGTAGAGTGGATGGGTGCAGTATTCTTGCAATAACTTGATCTATCTTTTGCGATGCACCCTGAGGCATCTTCAGACTATTATTTTGTTCATCACTATCAGATGCTCCCAAAAAATGACTGTACTCAGCACTTGAGTCTTTGTCTCTTTTGAATGGTCTCCCACTTTGCGTAGCTCCCGTCAAGTCTCGTCTAAACATTACTTTAATGGAATAACTCATTTCTCACACAATATTATTTTAATCCAAGTTTTCAAAGACTTTAGATGCTTACCTCTTGGTCCTTTGAAAAACTGGCATTCAAATTTGCTATAACTTATAGACATGTCAATCGCAAACTTAGTAATAAATCCACCCAAAATACTATGAATACAACAATCGACAACCTTTGTGACCTTGTTTTTTGATCCTTCCAGGCACTTCACTAACTCTGGAGTCCACAAAATAGGGTTATCGAGCTTCCAAGTACCTTGACCATCTACCAATTTAGCCTACCATTCATATAATTCACATGGAAAAGAGCAAAAGGAGATTTTTTGCTCTTCTATATACAGGTATCTCTATAACCACTCTTCTTTCGACAGGCACAAATTCCTATTTTCTTTAGCTGCAAACTCATGTAACTTCTGATCTATCCACTTTTCAATCTCCTTCTTAATCGATATCTACTTATGCCACATCACACATTCCTCAAATAGATCATGGTCCCGGCAACAGAACCATTTGAGGGCTTGGACCCAGGTTTAGAGTTAGCTGCGCTAACCAACAAAATCCTACACGACCGACCCTTTCAGCAACAACCTATTGTTGGCTTAGGGGGACCTGAGCTAGGTTCAACGTTAATTTAACCAAACAAATCCCTACACTACTTGCCCTTTTGGCATCAATCCATAGAGCGCAAACTGAAGTCTCACCTGAAGCAGTATGGGGGGATGCTGGAACCAAGTTTTTACACCCAAAGATGGTAGTGATGTCATTTTATGCCTTAATTCTGCCCTCACGCAGATCGATAAGAATTTTAGGGCTTGTTGATATACTTCTCTTAATTGTCCTCTAGACCTTCACGAAGGTCCACGACTATTGTTTGCGGACCCTAACCAGGTGAATCAACCACTTACGCACTTCTGTAATTACTCTTACTTCTGTATTTACCCAGATTACTTAAGTATCTGATAACTTCGATATGCATTAATATATTCTTCACATAAACATATATTATTACTTGCGTTCAGATGCAATCTAAAACATATAGATTCACGCATCAATATAGCATTAAATCATGAACCCATTATTAAACATAACATAACCGCATTTATTTATAACAGAAGTAAATAGATCAAACACAGATATTTCCAGAGTAATATTCTTTATTAGTACTTCAGATCTTCTTATAGACTCTAACTGCCCTATGCACTTAGCTGGAGACTTCTACCCTAGGCCTCTGCGCACACAGCTATAGAGCCTCTCTTCTACTCTAAAACGCTTTGCTCTTTTCGTTAATGACCCATTAAATTCATCATCATTACTACTACTTCTACCTTAGACTCTTCTAAGACTCCTTTTTATATAATCCCATGGTCCGCAGACCATGGGTATATCTTCTAAATCTGACACAACTTATATACAAGAAGGGTGGAAACCCTTTATGAAACTTTACATCTACGCACTCTGCGACCATAAATTGTGGAGACTTTAGACTTTACGTACAAAAACTTGGGCTTTCTGCCCCAAAACTTGGGCTTTTAGCCCCAAAATTAACCCTAGGGGGCCCTGTCCCAACAGGCCCCCAACATAAATATGGTGACTTGCCCCCGAGTCACTCTACTGGCATAGTGATCTTACTGTGAAGACCTCCCAGCTCCACTTACACCACTGCAACTTTAGTTGTACACTGCGTAGCTGCCTGCTTGACCTGATCCACCAACTTCTCTGTTATTGGTCCTATGTTATCAGACTAGATCTTCTGTTGTGTTGTTTGCAGGTTGGCAAAATTCTCCCCAATGGTGGTGGAGAGCACATAGGCCTCATCTAGCCAAGGCCCCAATCTGGCCTTAAGGACTACCTCTTCTCACTGCGCTGCTTCTGCTTGTTCTTTCAGTTCCTTTGCCTCCTATAGCTTGGCCAATCTTTATGTTATGGCGACAATGCGCGTCGTAGCTCTAGCTTTGTCATAATGTTGTTGTAATTCCCTTGCCTAAGTATTCAACCTCTGTAGGTTGGGATCTTCCTGTAGACCCATTAGGACCTTCATTGATTACTCAAAGAGCGCAATGCATTCTACCACCGCAACATCTACTGCAGCGACTGCATTCTTAACAGCTTCCTCACGTTGTTCTCTAACCTCTGGCAGAGTTGAAGGTTTTGCCCTCAACTCAAGCTCTGTAATCTTGAGGTTCAACTCAAACTAAACCTTGGCCATCTTGGTTCGAGCATCACGCATGCCCACAACCAAGTTCTGAATCTTAGCCTCCAACGATGCCTCTTCTAGGATGTGTAGTTCTGGAATGGTTTTGCAGGCTTCTCCTACTACTGTTGCAGTTCACTCATTCTAATCCTAGACCTTCTTCCAAGTGTCTATCATTGCTGTTTTCTCAACAAACACTTTTTTTTTGTTAGCCTTTTGCTTGCTGATCATGCTCATTGTGCACTGCTCTCGAGCCCTAAGTTCTGCGATCACACCTACTTTCAGCGTGTGAAGGAATTCACTTAGAAGCACGGCCAAGTTGAGGCAAATGTTCCTTAAAGCAGCCTTTTTAGCATTTGTCTCCACTCTTAGGGGTACATCAAGTAGTGCGACAACCCGAGCATCCAAAGAGCGAACCATCTCCATGGCTTCAGTTATTCCTGGCGCTAAACTAGTTGATGCCGCGCTGCTCTGCCCTACCCCTACCTGTAGTTGAGTAGTTTGCATTTGTAGCTCGTGTAGACCCATCTCAATGGAAACCAAATCTTGCTTCTGCTGTTGCTTAAACTACTACAACATTTTTGTTGTCGCATCCCTTACCTTATCCCCAATTTCATCTGAGTCGCCCTCTATCAAGGTGATCAGTTTAGGGACGACTTAGTGGCCTTGATATTTTTGCGGGGCCCTTGCTTCTCCTACTCCTGATTCTGCTTCACCGAGAAGGGAGTGCTTTCCATATTTGCACCACCTTGCTCTAATAGCTCTTCTTCTTCTACCTATGGTGAAGGGGATTTATGACTTCTGTCAAAATCACACTCTTCCTCTCGTTCCTTCATGGCGCACTCCGCTTCTGCTCTGGCTTTTTTGTCAACCTCCTTCTTCCACTTTTCAGCCAACTACTGAATCTTCGACTGGGCCTCTTCCTTATTTTGCTTCCCCATAGACTTACTAGATTTGACAGACAAATCTGATTTTGTGCACCACTCAGCTGGCCAACGATCGAGAACTGCTACTATGGCATCATCTGTCACGAGGTATGGTAGATCATACCACTTCTGTTTTGAGTCCTTGCGCACCCAGATGGAGATACAATGGAATTTCGCTTTGAACTCCATGTATCCCGACAACTACCCAGAGATAGTTGATGACATGCATGGCTTGCGGTCGATGTTTGCACAGATGCTTGACTCCATCAGAACCCAAAATATTTTACTCTCCCAGACCCGTCTAGGGTCCTTTGTGGCCCATAGTGAAATAAACTTCACTGCTTCTAGTAGATCTTTTGCGATTGGAGGAAAATAGCCGTCCTCTAGTAATTCCCACACAACCAACACAATCAACAAAAAATTTATGACTAATGGAATGTTTTATTGTGGTCTTGTGCCTCTCTACAACTTGTGAGGAACTCCTTACACATGTAGCATGCCCAATTGAATTGTACACCCTCCGTGCACTGGGCCGCTAATGAAACAACTGGTGCTGGTACCTCATCTGTGTGACACTTCCTCATTACCTTTTCAGCCAAGATCTAGGTGGCCACCTTCACTGCGGGGTCTGTAATACTCAAAATTGAATATTCGTGTGACTTATTGAAAAACATAAACTTTTCGTTCATTCTTTAGGCGAGGTTGCGCTCGCCTATCTTTCTTCCAAACGCCTTGGCCGGATTCAACCATGAATGGGGTAGTAGGGTGATCCTATGGATTAGCATGTCAGTTATAGGGATCGACTCTCCCAACCACAGTCACCCATCGTGCACCAGGCACATCAATTGTTTGATAAATATCAAATTTATGGGAGCATGGTGGTAATGTGGCACCGATAGAAGATTCAACAATCATGCCTTTTCCACCCCACGAATCCACTTCACTAGCTCCAGCATGGTGACAAACGAGTCCTTGTAGACTCTCTGCATGAAATTATTAGTAGCCAGGTGGGGGAACCGATCAACATTCCCCAAGTCCCAATCCTCTAATTTTAGATGTAGGACACGCACCAAGCACGGACCTTCAAATGTTATGTTTTCTAGCAACAGGGGTGTGTTAAGGAGAAAATTTCCTTCATCAGTGTCCTTCGAGACCTTTACCTTTCCCTGGCACTGAGGGATGTATTCTGGCAGCTTTGAGATAGGGTCTACTCCCTCAATATCAATTTCATCTATGCCCATATCAATTTCCTCTATTCCGTCATCGGCCTCTAGGTTTACCACCTTTCCTTTCTCCTACACGGTGGGCTTCTCTTTTCTCTAATGCTTCCTTGGCGACTCACACAACGGCTGTGTCGCCTTCTGTTTATCCTTCTTCATCTTGGAAGCCTCTCCTGCCAGCATAGGCTTCGTCTTAGGCGACCTTGGTGATTTTGGCACCATTATGGGCACCTCCACACTTACGACCTCATGGGCAGCTCCCTCAGAGGCCATAGATCCTCCAGTACTTGTAGTTTCCACGGGCACTGGCATGAGGCTATTAAGGAGCTCCTGGGTTTCCTTAGGTAACTTATCAAACACTGAAATGGCCACCAAATCCTCAAAAAACATATGATTCATGCACAATTGATAACACGACACATCAACTCTCCAAATGAAAAGTGTTTTCTGTTGGGTAACCATTTGTAATTTATAGGCAAATTCGAATCAAAATCCGACCGTTCCCCCCAAAATCCACCCATAAATTCTAGATTGGCGATACATTTTCAAAGATCTCGCTCTAAATTTCAGCCTGAAATGATGCCCCCCCACTCCTCTTAGCCGTTTTCTCACTATCAAATCATGAACAGTGATAGTAAAGGTCACTTTTTGGCTGCCCTACGTGGTCTCTCCTTCTATAACACAGCTCCCATTGCGCTTCTGCTGATGCTGTGACATTCTTCCATCCCACGCAGTCCCATAGTCGTGCAGCTCTACAACCTAGGCAATGTAGTTTATAGTCTCGTGCCTCCTTTCAGATACCTGGAGTGCTAAGACTGTGCTTCCATCATATAGTCATTTGGCCAGATCCTCGGTGTATGGATTCAATCGGCTTCCATTTACCTTTCCGAGAAATGGATCTCCATTCTAGTTCACCAGTTGAACTGCTCCATAATCGGTAATCTCTTTGATGACATATGGCCCCAATCAATGCATCTGAAATTTTATTGGAAATTTATCAAACTTGCTGTGGTATAATAAAACCAAATCGTTTACCTTGAAGGTGTGCAGTTTGATGTGCCAATCGTGCCATGCGTTTTCGCACTCCTTCTGAACTTGCTGATGGAATCCAACCAAAAATATATCTTCTTCAAGCTCTGTCAGCTGCACGAGCCTCTCTTCCAGGGCTTCACGATCCACCATTCCTGTGAACGCCGCTCTACATAGACTAGGCACAATATACTCCATTGGCATCACAACTTCTACGCCATATACTAGCTTGAAGGGTGTTTGTCCAGTCAACTTCTTACAAGTAGTTTTGTAAGCCCATAGCACCACGGGTACATGCATGTCCCAATCATTCCTTTGTGCATTTCAAACCTTTGTCATCGCATTCTCCAATATCTTATTAAATGCTTCAATCGTACCATTAGCCTGTGGGTGATTTGGTGTACCCTTTTGATGGTAAACTTGGAATTCCTCTATTAGCATGCTAATCATCTCATTAAGGAAATATGTACTGCGATCACTCATCAAAATATTCGGGCAACCAAACCTAGTCATCACATACTCAAAGAGGAACTTTGTTGTTGTTGCCCCTATATAGTTCTTCATGGGCTATGCCTCCACCCATCTGGTCAAATACTCCATCGCGGTGATGATATATCGTGCACTCGTCTTCTTTCCTGGAGGTTGAATCGGGCCTACAAAATCAATTGCCCATTTCTCAAATGGCTGAAATGACACTTTATGATTTAGAGGCAGTTCATCCATTCACGATGGCCTGCCCATCCTATGACATGCATCACATGCCTTACAATAAGATTTTGAATCCTTATGTAGTGTTAGGCACCACAACCCAGCACGTAAAATCTTCTGTGTTGTTTCTTTTTCTACATAATTTCCTCCTGCAATTCCTCCATGAGCTTCAGTGAGGATGTTTCTCCATTCAAATTCAGGCACATAACGTTGTAGAATTTCATCTGAGCCCATTTTATATAAATGTCCTGCAATGACAAAAAAAATTGTTGCGCTCACCAGTGGCTCCTTTTTTTTTAACTAGTATACCCTTTTGGAGTCGTTCCCGTTATCAGGAAGTGTATGATATATACAAAGTGATTTTCATCTACGTGACTGCAAAGAGTTACGCGTCAAGTAGTCCTTCCTCCAAATCAGTAGGCTCCTCTCCTATTTCAATGCATGACAGATGATCTGGTCCTGCATTCAATCATTGTGGCTTCATAATGACTTCAAAATCATATTCCTGAAACAACAACAACCATTTACATATCTTCCTCCCCAACACAGGCTTGTTAACTAGGTACTTCAATGCAGAATGGTTTGTATACATCTTAATGTGTCCACCTACCAAGTATTGTCTGAACTTCTGGAGCATGTACACCATAGCCAAACCTTTGCGCTCTATTTTTGAATAGTTATTCTCAGCTTTAGACAACTTCCTACTTGCAAACACTATAGGGTGATCTGACTCTCCCTCACCAACCTGTGTCAGTACTACTTCGAGTGCAATACATGATGTGTCCACATGCACATGAAATTACTTCTTCTAATCTGGGAAGACTAGGATTGGGACGGTGACCATCTTTTCCTTTAACACATCTAGGCTCCACTGACATTATTCATTCCAACATAATTTAGCATCCTTCTTTAGCAGCTTCTCCATTGGCGCGGTAATCTGGGATAGCTCTTGATGAACTTCCTATAGTATCCCATGTACATAGTTGTTTCACACTTCTTGGCGCCTCGAAATTAATTATAACTACTATCTTAGCTGGGTCCACCATTAATCCTTGTCTGCATACCACATGGCCCAGCAAGATTCCAAAAGGAACACAGAACAAACATTTCTTCAAATTGAGTGCAATCTGATACCTTCTGCATGTATCCAGCATCAATCGTAGGCTAGCTACATGGTGCTTCACCAGCCAAAACGCCGTCCAATCATCAAAATATAGCTCTAGAAACTTGTGAATGAAGTCCTTGAATGCTGTGATGACTTGCATGAAAAGATCATCGGCGCGTTCTTCAATCCAAAAGTAATTACAGTATACTAAAAGCATCCCCACTCGGTTTCGAAGGTCATCTTACTTCTATCCTCCAGTGCAATCTTAGTCTTATGGTACCCCAAGAACCCATTAGTGAATGAATATTCTTTATGTCCTCCTACACTATCCAACACTTCATCGGTGAATGGAGTTGGAAAAGGATCATGCATGCAAGCATCATTTAGCTTCCTGAGATCTACTCATATCCTTATTTCATCCTTCTGCTTCTTTTCCTAAACTACCATAGGACTTACCTAGTCGGACTCCTCCATTGGTTCAATGATTCATGCCGCTAACATTTTGTCCAATTCTAAGCCGACCATTTCTTTGTACTTAGGATTGAGGCTATATGGCCTCTGCTTCATAGGCTTTGTGTTTGGTTTCAGTGTTATCCTCATCACCCCTAAATCACCTATAATCCATTTCAAACCTGAAAATTTCGTAGGGAACAAGTCCCGGTATTCATGGAGCAACTCAACAACCTTATCTATCATATCATCATCCCATTAGTCCCCTATCTTTGAAAACTTTGGCTCTGCCTCTATCTCAATGTTTACTTGTCTTGCTTTCAATAATGCAGTGATATCAATATTCTCTATCTGTGGCCCCTCCACTTTGCGATGACCTTCTGTTTTTGGGTTATTAATGTTCCTTGGATCCTCATCTTCCTCTTCAGCAATCACATTGTAGCACTCTAGCGTGTGGCGTAGCTATGTGGTCCAAACTAGTTGAATTAAATCCAATGGATCCTTCTATATTCTGAAGATCGTTTCTTTGACCTCCTACAACACTTCATCAATGCATTAAAATCCATCTTTAAAGCTAAATGTCATCAAGAATCCCTGTCTCAAAATATCCCATTCATATGTGCCATGGCAGAGCTCTGTCTCCAAGTACCAATTCATAGGTATTACATCCAAGGTGTGACAGAATAGATGCTCCCACTCCATTTGTGGTTCTACTCCATAAGCATCGATCCATTTGGCTAAGTGATCATGCAGATCACTCCTTCCATCGTATTTCTCTGTCAATCATACCTTTGGGAGACCAAACCTCACCTTCATCATTCTTCTATATTCACGCCATCCATCAAAGTTGTCTTTATGTGTACCCCACCATCTTGCAGGTGTAGCATGCAGCGCCAAGTCCAAGGCTTGGAAGCAATGCTTCTTTGGCACTTCCCTTTCAAATGCATCCAAAAATTTATCCACGCCAGTTAAATTGTTATGAAACCAGCTCACAAAAAGATAGAAAAGATAGATCAACACCTTAGGATTCAGCCTCTTCGAGGGGGCAACCTCCTTTACATTATATAAATGAACAATTATTGGATGTACAAGTGACAAGACCTCCTTTCTATATATAGGAGTCTAAGGAGTCATAATATAGTTAGAGCTGACATAACAATAATAATGTAAGGGCACAATAATAACAATAGTGGGCTTATATGGGGCACAATAGTAACAATATGGGGACTACATGGGTACAACAATATAATAAGGGGGTTATACTAATAACAATAAGGGGTTACACTAGTAGTATAGGGGCCTAACATGCCCCTCTCCTTTAAAAAGTGTTGTCCTCAATGCTTGAGTAGTTCTTGATGCTTCTGTAGAATATTGTTGTCCTCCCATGTGGAATATTCAGCGGGTAAGTTCTTCCACTTGATGAGAACTTTGAAATTGATCGATTTCATCACTGTTGGGTTCTTGTTTCTGCGACTGCTCCAGGTTCCAATATGATTTTTCCTTCCTCTTCAAGTTCTGGCAATATTGTTTGAATTGGGATCTTCTGTAACTTTTGAATGAGTGGCCACACTTCTTCGTGCTTCTTCCATTAATCCCTTGCTTCATTTATTCAATCTAGTTGGATAATAAAAATAGCACAAAACAATGCTTCCACATCCTCATCCTTTCTTGAGAGTGCATCTGCAACAAAATTTTGCTTCCCTTTTCTATAGATGATGTCAAACTCATAACCCTATATATTTGTGACCCATTTTTTTGGTTCTTCTATAGATAATATTTGTTCTAAAAAGTATTTAAGACTATCATGATCCATTTTTACCTTGAAGTGTCTTCCCATTCGGTAAGGTCGCCATTTCTTAAGTGCATGTAGTATTTCCAACATTTCCTTCTCATAAATAGCTTGCTTGAGATGTAGCAGTAGAAATACCCAATCACCTAGATCAAAACATTTTTCACTACAATGTTGATCTACCTGTTGTTTCATTCGATTTTGCACCAAAGTGGCGTTATCCTTTAAAAGTTGGAGAAATTGTTCTTGATGCTCGATGTGATCTTTCACTGCTTGAACCTTTTTCTTCTTGATATGTCCTTCTATCTTGAGAGTTTGAGGAGTGGTAATTTCTTCCAATGCTTTACAAGATATGGTCGGATTCATTTCTTGATGCTGGATGTGATCTTTCACTTCTTGAACATTTTTCTTCTTGATATGTCCTTTTATCTTGATAATTTGAGGAGTGGTAATTCTAGCCAATGCATTACAAGATATGGTTGGATTCATTTCTTCTTTCTCGATGTGATCTTTCACTTCTTGAACCTTTTTCTTCTTGATATGTCCTTCTATCTTGAGAGTTTGAGGAGTGGTAATTCTTGCCAATGCTTTACAAGATATGGTCGATTCATTTCTTCTTTCTCTGGGGTTGGTTCCTAGTGTATATACTCTTCTTTTGATGTTTCTTTATCCTTTTCTTCCTCCTCTTCACAATCTATGTAAAATAATTTCTTCTCAGCACACTTATGACCTTTAGTGCATTTGCTATCACAATTGTAAAAAAGCCCTTTTTCTCTTTTCTCTTCCAATTGTTGTGGTGTAACCCTTGTAGGTTGTGGAAGGCTATGATAAACAACACTTCCATTATTATAGTTGTGAGGGGTAGACTTCCTTGTTGCCAAAATTTTACTTTCCACTATGTAACAAAGCTCTTTTACTCTTTCCAATTGTTGTGGTGTTACTCTAAAGAAGGTGTTGCTCTTTGTATCCTCATAATGTGCTATCATTTCCTTCGTGAAAATTGACCACATAACAAGTTGTTTATGAGAACAAAGCCCTTTATACCATAAAAATTGATCCGGTTCTAAATATGAAGATGCAATACATACCTTTTGTAACAGTGGTACACCATGTAGATCAAATTATTGCTCCATCTGAGGTATCCAATTTACCGGATCCTTTCCATCAAACTTCCTCATGTCACCTTTTCTTGATTTTAGGAGCTTGATCTTGAAACGACTATAAATTTGTAATTACGATTCTTCCACTTCTAAATTGAGACTTGCAGTAGCTCTCTGTGTCTTCTTTCCAATGCCACCAATTTGATCCAAATTGGATTCTCCAAGGAAGAGTTATGCCAAATCTCCCACAGTGACCTGATTATAGACTAGTTCATAGAGAGAACTTGTACGATGTGCCACGTGTCCCTGTTTCAACCTTTGGCTCTGAAAAATATATACAAGAAACTACAGTCCATCCTCTTTTTGTACCTTCTTACAAAATTTCTATCCGATGCTCAAAGAGAAAGTTATGATGATTTTCCCAAGGTCACCTGTTTGGAATGTAATTCAGGAGTTTGCAAAAAGACTAACTTCCTCAGATCATATCTCTACAAATATAGCGCAAAAAGCTCTGAAATTTGGACCCAAGGTTTAGTGCGATTTTGTCTCAAATGGGTTTTTTTTTTTTCGCTTCTGAAACGTCTCAAAAAAATATATATATATCAAAAATTCCATGATGACCTATTTGGAGCAACGAAACCTTAGAACCCAAAGCTCTAATACCAAATGTTATGAAACCAGATCACAAAAAGATAGAAAATATAGATCAACACCTTAGAATTCAGCCTCTTCAAGGGGGAAACCTCCTTTATATTACATAAATGAACAATTATTAGATGTACAAATGACAAGACCTCCTTTCTATATATAGGAGTCTAAGGAGTCATAATATAATCAGAGCTGACATAACAATAATAATGTAAGGGCACAATAATAACAATAGTGGGCTTCTATGGGGAACAATATGGGGACTACATGGGCACAACAATATAATAAGGGGGTTATACTAATAAAAATAAGGGTTACACTAGTAGTATAGGGGCCTAACATAAACTATCATAGTAAGGTAGACGTCTTACCTCTAATGATATGCAATGCAGTGATTTGGTCATCATGTTACAACGTAGCGTAGAAACTTCGTGTAATCGACTTTTCCAGTGTTCCAATTCCTCATCTGAATCTGAGTTGTAGGAGCTCTCATGGTCCCATTCAATATGTCCATCAGCTATTGGATTCACCCAGTATTGATCTCGTGCCATTATATTATAAATCTGGTCCAACATAGTACTGTTGGACCCTGCAGAAGGACCATGCTACACTGAACCAATCCGTGATTACAAAAGTGATGATGATCGCGGAGTGATTTTATTTCAAATGACATCATCCACTTCTTCAAATTGATCACCCCATTCATGTCGATAGCCCAGTTGATCCCAAGGAGCGCAGGGTAGGGATTGTTGTCATCCACAATTTTTATCACTTCAAAATCGGCCAAGGTGCTCATGCCTTCAATATCGACTGTCAGTCCCTGTAATCTTCCCATGGGGATGATCCTCTATTGATTTTCCATCCGTAATTGAATTAGATACCACTGTAATGTAGGTCTCCCCATTCTCTCCCACATATTTTTAGGCAAAATGTTCGCATCTGACCCTAGATCCATAATAAATTTATCCATTTCATACTCTCCTATCTGCGCAGTGAGCCTCATCTTGCACCCTGTTCTTTCCTTATGCTTACCAATTTTCCTGATCAAGCATAGTTCCTTAGGAGTATGACCAACACATTTATTGATCAACTCCTGTAATCCATTTAAAACTTTGCTATCTCATAGCATTTTTATACAGGTCTCCAAAAATGTAGTAAGCATGGATGGGTCCATTTCTTCAGAATTCTTATCCTGACTTCCCGAGGTAGAGGCCTCAATGAAGCTTTTCTTTGCTTCCATGAAAGTTTCCTTTGCATGCTCCAAATCAAAGCCAACCTCCTTCTCTGGAGCTTTATGGACCCATTCATCCTCTTCAGGTCACTTTCCCTTATCTTCGCCAGTTGTCATTCCACTTCACAGCAAAATATTCATATTGGGTTGTTCTTTTCAGGGTTTAACCCTCGTCATTTGCAAGTTCTGGGTAGGCTACTGAGGCTGCACCCCTTTTTTGCGTAACTTAGATAGTAATATAGTGTAGTTTTCTATCATGTGGTCAAACCGAGTGCATTATCTGCATGAGGTTCTTGCATTCTCGTGCGTAGTGTCATGGTTCCCCACAGTTGTAGCAAATAACCTATCCCTGACCTCTACCAGGTCCTCCTCCACCATGGCCTTGTCCTTGTCCTTGATATCCTCCTTGTGTTGCCCCATTGCTTTGATCCAAATTCTGAGTTTCTTCCTACACTTTATAGGAGGGCATTCTATCCATCATTAGCTCATAGCTACAGAAGTTACAATCATCATGACCCACCGATTGACAGAAGTTGTAGAAGAGTTATTATGGTGTCTGTACAAATTTCTGTAGTAGGTGACAATTGTCTATCACATCTTTTCCAGCTACCTAACAGATAACACACCATAGCACGGGCCCTATACTCGGCCCTTCTTGAGCTTCCAACCTCAGGGACATCAACCCTACTACTACAACATAATTCGTGAATACTGGACATTGATCTTTGTCTTGCCCCTGACATTTGCATTTCAAGCACCAAACTTCTTTGCGCACCTATGGCCAAACTGCTCTATCCTTCTTTAGATTTTGAAACTCCAGGCAAAGGTTTTGCAACTACGCATGAACCTGTTGAACTCCAAAATTAGCATCTTGCATCGATGTCTCATGCAATCTCATCACAATCTCCAGGGCTTCCGCCTGGGTCCCAATCTTTTGCTGTGATAAAGCAACCCTTAGATGAGGCAAGAGCGAAGCCACAAACCATTCGCGGTGCTGCCCATCCGTAAGATTCATGTTAGCTTCACGAATCGTGCACTTCAATCTCTGATCTAGATCCTAGGGTGTCTTGCTAGGCTTCATCATGATCTCCTTGAATCCCACAATTGATTGTGCTTCAGACTTAGGCCTACTAAATTCCTTATTCAATGCGGTCTGAATATCTGCTAATGAATCCATCGGGTTATCAATGTAGTACTTAATGTACCATGTCAGCGTGCATTCCTGTAAAGTAATAACCAACATTGCTTTCTTCATCTAATCATCCATTATACCCTAAGCTTCCCATATTCCCTTTGCGCATAACCAAAACTGGTCTAGGTCCTCATTTCCCGAACCCTTGAAAACGGGCAACTTTACTACATTCGCCATATTGAACGGTGTCGGAGGTGGTGGCAGTGTGGGTGAAGGTGTATGTTGTGGAGGTGAATGTGGAGGTGGGGTGGGTGGATGGGATATTCACAGGAACCCTCATCGTATTAACTGAATAATCCTCTACGGTGAATCCTGTGTTGTTTCCTCGTCATCACTCAGAGGAGGATTGATCAACAGGCTATATTCAGGGCATGTTCTCCCTCTATCCCTGAAGATATTTCCACTTCCAATAGCTCCAAACATCAAGGTAACTACATAACCCAATTTTCACACAAGAGCATCTTAATCCAAGTAATTAAAGACCTTAAATACTTACCTCATGGTCCCTTGAAGAAGCAGTGCTCTGCTTCGCTGTAACTGACTGAAGTATTGACCGCAAACTTTATCATGAATCCTCCTATAATATGATCAAGCCAGTGATCGACAGTGCATGCAATCTTATCTTCAAAGCTTCCAATATCTGCACTAACTCTAGGGTCCACACTCTCATTCCGTTAAACCTCCACCTTCCTTGGTTGTCTGCCAATTTAGTGATCCACTCGTATAACTCAACTAGAAAGGAACACAAGAAGATTTCATGTATCTCTGTGCACAGGTATTTTTCCAACCATTGTTCTTTCATCAATCATGGATTTCTGTTTTCTTGCACTATGAATTTGTGGATCTTTATATCCAAACAGTCTTTAATTTCTTTCTTAGTCAGATTCTAGTGATGCGACATCACATATCTCTTTATGCAGATATCAGTCCCGAAAATGGAACCATTTTTTGGCTTAGGGGGGCCTAACCTTGGTTTAGCGTTAATCTAGCCAAACAAATCCCTACACTACTGGCCCTTTCGGCATCAATCCACGGAGCGTGGATTGAAGTCTCACCCAAAGTAGTATGGGGGGATGCTAGAACCAAGTTTATACACCCAGAGATGGTAGTGGTGTCATTTTATGCCTTAATTCTGCCCTCACACAGATCAATAAGCATTTTACAGCTTGTCAATATACTTCTCTTCATTGGCCTCTAGACCTTCGGGAAGGTCTACGACTATCGTTCGCAGACCCTAACCAGGCGAATCAACCACTTACGTGCTTCTGTAATTTCTCTTACTTTTGTATTTACCCATATTAGGTTAAGTATCTAATAACTTCAATATGCATTACTATGTTCTTTGCGTAAACAAATTTTATTACGTGCGTCCAGATAACAATGTAAAACTTATAGATTCGTGCATCAATTTATCATTAAATCATGAACCCATTATTCAACATAACATAACCACATTTATTCATAACAAAAGTAAATAGATCAAACACATATATTTCCAGAGTAATCTTATTTATTAGTACTTCAAATCTTCTTACAGACTCTAACTACCCTACGCACTCAGATGCAGGGGTCCGCGCACTCAGATGCTGAATTCTACCTAGGCCTCTATGCACACAGTTACAGAGCCTCTCTTCTACTCTAAAACTCTTTTATCTTTTAGCTAATGACCCATTACATTCATTATCATTATTACAAATTCTGCCTTAGAATCTTCTAAGACTCCTTTTTATACAATCACATGGTCCGCGGACCATGGGTAGATCTTCTAAAGCCGACACAACTTAAATACAAGAAGGGCAGAAACCCTTTATGACAATTTACATCTACGCACTTTGTGACCATAAATTTCAGAGACTTTACACTTTACATACAAAAACTTGGGCTTTCTGCCCCAAAACTTGGGCTTTTAACCCCAAAATTAACCCTAGGGGACCCTGTCCCAACACCTGCATAGCGTAGGCTATAGTCTCACCCGAGGCAGTATTGGGGGATGCTAGAACCAGGTTTCTGCATCTAAAGGACTATGTGAGGTGTTTCTGTCCAACTTAGGGATTATCTTTACCTTCACAAACCCTATCCCTTAAGATTCAGAAATTGCAGCAATTAATAGTTAGTAGGTTTATTCCCTTCGTCGATTATGCTAAACATTCATAAAATTATATAAATACAAATATCTAAGTCTTCGTGAATTTATTAAGTACTTTTCATGATCAATTGCATTTGACAAATCAAAACATACAGTAAATTCAGAGATAAGAAATGATACATAGATAATTCTTCAAAACAACTTTTATTATGCTTATATCTTCAATTACAGTCCTTTCTAACCTTGCGCACACAACTGTAGGGGACCACACAATCAGATATGGAATTACCAAGGTCTATGTGCACACAACTATATGAGCCTTTCCCTTCACCCAAGTATAGAATAGACAACTCAGACCCAAAACCCGCCCTTATATGCTCTTTCTTCGATATATTCCTATGAATCCTTTTTATATGATTCTTCATTACAATACCATGGTCTGTGAACCATGGACGGGTCACAAAACAACTTGACTCTTAACAAACTAAGGGGCCTTGACTTTCTAAAAGCACCTTTGACTCCTATCAACTCACGCTACTCACGCTCAGCTCCTCAAAATGTGGAGACTTTATAATATTTAACAAAACTTTACAAAATTTGACCCTAAGGGACCCCATCCCAACAATGGAATGGTTTACCAAATATCTGTTGGCCCCTATAATAGAAGATGTGACCAAAGGTGGAGTCATGACTGAAGAGCAAGTAATTTCTCATGCACAATATTTGGATTTGTTTTATACCCAATCTGGCACTCTCTACGATAAGATACCAAATGCTTTGAGACCTTTAAATATTGTTCCTCCTCTTATGCTTGGTAAAGAATCTCATGATGCTAATGGCATTATTGGTTCTACAAACATGCAAACAGTGAGTAAACCATCTAGTATTTCTCCACTACATCTGCTCAAAACCCTCAATCCCACCCTCCTGCAGCTTCTACTTTCAAGATAAATGTCATTTCATTTGATAAATGAAAGTATAAAAAACAACCTAGAAGCAAGAAGAACGGATAAGGTAATAAAAATAAAGATCCCTTTCCATAGGATAAACAAACAAATAAGTCTTCTGATGAGCAACACAAGCCTTGATATCCTTGCTTGATTTGCAACGAGTAGCACTTTACACGTGATTGTCATCATCGCATTGAAGTGAAATAATTTCTTAAGTCCTCTACTTCTCATGCAGTGTTGAATGACCCATTTCTTAATCAAGGGACTCATATGGTTGCTCAAGACCCATCTTCCTCTAAGACGGTTTTGATGCTTTCCTTTTCAAAGCCGAGATCTGATGTTTTTGTAGCTACTTGGAACAAGGATTATGGGAATGCAAATTTGATGAATGGTTAGGCTACTAATCAACCTACCAATTCAGCACCATCCTCATCATATCCTACCCCACCATTGATTCCCACCTAATTGACTATTAAACCTCCAAAGGGTGTTATTCATAAGTCGGATTTCAACCCTCGTGAAAGAGTTGCTCATAATTATAACTTAGTGTAAGACTTGGCTCAATCTCTATCAACTATGTCGACTCTTGAGGTGTTGTAGAACTTCCCTGCCCAAAAGAGGGATTTACTTTCAACTATCAAATATGTGGATCCATCGAATTCCAACCTTGTTGTTTTCTCTCATGAAAACTATACCCCTCGGCTTCTATCTCAATTAGATTTTTTAATCCAAATCGTCATTCATGGTATGAACATTCATTGTTATATCATGGATGAGGGAGCCTTGACTTGCATTATGTCTATGCATTGGTAGAAGGCGATTGGTTCTCCTCAACTGAATTAGTCACCTACTACATTGAAGGAATTTGATGGGAGAACATATAAACCTTGTGAGATTTTTAACTCCCTACAAGTTGAATTAGGGGGAAAAATTGTGTCCATAGAAGTAAACGTTATTGACAGATATCTTAATTAGAATATTCTATTATGACATACATTCTTCTAATAACCTAGCTGATCCATGGATTCTACAAGATGAATTTGACATCCAAATTTTTGATTACCGAATTCCACTAAGCCCCATTGAGCTAGATTACAAAGCCATTTATTCAAATTGTGTAGTTTCCTCTTTTGATTCACTTAATTGGGTAGAAAAATTTCTAGACTATGGTACATCTTTCGATCCTTTCTTGAGTGTATTCCCTACAGATGAAAGCATCATGGAAATCATGATGACAGATGATGCACCATGGGATGAATATCACCATCATTCCTCCATACTTGATTCCATTGAGGATGGCCTCAGTGGTGTATACTCACCCAATCCTGTCAAACTTTTTACACATTTTGTGTCCATTCATGAGGTAGATTCGGAAAAGAATATTTTGAATATAGAATAAAAAATACCTCTTGACATTTCCGTTAAGCTAGGTGTTGTTGAAAATCTACACGTTGGAGCATCTTTATCTCCATCCAAGATCAAGACATATTGAGCCCTTTTCCATGAGTTTTAAGATGTATTTTCTTGGACATACGAGGAGATGTTAGGTATTGACCCAAATATAGTTGTACATGAAATTAAGATGTATCCTTATGCCAAGCCAGTTTGACAATGCCTCCATCTGGTCAATTCCAAGAAGGTTGCTAGTATTAAAGCTAAAGTTGAAAAGCTTCTTGGAGATGGTTTCATATACCCATTCCTTTAATTGATTGGGTGTTAAATGTAGTCCTTGTCATGAAGAAACATGGCACCATTAAAGTGTGTGTCGATTCTAGGGATGTGAATCATGCATGTCTAGAGGACAATTATTCCACCCCGTTTGTTTTCCAGATTGTTGATGACTTCACTAGTTGCGAAATTTCTTCATTCATGGATAGATTTTCAGGCTATAATCAAATCCACATTATCCCTAAGGACCAACCTAAAACTACTTTTATTTGTCCTTGGGGCACTTACACCGATAAGAAACACCCATCTAGTTTAAAGAATGTTGGGGTCACATTTTAACATGCCATGGATTACAATTTTCATGATATCAAACACATCATTCAACCATGTTTGGATGAACTCCCTACTCACACAAAACATTAGACTGATCACCTGATGCATCTTCGGGATATTTTCCTTCATCGTAGAAATTATAATATTCAACTAAACTGACACAAATATGTGTTTTGTGTTAGTTCTGGTCAACTCTCAGGTTTCATTATATTGAAACAAGGAATTCGTATAGATGCATTGAAAGTACAGGAAATTTTCGAATTTCCTGCACCTTCTTTACTAGTTCAGCTTCAACAACTTCAAGGGAAAAATAACTTCCTGTGAAGATTCATCCCTAACTACGCCGAGTTGAGAAAAGGTGTCACTTACTTTCTGAAGAAAGGGGTTCCCTTCTGTTGGTATGACATAACTCAGAAATCATTTGATGCCTTGAAAGATGTAATGGTTCGGGCATCTCTTCTATACACCCCTAACTATCAATGTGATTACTTCCTGTATCTTGTTGTTTCCATTTCTACTATAGAAATAGTATTGGTACAAGAACACGATTTAGGGACTAGACATCCCGCATAGAAAAGTTGGCTTTGGAAGCTCTTCAATTCATCCAAAGATTTCACCATTACATATTTCTTCGAAAAACTATGATCATTTCAGATTGCAATCCTATGACATACATTTTTTCATGTTAATTTCTAGGGGGGAAGTATTCGAAATGGATTGTCATCTTATAATAATTTGACCTGGATTTCATCAAATCCAAGTTGAAGAAATCCATATTTTTCACAAAATTAATGTGCGATCTCCCTTCCCCTAATTTAGAATCTACATTTGAAGATTCTATTCCCGACGAGTCATTGTTTATGATCTCGTCATCTGACACGTGGTATGGAGATTTCTTGATTTATCTCTTGACCCATAATTTATAGTCTAATACCTATCGTTTGGAGTAGCAACGTATTCATTACCAAGCCCAAAATTACGTTATTATTAGAAAAACCCTTTACCATCATGGCATCGATACAATCCTACGAAGGTGCCTCACACTTGAGGAGGTTGAGAAAGTCTTAAATAAATGCCACTTGGGGGCATGCAGTGGACATTTATTTGGTTATGCTACCTCCCAGAAAATTTTATGTGCTAGTTACTTCTGGCCTACCATCTTTTGAGACTGCATCCTCGCTATCCAAAAGTGTCATGCATGCCAGATATATGATCGCAAGACCTTTGCTCCGCCTGCTCCATTGAATCCCATTATCATTATTGGTCCCTGTTACACTAAAAAATGTCACCATGGCTATTTACAGTCGGTATGGCTCAATCAACAGTCATACTACCCTTTTGAGCAAGTCTTATGCCTCTACTATTCATGTCAAACTCCAAGAAAGAGAGAAAGTCTTTATAAACATGTTTATCTCTGGGTACGCAGGTTCTCTCAAGCCTTGCCTGCGGGTACGCACCTTTTGTTCATAAGGTCCGCGTCCAAGGACGCTCTGTATCTAAAGGGGCAGGTGCGTCCCTCTGAAAAGGTTAAAATGCGCAAGTTTTATCTTCAAAAACTTACTTGTGGTCATTTCTAGAGCATTCTAGAAGGTTGTTTGATGTGTATTGAGCGCCTCCAGATGGTTCATGCACTCCTATCAAAGAGGAACTTATCCCATCAATAAGGGAGTGATCCCATCCAAAGATGGGACTATCCCATTGATGGTGGACCTGATTAACTTCCTCTTGAGCACTATAAAAAGAGGCATTGAGCCAGAAGGAAAAAGGTTGAAAGCTATAGATTTCTAAGGGTAAATGCTGCAGGAATTAGGACTCCCATTTAGAAGCTTGTGAGGAGAGATTGTCATCTTTACTTGTTCTATTTGGAGGTGGGTGAGCTTTGTCAAAGTAGAGGAATACTCTTGTGGACCCTGGAAGGAGCTTGCACAACACCAAGACTGAGGTTGTAATGGTTCCTTTTGGTTACCTTTAATGCAAATTGGTCCATTCTTCTCAATAACTTGTTATTAATGGGTTATTTCATGTACTCCTTGGTCTATGTGTTGAATATGCTTTGTTTTATGTTATAATCAGGTGCTATTTAATTGTTTGACTGTTGGTGATTGCAGGTTTTGGAGAAAAGGAGGAGCTCATCCAGATCAACAAAGCTTGGACTTCTACAACAGCGTTTGGACAAAGGTAAGAACGAAACACTTGATTTCTCATATCATAATGTATGTTTAGAGAAGGATAGCTCCAGTTTGTTTTGTTTGTCATTAGAATGTCTTAGACTTCTAGGAAGGTCAGTTGTGTCCGCACCCTTGACTGATTCCGTGTGACAAATTGGCGACTCCGCTGGGGAAGATTCCATTGATGAGAAAAGTCTTTTCTTTTGTGTGAACTTTGCTTTGAGAAAATTGGTTTATTTTTCTGGTTTTGGCTCTGTGACTTTGTCTCTGGGTGGGTTAGCTTAGGGTGGCCCGCACCTGGTTTAACTGGTTGCCTGCGTCCCCTGCTAAAAATTAAGGAATTTCCATTTTTTGCATTTTTCCTCTTAGATTTTGCTTTTTCTTAGTTTTTACTGCCCAGATCCATTAGTCTCTTGTCAAAGATCTTCACCTGAGCTTGTTTCATTGGCATTCCTGCTTTAAGCTTTCATCAATTGGGTGTTTTGAGTCTCTTTTTTGAGAAATTCTTGATTTGATTTCCTTTGGTCATTACTTGGCGGTTTGTCTCAGTCTATTCACAATTTTGCATCTTTTTGCTTTTGTTTTTGAAAAAAAATTTCCCCCTCATTCGCCGGGGGGGGGCTAAATTGTGTATGAGTGTTAATCGCCTTTGAGTGTTTTTATGTTTTGATCTTTGGAACTCTCACCTAGTTTTCTCGACTTGCACTTGATTGGTTCTTAGATCACATTAGAATCGTCTTGTGTTTGAGAATTCTCTTGCATAGATCACATTTGCATAATTAGAATTCTCATTTTCAGAATATGAATGAAAAATGTGCATAGATTACATTTGCATACTTTTCAAGTGAATTGTGCTTAGATTACAATTGCATAGTTTACATTCTGAAAAAATCAATCGTAGATTTAGATCAGTTTTCTTTGATTTGAATTTACACAAAATAAAAAATAAAAAAATGGTTTGGAATTGATTTGCATTAGTTTTTCTTGATAAAATTAGTGCATTAGAGAATTTGTTATATTTTCTCTTAGTGATCAATTTTTTGCATTGTTGGCAGTGAATGGAAACTCTCTCCTTACTTTAATTAGGATTCATCGAATTGAAAGGATTGCATTATCATATTCGATTGCATTCAGTTGAGTCGGGTCATAACACCATTGGTTTCATATCCATTTACCCATTTGAGTAATAACAGCCTTAATAACACAGCGCTTAATTAAAATTCATCTAGTAATTTTTACATTTCTAGGGCTCTGAAGCACCAACATAGCTTAGGCTAGTGTCTTGGAGTAGGTGAGTACTTAACTCTCCAAGACAGTAAAACCAAACAAGTAGCTGATCTTGTGATAGAATCAAATCCAATTGTTACATTTACACTCTGGGAAAGCTCCTCTTAAAGGAGAAGCACGAGCTCGTGTCCGAACCAGTGAGGGGATCCATCCTCCCTCGTTGGGAAAGACGCCAGACACGCACGTATTACAAACGGTAAACCTCGGATTAACCATTGTCGAGGAGCCAGGGGTCACTTATCGGTAAACCTTGGATTACTGTCAAGGAGCCGGTAAGGGGATTGAGCTTGCTACTCTGCCCTCGCGTGCTGTCGGAGTTTAGACTGTTCCCCCAGGTGTACGTGTGGCCGTTGGTAACCTTAGTGACCATAATCTTTAGGATTCTACCCAAGGTGACGGTGGAGGGAAGATCCCACTGTACCTGGAGCAGACGTCGGTTATACTCACTTGGATTTTCCGGGGGGTTCGCTTCACTTCGAGACGGTTAAAGTGGAGGAACTTGTGCCGGTCTATTCATTAAGCAGGTTGCCGGGGTAACTGTTCCACCCTCCACTTCTGTACTGAATTCGGCGATGTTGGATTTCATCACCAACTAGTGTTTTCGGTCCAGAAGGCTACTGTTTGTGTGTGGTTTGACTCCTAGATTTGATAGCGCGTGTTAATTTGTTTGTTTTTACTTTTAGAGACCATAGGTGTGAATTGTGAATTTTAATTGTTAAGTGTGAATTGTGAATTGTTAATTTTAGTTTTAAATTGTTAATAAAATTCACTGAAGTTGAATATAATGGCAAATGTTCCGGAATTTATCAACTTAGGAACCCCTCCTAATGAGAATCCTAGTACTTTTCCTTACTTTGGAAATGTTGGTCCTCCTTATATGGCTACTTTGTCATTACCTGGATTTACAATAGGTTTACCGATATGGTTATTTTCAACTTCGTTGGCCCAAAATACTCCAATTGTTCCACCTCAACCGGATGCTTCACCTCAACAGAGTTCACCATCTCAACATCACCAACCTTCTGTTGACCCTTTACCTTCTTCGCCTAATTTTTCTTCCTCTTCGCCTGGTAAAAGCCTTGATGCTAGTAACCAGGAGGCTAAGAAGAAGAAGAAAGGGAAGAAGAAGAAGAAGAAGAAGCAAGATAAGAAAGAAGTCAACCAACTAACCATGGCTGTAAGTGTTAGTTGTGTTGAGGAAAATTCCGACATGCATCGTAAACCCAAATACCCTTGCAGGCTTTGTAAGGGTGACCACTTCCTTGTCAATTGTCCTGGTATTCCAAAGGTCTTGGAAGTATGGTCAGAAAAATCTCATCAACTTTCTATTGATCCATCAACCAGTGATAGTCAGGTTCCTGGGAAAAAGGGTAAAGTTAGGTTTCCTTGTAAGTTATGCAAAGGGAGTCATCAAACTCACATTTGCCCTCACATGGATGAAGCCTCAACATTGTTGGAAAAACTTACTGTTCCACAGCAAGAATTTCCAATTGGTTACCGTAAACTTTCTCCCAACCTACCATCAACTGATGGAGTGGTCGATTCAATTTCACATTCGGCCGATCACACTCTTCCATTAGAGAGTGAAACTCATGTCACTCAGGTTGATGATCCATTAGTTGATCAAGTGGTCGATTCAATTTCACATTCGGTCGATCACACTCTCCCTTTCGAGAGTAAATTTCATACCGCTGATGTTCTTCTTGTTACATCAGATTCTTCTATGCCGGGGGGTATTTCACCTGTTTCTACAGAACCCCCTCCAAGCACTGAGGTCTTTTCCTTTGATTGGAATAGACTGACAGAACCTCGTCTTCCTTCCTCCATCCCTTTCCAAATCATTGTCAAGGCTGGTGGTAGGGACATACATCGTACTCAGGTAGATGAGGGTGCTTCTGTTAGTATTTTATCCTCAAATGTTTGGAAAGCTTTGGGTTCCCCTCAGCTTGCGCCTATTACGCAGAATCTGAAAGCTTTTAACAGAACCATTAGTGAACCTTTAGGGATCCTTCCTAAGTTTTCCATTACCTTGGAAGGTAAAACTGTTTGTATTGATCTTATGGTAGTTCGAGGTCCCTTGGATTTCAATTTACTCCTTGGGCGAGACTATGTTTATGCAATGAAAGTTGTCGTATCGACACTCTTTCGCGTGATGTCTTTCCCTCACAATGGCAGTATTGTGACTGTAGACCAGCTTTCGTTCCCTAGTCTTGTCTCAACTACCAATAATATGACAACCCTAAATGTTCTTGATTCTCAAGTGGTATCTACCCTGCCACGGGTTAATTATGTGGCAACTGGTCCCATGTTTTCAGTTACCGATGTAAGTGAGCCTCTCACTGTTGATTTAGATCCGGTAATTGACATGGAAAACTCTATGGGATTATTTGAACACGATGTTCTGATCCCTGTTGAGTCCCTTGACATGTGTTCCTTCCAGAGGAGTATTCTTCCTTCTGATGAAGACCTCTTGGAAGCCATGATCAAGGTGTGTCCATTGACATGTCTTTCTTCCAGTTGGAAGCCATGACCAATGGGTGCGAGGATAGTTTTTTCCTGTATCAACCTCGTTAAAAAATGAAATAGGATGCCGTGAGGATAGTTTTTTCCTGTATCAACCTCGTTAAAAAATGAAACAGGCCAGCGCGAGGATAGTTTGTTCCTGTCTCAACCTCGTTAAAAAATGAAACTGGATGTAACGAGGAAAGTTCCTTTTACTGTGTCAACCTCGTTAAAAAATGAATCAGTGAGTGCGAGGATAGTTTTTTCCTGTATCAACCTCGTTAAAAAATGAAACAGGCTAGCATGAGGATAGTTCCTGTTACTGAGTCAACCTCATTAAAAAATGAATCAGGTAGATTTTAGGATGTGTAGGTAGAATGTAGAGTAGCTACGAGCACAGTTCCTTATCTTGTGTCAAGCTCGTTTAAAAAATGAAACAAGGGTTTTGAGGATAGTTCCTGTTACTGAGTCAACCACGTTAAAAAATGAAACAGGTATGAGGATAGTTCTTTTCTTGTGTCAACCTCCTTAAAAATGAAACAACTCCCTTTTCAAGTTAAATATTGAAAGTAAACCTTCATTCCTCCATCTGGTTGTATGAAATGAAGCTTGGGGGGCATGTACCTTGATTTACGTCATTATGCTGGGGGCATGCGAACTTTTTGAGCATAGTTCCTTGTCTTGTGTCAAGCTCGTTGAAAAATGAAACAAGGGTAGGTTAAGTAGCTAGATTGTAGAGAGTAGTCATGAGCATAGTTCCTTGTCTTGTGTTAAGCTCATTAAAAAAAAAATCAAGGATTTTAGAGCATAGTTCCCTGTCTTATGTCAAGCTCGTTAAAAAATGAATCAAGGTTTTTAGAGTAGAGTTTTTTGTTAGGTAGATTGTAGAGAGTAGTTACGAGGATAGTTCTTTTCCTGTGTCAACCTCACTAAAAAATGAAACAACTCCCACAAGTCTTTCCAAGATTTTGAAAGTAAAGCTTCATTCCATCCCCCTCATTGAATGCAATGAAGCTTGGGGGGCATGTACCTCGTTTTGCGTCGTTATGCTGGGGGCATGTGAACTTATAACAAGCATAATTTTTTGTTTCAAGCTTGCGTAAACATGAAACCAAATCCGAGCATAGTTCTTTTCCTGTGTCAAGCTCGTTAAAAAATGAAACAAATCCTCCTCTACTTGAGTCGAGAGATTGACGAGATCTTATAAATGTTAAGTTTTTAGGTTAGTTATTTCATTGGTTTGCATAATTTTCTTATAGTTTTAGGTCGAGTCTTTCAAATGATCTCGTAAATCAGCCTTCATTTCATCCAACTGGCTGAATGAAATGAAGCTAGGGGGGAATGCGCTCTAGCAGTTATGCTTAGGGGGCATGAAGCATAGTTTTTCTCTGTTTCAAGCTTTTGTAAAAATGAAACCTATCTCGAGTCAATTTTAGTTATTTTCAAGACTCGTTAAACTCATGAAAATACCGAGATTATTTTGCTATCTTTCATTCTCGTAAAACAAATGAAAATGCTGAGTTCTTTCCGTCTTTTCCTGCTCGTAAATTAAATTGAAAGTCGGCCACATGAGTACATTTTTATCCCTTTTTCGAACTCATTAAAATTTACGAAAAAGTGAAGACCATGAGTACATTTTTATCCCTTTTTCGAACTCGTTAAAATTTACGAAAAAGTGAAACATGCAGAGTCATCTTTTAAGCCCTTTTCTGACTCCTAAAAACTGAAAAGATTGCCGAGCGTTTCTTTTACACTCGTTAAAACAGAATTAAAAGACGGTCCCCTTATAGCTCTTTTCTAACCGTAAAATCAGGAAAAGATTGCCAGGTTTTTGTCGTTTCAAACTCGATACGGAAATAAAACGACGTGTTTTTGATCGCTTTTTACTTTTCAGGTCAGTGACACTAATTATGAAAGTACTCCTTGGTCGCAAGATCAAGCGGTTCCCCCAGGTATTATTTTATACTTTTTCGGGCTTGAGGGACACAAATCTACGAAAAATTTCAACTTGGAGTCTTCTTAAGTTTTTCAGACTCTCTAAAATTGAAAAACGCCGAGTTTCTCCTATACTGGGCTCGTTAAACATTTCACAGTAAAGGACCTGTTCAATTACAAACAGGAACGAACCACTCCTTCCTAGGGTTCGAATCAAAACTAGGTTGGACTCATCCGAAGGATGAGCTTATAATCAAGCATATGTTATCCTCCTCAAGCTTGTTAAAAATAAAGAGGTACTTGCCAGAAATGGTGGGGGAAAAGAGAGAAGAATGAGCCTATTTGTTACCTTTTGTCTCAGAAGAAGCTTTATTACCACTCTTGGACACGACACTTTTCATTCACCTGGGTTGGGAAATCCTTTACCTCACAGTTAATCAAACCACTTTTGAAAGTCTTCAACCGGGTTCCGGGGATTAACTTTGAGTTATTTAACACCAAACCATCTGTCGTGTCGTTATGTGTTCAAGAGGTCTGCAAACAAAACTTTCATCTGCAAAATACTTGTCATCCATTTGACCATCCCTGAGTCAGTCCTTACAGCGACATTTCTTCAACTTGAACAATGATTTCGTGTTGTGGGCTTGCCTGCAACGGGTCACTTTCTATCGACATCAGCACATTATCTAGAGAGATGACTTAGAAATCGTCAGTGCCTTGAAGTCTGCATGCATCAATGGCAGGTTTCTCGCCTTTGACGTCAGTTTACATCATTGACTTTCAATCGAAGGATTCCGTGAAATGTTCGACATCAACTCATTCATTCACATCTCATGGATTGTACTGGGTACTTTGAGAACCATTGACATTACTGGTGGTCTCTCTCACGCTTGTTAACAGTTCACATCATCGACTGGTAATCAAGTGGTTTCTACCATGTTCGACATCGACTCATTTATTCACATGGCTAGAATCGTACCAATTCGAGAAGTAGGAATGAAGACCCTGGATCAAATCTTTACCATCCAGGCTGCGAGGAGTTTTGTATTCATTATCTAAGTAGACTAATCATAAACAGATGGCTGCGACCATACTGTGTCTACAAAAGTCTATGATTATGATGTACTGCAAAATCATTCCTGTATCAAAATAGTTAGTCTATTAGTTAAAGTTTTTTATCTGAGTATGGGAATGCCTACCTCAGTGATGATATAATCTTATCCATGTATTTTGTGTTGAAAATTGCAGGTTCCAACCAGGTTCTCCATGAGATAATCCTCGAAATGATAAAGCGCTTCACCCTTCCTAGATAATACAAAACCCTAATCTATTCCAGGCTTCGCACTTTAGGGGGCAATCTGTTACACTAAAAAATGTCACCATGGCTATTTACAGTCGGTATGGCTCAATCAACAGTCATACTACCCTTTTGAGCAAGTCTTATGCCTCTACTATTCATGTCAAACTCCAAGAAAGAGAGAAAGTCTTTATAAACATGTTTATCTCTGGGTACGCAGGTTCTCTCAAGCCTTGCCTGCGGGTACGCACCTTTTGTTCATAAGGTCTGCGTCCAAGGACGCTCTGTATCTAAAGGGGCAGGTGCGTCCCTCTGAAAAGGTTAAAATGTGCAAGTTTTATCTTCAAAAACTTACTTGTGGTCATTTCTAGAGCATTCTAGAAGGTTGTTTGATGTGTATTGAGCGCCTCCAGATGGTTCATGCACTCCTATCAAAGAGGAACTTATCCCATCAACAAGGGAGTGATCCCATCCAAAGAGGGGACTATCCCATTGATGGTGGACCTGATTAACTTCCTCTTGAGCACTATAAAAAGAGGCATTGAGCCAGAAGGAAAAAGGTTGAAAGCTATAGATTTCTAAGGGTAAATGCTGCAGGAATTAGGACTCCCATTTAGAAGCTTGTGAGGAGAGATTGTCATCTTTACTTGTTCTATTTGGAGGTGGGTGAGCTTTGTCAAAGTATAGGAAGACTCTTGTGGACCAGGAGCTTGCACAACACCAAGGCTCAGGTTGTAATGGTTCCTTTTGATTACCTTTAATGCAAATTGGTCCATTCTTCTCAATAACTTGTTATTAATGGGTTATTTCATGTACTCCTTGGTCTATGTGTTGAATATGCTTTGTTTTATGTTATAATCAGGTGCTATTTAATTGTTTGACTGTTGGTGATTGCAAGTTTTGGAGAAAAGGAGGAGCTCATCCAGATCAACAAAGCTTGGACTTCTACAACAGCGTTTGGACAAAGGTAAGAACGAAACACTTGATTTCTCATATCATAATGTATGTTTAGAGAAGGATAGCTCCAGTTTGTTTTGTTTGTCATTAGAATGTCTTAGACTTCTAGGAAGGTCAGTTGTGTCCGCACCCTTGACTGATTCCGTGTGACAGTCCCTTTTCTAAATGTGGTATCAACTTCATGACATGTAATGCTCACTCGGCAGGGGGGCATGGTTATATTATTGTCATTGTTGACTACTTTACTAAGTGGGCCAAGGTGATGCCTACATTTAACAACATAGTTGAAACAAACGCATACTTCTTTTTCAACCACATCATTGCACAGTTTGGTGTTCCACAAGAAATAGTTACAAATCACGAAAAACATTTCCGGAATCATATGATGACTGAACTAACTGCTAAGATGGGACTTTCCGATGAAATTTATGCTCCCTAGTATCCTCAAGTTGATGCCATCAACAAATTTCTTAAGACGATGGTTCAATGCATTGTAGGGGTCCATAAATCGGACTAGCACTTGCTCATTAATGCTACTTTGTGGGCATGCCATATCTCAGTCAGGACGACTACTAGATTCACACCCTTTCAGTTGGTGTATAGTTTTGAAGCTATCTTCCCAATTGAATGTGAAATCCCATCATTGAAACTAGCCATCAAACTTCTTCCTACCACTTCCGTAGAGGAGAAATATCTTTTACATCTTACTCATTTATATGAAACCCGACACAATGTTGTTATAGCTAATGAAGCTCGTAAAAGATGCATCAATGCACAATATGACAAAAGTGTCAAGCCTTGTGTCTTATCGGAAGGAGACCTTTTCCTATTATATGGCTAGGAGTCTGATAAGTTAGGTCCAAGGAAGTTTCAACCCATGTGGTTAGGTCCATACATTGTCAAGTGTGTCCTTGCAAAAGGGGCCTATGAGTTAGTATATTTTTCTGGAGTTCCCTTCACACAACCTAGAAATGGGTTATACCTCAAAAAATACTATGCTTGATCTCAAGTGTAGCTTTCACTATGTAAATATTGTTTAAAGTGTGTTGAGTGTGTTTACATCGTGTATTTTTAGGGTTTCACATGGTTTATATTGATTCCCTTTTATGTTTGGTTTGCAGATGTCGGTATCTCTTGAAACTTTCATCGGTTATGTTAATGGTGCTATTCATAGTACTCAGAACCCATCTTCTGTAGCATGGGCTATCTTTGGTCCTGTTAGACTCCGTCTTGCTAGTCTGTTGTCTTGGAAAAGAGGAGTGCAACAAAATGTGCTTTAAAAGTTGTTTTGAAGATGATACAGAAAAAGACTCTGGTCAAGTAGTGAATATTATGGAAGTGTAACACCAGATGTTTTCAACTTTATAGCTTGTTCTCAAGAAATGAAGTTACTAACAAAGTTGAATGTGTTTATAGTGATACTGCAGCAGATAATTAAACAGAAAGTTTACCTGATGTCATTTGCCAGGTAGTAAGTGCAGGGGAAAATGGGCAGTTTGCTCTCTCTGCATTTGGAGGCTGTCTGTCTTACCTGCGGCAGGTTTTGCTAGATCAAAGTTTGCTAAGTTTTGGCGAACTTGAGATCTTTCCTCGTTCATATTTTGTGACTATGCAGTCTGCATCTAATAAAAGCAATTTGGTATTTTCTTCCCAATATGCTCATCTTGTTGAACCTTACATGGCCCTTGATGCAGCTGCCTTGGAGAATCTTGAGATTCTTGAGAACAACCAAGATGGCAGCTCCTCAGGGACTCTTTTTGCACAGATAGATCACTGTGTAACAGGATTTGGTAAAAGGTTGCTAAGAAAATGGCTCATGCTACCTCTAAGGTGTGCAGAGCGAATCTTGGAACGTCAAGATGCTATAGCAGAGTTAAAGGGTGTGGTTGTAGATTTTGGTTCTGCGATCAAGTTTCGGAAAGAATTAACGAAGTTGTCAGACATGGAGCGAATGCTTGCACGCCTCTATTCAAGCAGTGGTGCTGCTGGAAGGAATGTTGATCGAGTTGTTCTTTATGAAGATGCAGCAAAAACGCAACTCCAGGAATTTATTGCTGCTCTTCATAGATGCCGGTGTATGATCCAAGCTTCTCTTTTTTTCAATGATAGTATGGATGAGGTAAAATCCAGTTTGTTACGGCATATTTTAACTCCAGGTAAAGGTCTCCCTAATGCGAGGTCAACTATTAAAATTCTTTTGATTGGTTCAGCAGAAAAGACTGGCCATATTCTGCCTTGTGAAGGTGTGGATAAGGACTATGATGCGGCTAATAGAACTGTGAGAGAAATTGAAATAGAGCTAGAAAAACACTTGGAAATGCAGCGGAAGTATTTTGGAAGTGATATGATAAATTATGTTACTGTTGGAAAAGAGCACTATCAAATAGAGATACCTGAAAGTCTGCTTGCAAAAGTTCCTCAGGATTATGAAGCTCGATCATCAAGAAAGGGTTTTCGCAGGTTTTGGACACCAAAGGTTAAACAACTATTACAAGACCTCGCTGATGCACAAGGACAATGAGAAGCATCCTTGAGAGGAATATTGCAAGGTTTGATTAGACAATTTTGCGAGCACCATAGCATATGGCATGGGATTGTTAATGTGGTTGCAGAGATGGATGTGTTAATAAGTCTAGCACTTGCTAGTAATTACTTTGTTGGACCTACATGCAGGCCATCCATCAAAGACACCACTAAGCTATTGAGTGATGAAGTTGACACCCCTTACTTACGTGCTAAAGAGTTGGGACATCCAATTTTATCTAGCCTAAGTGGAAGTGGGTGCTTTGTTCTGAATGATGTGAATATAGGTGGTCACAGAAATGCTTGTTTCATGTTTCTTACAGGACCCAACATGGGTGGAAAATCAACTCTTCTTCGGCAAGTATGCTTGGCAGTTATCTTGGCACAGCTTGGGGCAGATGTTCCTGCTGAAGAGTTTGAATTTTCACCAGTTGACCGCATATTTGTTCATATGGGAGAAAAGGACCATATCATGGCTGGGAAAAGTACTTTTCTTGTTGAACTCTTAGAAACGACATCTATGCTGTCATCTGCAACACGAGATTCACTAGTAGTATTAGATGAACTTGGACGTGGAACTGCAACTTCTGATGGACAGGCAATTGCGCATGCAGTGCTAGAACATCTTGCCCATGAAACTGGATGTCGTGGCTTGTTTTCTACTCACTATCACCACCTAGCTACGGACTTTGCGAGTGATCCTTCTGTTGGTTTGTACCATATGGCCTGTAAGGTTGGCACACAAATTGGAGGTTTGGAGGAGGCCATTGATATTGTGAACAAAAATCAATATGGCAACGGGGCTTCTATATTCACAACATCAGGTGTAGCTGCAAGAAAATTTCAACATGAGATTGAAAGCAGGCCAGGTTTGTATTAAAATACCAATACCAGTTTCGTTGCCCTTTTTCTCATTCATGGGCACACAACAGAGCGCTATTCAAATGGAGCCGAAATACTTTAAATTGGAACAACGATATACATCACAGCCGAAGACATAGGATTCGATTCCTATTTCAAGACTTCAGTCCTGATCCTAACGGGATCTGCGCTCCATGTGTCGGCCATCAGAGGATTTTTAGGGAGACGATGTTTTATTTTAGAATAGAGGAAATTCTCTTTGCCATTTTTATAATTGCAGGTGAAACAGCGCCCCTGTTTTGGGGTCGATTTGTTTTTCCTTAGCATTTAATGTATTTAAAAATCATTTGTAAAAGAAGTGTAAAAAGAGAAGAGAGAGTGAGGGGAGAGAGAGATCTGGGCACTGGTGGAGGTGTGTGTGTAGCAGAGCTTTCTTGTACAGTCCTTGACAGAGTTTTTAACGAAATTACACAGCTCTGGCTTCTGAGATTCCTGTGGTGTGAAAGTTAGCATAAGTTTTTCTTCTGTTTCATATGTAACCTGTTATGTTTCATTTCACTTCATGATCATTTCCAGTTGAACAAATGTAGAGTTTAGGTAGAATTCATAATGTTTTATGCTCTGCCTATAAGTTTGTTCATATTCAATGTTTTCCTCTGTTTGACAAGGATTCATCCTCTATGCCCTTGTCAGCTCCTCAACAGTCTTGCCAGTCCATTTAAATCTCAATTTGATGTTAAATTTCTTGCCTACCTTGCCTCAGGAGAGAACCTGTGTTTTGGATTACATTTCTTTGTTCAAGCTGTTACTTTCCCCATGCAGCCCAGAAAAACCCCATCATTTTATTAAAAACCCTTTTTATCAATTTACTAGCCTAAAATCAGTGTTTCCCTACTGGTTATCTCGCCCATTGAAGATCTTTACCGAGATAAACCGGAGAGAGCCCTCTCCTACCCCGTAGGGCTAGCTACGAGGCTAAGTGGTTTGATGTTGCCTTGGAGTTTACCTTTCTCAGCCTGAGGTGAAAGTTCAAGCGTTAAAATATTGGCGACCATATTGGGGAGAACATTCGACTTGTTGATTGTCTTGTCCCAGTACATGAAATCAAATCGCAGATCTGATGCTGATGGTGGACAACAGTCAGACACATATGCAGGCTGAACCATTCACCTGGCAACTTCAATTCGATCCAGACATTCCAGTGCTTGCTGATCCCTTCATGCAATGGTAGGGTATGTGCCAAACCTTACCCTGTGTGAAGCTGTAGAAGGAATAAGAAAGGAGTTAGCAGATACTGAATTTGATAAAGATGTTTTCAGTGCCTTGCTTCATTTGTTGAAATCTCCAAAGTTCCCTTGGTTCAAAACTAGATTTTGTGAGTTAATTGTTGAAAGAATCGAAAAGGAGAATCAATGCTTAGATGAGAAAATCCAGTCATATGATTTCCAAGACCCTAAAAAGTTTTTTGAAATCCTTCCTCCATCGAAACAAGAAATCATAGACTTGCCTACATATGTTTACATTGAAAATGTGCAGCTGGAAGTATGTATTGCAAAGTTGGGGCAGCCAACAGAGTCTGGTTTCCGCGATCCTATGGCAACTTACATGGACACGTTTTTCAGTTTGATTGACAGATCAGGCTGTCTTGTACGTGACCAGGCTCATTACGTGCATGAAGGGCTACCAGCAATTACATCTGTGTCCTCGTGGAAGCATTCTCAAGCGGCATCATTCTCAGGTTTACTTGAATGGTTAATCTGGCATTTCAGTATTACCTAATCTATTGTTTGTACAACAGAGTAGGGTAGATTTTGTAAATAAATAAGCAGCCAAAAGGCATCATCTTGTTCCAGTTTTATTACAGTTCTAGTTTGAAGTTTGCCGAATTAGTCTTTTAATCAATTCAGTCAGTTTCCAGTTAATAAGTTGAGTCTTCAGTTGTGTTGATTTGTTGAAATAATGGACTCCATTTCCCAATGGATGGAGGCACTGTCTGCTCTCCCAAAGTTCTGCGGTTCTTGGCACCTCCACGAAGAGGCAGCTGCCATCCCAATTGGAGCCGATGTTAGACTCCGTCTTGCTAGTCTGTTGTCTTGGAAAAGAGGAGTGCAACAAAATGTGCTTTAAAAGTTGTTTTGAAGATGATACAGAAAAAGACTCTGGTCAAGTAGTGAAGATTATGGAAGTGTAACACCAGATGTTTTCAACTTTACAGCTCGTTCTCAAGAAATGAAGTTACTAACAAAGCTGAATGTGTTTATAGTGATATTGCAGCAGATAATTAAATAGAAAGTTTACCTGATGTCATTTGCCAGGTAGTAAGTGCAGGGGAAAATGGGCAGCTTGCTCTCTCTGCATTTGGAGGCTGTCTGTCTTACCTGCGGCAGGTTTTGCTAGATCAAAGTTTGCTAAGTTTTGGAAAACTTGAGATCTTTCCTTGTTCAGATTTTGTGACTATGCAGTCTGCATCTGATAAAAGCAATCTGGTATTTTCTTCCCAATATGCTCATCTTGTTGAACCTTACATGGTCCTTGATGCAGCTGCCTTGGAGAATCTTGAGATTCTTGAGAACAACCAAGATGGCAGCTCCTCAGGGACTCTTTTTGCACAGATAGATCACTGTGTAACAGGATTTGGTAAAATGTTGCTAAGAAAATGGCTCGTGCGACCTCTAAGGCGTGCAGAGCGAATCTTGGAACGTCAAGATGCTATAGCAGAGTTAAAGGGTGCGGTTGTAGATTTTGGTTCTGCGATCAAGTTTCAGAAAGAATTAACGAAGTTGCCAGACATGGAGCGAATGCTTGCACGCCTCTATTCAAGCAGTGGTGCTGCTGGAAGGAATGTTGATCGAGTTGTTCTTTATGAAGATGCAGCAAAAAAGCAACTCCAAGAATTTATTGCTGCTCTTCATGGATGCCGGTGTATGATCCAATCTTGTCTGTTTTTCAATGACAATATGGATGAGGTAAAATCCAGTTTGTTACGGCATATTTTAACTCCAGGTAAAGGTCTCCCTGATGCGAGGTCAACTATTAAAATGCTTTTGATTGGTTCAGCAGAAAAGACTGGCTGTATTCTGCCTTGTGAAGGTGTGGATAAGGACTATGATGTAGCTAATAGAACTGTGAGAGAAATTGAAATAGAGATAGAAAAACACTTGGAAATGCAGCGGAAGTATTTTGGAAGTGATATGATAAATTATGTTACTGTTGGAAAAGAGCACTATCAAATAGAGATACCTGAAAGTCTACTTGCAAAAGTTCCTCAAGATTATGAAGCTCGGTCATCAAGAAAGGGTTTTCACAGGTTTTGGACACCAAAGGTTAAACAACTATTACAAGACCTCGCTGATGCACAAGGACAACGAGAAGCATCCTTGAGAGGAATATTGCAAGGTTTGATTAGACAATTTTGCGAGCACCATAGCATATGGCATGGGATTGTTAATGTGGTTGCAGAGATGGACGTGTTAATAAGTCTAGCACTTGCTAGTAATTACTTTGTTGGACCTACATGCAGGCCATCTATCAAAGACACCACTAAGCTATTGAGTGATGAAGTTGACACCCCGTACTTACGTGCTAAAGAGTTGGGACATCCAATTTTATCTAGCCTAAGTGGAAGTGGGTGCTTTGTTCCGAATGATGTGAATATAGGTGGTCACAGAAATGCTTGTTTCATGTTTCTTACAGGACCCAACATGGGTGGAAAATCAACTCTTCTTCGGCAAGTATGCTTGGCAGTTATCTTGGCACAACTTGGGGTAGATGTTCCTGCTGAAGAGTTTGAATGTTCACCAGTTGACCGCATATTTGTTCGTATGGGAGCAAAGGACCATATCATGGCTGGGCAAAGTACTTTTCTTGTTGAACTCTTAGAAACGACATCTATGCTGTCATCTGTAACACGAGATTCACTGGTAGTATTAGATGAACTTGGACGTGGAACTGCAACTTCTGATGGACAGGCAATTACGCATGCAGTGCTAGAACATCTTGCCCATGAAACTGGATGTCGTGGCTTGTTTTCTACTCACTATCACCACCTAGCTACGGACTTTGCGAGTGATCCTTCTGTTGGTTTGTACCATATGGCCTGTAAGGTTGGCACACAAATTGGAGGTTCGGAGGAGGCCATTGATATTATGAAAAAAAATCAATATGGCAACGGGGCTTCTATATTCACAACATCAGGTGTAGCTGCAAGAAAATTTCAACATGAGATTGAAAGCAGGCCAGGTTTGTATTAAAATACCAATACCAGTTCCGTTGCCCTTTTTCCCATTCATGGGCATACAACAGAGCGCTATTCAAACGGAGCCAAAATACTTTAAATTGGAACAACGATATACATCACAGCCGAAGACATAGGATTCGATTCCTATTTCAAGACTTCAGTCCTGATCCTAACGGGATCTACGCTCCATGTGTCGGCCATCAGAGGATTTTTAGGGAGACGCTATTTTATTTTAGAATAGAGGAAACGCTCTTTTCCATTTTTATAATTGCAGGTGAAACAACGCCCCTGTTTTGGGGTCGATTTGTTTTTCCTTAGCATTTAATGTATTTAAAAATCATTTGTAAAAGAAGTGTAAAAAGAGAAGAGAGAGTGAGGGGAGAGAGAGAACTGGGCGCTGGTGGAGGTGTGTGTGTAACAAAGCTTTCTTGTACAGTCCTTGACAGAGCTTTTAACGAAATTACACAGCTCTGGCTTCTGAGATTCCTGTGGTGTGAAAGTTAGCATAAGTTTTTCTTCTGTTTCATATGTAACCTGTTATGTTTCATTTCACTTCATGATCATTTCCAGTTGAACAAATGAAGAGTTTAGGTAGAATTCATAATGTTTTATGCTCTGCCTATACGTTTGTTCATATTCAATGTTTTCCTCTGTTTGACAAGGATTCATCCTCTATTCCCTTGTCAGCTCCTCAGCAGTCTTGCCAGTCCATTTAAATCTCAATTTGATGTTAAATTTCTTGCCTACCTTGCCTCAGGAGAGAACCTGTGTTTTGGATTACATTTCTCTGTTCAAGCTGTTACTTTCCCCATGCAGCCTAGAAAATCCCCATCATTTTATTAAAAACCCTTTTTATCAATTTACTAGCCTAAAATCAGTGTTTCCCTATTGGTTATCTCGCCCATTGAAGATCTTTACCAAGATAAACCGGAGAGAGCCCTCTCCTGCCCCGTAGGGCTAGCTACGAGGCTAAGTGGTTTGATGTTGCCTTGGAGTTTACCTTTCTCAGCCTGAGGTGAAATTTCAAGCGTTAACATATTATGTTAGCGCTTGAAATTTCACCTCAGGCTGAGAAAGGTAAACTTCAAGGCAACATCAAACCACTTAGCCTCGTAGCTAGCCCTACGGGGTAGGAGAGGGCTCTCTCTGATCTATCTCAGTAAAGATCTTCAGTGGGCGAGATGACCAATAGGGAAACACTGATTTTAGGCTAGTAAACTGATCAAGAGGTTTAATTTTGGGATTTTTCAAGTTTTGGTGGAAAATTGGGGAATGGCAATTTTGGGTGCGGGGATTGAACACAGTTTTCGCAGGGGGTTCTTTGGGGCGAGGTAGGAAACAGTATTGATTCATTTGATAGAGATGGATGGATGAGAATGACCGATGAGGAGTTAAGGAGAGCAAGCAATAACCTTGAGTTCCCCTTAAACAGTTGAAAACATTGATATTAAGCAAACTTAAAAGCAGAGCATGACAGTCATGAATTCTACTTTAACACTTCATTTGCCTAATTTGCAGAAGGAAAATTAATGAAATGATTCACATAACACACTTACAAGTACAAAGTGAAACACACCATCAACACATGTGACCACAAGAATCCCAAAAAGGACTGCAAAACCCTGGTCTTCCTTTGCCAAAAATTGCAGAGATACAGTGAATAATACAATAAGAGCTTCTCCCTCAAGAGTCCAACCATGAAAATGAGCAAGAAAGTACATAATATAGGTCATCTAACATCTTTCCATGCCTCTAGGGGTCGAGCTCACTATTCTAGGAGCTGTTTCAACCAATTCTAAAGTAAGCACTGAAAATTAGGCAATCAAAACAACTTGCCTCTATAAGCTAGGAAACCAATTCATTCATTAAATGCATGCTATTTCATGAATGAATCTTCTAGAGAAGGTAAATAAGCGTCATATCAACATGAAAATACATAAATTACATCAAAGAGGGTGAAAAATCCCATCATAAGTCAAAACTAGTAAAAGCTGGGCGCATTCCTGAGCTGTAGGTGAAAAATTGTGAAAATTGCCTGATGGGTCGCGCGCATTTCCTGGACGGGTCGCGCGCCTTTGGAGGCACTTTTGAGGCACTTTCAGGTGTCCAAATGAGGAAAAAGTGGGCTTGTTGGAAAGGTCTAGATGTCTAATTTCTAACCCAAGTGGAATTTCGGAATTTGGTTGTCATTTTCCCCTCCAAAATTGCAATCTCCCAAGACTGCTCCCTGTGTGTCAAAAATGTGGCAGAAAGTCATTTTTTGCTTGTTTTTTGACTTTCTGGAGGCCCAAAACTTGGTGAAATTTCCTAGTAATGGCTGAGCATGTGTAACTTTCCATGAAAAATCTAGAAATTCTGAGTTTTCCCAAAATGGAGTTGCCAAATGAAAGGGTCGCGCGCCTCACGCGACCCGTTAGGGAGGAAAACCTGTTTTTGCCAAAAAAAACTCAAAAATGACCCAAAATACTCAAAATTTTTTGGAATTTGTGCTGGAGTTGAGTTATTCAGTATCATGCTCCTTCAAAGAAGCCTCAGCCAAGATATGGAGGGGATCGGACCTTTTCCTTCGTTTTTGTGCTTTGGCCAACTTCCTTTGGAGCACTTTCATTTTCGCCTTGCATACATGCATCCGCGCCCAATAATGATTTTTCATATTCCTGAGCAAGTCCTTATCTTGGTTGGCCTTGGCCAGAAACCTCTCCAAATGAGCATTGACCTGGAGAAGCATAGCCTCTCGCTCAATAGGTACCAAATCGTCGGGTCTCTTTCGAGCCAAGTTGCGGTCCTCATGAATCCTCCGCAACTCATCAAGATTGTGCTCATCCTCCAACTGCTTGTTGCACTGCTCTAAATAGGTGATCGTCCATTGTGCCCCTTCCAATCTTCGCTGCAATGAATCATTTTCAGCTCTTAGGTGCTGAATGATCTCCTTTGACTCTAGGCTAGGAGAACTAATATCAAGGTCTACCACCTCTATGTCTGGAACACCTGATGGCCCCTCATCAATCCTCGGTTATTTTCCCCTCTCTGATACCTGTGTTGCTATTGGAGATGAGGCCCCTTCCACCTGAAGTGGAGATAACACTCGTGGTGCTGATGAAGAAGGCGAGACCCCTTCCACCTGGTGTGGAGAAAATACTCGCCGAGCTGCTGCAAATAAGGCCCTGTGGCCTCTATGATAAGTGACCAATGGAGGAGAGCTGACATGTCTAGTCTCATGGATATCATGCTACTGTGATGGTCCTCCCTCCTCATGAACAATCCTAGGATGTGGTAGTGGTGCTGTGAAAAACTCATGAGAGATAAACTCTTCCCATGGGATGCCCTGCTGTGCCAACTGATGTATGACCACAAGCTGAATCAAACCATAATGGTAGAGGCTCTTATATTGTTGTGCTGGGTTCTTCCTCTGCATCAAAGGCACCATCCTCTCAATATTCTGGCATAAGAAAATTGGGATGTTCATCATCCGTACCCGTGTGAAATGCATCAATAAGCGAATATGATATGAATACACAAGTGAAAATCTGCCCTCACAGGTGAAATAGCGCATGATAAGTCTCATCAATGGAGCATACTCATTCCTCAAAAATCTGAAAGGAAATACACCCGTCACTTGTCTCATGAATGCAGGTTTAATGTAAGGCTCAAACTGAACATTGTCCAATATTTTGCGCTTGTTCCACACTTCTCCAACATTTGGTATCCCTGTTGCTTGAGCAATCATCTCAGGTGTCAATGTAAAATCCACCCCTGCAAGGTTCACATGCCCATCATGCAAATGAAAAACAAACAAGCGAGCCAACTCCCTGTGATGCTGAATCTGAGAGATCCTCTCGCAAAACTCATAACAAGACATATAACGGAAACATGAGACTGCAATTGGACAAGCCTGCAAATCAATCAAAGAGGTGGGCTCCTCTCTCCTATGATGACCGCTCTTTCCACCTTTGTGAGGTCTCCTCTGTACCTCAAACTCTGAAGCTGACTCATGGTCATCACTTTGCTCATAATTGGTTTCGGTTTCTGACATTGTTTTAGGAGCAAAGTGGCTGAAATGTACTGTTGTTTCTGCTTTGAAAACTGTTGATTAAAATGTTGTTTTAAGGGGACAAGAAGCACAAGGGAAATGTTAGGGAAGGGATACTTTAAAGGGAAATTGGGAATAATGAAATAGGGAGTTTTAGGGGAAAAATCATTGCATATACATCATTATACAATTTTACTTACAAGGATGTTATGGGAGGTAGGGTTAGGATTTTAATTTTTTGATTTCTTGGGGAGAGGGATAGGGTTTTAGGCTCTTAGCAAATTTGGAAGGGAAGTTTAACTAAAATGATAGGGAATATGTAATGGGAGGTGGACAATAGGAAAGAAAAGGGATACCTCAAAACAACATAATAAACCTTAGCAATTGTGACAACTTCAAGCCCAAAAGCACAATGGAGACTTTTACTTGCAAAATGAAGACCTTTAAAAATACAATCATGATCTTCTTGAACTGTAGCAAGCAATAATTTTTCATGATTTGAGGGCCTACCTTGCAAAATTTAGCAACTTGTGGTTCCTTGGCAGCTTGCTGGCAGTTTTGTGTAGAGGGAACGCTGATAGGTCGCGCGCCTCACCCAACAGGTCGCGCGCGCTTGACGGGTCGCGCCCATTGAGAATTAACATTGGCGGAGGTGGCCTGACGGGTCGCGCTCGCCTGACGGGTCGCGCGCCAGTCTCGACGGGTCACGCGCCTCCCAAACTCACCGAATTCACTCAAACGCTCTTGCAACTGATTTCTCTATCACTTGGATGCACAATGGAGATTGATGGATGGAAATAGAGCCTTTATAGCCTTGCTTTGAATAAATTTCATGTCACAACCCACTTTCTAATGTTTTTCCATGACACTTTTTAAATTTTGAATGTTGTTGTCTTTTTGGTTTCCTTTTGTCCTGAAATTGATTGATTTGATGTTTTCCTTGATAATTTTTTGCAGGGATAGCTTCTGAGGAGTCTTGGCAAGGGAGCCAAGGTTGTATGCTGTCCTTTGAATCATTTTGAATTTTTACAAGTTTTACAAAATTTTGTGAAATGACCTTGGCTTTAAAAACAAGGTTTTTAAATCCAAGGTGAAAATTAGCTGCACAAGATAGAATCTTTCGAAGAAATAATTTGAAAATCATCCCTCTGGCTTGCTGGGAACTTATTGACCTTCAGAGACATGACCTTGAAGACCAATTTGACCTAAACCCTAGACCTAGAAATTTTGACCTCAAGACAAGACATGTAACCTTGAAAAAGTTTAATGACTGAAACAACTTGATCCAGCAGTGCCAAGAGGGGAATAAAGACACCAGCTCCTCCATCAAGGTTATGGCATGCCTAATGGAATGCAATAAGATGACACTGATGAGACACCTACTTATGCAAAATGCAAAGAGCTTTGATCGCTGATGGAGGGCTACTAGACCGACTCTAACAGGTCCAAATGGTGAGTTAGTGAGTCTACAAAGGATTTGTATTGGTCGCTCCACCAACAACATCGCTGAGTATAGTGCATTGGTTAAGGTACTGTTTGATGCTATTGCACATGGTATTTGTTGTTTAGTCACCAGACTTGACTCACAACTTGTAGTACTACAACTTTTTGATGTCTATTCAGTTAGAATTCCCACCATATTATGCATGGTTTTAAGAGTACGCCTTCTAGAAAGAAATTTCAATTTCATGAAAAAGGAACATATTTATGGAAAACTAAATAGACTGACAGATGCCCTAACTAATCATGTTTTAGATAGACAGTTGCAACGAATGTAATTAATTTTCAATTCACATCACATCATATTGAAAATACAATAGAATCCCAAAAATATGGAATATATATATATATATATATAAAGTTTGGCTTTAAAATATTTGTTCCCAAGACACATATGGCATACATCGCCCATATAAAAAATTGCATGCAACAATCTAAGTAGACAAATCAACGATGCTCATGATAGAATGACACTGCATGAACCAACTTGTGCAGTAGTCATCCAATATGAATAGGCACTCCTATGGTTTATCACTAAAGTCACAGTGGAAGTTGGTCGACCACGGTATCATCAATTCCATGGTTAACGCTTCCATGTGGCACTCTACCTATGATAGGACCTCTGCCCACCACAACAAACTACGCTGGTTCTAGCCTCCTCCTCTTGTCATTCCTCTACATGACGAAGATATGAAGCACCAATAGGTCGAACTGGTCCCACATATGCATGAAACATAAATAGTTTAGTCTTGGAAACATTTAAAAACATAAAAAAAAAGTTGTAAAACTTTCAAAACTTAAAAGGTTGAAATTTCTTACCTAAAGAACCCCATTCCTCACCCTCAGGAAGTACGAGCTCATGGTCATCAAACCGAAGGCATGCATGTGTAAGAATAGTCATTGATCATGACAAAATACTTGTGTAACCATTCAAAGAAGGCTGGTGAGAAGTTGAATGCTGGCAACCATGCATATCGGGACATTGATCTATCCACCTCCTCATCCATGGCACCCTCAAATCGATAGGCTCGAGTATGATATATTGAGGCTGAAGTAATGGAACCCATTCTAATGCAAAGGAAACTAATATCGCACCATATCCAAAGTTCTTTATTTTCCCTCTTTTGCCTTAGTCAATTGTTCTTTCATATTTACCAGAACTCCCTCGATCTAGTTGAAGAGTGTCGACTCTAGACACTCCAATCCATATTTCATATATGATCTTCTTGCCACATGAAATGTAGAGCTACCTACCAATATTGCGATAATGAATAGGATTGTTCTCAAAGGTAACCAATTCACATATTTTTTACTAATATTTCCATCCTTTGTTGGTTGGAATTGAGGTATACAATATGTAGCGATATAATCTTTCACTATCTACCCACCACTTCTCCCACCTAGGAGAGATATGGGGCAACCCTCATGGACAGACCTGTGAAAAAGTAGATATCCTCTACCTTTATCTCAAGTAGATGTTTCCCAAACTTGAACACTTGTGCTTGAACATCCCATGAATGAATAAGGTATTTCAACAACTCCATCTATTGCCTCATACCAAGAAGCCAAAAGAACTTTGGTAATCCAAATTTATTTAATGCTTAGATGGTAGTAGGATCATTTGCTGCATTTAAATCTTGTTTCTCATGTTCTCTTTCTCTCCATATGAAATCAATTTTGTGTTGAGGAACCCCTAAAAAATCAGCAAGAGATTCATTAGGATCCTTTTCATGAAAAAATTTGATAAATTTTGAAGGAAAACTGATAGAAAATCTTTTAATTTATGCCCAACACACCCCAGGAGAGTAAACCAGAGTGTTTCACCTTTGCCTCTAGTGTGTGACTACCTAGGCGCAACATACTTTTCAACCCTCTAGTCCTGCATTGGCCCTAGGGAAAAATTTTGTAACCCCAAGGCCCTCAAAAACTCATAAATTTTGTTTGAAATCACAAAATGGAACTACTGAAAAAAAATAGAAAGGCTCTAGCTCCTACTTGGAAGTGACAGTACTTGAAATCGTCCACTAGATTATCTGTAATCAGCTGCAGAATATTGAGGGAAAAAGTACTTAGATCTCTCATTGTTAGAGGTAAATATGAAATGGTAAAAATGAACAGTCATTTTTAGTATATATGGTCATATTTTCATCATTTCATTCATATTTAATGTTTTGACCTAGTGATGGTTTGTTTTTACCATGAAACATGTATGTTTAATCCTTTTTGTGTTTTTTTGAGTAGGTCGATAGCTATTAACGGATTTTTTTGTGCTTTATACAGGTGATTTTGACCAAAGAGTACATTTTTATCTCTTTTTTGTTCTTTAAATCTACAGAAAAAGAACCCCCCGAGTCCTCTTCCAACTCTTTTTAGACTCCCAAAACGTGAAAATATTTCCAAGCACTTGTTTTTTTGAACTCGTAAAAATAAATGAAAAGACTTCTACTTAGTATAAGTTTAACCTTTTTCCAGGCTAAGATAGACTAACTACGGAAAATGAATATCTTAGTTGAACATGGATAAGAGGTTCTCTTGGGTATTATTTTCTACCTTTTCGGACCTAAGGGACTACCTACAAAGAGGGACATCTGGAGTTTTCATTTTCACCTCTTTTTCAAGGTCTATAAATATGAAAATAAGTCGAGTTTTACCTTCATTGGACACGTAAAAACATCAAAAAATGGACTCATTGATCATGACGAGGCCAAACCACTCTTTCTCGGGGTTTGTTAAATATACTCAAGAGGGATTCATATGAAGGATGAGCTTACAGATCAAGCATATTTTTTCCTCCTCAAGCTTGTTAGAAAATAAAGAGGTAATGACTAGTATGGTTGGGGAAAGTGGGAAAATAGGGTACTCCATTTGTTAATGGCAACGAGTACCTCTTGAACATGAAACTCTTCCACCGCATCTCCATGGTTGTCAGGTTGGGTAATCTGCCTGTATTTCGGTTCATCATACCTTCATAGAACCTACATTTTGGTTTTGGGTCAATGTTTCCAACTCTATTTTAGTGTCATTGTTATGTTCAAGACAATTGATATTCGTTGAATACTCTTAAGCCTTCATTCCATGTTTGTCTTTCCCGATCTAGTTCCGTATCAACATCATTTTGTCTCAATCATGATACCTGTTTCATGTAGTTGATAGGGGATACATCAAGGCCATCCAGGAATTCGACTTAGAAACACCCATTGGTGCCTTGGTGCTTGCATAAATCAATTTCAAGTGTCCTTGCTCTTGGCGATAGGTTTACATCATTGGCCTTTGACCAAAAGATTTTGTGTGGTGTTCAACGTCAACTCATTCATTCACACCATATGGATTGTACTTGAGTATCTCGAGAGCCATTAACATCATCGGTAGTTTCTCTCATGTATTTTAATGACTTACATCATTGGACAATATTTAGATGGTGTCTACCATGTTTGACTTCAGCCCATTGATTGACATGGTTAGAATAATATGTTGGTTGGTGGTGTGAATGAGATAGAAGACCACAATTTAGTTTCCTCCATTTGGGCTGTGATTTCGGGATTATACATGACCACTATGTATTATGGTTATGATCATATTGGCAGTCATCCATGGACATGTCTTTTGATCATTATACATGTAATGTTAGCTTATGTGCTAAGTATGGGTATGCCTCCCTTAGAAAAAATAATGTCATAATGTAAATTTATTGTAAAAAAAGATGAATCTCCCTTATTGTTCTTGATCCCGACTTGTCACAAGGTAAAGCACTTCAACCATCAGTTATCATATTTGACTTTGCACTTTAAGGGGCACTCTGTTATAGGAAATTTTGTCTTATCTACTAAATCAACCTCCTAATGGAATCATTCACATCCTATTCTCCCTTTACATCATCATTGAACAAAGACCTATGGATGAATCTCTCATTCCCCATAGTTTCTGCCCTAAAATGCATCATCTGAGGTAATTTTAGGACCAATGCACCTTGGCCTCTTACTAGAAAAGGTCCACCTACAGGTTGCTCCAATGTAGCCTGTTTTGATCACCTACATGTTACCCTCTTTGCATCTGCATTGGCTCTAGAAATTTAGGAAAAAGAGAGAGAATCCCAAAGCCTCCATTTCCAGAAGCTTCCATGATATGTTGTAACCATTTATCTCATAATAAAATCTCAAATCCTATCCTATCCTACATTGGAGTTTCCATTCCTTATCCTTAGACCTCATCCTCCCATCAAGAGTGGATCTCAATCCCAATAGTGGTAAAAGGATAAGAACTCCCAACTTACCTCACTCCTTTATATGTTTATAACCTTCCATATGCAAGGGGTTGGCTTTTGGAGAGTGATTCTACCCTTATGTTGTTGTTGTGAGAGTTATCCTTTCATGCATTTTGGGTGATTAGAGGTACTCTTTGTGACAAAGGAAGGAAAAGTCAACAAATTGGAGGAGCTCATCTACAAAATCAACACCTATTTATGGTTGTAACTCACTCCATTTATATCAATACAAAAATTTCTCTTGTTTTCCTGTATGTGATGGATTTAATTCATATATTTCAATACCATATTAAACTATTGAATAAAGTAGATAGATGATGGTACGTAGATCTCATAGTTTCTTGGCTTGTGTTGTCTGGTTATGCAAGTTCTGATTTTGGCAGCTAGAGCTAGGATTGGAGCATTCAAGCCAAAGGAGCCAAATATATGATAGATTCCAAGTAGGTTTCTTCCCCTCATATACATACTTTAAGGAAAACATTGGGTCCTTTATAATCCTATTGTTCTAGGTAAGCCACGAGACCTAGGGGAGGTATTTATGTCCACAATCATAAATCTTGCATAAAAGGGAGTATCAAAAATGGATAGAGGGAACATAATGTGAGGGGGGAGGGTAGGGAAGAGGATTAATGGAGAGAAAAGGGTTAATGGAAAGAGAGAGGGAAGAAAAAGTTTTATCTTTTAGCTGTGTGGGAGAGTAATGGGAACCAACTTCTTCTTACTTCTAAACCCCCGTCCCTATTGAGATTGTGAGGATGCTTAATGATTTTAAGGGCTTCATGAATTTTTCGCTTATACTGATGGTTTTATTTGGAAATAAAGTTAGTGTCTTCCAAGAAGGTATGGTGACAAGTCTTTTTTGAGTGTTCCTCTAGTGATTAAGATCAAGTTCTGTCATTTTTGAGGTCTACGCAATGTTCTTTAAGTCTAATCTTGAACGACCTTCTTGTTTCTCCAATATAACAATTTCCACATGAACATATGACTTTATAAACACCATTTTATTAGAGTTTATCAGGGCTATCTTTAAATGATCTCATCTTTTGTCTAATGGTTGACATGGGCTTGAAAGAGGTTTCAATATATTTCTATTTAGAACCTTAGCCAACTTATATGTGACTCCCCGAATGTATGGTAGATAGGCCCTTCTGCTACAAACTTGGGAGTTTATTGTAGGTTATCTGTCTTTATTTCTAGATTTTTCTCTTCTAATGGTCTGATATTCTAAGATATCTTTTGAAAAGAGTCCTGAGTACCCCAATATTTTGTGTCGGGTGATTGTGTGAGTTTGCATGTAGTTAGTTATTAGTGTGTACTTTCTTTATGAACACCTTATGTCCAAGAGATCCATCTTCATTTCTTATGAGGAGAATGTCTAAGAATGGGATAATGTTGTTTTCCTCAACCTTCATTGTGAAATTTATATCTTTATATATACTATTGAGGTGGCCTATAAAGTTACTTAAATAATTGTCCTCATGTGGCCAATTGACACTAGTGTCATCAAAAAACCTAATCCATAATTTAGGCTTTAATGGGAAAGTGTCAAGAGTTTTCTTTTCAAAATTCTCCATAAATAGGTTGGATACTATAGGGGATAGCAAGGACCCCATAGCCACTCCAGATGTTTGTTCAAATAATTCACCTTTGAAGGTGAAGAAAGTGGAATGAAGACATATTTTGGAAAGATTTGTAGTTTGAGGATCTGTGACCTCTTTTACAACTTGTACAACTTCCTTTAAATGGATCTTTGTGAAGAGTTGGACAACATCAAAACTTACAATCTTATCATGAGGATCCAGTTTTTCTTTTTTAGTGAATTCTAAATAATGGTTGGAGTCTTTAATAAATGAGACATTTTTACCAACAAGAGGGGCCAAGGTTCTAGCAATATATTTTGTCAATTCATATGTAGGTTCCCCAATATTGTTAACAATAGGTCTAAGGGGGGCACCAACTTTATGAATTTTTGGGACTCCATAAATTCGTGGGGTCATTTCACTATCAGGAGATAGATGGTTCTTCACTCTTTCATCCAGGTTTGAATCCTTGATGGTTTTTTTAACAATTTTGGTAATATTAGAAATACAGTTATCTTTGAGATTCTTGTAGCTACCACTATTATATAGGTGGCCTTTAATTTTTGTGGTATATTCTTATTTATCCATAACCACTATTGCCTCTCCTTTGTTTGTTTTCAGGATGACAATGTTATCATTATTCCTTAAAGTTTTTAGGTCTTTTACATGTTCATTGTTTAAATTGATTTTTGGAGGCCTTTCTTTTCTTAAGATGATGACAAAATCTTGTATGACTTGCTCTCTATCTTCATCTCGAAGAGCTTGAATCCCATCTTCAAGACTACAAATAATTTCTTCCAATGGAATATGATTAGAGGTTATGGAAAATTTAAGCCCTTTTATTGGCTTGATGGGCCCTGACCCAGGTTCAAAGTTAGCCGCGCCAACCAACAAAACCCTAAACTGATGGCCATTTTAGAAACAACCCACGTAGTGTAGAATGCAATCTCACTTGAAGCAGTATTAGGGGATGTTAGAACCAGGTTTCTGCATCTAGAGGTATGTGTGATAGGTTCTTGTGGCTTCTATGGATTAGCTCTGTCTTCACAAACCCTATCCTTTCTGGAACAATAAATTATAGTAATTCACCTAAAAAACATCTATATCTTTGTGAAGGTATTTAAACATTCATAACATCAACATCATTACTGATATACCACTTTCACGCAGAAGATAATCATTCATTCATATAATTTGCAATATAGAGCAAAAATATAGAAAGCTGCAAAAGTAAAAATAGATACGTAGATGCATAATTGATAGATCAAAACTATCTTTATTATATGTATTCATTCAAGTATAGACTCTTTGTCCCTACGCACTCAGTTGCAGGGCCCACGCACTCAGCCCGCAGACTTACCAAGGTCTTCGCGCACTCAGCTACAGGAGCCTTCCCCTCTGCATAAGTATAAGAAACAAACTTTCCTGCCTTAGATTACTTGCCCAAACAATGATCTTCTAGTTATGACTTATATTGTAGACTTGATATGACCATTCTATATATATTCTTTGCTTTTACAATACCACATTCCGCAAACCGTGGGAGGGTCTCAAACCTTCTTATCTCCTAATAGCCTAAGGGACTAAAGCCCCTTTGACTCTTATTATCTTCACACTCCACTTCCTCAAATCACAGAGACTTTACATTTGTATAAAAAGTAAGTACCAAAACTTGACCCTAGGGGACCCTATTCTAAAAACTTAATTTAGGACTTCCACGTCATCCTTTCTTATTCATACGTAGAAATATTTATGACATTTTTACCTAAATAGCTAGGGGGGGAGTCAGAAACTTGATTTATTATATTAGGTTTTTCTTTATTATTACTTAAACTACTAGGGGAGGATCTAGAAATGTTATTATTCATGTTTATTATATTTGATTTTATGTAATTGGAACCCTTGCATGGGACAACAATGCTGCTCTTTTCGACTATCCAAGGTCATCAGTTGATAGTGTTGTTGTTGACATTTATCATGATATGTGCTTCCGTTTTCCCATTTACTGTGGAATCAACATCACAGTCTGCAATGATGTTTGATATCTTCATATAGGTTTCTTGCATATGGTTAATCCACATAATTTTAATGTTGTCGATTTTATCTGATTCTGAAGATACAGAACTCTTTCCCACGTTAGGTCCATCATCAATTTTTTGAATATGGCTTATCCGCTAGCCAACCAAGGTATCCACATTTTTCTTCATTCCACCTGTATGTTTTTCACCCAGGTTCAATGCCATTCTAACCCTTATGTTGTTTCTTGATCTCTAAGACGTATTTGTGCTTATAATTTTCTCTGTGTTTACAGTGCTTTCAAAACTTCGACAACCCATCAAATGAGACTTCACCTTATTAATTTTTCCATTTTGTCTCTCATCTTCCAAACACCCTTGTTATCTGCTTTAAGAGCTATTGAGGAATCAATGATAACCCACAAGTGCTGTCAAATTGTTGATGCAATATTTAAGTGACTCTTGAAGGTTGTTGATGATATTTTATCCAGTGAGAATATAGTTTTGCAGATTACATGGCAGATCAGGGATTTGCTAAGCTGTTCAAATGCTCTTCTATTATACTAGTTCTGAAGTCTATGTTTCAAACAAGCGAAGGAAAGAACCAAGTTAAAATCACATCAATGTTTTAGGAAGAATAGATCAACTTCTCTTCTTTGAATTTTAACCCTAACTTTTTCAATATTATGAATCTTAGTCCAATTATCCCTTCCATATAGGGTAATAATGAGTGTTATGAGAATTCAGATTATCCACAATATCCATTTTTAAGTCTATGTTTAGAGTCTATAACAAGACTCATCTTTAGGAAAAATATACAAAGAAGAGAAGGGAGAAAGGGAAATAAATATGGGATGGATGCAAGAAAAGGGAGAAGGAGAGACAACCAACAAACTCAAACCTAAAATAATGAAATAAAAATATTCCACGAAAAAGATATAAATAAGAAAATATAATAAAAATAATATTTTTTTTTTTTTTTTTTTTAAATCTTTATTAAATCTTTGTAAATTTTTAATGTTAGAAAAATTAATAATCAATATTATTATAGTCATATTTCTATTAAGAATAAATATTAAATGATAAAGTTAATAATAATATTTTATTATTAGTATTAATTACACTATTATTAGTAATAATTTTTCTTATTACTAATAATAAAGTGCTCATTAATAATACTAATAATAAAGCTAATTATTATTATTTCTATAGGTTAATATTAATTATAACTAATAAAAATGATGGTGATAATAATTAATGATCACTTCATATTATAGGATGTAAAGGGGGAACATGAAAAGGAAATTTCATGCTAGGGAATTATATGTTAATATTAGGTTAGTATGGGGCAATCAAAATGTTTATAGATTAGAATTAATTTCTAAGGAGGAAAAATAATTAGATTTGGATATAAGATAAAGGCATGGTGGGAGAGGGAGGATAAAAAATGTGTAGAGGGAACATAATGTGAAGGGGGAGGGCAGGGAAGAGGATTAATGGAGAGAAAATGATCAATGAAAAGAGAGAGGGAAGATTTTTTTTTATGTGCCAGCTATGTGGGAGAGTAAGGGGATCCAGTTTCTGCTTACTTCTAAACCCCCATACCTATTAATATTGTGAGGATGCTTAATTATTTCAAGGGCTTCATGATTTTTTCACTTATATTGATGGTTTTCTTTGGCAATAAATTTAGTGTCTTCTAGGAAGATATGATGACAAGTCTTTATTGAATGTTCCACCAGTGCTAAAGATCGAGTTCTACCATTTTTTATGTCTACGCCATGTTATTTAAGTCTAATGTTGAAGGACCTTCTTGTTTCTCCAATATAACAATTTCCACATGAACATATGACTTTATAAACACCCTTTTGTTGGATTTTATCAGGGCTATCTTTAACTGATCGCATCTTTTGGCTAATGATCGAAATGGGCTAGAAAGAGGCTTCAATATCTTTATTTTTGAGAACCTTACCCAGCTTGTCTGTGACTCTCTGCATGTATGGTAGATAAGCCCTTCTGCTAGAAAATTGGGAGTTTGTTGTAGGTTGTCTATCTTATTTCTCGATCTACCTCTTCTAATGGTCTTGATGATGTCCATATTTTTATATCTGATGCCTGCAAAGACCTTTCTTAAATATTCAATTTCTTGTTTATCATGAGAGGTGTCTAATATTCTGAAATTCTTTTGAAACGAGTCTTGATTACCCCCATCTTTTGTGTCGGGTGATGGTGTGAGTCCGCATGTAAGTAGTTATTAGTGTGTTCTTTCTTTCTGAACATCTTATACCCAAGAGATCTATCTTCACTTCTTATTAGGGGAATGTATAAGAATGAGATAATATTGTTTTCCTCAACCTCTATTGTGAACTTGATATCTTTAGATATATTGTTGAGGTGTTCTACAAAGTTACTTAACTCCTTGTCCCCATGTGGCCAATTGACACTAGTTTCATCAATGAACCTAATCCATAATTTAGGCTTCAACAAGAAAGTGTCAAGAGAATTATTTTCAAATTTCTCCATAAAGAGGTTGGCTACTATTGGGGATAGCAGGGACCCCATAGCTACTCCATATGTTTGTTCAAATAATTCACCTTGGAAGGCTAATAAATCATAATGAAGACTATCATATTTCAGCAAGTTTTGTGGTTTGGGGATCCATGAGCTCTTTTACAACCTATACAACTTCCTCTAAAGGGATATTTGTGAAGAGTTGGACAACATCAAAACTTATAATCTTATCACCAGGATCCAGTGTTTCCTTTTTATTGAATTCTACATAATGGTTGGAGCCTTAAATAAATGAGTTGGTTTTGCCAAGAAGAGGGGTCAAGGTCCTAGAAACATATTTTTCCAATTCATATATGGGTGCCCCAATAGTGCTGACAATAGGTCTGAAGTGGCACAAACTTTATGAATTTTTGGGCCTCCATAAATTCGGGAGGTGATTTCACTATCCGGATAAAGGTGCTTCTTCACTCTTTCATCTAGGTGTGAATCCTTGATGGATTTTTTAACAATTTTTGTAATCTTAGAAATAGGGTTATCTTAGAGTTTCTTGTAGCTGCCACTGTTATATAGGTGGTGTTTTATTTTTGTGTTATATTCTTCTTTATCCATAACCATTTTTTCCCCTCCTTTATCTACTTTTAGGATGACAATGTTATCATTATTCCTTAAAATTTTCAGGGTTCTTAATTGCTCATGGTTTAAATTGCTTTTTGGAGGCCTTGATTTTCTCAACTTAATGACAAAATATTGTCTAACTTTCTCTCTATATATATTCCTATGCGCTTGAATCCCATATTCAATACTACAAATAATTTCTTCTAATGGAATATGATTGGGGGTTATGGAAAAGCTAAGACCTTTATTTAGGACTTCCACTTCATCCTTTCTTAATTCATACGAAGAAATATTTATGACTTTCTTACCTAAATATCTACGGAGGGCATTAGAAACTTGATTTATTATATTAGGTTTTTATTTATTGTTACTTAAAATGTTAGGGGAGGAGCTAGCAACGTTATTATTGACGTTTATTATATTTGATTTTATGTTATTGGAACCCTTATAGGGGAGGCCAGTGCTGATCTTTTTTACTATCGAAGGCCATCGATTGATAGTGTTGTTGTCAACATTAATAATGATATGTGATTTCATTTTCTCACTTGCTATAGAATCCGCATCACGGTCTACATTGATGTTTGATATATTCATACAAGTTTCTTGCATATGGTTAATCAGCATACTTTTAAGCTTGGCAATTTTACCTGATCAACTCCAACAAATGGGTGTTTATAAAGTCATATGTTATTGTGGAAATTGTTATATTGGAGAAACAAGAAGGTCCTTCAAGATTAGACTTAAAGAACATGGTGTAGACATAAAAAATGACAGAACTCGATCTTTAGCACTGGCGGAACATTCAACAAAGAATTGTCACCATATCTTCTTAGAAGACACTAAAGTTATCTTCAAAAAAAACCATCAGTATAAGAAAAAAATTCATGAATCCCTTGAAATCATTAAGCATCCAAACAATCTCAATAGGGATGAGCATTTAGAAGTAAGCAAAAATTGGATCCCCTTACTCTCCCGCAGAGTTAACACATACAATTGTTTTTTCTCTCTCTCTTTCCATTGACCCTTTTCTCTCCATTAATCCTCTTCCCTACCCTCCCCCCTCACGTTATGTTCCCTATACACATTTTTTATCCTCCCTCTCCCATCATGCCTTTATTTTATATCCAAATCTAATTTATTTTCCTCCTTAGAAATTAATTATAATCTATAAACATTTTGATTGCCCCATACTAACCTAATATTAACATATAATTCCCTTCCATATAATTCCCCTGCATGAAATTTCCTTTTCATGTTCCCCCTTTACATCCTATAATATGAAGTAAATCCTAGATCATTAATTATTTTTTTTTTTCTATGTTAAGACTAACCTACGCACCCACGGGGGATTTGAACCGGTGACCTATCGCAAGGAGTGCCTTAACAGTGCACCCATTCACCGTCAATCCAAAGCCCCGTGGGCCTAGATCATTAATTATTATCACTATCATTTTTATTAATTATAATTAATATTAAGCTATAAAATTAATAATATTTAGATTTATTATTAGTATTGTTAATTAGAACTTTATTATTAGGAATAAGAAAAAATATTAATAATAACATTATAATTAATACTAATAATAAAATATTATTATTAACTTTGTCATTTAATAATTATTCTTAATAGAAAGATGACTATAATAATATTGATTATTAATTATTCTAACATTAAAAATTTATAAATATTTAATAAAATTTAAAATAACTTTTTTATGATTTTTATTCTATTTTATGATTTATATATTTGTTGTGGAATATTTTTCTTTCATTATTTTAAGTTAGGGTTTGTTGGTCATCTCTCCTCTTTTTCTTGTATCCATCCCATATTTATTTTCCTTTCTCCATTCTCTTCTTTGTATATTTTTCCCAGAGATGAGTCTTGTTATAGACTCGAAACATAGACTCAAAAATGGATACTATGGATAATCCAAATAAAGTCTCATTAGTACCATGTATGAAAGGGACAATTAGACTGAGATTCGTAACCTTGAAAAAGTTAGGGCTAAAATTCAAAGAAGAGAAGCTGATTTATTCTTCCTAAAACACTATCATGATTTTGACTTGGTTCCTTCCTTCTCTTGTGTGAAACATAGACTTCACAACCAGTTTAACAAATAGAGCATTTGATCGGCTCAACAAATCCCTATCCGTTATATAATACACAAAACTAGATTCTCACTAGATCGACTATCATCAATAACCTTCAAGAGTCACTTGAAGCTTGCATCAACAATTCGATAAGACCTATACATTATAATTGACACCTCAGAAGCTCTTAAAGAAGATAGGGAAGGACGCTTGGTGTGAGGGACATAATGGAAAAATTAATAAGTTGAAGTCTCTTTTAATGGGTTATTGAAATTCTGAAAGCGTACAAACATAGAGAACAGTCTAAACACAAATATGTCTTGGAGATCAAGAAACAATGTAAGGGTTAGCATAACATCAGACCTAGGTGAAAAACATATAAATGAAATGAAGAAAAATGTGGATACCTTGGTTGGCCAGCCGATAAATCATATTTACAAAACTGATGGTGGACCTAATGTGGGCAAGGCCTACATATCTTTAGAATCAGGTAAAATCAGTAGTATTAAAACTCTATGAATTAACCATATGAAAGAAACCTGTATGAATATATCAAACATCATTGCATACCGTGATGTGAATTCTACAGTAAGCAAGACAACAAAATCACATATCATGATTAATGTCAACAATAGCACTATTAATTGGAGGCCTTTGATAGTCGAAAAGAGAAACACTAACCTCCCCTAAAATGGTTCCAATAACATAAAATCAAATATAATAAACGTGAATAATAATGTTGCTAGCTCATCCCCTAGAAGTTTAAGTCTTAATAAAGAAAAATATAATATAATAAATCAATTTTCTAACTCCCACACCTAGCTATTTAGGTAAAAAAGTTGTAAATATTTCTTCATATGAATTAAGAAAGTATGAAGTGGAAGTCCTAAATAAAGGGCTTAAATTTTCCATAACCCCCAACCGTATTCCATAGGAAGAAATTATTTGTAGTCTTGATGATGGGATTCAATCTCTTAGGGATGAAGATATAGAGAAAGTTAGACAAGATTGTGTCATCATCTTAAGATAAACAAGGCATCCAAAAAGGAATTTAACCCATGACCAATTAAGAGCCCTAAAAAGTTGAAGGAATAATAATAACATTTTCATCCTAAAAGTAGAAAAAGGAGGGGCAACAATGGTTATGGATAAAGAAGGATATACCACCAAAATGAAAGACCGCCTATATAATAGTGGCAACTACAAGAAGCTAAAAGATTACCCTATTTCTAATATTACCAAAATTGTTAAACAATCCATCAAGGATTCAAACCTAGATGAAAGAGTGAAGAAGCACCTGCCTCTTGATAGTGAAAGCACCCCACAAATTTATGGAGCTCCCCTTAGACCTATTGTCAACAGTATTGGGGCACCCACATATGAATTGGAAAAATATGTTGCTAGCACCTTTTCCCCTCTTGTTGGTAAAACCAACTCATTTATTAAAGACTCCAACGATTATATAGAATTCATTAAAAAAAAATCGGATCTTGGTGATAAGATTGTAAGTTTTTATATTGTCCAACTCTCCACAAATATTGCTTTAGAGGAAGTTGTACATGTTGTAAAAGAGGTCACAGATCCTCAAACTTCAAAACTTGCCTAAATATGTCTTCATTCCACTTTCTTCACCTTAGAAGGTGAATTCTTTGAACAAACATCTGGAATAGCTATGGGGACCCCGCTATCCCCTATAGTAGCCAACCTCTTTATAGACAAATTTAAAAAGAAAGCTCTTGACACTTTCTCGTTGAAGCCTAAATTATGGATTAGGTTCGTTGATGACACTAGTGTCAATTGGCCACATGGGGAGACAGAGTTAAGTAACTTTCTAGAACACCTTAACATTATATCTAAAGATATCAAGTTCACAATGGTGTTTTAAGAAAACAACAATATCATGTTCTTAGATATTCTCCTCATAAGAAATGAAGATGGATCTCTTGGACATAAGGTGTTAAAAAAGAAAGCACACACTGATAAATACCTACATGCAAACTCACACCATCACTTGACACAAAATAGGAGGGTACTCAAGACTCTTTTCACAAGAGATTTCAGAATATTAGACACCTCTCATGCTGAAGAAGAAATTGAATATTTAAGAAAGGTTTTTGCAGGAATCATATATAAAAGTATGGACATCATCAAAACCATTAAAAGAGGTAGATCCAGAAATAAAGACAAACAACTTGCAACAAACTCCCAAGTTTCTAGCAGAAGGGCTTATCTACCATACTTTGATGGAGTCATAGACAAGCTGGCTAAGGTTCTAAAAAATAAAGATATTGAAACCTCTTTAAATCCCATGTTGACCATTAGACAAAATATGAGATTAGTTAAATATAGCCCTGATTAAGTCCAACAAGGGGTGTTTATAAAGTCATATGTTAATGCATAAATTGTTATATTGGAGAAACAGGAAGGTCCTTCAATATTAGACTTAAATTACATGGCACATACATAAAAAAAATGGCTAAATTCTATCTTCAGTAGTAGCAGAACATTCAACAAAGACTTGTCATCATATCTTCTTGGAATACACTAAAGTTATCGCCAAAGGAAACCATTATTATAAGCGAAAAATTCATGAATCCCTTGAAATCATTAAGCATCCTCACAATCTCAATAGGGATGGGGGTATAGAAATAATTAGAAACTATATCCTCTTACTCTCTCGCATGACTAACACATAATTTTTTTTTCCTTCTCTCTTTCCATTGACCCTTTTCTATCCATTAATCCTCTTCCCTACCCTCTCCTCACATTATATTCCCTCTACACACTTTTGATTCTCCCTCTCTCATCATGCCTTTATCTTATATCCAAATCTAATTATGTTTCCCCCTTAGAAATTAATTCTAATCTATAAACATTTTGATTGCCCCATACTAACCTAATATTAACCATGGAAAATTTTAGGGGTGAATTTTCGCCCTTAGGTGAAATTAAGGGGTTTTAAATTTTTAGTGGGTGAATATTTTGTATCATAGTACATTTTTACAAATCACCTCAAATTTATTTTATAAAAAAATTATGTATGGAGCTTACCCACCTTATTTTAAGGGAGAGGGTAAAAAAGGTAAATTTATCCCTTGAAATTAGGAGTTACAACCTTCCATTCGCCCTAATTTTCAAGAATAGGTTTTATTTATGTGAATCCTATGGGCCAAATACCATATTTATAAAAGAGGTATGGTAAATTAATAAAAATATAAATAAATGAGAGGTATGGTAAATAAATAAAACATTTTTTATATTTACTCCATAAGTCACCTTATATACATGCAAGGGTGTAAACAAATAAAAATAAAAATAAAGTGGAGGTATGGTAAATAAATAAAACCTCTTTTTATACTTACTCAAAAGGTATGGTAAATAAATAAAAATATAAATAAACTAGAGGTATGGTAAATAGATAAAACCTCTTTTTATATTTAGTCCATAACCCTCTTTCTATTTATGAAGGCTCAAAAAAGAGGTTTTATTTAAGTGAATCCTATGGGCCAAATACCATATTTGTAAAAGAGGTATGGTAATTAATAAAAATATAAATAAATGAGAGGTATGGTAAATAAATAAAACAATTTTTTATATTTACTCCATAAGTCACCTTATATTTATGAACACTCAAAAAATGCATTATATTTAGGTGAAACCTATGGGCAAAATACCATGGGCTATATTATTATTAATACCATGCAAAAAAACATTATTAACCTTAATATTAGTATTAATAAAAATAAAAAAGGCACATGGTATTGACCCATGGTATTCACATGGAATGTAGCCTATTTAAAGGGGGGAATTAAACTAGCATAGTTCCATATTTACTCTGGATCTACTAAGCCTGGAGAGGGATCAGACATTGTGATATGCAAACTAGAATAGAGTGAAAAAATATTTGATCCCTCTCGGGGCTTGGTGGACCAAGAGTAAAAATGTATGTTGTAATTTAATGTATGTTAAACATTTTAACTTGGTTAAAATAAAAAATAAAATAAAAATCAATTATTAATTTTATTAATTTTTATAATTACTAATAGTAATTTTTAAGCTCCAGGTTTATGATAACCCATGGTATTGACCCATGGTAATACTATGGTATTCATGTGAGAATAGAATATTTAAAGGGGAAATTCTATCATCTTAGATCCATCTTAATTCTGGGTCTACCAAGTGCTCAGAGGGATAAATAGATTTCATCCCTCTAAGAGTGGTAGATGTGGAGTTAAGATGGATATAGGTTGGTTTTTATGATAATGAAGATATTAAATAGACTTAGGAAATTATATTGTAAAAACATCTTAAGGTGAATGGTTAAAGCTACATTTAGTCACTTCATAAAATTTAGTAAAAAATACCAATATCTCCATTAATATTGGTTTTTCTGATTTAACAAAAAAAATTCAAAACAGTGAAACCTTATCACTCTTTCCACATCACCGTCGCAGAAGATTTCGTACCATTTTTCAAACATTCTCAATATGATATCTTCATGAAGAAATTCAGGTATCGATGTTGGACTAGTTGTTTGAAAAATAAGGTGGTTTTTACAACCTTTCATCTTTTGTGCTATTCTTAGTTTGTCCTAATGATCTATAGGGGTTGGATCCACTACACCATATTTTCCTAAAAGGTGGAGATTGTTCACCAAAATGGAAATTAATCTACATGTTACAACACTATTAAAAAATGCAAGACATACGAGGGTAGTGAATTATGCTAATAAGAAATTTATATTGGGAGAGACGTAATTAAATTTTATTAATTGAAGATTTCCAATTAAAATAATAATAAATCTACATTTATATATTCATATATTGATTGGAAGGCTTCTCACACTCGTCACTTCTTTCAATTAGATCCTTTTCAAGCCTTTGGGATACCTAACGCTTTCTTATATAATATAGTTGGGGCTTGCTACTTGTTGGCTTGTTGGGGTAAACAAACTTGATGTGTTTTCTTTATCTCGCAGTTGGAGTCTATGGAATAAGAAGGAAATTTGATAACTTGAAAAAAGTGGTAGCTTGACAAAATTTGTAGAGAAAAGATTAATCTCTCCTACCTTGATAGAACTCGTGGTCAATATCAACACCTACAAGAACTTTGTTGTGGAATATTATAAAAACTAATAGAAGGATATGAAAAAGTGTATTGTAAGAACCTTGACAAACACGACCACTGAAACTTGGAACATTGTTTGTAGGAAGAGAAAATTATGTTTCTTTTTTCCAAACATGTATGTTAGTATATTACAGTTTAATGAATATGTTTTCTTATTATCATATATGGTTTCATGCTTTAACAAAACATTCGCCAAGACTTCACAATGTTTTATTATTCAGTAAAAGATTTGTGAAGATCTTACAAGAATTTATAATTCAGTGAAAGATTCTCGATCACTGTACAATATAATATAATCTGGTGAGAGATTCGCCAAAATTGATAAAATTGCCCCCCATTTTTCCTATGTATCATGGGGATTATCCCATTTATTATACATATAAATTTAGGATGGTTCTTAAAATTTCCCTTGATATTAACATACAATTCTCTTCCATATAATTCTCTAACAGGAAATTTCCATTTCATGTTCCCCCTTTACATCCTATAATATGAAGTAAATCCTAGATCATTAATTATTATCGCTATCATTTTTATTAATTATAATTAATATTAAGCTATAAAATTAATAATAATTAGCTTTATTATTAGTATTATTAATTAACACTTTATTATTAGTAATAAGAAAAAATAATACTAATAACACTATAATTAATACGAATAATAAAGTATTGTTATTAAATTTATCATTTAATAATTATTCTTAATAAAAATATGACTATAATAATATTTACTATTAATTATTCTAACATTAGAAATTGATAAAAATTTAATAAAATTTAAAATAATTTTTTTATTATCTTTATTCTATTTTCTGATTTATATATTTTTCATGGAATATTTTTCTTTCGTTATTTTAGGTTGAGTTTTCTAGTTATATCTCCTTCTCTTTTTCTTGTGTCCATCTCATATTTATTTCCCTTTATTCCTTTTATTTCCAGAAGATGAGTCTTGTTATAGACTCGAAACGTAGAATAAAAAATGGACATTGTGGATAATCCGAATTCTCAAAACTATCAACTCATGGTGTTGACCAAACTAAATATTCCTAAGTGTGGAAGAAAAAGGGAGATAATCTACTTAGGGGAGTAGATCCCCTCCACATCTTCATTAAAAATGAGACGTTATCATCAAGGGGAATCCAAAGAGGTTAGATGCAATGAGCATAAAGGAACATGTCTTATTGCATCTGAAGATTAAGGGAAGTATTCCATTTTTTTGTTTTTATGAAATTACTAAAGAAGAGTGGGGTTATTGAGTATTATTTTCTTTTGGTTTATTTGCTGCCAAACCAAATTTTGAGACTGATTATGTAGAGATGGAGATCACATAATAGGGATTTGTTTACTGTCAAAGATTCCTTGTATGGTGTAACTATTTTACAAATTCTTAATGCAAAGAGGGAGTTGTTGCAAGTCCCTTCCCAAAATCTCCAACCCTCTCCTTAAATGAATACCCTTCCAACAGTCCTTCTCAATCCTTAGGCCTGGGTTAGCTTTATAGGCCAAGAGTGGGAATTTTGGGATCCATTTTCCAAAGGATGATATCCACTAATGGCGGCATAGGGGTTCCACAAAGAGAGGGAGTAGCTCTATGTTGGAAGGGATTAGGGATGAACAAGAAACCATTCGAAGCTTGTTAGTTGGGATATACACGACTAATAATGCTTCTAGACTTTACGTTTTATTTTTACATGCGTTAAGTCATGTGTGCAAGTCACCGTGTAATATAGAGCACACTTATGCTAAGTTCCTAACAGAATCTTCTGTGCATGTGCAAAATTTGACTAGGGAACTATGCAAGAAGCCAAAAATAGGGTTTTGAACCATGGGACCTAGTAATTCCAATTTCTTTGGGATAGCTTGGATTTGAACTTTGTAGGGGAATGCTTTGGGACACATTAATGGATATCAAAAGATCCAAACCAATGGTCATCTTCCTAATGCAAAAATGACATGTAACAGATTTCCCCCTAAAGTCCAAAGCCAGAAGAGATGTTTGATGACTGAAGCACTTTATCATGCCAAGGTTTGCGTTAGAGACTACAGTCGGAGACCTGAAATAATCAATCAAATGTTACAATGTAATATATACAATCATTGTTGAGGTAAGAATTCCCATAATCAAAACATAAGTGTATCAAAGAACTAGTATGTAATATATCTAAAGATCCATGTCAACATAATACATAGTATGGTCGTAGGCATCAATGCATCTATGTTTATAATCAAGAATATTTAATAACTCCACGTAGCTTGGATGGATGAAACTAGATCCAGGGTCCTGATATCCATCTCTTGATTCATAGTATAAATCTAGCCATGCGAGTGAATGTCTCATAGTCAAACATGGTAGAAACCACTTGATTACTAGTAAATGATGTGAACCATTAACAAGTACGAGAGAAACCACCAATAACGAAAATGGCTCTCAAGGTACTTCCAGTACAATATATGAAGTGTTAATAGACGTGTTTATGTTGAACACTAATAGAGTCATTCAAATCAAGGTCAATGATGAGAACCAGTCATCGATGGCGAGAAACCTGCCATTAAGGCATGCATGCTCGAAGGTACTAAAGGTTTCTAGATCAACTTCCTAGATATTGAGCTGAATTCGATAGGAAGTGACCCATCGTAGGAGGTCCCAAGACACAAAAATCATATCAATTTTTGAATAAAAACAGTGTGGATTAATCCAAGACTGACTTAGGGATGGTCGATGCAACTGAAGACTATGAACGAAAAAGTAATTTGAATTAGGTTGGACTTCTCTTGAACATATCAGAGACAAAACATGATTACTTGGCATCATTTGACTAAAAATATAACCAACTGAATATTTTCAATGAGGCATGGTCAACTGAGAGGAAAATGGATTTCCCAACCTGGACACAAAAAGTGATGGAGTGTCATGTTCAAGAGTGACATATTGCTTTTTACAATACAAAACAAAGGTTCCTTTCCACTTTTCCCCCACTATTACTGGCAAGTATCTCTTTATTTTTTAAAACCTTTAGGAGGATAACATATGCTTGTCATGTAAGCTCATCCTTCGGATGAGTGCTTCGAAGTATTTTTAACGAACCTTATGAAGGAGTGGTTCGGCCTTGTCATGCTTAACGAGTCTTGAATTGTTTAACTTTTACGAGTCTAATGAAGGGGTAACTCGATGTTGTTTTCATGTTTAAAGAGTTTGAAAAGACACAAAAAGAAAACTCGTTCATTTCTTTCAATGTAAATTTTAATGAGCCCAGAGAAAGTAAAGCTTGATGTTTTTTAGCTTTAGAGAGTTAGGAGAAAGACATAAGTAAACTCGACAGTGTCCTTTTTTGTAAATTTAGTCCCTCAAGCCCGAAAAGGGGTAAAATAATGCAAGAGGGGAATCTATTGACCATGATTAGTCAATGTATACCTTTTTTGTAAAAAAACTAGTACGGTTTGTAAAATGGGTAAATTTATACTGAATAGACGGTTGTTCATTTACTTTTACGAGTTCAAACAATCAAGTACTCCACAAGATTTTCATGTTTAAGGAATTTGAAAAGGGAATATAGAGAACTCCTTGGTTTCATTTTTTCATTAGTATTAATGAGTTTGAAAATTTGATAAAAATATACTCAATGACGAAATGGTTTATTTTCGTAAATAATGTATGATCTACACACTTAAACTCAAAATAATAATTTCTACTAAAAAATATAGTGAAAAAATTTATAAATTAGGAAGAATGCTTCACAGTTGGAGACCATAAGCTCATCATTGATGCTGATGAAATTTACTTATTAACTGCGCTTCCATGTTGTGGGGTGAAAATTTATCTATATGGGCATAGGCAAGGTGGCAAAACTAATGCCACCTATCTAATACAACATTGCACTGACATATTTTCTCTCAAATATGGGAGAATTGACATCAAAACCATAGTGAGGCTTCCTTTGAAAGCTATCAGGTTCAATATTGCATGACTATGTGGTAGTGAAACTCTGCATTTGCTTACAAGGCTCAGATGCAAATCTTTGTAGAGTGTTTGCAACCTACTATATTCAACTTGAGTGAGGTTGTAGTTGCCAATCTTAAAGGGAAACTAACTAGAGTCAGAATAGGAAAACTCAAGAGCTTTGGGTATGGTGCATTTGTCATCTCATTTTCTCTAGAGCAGATCTCTCTTCTTGATCCATAGGTGGCTAGAGAGAGAGGAGGGCCTTGGGACCCTTGCATGATGAAATGGGTCACACTTATGGCATGCCACAGAGGCAGAGAAGGACCAATGATTCAGTATACTCCTAATTTCTTTGGCTGGATCAAAAATCAAATCATCATGATTGAGGATTTTCCATACATATACATGGATTACATAGGTGGTCCAGATATGCCAATTCTAGCTGGTATGCACTGGGGTAATCTAGGGAAAACTTCACATTTTGGTTGTTTTTAAATTTTTTATTTTTTACTAGTTTTTGGCATCAAAAACTATTTGTTCGAAATGATCATGTAGATGTGGCCTTGGTGAGACTGACAAGGTTACACATATATAATAAGCATGGTGAGCAACCAATAGCGCCCATAGTGCTAAAATGTTTGGGTCTGAAGATAAATGATGATATCTCTATACTGGGGATCTAAAGTACTGATAAGAAAGAGAGATTCATCTAGAAGAGAATCCTTTGCCATGTTTTCCATCTCAGTACGGGGAAAGTCACATAATAATTCAAAAAATACTAGAAATTTCTTAGATTTAGATATAATCAATTCCAAATTGAATTCCTGCAAGATAAATATCCATTTGGAATACTTTCCCCCTAGCAATTATCTAGTAAGAATGTAAACCATGGGGTTGCAATAAAAAATCACAGTAATTTTGCGTAATAAAATGTAGTGCTGAAATCCTTGGACAACTTGAACGGCTTCCAAAGCCAATTTTTCCACATGTGTCACCAATTTGTTATGTGTACTTATCCCTCTTGCGGACAAGAGCGATCTCCCTAGACCTCAGAGAAATCTAGTAACAAACAACCAGGAACTACTACCACAGGGAGAGTATAATCAAGTTAAGGTTTGAGCATCGACTTCTTCTCTTAACAATTGGTATTAGGTTTTTTTCTCAAGAACAAGCATGGAAGACAAAGCCTAATGGTGTTTTATGCATATTAATGTTTCCTAAATGAGTAGATATTTGTGTGACAAATATGATGAATAGTTTAATTGATTGGTATCAAAAATCAATTTGTGGTGAAAGTAACATGATCAAAGGAGGAGAACACTCAATTATCAAGTGCTAAATAATAGTTGACATCAATTCAGTAATTGGTGTCATTGATCTCAAAGTATAATCAATTGGTATCAATTGTTATTAATTGTGACCAAAGCGTGGTGTTCATGTTGTCAGTATGAGATTGTCAGTCCAAGTGTTGGTGAAAGATTTCTTATTTAAATGTTTCTATGTTCATGATGAGTCAAATTTTATATGTTGAATCTATTTCCATTAGAATTTTGTCAAGAAGAGTATGAGTTGTTGGTTTAAGACTACATTAAGAGTTGATCTATGTTTGTCAAGTAAGAAATCATACATGTTGCACTTTGTTGTTCATTAGTTGACAAGTTAATGGTGTCATTCATGCATGGGATAAACTATTTTTATTGTTAGAGGTTAGGTGTATGTGTCCAAGAAGAGGCACTATTATGAATGTAAGCCTAACTAACACTTAGACCAACAAGTATTATTTTTCTTCATGGATTATTTGTACTAACATTTGTTGTTTTAGCAAGAGATCCCTCTTGACTACTTGAGGAAGGGATTGGTAGTAATCACTCGTCTCCTTTAAACTCAATCATTTTAATATGATAGAGAAAAAATTTCTTGGATAAAATCTGATATACCTGAAGTGTTCAGTATAAGAAGAAGCAGCTAACAGGTACACGGGATCAGAAAAATAGAGGGATATTGTTGATAGGGGGAGCATGTTGGTGTCATTTTCATTGACATCAAAGGGGAGAGGTCTTAGTGATAAGAAAAGTAAAGGCGAAGTCATGATACAAAAGGACAACAACTTCACAACAAAAATAGTGCAATAGGAGAAAAGTGCATCATAGGGGGAGAAACATCCAACGGACATATTTGAACAATCATATTTGGTATGTCTTCATGAGGATGTTTTGTTTCATCATGGTGTTTCTACCAATTCCAAAACGGGATATTATTGGAAATGTGTTGTCATTGATGGCAAAGGAAAGGCATTGGTGGCCAAGGAAAATAAGATGATGGAAAATGTGTTTCAAGGCTCATATGTTTCAAAGCTGCTTGATGAAGAAATTCATAAAGGTACACAAACTTTGGTGCCATTTCTTATACAACATATCATCTCAAATGAAGTTTGAACCCACCTAGATGGATAGAGATCTGAAATAGCTTTCCAGTTACATGTGGATTTTCAAAAATGGCCTTTTGGATCAAAAGTTGGATCTATTCAAATATGAGAACCCCCAAAGTCAAATTGGCATAGCTAAAGTGGTTAGAGAAATTTTGGAGCAAATTAGTTTGGCGTATTCCTCAATATTGCAAAGTCATTAATGGAATGGACAAACTGAGGACCGAGTAAACATGGAATAATAGCAAAAACGGAAATATTATCATTGATTGAAGGTGGAGGCCACTATGCACCTCATCCCAACAAAAGTACCATAGAGGTTTTCGAAGAGCCATAGAAGAGGCTAGTGAGATGACGCTAGCTAGGGATGACACAATCCCTATGAGTGGCCAGAGTTAAAATATGCACATGTTTGTTGGGGATAAATCCCCATGCATCTCATTGATGCAACAACAATAGTTCCAACAGGGTCTGTAACACAATAGTTAAAACGTAGAGGGGTTTCAGAATGGGTGGTTTGCCAATATTTCCAATCTTGTGATCAATGATGGGGGTTGATTCTGACACCCTCCCTCCTCAATACCACAAAATACGAAATGGGTGTCGAAATGAATGGTTGATCAACACAAGCCATGCATGGTTTTCATAGAATGGTCAGGCAACGTGGCAAGGTAACCCAATGTTGAATTAAAGGTCGAGACCCTTATTTTATAAAAACAATTGGCACAAAACCAAAGTCCTAGACTTTTTATCTCTCCTCTCTAATAGATAGCTGGTGTAATATGATTGACTCATAGAGATGATGTTGATGCATAGGTCATTAAGGATTTTAGCATGACATGGCCCAATATGAAGTGGACCTATGGTGCATAGATTCAACATTTTTAGGTACTTGAATGGACCATTTTTGGGTGACATGTGGACCAATCATAGAGAACCACGTGGCATGAGTGACATGAGCATGACGTCATCCCATAGGCCTGATCCTAAAATATTTAAGCAGTTCATGTAGAGGATTTATGGGATGACTAGGCATCAGGATGACACAACAACTATCAAAGACAACTTAGCCCAAGTAAGCATTTTATTGGCTCACAAGTGCAAGGGTCGACCCACCGAGACATGTCATACTTGCAAATTGACCCTGGAAGAAAATTAAGGTGTGTAGAAGAGATTGTTGAGATACAAGTGTCAGAACACATTGATTGTATGTTTGGTAGAAGGGTGACCAATGAGAGAAAAGTAGGGAGGTCCCCATGGAACACATCATCCCTACAACATGACCCCAGAGGATTTTAAAAGGGTGCAATGAGGGGAGCACTAGGATATAGGCATTGAGACAAGTCAGCATGTATAACACATAGACAGAGACAAATGAGAGAGGTGAAGGGTGGCCCCACAGGACATGTCATATCACAAGGCTTATCCCTGAGGAATATAAAGTTGTATAAAGGTTTATGACTAGAATTTATGGCAAGAGATAAAGCAGGAGATGGAAATATTCCTAAAAAGTGGCATTACATCAAGTCACATAAAGCATGCCCATGACTTGGTTTTCTGGCATCTTCCTATGTTAGAGGACCAGGACCCAACATGGAGGTTTTGCATTATAAGATAATCCCTTAGGGATATAATTCAAAAAGGACTAGTGGAGATTTATATGACATATTTTTATAAAACACTTGGGCCATGAATGTTAAGCACTTGGGGCTTATTGTGCAACAAATCTACAGTCTCTATTTTGGTGAATCGTATGGAACTTAAATAAAATAAAGTGCAAAACTAATAGAGCTAAAGCAAGGATGAATGGGATGAGTGAAAGGATTTAGCAACATGGACAAAGTAATATGAAAAATTAGTAGTTTCTCTAAAGTTGAAGATCAACTAAAAATAGAAAAGCACTACTAAAACCTGTAACTCACCATAATTGAGGAAAACAATAGTTTAACTCATAATTTCTTGAATTAATAGGTGAGGAATAAAATAATATTTTGAGAATAGGTTTAGAAGAATCAGTTGAGCATGACAAAGGAAAAAATAAGAAATTCATGCAAATATCAAAGAACAAGTTGACTAATGCCTCATACCAAAAATATCAGTCAAGAATTCTTTAAAAGTAGAATTTGAGGAACCAATTAGTTGTTGTTGGTGCAACGAGATGCATAATGTAAATATGCATCAAGGGTAAGTCAAAGATCATATTTGATATCTGATAGGTGAATGATGAATTTGTGTTTGTTGCTTTGGTAGGTGATTTTTGGTGTTGATGTTGCTGGTGTGTATGTTTTGGTGATTTGTTCAGTAATCAGAGATTGTTGAAGGTGTTTGTAAGGTGGTTTTTATGAGTAATTGAAGTTGAGAAAATTATTTGTTTGAAGGAAATTGGTCTATTAGTTCTACTTTGAAAATCGCTGAAATATGAATCAAGAGGGCCAACAAGTGCTAGCTTGCATTTCATGGGCAAGAGATGCTTTCAGTGAAGACTGATAATTGAGCAGGGGCAAGAGTCCCTTTTAGAAAAGGTTGATAATGAGAAATTACATCAGTCCCTTTTAGTGAAGACTGATAAACAAGCATGTGTAGAAGTTACTTTCAGTAGCAGTTGATAAACCTGCAAGTAGTATCTTATGGGGAAATGATGTAATAAAGTTTAAGCTTGTATAAATAAAAGGAAGATTGGTGTATTATGTATATGTTTCTCATGTGTTTGATGATGATTATGTTATGTTTTACATTATTGAGTTGTGTTGTTGATCGATAAACAATTGCTAAAGTGATTGAAAAGTATAATTTGAAGAATTGTATAATTTGGTCACACTTCTGATTCACCCCTCACTAAGTAGTGTCCTAGTTTCCATTGATTCTAACACTAACTTAGTCTCTTTTATCTCACAAGTTATTTCCAATCAGATTATTTCTAGTTGTGTTATTTTCATTACAACTTGTTTTAGTTCCATTGCAATATGCTTACCATATTATTTCATATGGTATTCATATGTGTGTTTATATTTCATTTAACATTATGTAACAAACAAGGTTTGTATACTCAGAGCAATGATCTGATACCAATGTAACAACCAAAAATTGTATACACAATGAAAACCTTTAAAATACTTCAAAGTCGTAAATGTCCATTGTAAGACATGTAAATATATATTTAATATTGTGTATTGAATTGATGTAGGATATGAGATGATTACAAATGAGAATGAGAGCATGCTTATATACCCTAGGCAGACGCCCTTTCATGAATAGTCATGTCTCTAAGACATGCCTCTTCATTACTAACTAACTAACCAGTAGTTGATTAATTATTAATTATTGTTATTATATTTATATTTGAAATATATTAATAACATTTCCTCTTACTTCAAGAAGTTTTGTCCTCAAAGCTTACTTTGTATATATTCTCATCACTGAAATTTCATCTACATTGATACAAGATGATATGATGGTCTGAGTGATAGAAAACATTATCCTACTGAGAATGGATTAGACCATCCTAGATTAATCTTCTGAGGAATCTTATTATCTCTAAAAATTTGTGATGAATAGTTATTCTAGGAATAGATTCTGCAAACTTCTGTATTCTTGGGAACATAAATTTTTCGTTTATGTTTTGAGTGAAATTGGTACATATATTGATTGGAAAGTCTTCTCTTGTGATTCAGATGTCGATAAATAGTTCTTCTGGTTGGACTTTCCCTTATCATGTTAGTATTTGTTTCTTGATTTCCTTCAGGCGTTGTTGTTTTTAAGTTGTCTATTAAATCATCATTTGGAATGTCTATCATTTGAACTAAAACTCCTACATGTGTCTTCACTTTAGTAGGTTTATCCTCTACTTGAGTCACGATTTCGACTGGATCGATATTTGTTTCTTTATTTTCAACTTGGAATGAAATGATTGGAGACTTCAATACTACTTCTTCAAGTTGTTCTAACCTGTCATTAGTGATTTCTTGTCACTTTTAAGCTTCTTTGTTTGCATAAGTAAGGTTTGGTTATGATTCCTTAAACATGAAAGTTCACCATTTTCTAAATCATTGACTTTGTCCTTAGTATCTTTCTCTTTATCTTTTAAATTTTTTATTTGCTCTAATAAATTTTTATTAAGGGTTTTTAGGCACAATTTTTTTTTCTTTTTTCTCATAGATTCTCCTTTAGTTCCTTATCAAAACATTATTTTTCTTGTTTTAGTCTTTGTTTCTTAACCTTGGACTTTTTCATCTTTTAAAGTAATTTATCATTGTGGTCCCTTAGACGCCAAATTTTTTCGTTGCTTCTTGTTTATTTTTCATGAAATCAATCTTCAAGATCTTTATATTTCTTCTTTGATTCTTTGTTCTTTTGTTGAAGGTTTGTGATTTCTTCCTTTAATCATTTTATTTGCATATTCTCATTGTCTTGTTGTTCTTTTGTACTAAATAATCTTCCACACCTTGGACAACGTAAATTGCACTTTTTTTAATATATGTATATCCAATTTGGTCTAGACAACTTGGAAATTTAGTCAAAAATAATGATTGTTGTGTGGGAATCATCTTCACTACTTCCTTCATTATCTTCGAATTAGGCTCCATTTTTCTTGACTTTATAACCTTCCTTGGTATATATATATATATATATATATATACAACAATTGTTTTTTATTTCTTAAACTCTTTTTTTTTTATAATTTTTTTTAACTTTTTTTTTTTTTGAAAAGTTACAACCCTAGTGAAATGTGGCTCTTCACCTCTTGGGGTATAATATAAAATATATGTCCACTTATGTTCCTTTGACTCAGTTAATTTTCTCCATGTAAAACGTAAAACTTACCATTCACATAAAGAGAATTTTTATTCCTTTTTTTATTCTTTTACTTTGAAAATATGATGGGAAATTACCATGGGTTGCTAAAACCACGAGATTGTAAACCACTTAATGAATAATCAAGATAATTAATATTATCTATTCTTCTCTTATGTATATTTTTAAAGATATTTAAAAAGATTCTCTTTTGAATTTATCATGCACTTTACTTTTCATCAATAATGTAGAGCCTTTTTATATATATGAATGTTCTCCTTCAAAATTTACATCTCACTATATTTTTTTACTAGAATCATTGAAATTTCAATGGACAAAGGCCTTAATTTTTATTTATTTATTTAATTTGTTGGGGCCAAAGACCTAAATGGTGATATGGAGAATCTTCAAACTCTGAGCGAAACACTTCAATTACATGACAACAAGGTTGACGAGAAGTTGATGGCCGAAGGCCTGGTGATCAGCCAACATGGATCTGATGCTAATGTAACAAACAAAGTTCATATGCTTAGAGGAATGCTCTGATACCAATGTAACAACCAAAAGTTATATACACAGTGGAAATCTTTAAAATACTTCAAAGACGTAAATTTCCATTGTAAGACATGTAACTGTATTTTGAATATTGTATATTGAATTAATGAATATATGAGATGATTACAAATGAGAATGAGGGTCTGCTTATATACCCCAGGTAAGTTCCCTTTCATGAATGGTGATGTCTCTAAGACATGTCTCTTCATTACTAACTAACTAACCATTAGTTAATTAATTACTATTTATTATTATTATATTTATATTTATTATTTTTATATGAAATATATTCATAACATTTGTTACGAATACAATTTATATAAAAATAAAACAAATATGAGTGAATAAATAATAATAATAATTATAGTTAATTAATGATTAGTTAATAAAGAGACACGTCTTAATGGACATGGTCATTCATGAAAGGGCGCCTGCCTAGGTATATAAGTAGGCCAGGGAAAATTTTAAGAGCCCCCCCTAAATTTATAAATATAATAAATGGGCGAATCTCCATGGTATATAGGAAAAATGGAAGGTGATTTTATCAATAATATAATATGTATATATAATTTTTTGGCGAATCTCTCACCAGGCATGGCAAATATTTTACTCAATTATAAAATCTTGTAAGATCTTGGCGAGTCTTTCACTAAATAATAAAACTTTGTAAAGTCCTAGTGAATCTTAGCATAGGCTACATGCTGGTTTAATTCCCCCATTTAAATAGGCTACATTCCAGGTGAATACCATGGGTCAATACCATGTGCCATTTTGGTGAATACCATGGGCCAATACCATGTGCTATTTTGGTGAATACCATGGGCCAATACCATGTGCCATTTTTATTTTTATTAATTCTAATATTAGGGTTAATAATGGTTTTTTGCATGGTATTAATAACAATCTAGTCCATGGTATTTGTCCCATAGTATTTTGGCCATAGGTTTCACCTAAATATAACCCATTTTTTGAGTGTTCGTAAATATAAGGTGACTTATGGAGTAAATATAAAAAAATGTTTTATTTGTTTACCATACCTCTCGTTTATTTATATTTTTATTAATTTACCATACCTCTTTTACAAATATGGTATTTGGCCCATAGGATTCACTTAAATAAAACCTCTTTCTTGAGCCTTCATAAATAGAACGAGGGTTATGGACTAAATATAAAAAGAGGTTTTATTTATTTACGATACGTCTAGTTTATTTATATTTTTATTTATTTACCATACCTTTTGAGTAAGTATAAAAAGACGTTTTATTTATTTACCATAACTCCACTTTACTTATATTTTTATTTGTTTACACCCTTACATGTATATAAGGTGACTTATGGAGTAAATATAAAAAATGTTTTATTTAGTTACCATACCTCTCATTTATATATATTTTTATTAATTTACCATGCCTCTTTTATAAATATGGTATTTGGCCCATAGGATTCACTTAAATAAAACCTATTTTTGAAAATGGGCGAATGGATTCACTTAAATAAAACCTATTCTTGAAAATGGGCGAATGGAAGGTTGTAAGTCCTAATTTCAAGGGCTAAATTTACCTTTTTTACCCTCTCCCTTAAAATAAGGTGGGCTATTTGAGGTGATTTGTAAAAATGTACTATGATACAAAATATTCGCCTACTAAAAATTTAAAACCCCTTAATTTCGCCAAAGGGCGAACATTCGCCCCTAAAATTATCCTTGAAGTAGGCCCTCATTGTAACATTCAATCATACTTGTACATTCATCTTATTAATAAAATATTATTTACAAATACATTTGTGTATTTTAAAATGAAGAGCACACAAAATTATAACTTTTGTCGCTTTAGTGGTATCAAAGCCATGCAAGCCTTTCGACATTATCCGCTGCACAATATTCCACTAATTTTATGTCCTCAAATCATTGAGTAGTTAAGTGAAATGCAAGAATCATTACAAAAAATAAAAAAATCATTTGCGGAATATGCAACATATCTGAAGGAAGAAAACGTTGACTTTAAAGGAACTAACATTAAAGAATGTTATAATCAATAAAAGGATTTTGAACATGTTGAATTGGTATCTTCTCAGGTTGACATAAATAAGGTTGATAATCAAAGTGGATATATGGTAATCGAAGATGAAGAAGCTAAAAACGAGGTTGCTCGCAAGAATATTGTTAAAAAATGTGATATTTTGAGCTTGCAAGTTTATAATGTGAAACAACGAAAATATTAGCCTATAGAAAAAGCGGATGTAGGAAAAAATGATGAAAAGGAAGTTAAATATTATGATAACAAGAAAAATAATGAATATAACCAAAATAAAAATAAGGAAAACTTAGTATGTTTTGTTAAATTACATGAGCATAACACAATATGCAAGCCAGTTTCAAAGGACTCACCCTAAACAACCTATCTTGTACATCAAAAAATTGTTAAAGAATTTGAAGGTTCCTTGAGGAAAGGAACTTGTAGTGATTCTAGCATAGAGACTAATAAAATAGTACCCAGGGTTAATCTAGTGAAAGTAAAAGGTCCATCTCTTCCTACCTATTCTAAGGCTCTTTCTTCAGTAGAAAGTGAGGTACATCACACTAATGGTAATTTTGACATTATCCAAGCTGTAAATTCTTCCAGTAATAATATAACTTCAATACCAAAGAATGATATTCCTATGAAAGATAAGGGCATCCAGATATCTACAAAAGGTTACCAAATTTGCGGCAACAGGAAACCACCCATGCAAGAATATCTTGATATGAACAAGAGAAAGGTGAAGAAGGGAAATGAAGAACCAAGAAAATTAAGGACTATAAACAACTATTTGGTAGATTTTAACCCAAAGGCTACTTCAAAAGAACCACAATGTTTGACATTTGACAATATAGGAAAAGAAAATATTTTTTAGAAACTGCAGGGTGCAATTCATCAGGAGGTGTCTAACAAGGATAATTTTAGGGGCGAATGTTCGCCCTTTGGCGAAATTAAGGGGTTTTAAATTTTTAGTGGGCGAATATTTGTATCATAGTACATTTTTACAAATCACCTCAAATAGCCCACCTTCTTTTAAGGGAGAGGGTAAAAAAGGTAAATTTATCCCTTGAAATTAGGACTTACAACCTTCCATTCGCCCATTTTCAAGAATAGGTTTTATTTAAGTGAATCCATTCGCCCATTTTCAAGAATAGGTTTTATTTAAGTGAATCCTATGGGCCAAATACCGTATTTATAAAAGAGGTATGGTAAATTAATAAAAATATAAATAAATGAGAGGTATGGTAAATAAATAAAACATTTTTTATATTTACTCCATAAGTCACCTTATATACATGTAAGGGTGTAAACAAATAAAAATATAAGTAAAGTGGAGGTATGGTAAATAAATAAAAATATAAATAAACTAGACATATCATAAATAAATAAAACCTCTTTTTATATTTAGTCCATAACCCTCGTTCTATTTATGAAGGCTCAAGAAAGAGGTTTTATTTAAGTGAATCCTATGGGCCAAATACCATATTTGTAAAAGAGGTATGGTAAATTAATAAAAATATAAATAAACGATAGGTATGGTAAACAAATAAAACATTTTTTTATATTTACTCCATAAGTCACCTTATATTTACGAACACTCAAAAAATGGGTTATATTTAGGTGAAACCTATGGCCAAAATACTATGGGACAAATACCATGGACTAGATTGTTATTAATACCATGCAAAAAACCATTATTAACCCTAATATAATAAAAATGGCACATGGTATTGACCCATGGTATTCACCAAAATGGCACATGGTATTGACCGTGGAATGTAGCCTATTTAAATGGGGGAATTAAACCAGCATGTAGCCTATGCTAAGATTCACTAGGACTTTACAAAGTTTTATTATTTAGTGAAAGACGCGCCAAGATCTTACAAGATTTTATAATTGAGTAAAATATTCGCCATGCCTGGTGAGAGATTCGCCAAAAAATTATATATACATATTATATTATTGATAAAATCGCCTTCCATTTTTCCTATATACCATGGAGATTCGCCCATTTATTATATTTATAAATTTAGGGGGGTTCTTAAAATTTTCCCTGGTGTCTAACCATACTTTTGGTAGTACTGAAGATTCAATGAAAATTCCACTTATCATTTATCCTAATGACTGGGAATACACCAGCAATATTTCGTTTCATATTTTTGTTTCCATATCGAAAAAAAAACAACAACAAGACCAAGAGAATAAGTTAAAAATACATCGGCAATTGATGATGTTTCTACCACTATAATAGCAAGGAAATTAGTTTGCAGACTAAAACTTGAAATCTTTGATGTTAGATACCTTCTACAAATTCTAGAAAATGGTTTGGGGAGACCATGACCTCTCTTGCAAACCTAATGTTATGATTTATAATTATTATCAAGAATCATTATAAGGAGAATAACATTTTTTATAGGGTTGGTGAAGGAAACAATTCAGAAGAGAAGAATGCACGAGAAGGGAATGAAAAATTGTGTGTGGATAATAGTCTCTATTTTCTGTATTCACATTTCCCGAGAATTGTGGAGTTTGATCGCTCAAAACCTCTCCTTGGAGAAAGGGAGTTCGAGAGATCTCCTATCTCCTCCTTATGTGAGAGTTGTATCATTCAGATGAGCACCAAATTACTAAAAAATAAATCTAACACCTAATCCTTGAAAAACACTTTTGACATGATACCTTTGGACAAAGCAGAAAAGATGAAAGTTGTACTGCATTTTTTCTTCCACTAAATATGACATGCATTCAAAAAAAAAATGCTAACGCTTTGGTCGAATTGGATGCAGGAGAGAGTTGCTCATATTTGGTGACAACTATAGCACATCTCATTAATGCTTAATTCTACAGTCATGCATCTAAAAGATTACCCATCATTGTATCTATTTTTGCCTCTTCCGATAAATATAGAAGTGAGTTGGAACATAGCCTTCTTGAGAAAAGAAGGCTAAGAAAACGAAACGGAAAATTAGCAGACACTATCGACGCATGTACGAATGTGACCGTAAGAATTCGTACATTGGCTATTTGGCATTAAAATAAAAATAAAAAAATAAAACAACTTTCATAAATAAAACTCACTTTGTAAAGTTATTATAAAGTCACTTTTTTACATGATAAAGTAGCTTTGTAATACATTTTTATAAAGTAACTTATATATATATATATATATATATATATATATATATATATATATATATATATATATTAAATAAATAAAAATAATAATAATAATAACCAAAAAGTATTTATTATTTATAAAAAATCAAAAATAAAAATAAAAAAATCGAAAGGGGAAGGAGTAAAGTTCGATTCCAAGATAGTATTGTCGACTATTTACACATGTCGAAATAATGTGGGAAAGTGAATAAATTTCCAGCGATTAACTTTGAGGACAAAGCTTCTTGAAGAGAGGGGCAATGTTATGAATACAATTTATATAAAATAAAATAAATATGAGTGAATAAACAATAATAATAATTATAGTTAATTAATGGTTAGTTAATAAAGAGGCATGTCTTAATGAACATGACCATTCATGAAAGGGTACCTACCTAGGTATATAAGCAGACCCTCATTGTAACATTCAATCATACTTGTACATTCATCTTATTAATAAAACATTATTTACAAATAAATTTTTGTATTTTATAATTAAGAGCACAAACAATTATAAGTTTTGTCGCTTCCCACTCTACTGCATAATGGGCTATACTAACTCTTCAAGTGTAGCAAAACACTTTTAGTTTTACATAGATTTTCTTGTTATGAGTCATACTATCCTATTTTGACCAACAGTCTATAGAGAAATGTACCATGCCATGAACTTGTGTTCCATGGTCTCTAATATGTAAATTTAATTTAGCTAATTACACAATTGAGGGTAAGAGTGACCTTCTTAGTATAATTTTACTTCATTTGATCAAAGGATAGTAGAGTTTCATTTTTTTCCTTTTTCCATGGAATATGATAAAGCATGCCCTAATATGTCATATGTTTATTTTACCTACATTGAGAACCTCACAAGCTTTTAATGAACCTCATATTGAAAAAGAAAGGATGTGCTTCTATTATATTATCCTAAACTTAGAAAAAGCATATAAAAACATCATAATTTTTGGCATCATTGTCGAGGAGGCACCTAGAGAACTAGGACCTTATTTTAAATTAACATACTTGGATACGGTATGCATAAGATATTTTTTACTACCCTTTTATTTTCCTTGTCCTTAATATCCTAGATTCAAACATGAGTTAGACGCATAAAAGAAAATGACACTTGAGCTCCCCCAAAGGATTCAAAACAAAACTGTGTAGCCAAGGTCTAAAAAATCAACGAAAGAAAGAACATATGGATATTGAGGTTAAACAATATCTGAGGATTCCACTCAAAAAAATAAGAGAAAGATTAGCATCCAATATTTTAATTTCATCTCTTAGAATTGAGTCAAGATTTGACACAAAAATTGACACTGCAAACCCATAATCCCCTAGATCTTATGATGGGAATGCAATAAGTAAGATATAACTATTGGTAATATCTAACAACTTAGAGTTTCGGGAATTTATTTACCTTAATATGGGAAAAGAAGTAGAAAGCTGACAACCAAAAGGACCAACCAACTTAGGATTTCCAATCAAATATCCTGATGGACTAGTTTAAATGAAAAATGTTCCACTATTTGTACTCCCAAATTTTTGAGGATCGACTAGTGAATATCTAGATACTTTTCTTTTTAAATTTAATGTCTTATGTTGATTTATGATTACTCCACTAACACCTAGAAAATTATTCCAACCACCTTAAAAGAAGGAACTCTTGTTGGTTCATGGGACTTAGGGGAAACTCTATTAAAACGTGGGAGGAAATGAGATAGAAAATCCTAAAAAAGTATCGATACTATTAAAAGTAAAGGATATTGGATAATAAATCTATAAAATGACACAAAGAGAAGAGTAATTTTTGGAGCACTACATTGAGAGGTTTCATTATAATTTACAAAGGACTAAACAACACACATTAGACATTGAAACTCATTGTATAATTATTCTTCATGGAACTAGAGATGGTTTCATAGATGTAATGAATCTCATGGGATTTGAAGGCATCTATTAGTTAACTTATGATGAAATTTGTGAGTTTTGTAGGCAATATTCACAAGGTACCTCAAAATATGGGAGGGCTTTAGGGACTTGGCCTTAAGAGTCACCAAGCCTGCAAATGGAGGAGGAGTCACAATATAGGAAACTTTTAGATAATTTTAAACTTGATATGGTCAATCCATTAAAATCCTAGGTTGCCATCCTACAATCAAAAAAGGGAGGAAGAAGAATCAACTTTGGCCATATTTTTTTCTAATTGTAGGAAAAATAATCCCCTTCAAGAATTTCCATTGGATAATATTGAAATATGTGTTATTTGTGAAGAGAAATAACCAAAGAGTGTTTTTTTCTAACAATATTAAAGATAGTATATAAAGGGACATGGGAAGAAACGAAACAAATTTGTTTCATGACCAAAAATAAATCATTGTTGTCTTGACTGTTGGGTATGGTACAAGACCATTACTTTACTCCCTATCCATATTCTCCATAAAATAGGTATTAACTGACACCATGGAAACAATGGCCTAGTCAAATCAATCTTGGTAGTAGGGCTAATTATCCTTTTCACCCTTTTGAAACTTACCTTCTCAAAACTAATAGTACCTCCCTTAACCCCTTACAACATTTTAACAAAAACCACAACTCCAGTTTCCATCTAGTCACCATTCCTAGAGGCCATCACAATTATCTATCCAACGAATACCCAACTCAAATAATAAAAAGGAGACACAACCCACTTGTAATATTGAACTACCTTCCTTTTTGACATATTCAATCTCTCCCACAGATTGTAGAGATTTTCACTTATGACTAAGAAAGGTGGTACATGATCAAAATTCCCCATTATATAGGAAAAAGAAGATGAGGATAGTCATATTGAGTTGGATCATCAATTTGAAAATTCCCCATCAAAATTTTAGGCTCCAATATTAGAATAGCCCCCCAAAAAAGAATCCATTCTAAACCCTCAGTACCCTAAAATATTGTGCATATAAAAACCTCTTTCAAAGCCATAATTTAATTATTTAAGAGAACTCAAGAATGTTTGTGCCAAGATTCCCCTACTTTAGGGAATTAAGGATGTTTCAATCTCTGCTAAATCTATTTGAGAGTGTTATTTGAAAAGAATAGGGAGGAAGAAAAAGGATCTAAAAATTTTTCATGTCTTAGGAAAATTGGAAGATTTAATGTTAGGTAAGGTCTTTATAAAAAAATACATGGACCCAGGAAGTCTTGTTTATTAATATCAATAATACTTCCATTACTAACACTTTAATTAATTTGAGGGTAGCCATAAATGTCATGACCAAGGAAAAAATGGAGAAACTTCCACTGTCCAAATTACAAGAAACCTCTACAATGCTCTAACTAACAGATAAGTCTATAATGAAACTAGATAGTATGTTATAAGATGTAGTTATCTCTCTATATTTTTTGGAATACCTAGCCAAATTTATGGTCCTTCAACCAAAATCCAAATTAGGGAGATATCCCTTGATCTTGGGTAGACCCTTGTTAACCACTATCAATTCATACATTAGTTGTAGATCTAAGCACATGACCATCTCTCATGGAAACTCTACTAAAAATATTACTCTTTACCCTCCCAATATACCTTCTTTCAACTTTGAAGTATCTCCCTATTTTGAAGATAGTGATGAAGAGATAAATCAACCTCGGTTATCCCTCAATCAAGCCTTAACATTTATATGGGATATTGAGGATGGTTTCATTACATCTTTTTGATCACCAATAGATCTAGCATAAGTAAGAATCATAACCCTTCGCAATAAAGCCCCTGGGAATCAAATCCTAGCAGTTGATATCTTTCCAAGTAAGAGTTTAAACATAAATAGAAACCTATAACCCTCTTATAAAAAAATAACTTATTGAAATTCTAAGAAGAAAAAGTGGTGCATTCACTTGGGAATACACTGATATGAAGGGGATACACCCTAATTTATTCACTCATATTGTTTATATGAAGGAGGACCCATAACCTATTGGATAGATTGTAGGATGAACCCCACATTAAAATATATATAGTAAAGGAATAACTCCAAAAGCTTTTGGATGTAAACTTTATTTACCCAATTTCTAACAGCAAGTGGGTTTCACCCCTAGTCATTGTACCAAAAAGGAATTGAATGTTGCATATCTACATGGATTAAATACAATTTCTCCCTATTACCTAGCATTCATTCACTAGGTTCTAGACACCTTAGAAGGAAAGAAATCATTTTATTTCCTTGATGGGCTCAGCAAGTATACTCAAATACAAATTTACCTCGAATATCAAGAGAATATTATATTCACTTTCCTGAGGGGGACCTATACTTATCACGTCCTACCCTTTGCATTATGAAATTCCATAGATACCTTCTAAAGGACATTCCTCAAGATATTTTTTGACCTAATTAATGACTTTGTAGAAAAATATGTATGAATTTATGGTATATGGAAATAACTTTGAAGAAGCCTTGAACAATCTTGAAAATTTTTTGGTTAGATGTCAAGAGAAAAATATTTCTCTTAAGCATGAGAAGTGGCATATGTTACATACTGAGAGAATTGTGCTAGGTCATCATATATCACTTATTGGAATTCAAGTGGATCCTACTAAAATAGAGATCATTTTGAAACTTCCAGTTCATACCACCCATAAGGGTGTACGTAAATTTTTGGGACATGTAGGATATTATTGAATGTTTACAAAATATTTTACTAAAATAACATCACCTTTGTTCTAATTACTTAAAAACTCTACAACGTTCTACTGGAATGACCAACATGAAACTATATTTGAAGTCCTAAAAGAAAAATTTCCAATTTCACCAGTCTTATAGGGGTCACATTGGTCCTTTCCCTTTAATATATCTATCAATACTTCTAACACAACTATTTGGGATGTATTGGGACAAAACAAAGACTAATGACCATATTCCATTTATTATATTAGTAATAAACTCAACCATACTAAACAAAAATATACCATAACAAAGAAATAATTTCTTGTCATAGTACATGGTAATAACGAGTTTCATCATCATTATTGGATATTCTATATTTGTACATACTAACCACTTTGCTATCAAGTACATTATGAACAAATGTATCACAAATAGCAAGGTGACTAAATCGCTACTTTTGTTTTAGGAATTTAATATCACTATCATTAACAAGCCAGGAAAAGAAAATGTCAGTGTAAAATTCCTCTCTAAACTTAACAATGAGGAGGAGGCTACCCCAACAAAGGTATTTTCCGAATAAACAAATTTTTTCTTTATCTACTAATACTCCTTAGTTTGCAAATTTTTCTAACTATATAGCTATAGTGAAGCTTCCATATCATCTATCACCTTTAGAACCCTAAAAGGTTGTCACAAAAAGTCCCATGCATTCATGGATCAAATGATTTCTCTTTTTAATAGTGCTATACCATATTATTGGCGCTATGTATGAAAGGATAAGGATTTATAATATTTGGAAGTTTTCCATGATGAACCTTATAGAGGCCATTTCACAGATAAGAGGATTGCATTCAAAGTATTGCATGTGGTATATTATTGGCCTACTATTTTTGTGGATGCGAAGGAATATGTTAAGAGCTATGAAAAATGTAAGAGAATGGGTCATCGTATGAAAACCAATGAAATTCCACTTCAACCATAGAACTTGGTGGAACCATTTGAAAAATGGACCCTTGACTTTGTGGGACCTGTTAATCCACCATCAAAACAAAAAGTGTACATTTTGTTATGTATAAACTATGTAACTAAGTGGGTTGAAGCAAATACCTTTGCAAAAGCCATTGAAGAAGTAGTAGATAATTTTTTATATGAATAGTATTTTTCTGATATGTACATCCTCAAGAAATTGTTATCGATCTAGGAACCCAATTTACTTCTCAACTTATCCAATCCATCACTAGTCATTTTAAGATCAAGCATTGAATGTCAACTCCTTATCATCCTGAAGATAGTTGATAGGTAGAAGTTACTAATAGTGTTGGAAATTATCTTGACCAAAAAAATCGAATGTCACCATAAAGATTGGGTTAACATGCTCCCTAAAGCCCTTTATGCGTATAGAACTACCTAGAGAAAAACCATAGGATTTAATATTTACAAGCTTTTATATGGGAAACACTTAGTTCTTATAACTGAATTTGTGATTAAAACATTAAAGATTGCACTATATGTGGGCTTCGAACTATATGAGACCCAAAAGCATAGGCTTGATTAAATCAATGAGATAGATGAGATTTGTTAGGATACATTACAATAGGCTACCATGTTTCAAAAAAAAATGAGCCAAGTGGCATGATGGATTCATTAAGAATAAAATGTTTTGAGAGGGAGACTGGGCCCTTCTATTTTATTCCATATATAAGGACTTGAAGGGAAAGTTTTATACTCCTTAGCTAAGACCAAATGGGATATATAATGTTTATGAAAATGGTTATTAGGTCCCTATAATAATAGTGTATTCCCATTATTTTTATTATTGTTCCCATATATACCCCATGTTGTTATTGTTGTGCCCTTACATTATTATTGTTATGTAGGCTCTGATTATATTATGACACCTTAGACTCTTATATATACCAAGGAGGTATTATAATTTGTATCATCCAATAGTTGTTCATTTAGTAATGTAAAGGAGATTCCCCCTCGAAGAGGATAATTTTTAAGTCCTTGATCTATCTTTTCTATTGTTTTGTGAGCTAGTTGCACAACATTTGGTATCAAAGCTTTAGATTCTAGGGTTTTCCTTCTTGAAACAAGTCGTCTTGGAATATTAACTATAAAAAATTTTATACGAGGCTTCAAAATATAAAATTGCAACCATGTATAGAATAAATATTGGTGAACTTTTTGTATGAATTTTAGATCTTAGTTCGCTATATTTTTGGATATATGATCCAAGGAATTTAGGGTTTTTGCATTCTCCAGAATTTAAACTCAAACAGGTGACCTAGGGAAAATAACCATAAATTTCTCTCTACGAATTGTATTTGAATTTCATAACAAGTGGCTAAAATTACCTGAACTGTAGTTTTTCGTGTATCATTTTTAGGATGAAGGTCGAAATGGTGACACATGGCACTCTGTAAAAGTTGGCTCTATTGAACCAATCAATAATCAGGTCATCTTCGAAGATTTGACATAACTCTTCCTTGAAGAATCCAATCTTGGTCTGACTTATGGGGTTGGAAAGAGGACTCAGAGGGATAAAAGAAGATGAAAGTTAGATCTTGGAGATCTGAAATTAAAGATATACAACGCTTTCAATATTGAGCTCCTAAAAAATAAGAAAAGTGTGTGTTATTTTTTATTTTTATTTTGCATAACTTTTCTTTGAAAAATTAGTTTGAAGTGATTCAAAGGGCATAGAGAAGCATAGATATCATATTTTGATTCCAAAATTCCTCAAAATAAAAAAAATTGACACACCAAATAAGCAACCAAAAATATCTTCTATGGCACATGAAGAAGAGGAAGAAATGCAACATGATATATCAAATTATGAGACCAAGTGAAACAAATTTCACTCTCACAAAGAGTAACCAAAAATGAATTGGAAGTGATGATGAATGTTAATATGGATGGTTTAGAATAAAAAATAAAAATGGACATGGAAGGCTTGAAGGATGGTTTAGAAACAAAAATGGAAGCTTTGAAGGATGGTTTAAAAGCATAAATGGAAGGCTTGAAGGAGGGTTTGAAAAAGTTGCTACAAGAAATGGCGACAATGTATTCCATGAAACTCAAGATGAGAATAAAATGAATATTAATCATGATTTTAGACAATCCAACTTTGGGTTGAAAATCTACTACATTCCAAAGAACGATATGAGGAACTTTGATGGCAAGGATCCGGTAACATGGATACTACAGATGGAGAAATATTTTTATCTACATAGTGTGCAACCATCACAAAAGATATGTAGTGCATATTTATATTTATAGCCCAATCAGTCGGTATGGTATATATGGATTTGTTCTCATAAACCACTTGTCACCTCGTCAATTTTTATGGAGGAAATGATAACACATTATGAAGATACAAAGAGCAACACCTTCTTTAGCCAATTGATAAATCTCAAACAAAAGGGTTCAATGGTGAAGCACAATGAAGACTTCAAAAAATTGAATATAAGGGTAACTAATATTCTAGAGGAGCTTAGGATTGATTTCTTCATAGCAACTTTAAAGGATAACATCCAACACGAGGTTCGCCGTTGGGAACCTGATTCAATGGAGAAGGTATTGTTACATGTCAATTTGTTGCCATGACACTTGAATAGTTTATGGGTCTTTTTACCATTCGTGAACATGTTTGAATGAACTCCTTTAGAATTCAAACAACCCAAAATATCTTGATGTAGATGAGAAATTTGGGGAAAATAGCTATCACGCCTTGTTAAGTTTCACCTGTGTTGATTTTTCTATATTTCCCACACATTCGTTGGAGATAACTCTGACAAAAATGCAGATATGTGCTCTCTGTCTGCCACTATAAACTTGCGTAGGTGAATTCAAGAAAGTAAAAATAAAAAGTACATTCTAGAAACATAGTTAGTCGAATATTTCCCAACTAAAAGCTTCCAGGTGATGACTATTCGAACTATAACCCTCATATGATGATCTTAATCCCTTTTCTCATGGAAATCTAATCCTTCAATTTAGGAGTCTCATCCTCCTCTTTTGGATTTGAAACTTCTTCCTCTTGGCCTATAAAATGATTAGAGGGATTGAGGAGGAGAGGACCCAAAAAAGATAAACCTATGCTATTAGTTTTAGATTGGAAATATTATCATCTAAGGAGGAGAATGAATGCATTTGGGAGAGACCTCACGACATCAAGGCGAAGGTTGTAAGGCTCCTGTTTATCTTTGATCAATAAAAACGAACACTTTATCCCATCAATTTGTCTTATTGGAGTGATGAATGGTTCATAATTTTTTATAATGTTTATTAAGGCAAATTCAATTCCTAGTTTCCTTGATCATTAGGTTAAGTTTTGTTTGGATTATTATATCGCATGTTGTTTTGATCCTTTTATGGTCGATGTTTGTGGGTCTTATCAAGCATTGTGGAGCCGCATCAAATCACAACAAGGGATCTTCATCGAGCATTTTGTGAAATAGGTAAGAGGCTCATCCATTAGCTTTAATTATTATAATTAAAATAAGTCTAACTTAGGGAAAGAGTGAGTTCAATTGTCTTCCTTTGTTCTAGTTTTCGTCAAGGATCTAGGGAGATCACTCTTGTCTGTAAGAGGGATTTTTTCGGTGTAATAAATTGGCGACTCTGCTAGGGAAAATCTCTATTCTTGTCTTTTACCTTAGTTTTTCTTTCTGATTATTCTGATCTATCTCAAACTGAGTCTTTATGAATTAATGACCTTTCAGATTTGTGTGGTTGATTCCTTGATTTTTTATTTTTTCTTAGGTTTATTACACTTGAATTGTTTTCTTTCACTAATAGAGCACATTTTTGTGCCAGTTTTTCCTTAGCAACTGAGCGCATGTGCTCTGTTTTGTATTGGTAACCTGTGCAGGCCTTGAGAATTTTTAAAATTTTGGCTTTTTCTTCAACCCAAACCTGATTTTTTTTTTTCTCTGGAAGTGTCATTATCTTTTTTTAGACTGTGTTATGTCTCTTCTGAACTCATTTGAGTGCTTTGTTAATATTTTTGTAGAATTAGGTCTCTTTGACGAAACTAGTTAGGGTTTTTCCTGGTTGATTTGTTGATTGATAAAAACAAGATAGGTTGTCCTTCTGCTTGTGATATTCTTATTTTGTTCTATCAAATACACCAGTTAGCCTTAATTTGTTTTTTCTTATTTGTTATCAAACTCATTTTGAATTGAAAAGTAAGATTTCTTGAGATCTAGTGCTTTTGTGAAGAAATTGTGGTCATTTTTGTTTGATAAAGGAAATTGTTTCTTTCAATTTTCGCAATTCCTCACAATTGCACTCTTGTTATCATTAAATCAAAGCATTCATAGGGAAAATGTGCAACTATTTTGATTGATTTTTGTGTACTTGAAAGTTTTGGGTGATAAAATATAAAGAGTTATTTTTTGGTTTATTTGATATTTAGGGAAATTTGAAACTTGGTTTGTTTTCTACATTTTCATTGCATTAATATGAAATTGGTTGTTTCAGAAAAATTGGAAAAGTTGTGAGTTTTTCATTTCATTTAGGGAAAATCTAGAAAAATCAGCACAGGGGAAACTTAACAAGGTGTGACAGCTATTTACCCCAAATTTCTCATCTACTTCAAGATATTTTGGGTTGTTTTACTTCTAAGGGAGTTCATTCAAACATGTTCATAGATGGTAAAAATACTCATAAACTGATCAAGTGTCATGGTGAAAAATTGACATGTAACAAATTTCCCCCTAAAGTGTGAAGTCTATAAAATAAGCTTAAAAGATTGAAGCACTTTATCGTTCCAAGGATCGGATCAGAGGTAATGGTCGGAAATTTGCAGGGAACATTCAAGGATTACAATGGAACTGTATATCAAAAATCATCATTGAGGTAGGAATTCCCATACTCAGAGTAAAGTGAACTCAATGAACAACCATAGAAAAACCAAAATCATATAGATAGTAGACACAACATGGGTGAAACCATTTGTCATAAATGGGTCTACATAATCATGAATATAAAATCTCCTCGCAACCTAGATTGATGAAACTAGATCCAGGGTCTTGATCTCCATCTCTTCAGAGTACAAATCTAACCATGTGAGTGAATGTTTCAAAGTAAAACATGGTAGAAACCACTTGATTACTGGTCAATGATATGAATTGTTAACAAGTGCAAGAGAAATCACCAATAATGACAATGGTTCTCAAGGCACTTCCAGTACCATCTATAAAGTGCAAATAAGTGATTTGAATTCGAAAACTCATAGAATCGTTCGATTGTAGGCCAATGATGATAACCTGTCGTCAAAGGTGAGAAAAATGCATGTCTCAAGGTACTAAAGGTTTCTAGATCAACTTCCTAGATAATGAGCTGAAGTTGATAGGAAATGACCCGTCGTAGGAAAGCCTACAACACGAAACACAATGTCAAGTTTTGAAAATAGTTTGCAAGGACTGACTCAAGGATGGCTGATGTGATTGAAGGTTTCCATTTTACATTGTCATTTCTAAAGGTAGCATGTCACTCTTGAACACGAAACTCCATCACACTCATGTCCAGGTTGGGAAACCCATTTTTCTTACAATTAATTGAACCTCATTTAAAAGCCTTCATGGATTTTGGTATTATCACTAAGTAAAATGTTGCCAAGTCAATTGTCATGTTGTTATGTTCAATAGAAGTTCAACCTCAGTTCAAAATTCCTTTGCAAATTCTATCCTTCAATCACGTCGGCCATCCTTGAGTCAGTCCTTGCAAACTAGTTTCAAAACATGACATTGTGTTTCGTGTCATAGGATTTCCTATGACGAGTAGCTTCTTATTGACTTCAACTCATTATCTAGGAAGTTGATCTAGAAACCTTCAGTACCTTAAGACCTGCATGCCTTAATGGTAGGTTTCTCACCTTCGATGAAAGGTTCTCATTATTGGCATGCGATCAAACGATTCTATGAATGTTCGACTTCAGATCACTTATTCGCACTTCATATATTGTACTGGAAGTACCTTGAACCATTGCCATTACTGGTGGTTTCTCTCGCACTTGTCAATGGTTTATATCATTGACCAGTAATCAAGTGGTTTCTTCCATGTTTGACTTCGAAACATTCAATTACATGGTTAGATTCGTGCTATGGATCAAGATATGGAGATCAAGACCCTGGATCTAGTTTCATCATTCCAGGTTGCGAGGATATTTTATATTCTTAATTATGTAGACCCATTTATGACAGATGGTTGTGCCCATGCTATGTCTACTATCTATATGATTTTGGTTTTTCCATGCTTATTCATTGAGTTCACTTTACTGTGAGTATGGGAATGCCTACCTCAATGTTGATTTTTGATATATAATTGAAATGTAATCCTTGAATGTTCCCTGTAAGTTTCTAACCATTGTCTTTGATTCAATCCTTGGAATGATAAAGCGCTTCAATCTTTTAAACTTATTTTATAGACTTCACACTTTAGGGGGCAGTCCGTTACATGTCAATTTTTCGCCATGACACCTGATTAGTTTATGGGTTTTTTTACCATCCGTGAACATGTTTGAATGAACTCCCTTAGAAGTCAAACAACCCAAAATATCTTGAATTGGATGAGAAATTTGGGGGAAATAGATGTCACACCTTGTTAATTTTCACCTACATTGATTTTTCTACATTTCCCCACACATTCACTAGAATTAACTATGAGAACAATGCAAAGATGCACTCTGTCTGCCACTATAAACCTGCGCAAGTGAATTCAAGAAGGTAAAAATAAAAACTACATTCTAGAAACATAGTTGGTCAAATATTTCCCAACTAAAATCTTCCAGGTGATGATTATTCGAACTATGACCCTCAGATGATGCATCTTAATCCATTTTCTCATGTAAACATAATCCCTCAATTTAGGAGTCACATCCTCCTCTTTTGGATCTAAAAAATATTCCTCTTAGCCTATAAAATGACTAAAGGGACTAAGGAGGTGAAGACTCAGAGAAGATAAACTTATGTTGTTAGTTTGAGATTGGAAAGCTTGTCATCTAAGGAGGAGATTAAAGGCATTTGGGAGGGACCTCATGGCATCAAGGCGAAGGTTGTAAGGCTCCTCTTTATCTTCGATTAATATAAATAAACACTTTCTCCCAACGATTTGTCTTATTAGAATGATGAATGGTTTATAATTTTTTATAATGTTTATTAAGGAAAATTCAATTCCTAATTTCCTTGATCATTAGGTTCAGTTTTGTTTAAATTATTATATTGCATGTGATTTTGATCCTTTTATGGTCAATGTTTGTGGGTCTTATCAAGCATTGAGGAGCTGCATCAAATCACAACAAGGACTCTTCATCGAGCATTTCATGAAATAGGTAAGAGGCTCATCCATTAGCCTTAATTCTTATAATTCATAGAATTCTAACTTAGGGAAAGAGTCAGTTCAATTATCTTGCTTGTTTCTAGTTTTCGTCAAGGATCTAGGGAGATCACTCTTGTCCACAAGAGGGATTTGTCCGATGTAACAGGTATTCAAGGTGGCAAGAAAAGTCGAAAGAAAAATTATGGAAACAAGGAAGTTTACCACTCACAACTATAAATATGGAAGCGTTGCTTCTCCTAGTCTTCCATAACCTACAAGGTTGACACCACAAAAATTGGAGGGAAAAAGATCAAAAGGGATTTCTTATAGTTGTGATAGAAAATACACTAAAGGTCATAAGTGTGCAAAGAAGAAATTGTTCTACATATATTATGAAGAGGAGGAAGAAAGAATAAGAAATATCAAAAAAGGAGGATATACACCAGGAATCAACCCCAGAGAAAGAATAAATGAAGCTGACCATATCCTGTAATGTTTTGGCAGGAATTACCACTCCTCAAACTCTGAATATAGAAGGATATATCAAGAATAAAGATATAATAGTTAGGATTGATTTGGGACTACCCATAAATTTATCCATTGTAAAATAGCTAAGGAATTGAATTTCTTCCTATATCCCGCACCAGAGTGTCAAGTGATGGTTGCGAATGGAGAAACTATAAATTTCTCTGGAAAGTGTCATAATATCAAGCTAACCATGGGAGAATATGTATTTAATAGTCTAATGATTTCCATTCCAATGGGTGGTGCTAATGTTGTACTAGAAGTCCAATGGTTACAATCTTTGGGGATGATAGTTTTTAATTTTCAAGAAATTTTCTTGAATTTTTTTTGGGAAGGAAAGGAAGCTGAATTAATGGGTATCACATGGAACCCAAGAAATATAATCAACTCTAACGACATGACAAATCTTCTAAAGAAAGAGCAACAAGGCGTAATTGCACAATTATTCTCACTAAAGGTTCAAACATCAAAATCATATATTTCTCTAGATCTCGAAAAAGTCTTGGACAAACATTCCAAGGTATTTGAGACTCCCAAAGGAATCCCACCTATTCATGATCATGATCATTCTATCCATTTGATTCCAACAAGTGTTCCTCCAAACATTAGACCTTACAAATATCCCTATGCCCAAAAGAGTGAAATTGAACTATGGTTGCAGAAATGCTAGAGTCAGATATAATTCAACCTAGTCAAAGTTATTTCTCAACTCCAATAGTATTGGTGCACAAGAAGGATGGATCATGGCATATGTGTCCATATTATAGGGAGTTCAACAAGCTTACTATTAAAGATAAGTTTCCCATTCTTGTCATTGATGATTTGTTGGATGAATTACATGGACCAATTTACTTCACCATGATGGATATTTGTTCAGAATATCATCTAATTAGAATGAAGACTGAAGACATTTAAAAACAACATTCATAACTCATGATGGTCATTATGAATTTCTGGTCATACCTTTTGGCCTTACTAATACACCTTCCACATTTCAAGGTTTGATGAATTCCATTTTCAAACCCTTATAAAATTTGTGCAGGTATTTTTTGATGATATACTAATCTACAACAAGTTTTGGAAGGATCATGCTCAACATGTTGACAGGGTGCTCAAACTATTGGAGGAGAAGTAATTATATGAAAAAACATCCAAATGTTTCTTTGGAGTACATAATGTGGAACATTTTAGGTCATATTGTATCTCATGAGGGTGTTAAGGTAGACCCTAATAAAATTAAAGCCATTAAGGAATGGAAAATTCCCACAACCGTAAAGCATATTTGAGGATTTCTAGGGTTGATAGGGTATTATCGCAAGTTTGTTAAGAATTATGGGAGAAAAATAACACCTCTAACAACATTACTAAATAAATATGCATTTTATTGGACTCCAGAAGCAACTAAGGCCTTTGAATATCCTAAAGAGGCAATGTGCCAAGAACTGGTCTTACGTACGTCAAACTTCACAAAAACCTTCAATGTGGAGTGATGCCTTAGGAAATGGATTTGGTGTTTCTTTTATGCAAGAAGGAAGACCCATTGCTTTTGAAACTCAAGCAATCAAAGGAAAATATTTACATAAACCTATTTATGAGAAGGAAATGTTGTCAATACTACATGCACTAAAACAATGAAGACCTTACCTAATGGGAAGACACTTGGAGGTAAAAATAGATCGTGATAGTGTTAAATACTTTTTGGAACAAATATTATATTTAGAAGAGAAGAAAAAATGGGTCACAAAGATGTTGGATTATGACTTTGAAATCATCTACAAAAAAGGGAAGAAAAATGTTGTTTCGGATGCACTCTCAAGAAAGGATGAGGATGTGGAAGAATTACTTTGTTCCATTTCTATTATCCAACCTTATTGGATATATGAATTAAGGGATGAATGGAAGAATGAAGAATAGGTGTGGAAACTCATTCAAAATTTGTAGCAATATCCCATTACATCTGATACATTTAGCCGGAAAAATGATTCATTATGGTACAAAGATCACTTATATCTTTGTAAGAATTCCCAACTCAAGCAAAAGATTCTTTTGGAATTTCACACCTCCCCCTTAGGAGGGCACTCATGATTTTTAAAAACCTACCACAGGGTCAAGAAGGAGTTTTTTTTTGGATGACCTTAAATTTGATATTCATAAGTTTGTGGTAGAATATTTGGTTTGCCAACAAAATAAAGTTGAGACAATTAAGACCCTAGGTCTGTTATAACCATTAGCCATTCCAAGTCAGTGTTGGGAGGAGGTACCAATGGATTTTATCACATGTTTACCCAATTCTGAAGGAAAGAGTGTCATCATGTTGGTAATTGATGGACTTACCAAGTATGCACACTTTTATACATTATATAAATCTTTTAAATCCAGTACAATTGCTGCTGCATTTATGGAAACAATTCAAAAGCTACATGGAAACCCAAACATTATTATAAGTGATTGAGATCCCATTTTCACTGTAATTTTTTGGACAAAATTATTTTCTTGTCTTGGTACTCAATTAGCTCATAGCTCATCTTATCATCCTCAATTTGACGGGAAAACTGAGATAGTGAACAAATGTTTGGAAGGATATCTTCGTTTCTTTGTATATTATAAATAGACAAAATGGATCAAGTGGTTACCTCTAGCTCAATGGTGGTATAACACTTCCTTCCTCCATTTATGGCACTTTATGGATATCATCCACCATACATCACATCATATTTAAGAGAAAATTGTAAGGTTCAAGTAGTGGAATATCAAATCGAGCATCAACAACAAATTCTCCAACTCTTAAAGGATAACCTCACTCTGGCACAAAATCAAATGAAATAACAGGCATCTCAACATCGCAGTGAAAGCAATTTTAATATAGGGGACTAGGTATTTTTACAGATACAACCATCTAAACAAATGTTCCTCGAGCAAGTTAAGAAGGATAATAAATTATCGCCCCACTACTATGGTCCTTACAAGGTGTTGCAAAAGATTGGTACTATGGAATACAAATTGGAGTTGCCTGCATCTTCCTGAGTACACCTGGTTTCCATATTTCATGCTTAAAGAAGGTTATCGATGACAATCTCCTAGTTCAAACAGTGCTTCCAGAACTTGATGAAGAAGGAGAAATCATATTTTATCCTAAATAAGTCACAGAAACAAGAACCGACCAACTACACAATCGATTAATTTCAGAGTATATCGTTAAGTGGAAGAACTTACCCATTGAAGATTCCACATAAGAGGATGAGAATTTTATACAAAAAAATCCAAAACTACTCAAGCATTAAGGAAAACACTTTTTTGAAGGAGGGGGGAATGTTAGGTCCCTATAATACTAACGTATTCCCCTTATTGTTATGGTTGTGCCCATGTATCCCACATGGTGTTATTGTTGTGACGAGAGAGGCCCACTATTGTTATTGTTGTGCCCTTACATTATTATTGTTATGTAGGATCTGATTATATTGTGATCTCTTAGACTCCTATATATACCAAGGAGGTCTTATCAGTTGTATCATCCAATAATTTTTCATTTATGTCATGTAAATAAGGTTTCCCCCTCAGAGAGGATAATTTAAGTTGTTGATCTAACTCTTCTACTGTTTTGTGAGATGGTTGAATAAAAATGGTCCAATCAAAGTTTTTATTTTCTATTTATGAAGAAAGGACCCCATTAATGGTTAATGGTCATTGATTGAGGCTACATAAGAAGCCTAAGTCTCAAGAGGAATCTATCGAGGAATAGTTCAACAAAAAGACTTGGAGGTGGTGAGCAAGGTGGTTATATCATCAACACCCACACACCCCTAATCATTTTTTCCAGCCAGAGAGAGAGAGAGAGAGAGAGAGAGAGAGAGAGAGAGAGAGAGAGAGAGAGAGAGAGAGAGAGAGAGAGAATTTACCAATTGTAGAAACCTCTTTTGAGGCGAAACTGGGAAAGATCCTATTTGAAAACTATATTTCTAGCAGACAAAGCTTCAAGCAAAAAAGGAAAAAATAAGAAATTTCTAATATATATATATATATATATCTATATATATATATATATATATATATATATATATATATATATATATATTTTTTTCTTTCTTTCTTTTCTCTTTCCCTTTTCTCAAGCCCTTATTTGTTAGAAACGTGGTTTTCAAATATGGGCTTTCCTAGTTACCCTAAGGGGGGTTTTCACAACTTCAAAATTATATATAAATGTGTGTGTGTGTGTTATAATAAAAGCACCGAATGATGGGTTCTTAATATTGTATAATTATTCTTTCAAGGTTAAAGGGAATTCTCCTTCCCAAAATGTTTCAAATATGTCACTGTAAGAATTCTAATGAATATTATATATGCAAAGAAGGTACCAACAATAGCATAATGACCATATTTACTTCACAATGGTCAAAATTTTCTCTAAAAAATTCTTAATTTACTTTTGTAAATATGGGCTTAGAGAAAGGATATGGCACTTTATGATATCATAATATACTTCTCCCTATCCACTATAAAATCTGGAATCCTTTCCTAAAAGTTTGCCTAAACATATTGAATAACATTATAAGGATAAATATTTTCTTTATAAAAAGGATTGCATGGCTTATATGAATGATTTAATGGCTCATATAATGTTAAAATCCACTATAAGACTCAAAGGGGTCACCTCACAACATTATAAGGATAAGGGCTATAGTTTTCACTAAAGGATATCATGAACCCACAAAGGCATCAACTGCACCTTTAATGAAACTTGGGCATATCCCTATTAACTGTTATACGATGGGAATTATAGTGCACCACCTCACATATTTCATGGTAAGCCTTGTCGCATGTTTGATCATATACTATACCATATATATCATGTAAAGATGGAAAAACAATTATTAAAAAGGTTCATTCAGGAGAAATTTATCATCACTACCATACACCCACTCTGTAGCCCAAAGTATGAGAAGTGTATGATCCAAAGGTTAGCCAATGTTTTGATTGTTGTATAATCAAATGGAGGGACAACGTAAGGTTTCTCTTCACTAAGCATAAGATAACCTCCATCTACCATATCTCGTAGACATGGGGGTGATATTTCAATGGGATATAGCTCAATGCCTTCATAGAAACTATGGTTTATTCCACAACACCACAAATATTGGTTGAGATCAATTGGTTAGGTTTTCTCAGGAGATTCCAGGGCTCTAATGCCAAATCAACATTGGATTCTTCCCAAAATTTTGATGGAAACAAAGCTTGAGTCACACAACTAGGAATTTAGGTCACCAAAGACTCCATTAGCCAAATTATTGAGCTTCATTCCTTGTGCAAGTGCTAGTATAAACACTTCAAAATATCAAATGAAAGTTTGGTTCCATTTTTAAAAGTTTCATCTCCATTTCCTAACCTATAAAAAGGGATATCAAGGAGCACTCTAGTGTATTCATGTAGTGATATTCCCTCATCTTGAAATGGTTTATCACTTTTATATATCACTACCATACCCACCTTTTGATGCATTTTAGAGGTGACAAGTCATTGAATGTGATGTGTTATTTTCTTAAGAGTCCAACTAAGTTGTCTAAGGGAGTTCAGAAGAAGAAGCATCCTGAGGGCACTCTCTACAAAAAGGATTTATAAATATGATAATCATGGTTAAGTTGTAGCTATGAGACATATCATGGCTTACATATTTAATGGGAATCATGACCTAGTAAGGACCAACCAAGCCTCAGGCAAAGGTTTTCCCTCTAAGGGTCACTCTAACCCAACCTAGATAACATGCGGTCTATGATTTTAGACAAATATATTCAACTTGGACAGTGGCTAAAATTGGAATGGTTTCTATTAACACATCATAGGACTTTAGCACCAAAACTTCTATGGATATCGAAGATGAAGAGACCAAGGGATACAAAATCAAACCCAAGGAGGAAAGATATAAGGCTAAGGAGGCTGAAAGAGAAGATGAGATCAAGGAGGAAATATATGAGGCCAAGGATACCAAAGCAGAAGATGAGGCCTAAGAGGCCAATATTGAGGCAATATGGATAGACATGGGCCATGAAATTTTCCAAATTAACATTGATGAGCTCGAGGACCTCACATTCACCACAAGTTACAACAAAGGACTTTATGGAGACAGAGCTTTCATTCAACTTAAGGAAAACAATGCCAAAGTCTAGTAACAAGAGGATAAGGAAGTCAAATAAAAGTATGACAATTATTCCCCTAATTTTATTCCATTTCTCTAGTCTAAGTTACTAAGTATTTTTAAAATAGAATAAAAGATTATTATTGCAAATCAAAAAGTTACGAAGATACAGAGTGGAAAACATAGGATGGCTAGATGGAGAGACTCCTCAAGGCCATTGAAAAGGAAGAGACCCCTAAGCTTAGAGATGATATCCATGTTGAGGCTCACATTAAAGAGGCACAATAATTTATTAACGCCTTGCTATATAATATTCTTATGAAACTCAAGCTATACCTTCCACAATGGATAAATAAGTATGAGATTTTTGACTTAGGGTTTATCAACAAAGAATTAGACTAATAGAGCTTGGAAAAACTCAAGTAGTGATGGTTATCCATGTAGCTATTATAAGATAAATTTGGAAGGTGAAGGCTAAAAAGGATATAGATCAATTGGAAGTAGCTCAAAAATTAACAAAAACAATCATGTGAATTGGATATGGAAGCAACTCTTTGTAGGGACGCCCAAGGGTCTACCCTATTTATTTACATGACATATGGATGACCTTCATATTGAAATTAATAGCAGCTAAACAATCACGTGAGATAAAGAGGCCATGAGATTTTATAGAAATGTTTCTTTCTACAAACATGGAGGATCATAACTTATTATGTGAGATTTATCTTTCTAATTTTCTATTGTAAGATGATGTTCACTGGAACCCCAATCCTTATGCTGGGGATATCCATCTTTGATCCTTTACCTCTCATATTCTTGCATTGGTTAAGTGATAAGATAAAATTCAATTTTAGGCAAGGATTGAGTCTACGATGAGTTTCTAGGTGAAGGATGGGTATCCCTTGCCTCATATAACCAAATTGGATCTACACATGATGATTAAAGAACTAGGAAATTCCATGGCCATCAACATAACCAAAGGTATGCCATCAAATAGTATAGAGATGTTTTTAGAATATATTTAGTGAAATAACTCCTTATTTACCATGCCTTATGGGAAAAAATGTTTGTTTGGCTGAGAAATGGGAACCTAGTCAAATATGCCTACTTTAGTTTGGCCCTTAACAAGGAAAGTTTCTATGCAAAATCCATGCTCAAATATGGATTAAGGTGGATTGGCCTGCATTTCCATTTCTTTGTCATCTGGTGCACCAACCATTTTTGTAGAGCACCAATGACTTGGAATGGTTAGGAGTAAAGGAGACATTAGCGAAAATTGGACAAAGCTTGAGGATAATATAGACAAGGAAATTATAGATACATAACATTTTATTGGGGCTAGCTACATTTAGGGATCCTAGAGGAAGAGTAAATGGTTTTCATGGGGACATGAAACCAAGTAATCTAGGGGGAGATGATGATCCATAATTTTTTCCATATTTTGATTTATAAAACCTACATTATTTACCCTAACCTATGACTATTTCTTCCTCTATTTATTGTGACTAATGTCGATATTTGACTGGTTATGCAATTTCCATATCTTTTTCCTATTTTTATTTGTAATAGAAGTTTAAGTGTCCCACTAGAAATACATTAGACCATTGTATGTATGTGCATATTTTTGGTTAATCTAATGATTTATTTCAAATATTCCCTAAATAAATTATTTCACTCAAGACCATGCACTCTCTCATCTAGTGATGAAGGGGTAAAACCCCAAACCTTAAATAGAAACTATGAATAGGGGTTGAAACCCCAAAATTTCAAACAATGAATGGGCGAGGGGGTAAAACCCCAAATTTCAAAAGGAAAATCATAATGAACTATGGTATTATAATTTGAAAATTGGTAATGTGGTAATATGAGACATGAATTATAAGTTTGAGAGGCTAACATGTAATTTCAAATTTTAGTGCATAATTTCAACATGTGACATATAAGCAACAGGTGGCACAAAATGCAAAAAACTTGATGAAGGAAATGTAAAGCATGAACCCCAAATTTCGATATTTGAAAATAATGGTTACAAATCCTTATTGCAAAGGTTGTTAATACACTAGTTCAGATTGTAATTATTTTATTTCTAGGATCATTGTAAGGATATGAGTAAGATTTTGTCCAATGAATTAGTTAGGAAGTTCGTTAATATCACCATTATCCTCTATAACATGTCAACCTCACCATGAAAAGGAAGAGGGTATATTGACTATTTGTTTAATGGCATGCATCATCATGAAAAATAAAATTTAGGCATGCACATATACTGAAGATCCCTCCTGATGTGCTCTTCTTGTAGGATGGAATCCCTGGTCAATATGCATCGGTGAAGCCTTGAAGCTTCACTCCCTTTTTCCATTTGTACCACAATCCATACTGAGTGGTGCCTCTGAGGTAACTCAACACATGCTTGGTCGCCTTAGAATACAGCTTAGTTGGCCTAACCATTGCTTGACTAATATGGTTAACTGCATGGCACATGTTCGATCGGGTGTTAACCAAATGCATGAGTGAACCCACAAGCTGCCTATAAACAATAGCTTACACTATTTCACCCGAAGTCGCATCCTCCTTCTTCTAGTTAGCTGCTATAGGGGTATCCATGGGTTTACTTCTCTCCATGTGGAACATTTTCAATATCTCATTGGCATACTTTCCCTGAGAGACAAAAATTTCCCCATCACCTTGCCATACGTCCATGCCCAGAAAGTAGTGCATGAACCCCAAGTCCTTCATTCCAAACTCTTTTGAAAGGTCCTCTTTACAAGACTTGATTATCTTATCATCACTGGTCAAAATCAAATCATCGACATATAAAACAATAATCAACAATTTACCTTCCACAACAATCTGGTATAGGTTCACATCTGCTTCACTTTTTGTGAAGCCCAACCCAGTGAAGTAGCCATTGATCCTAGTGTACCAAGCACGGGGTACTTTCTTCAACCCATACAATGCTCACTTGAGTTAGCACACATGTGACTCTTAGTCAAAGGTCTCAAAAACTTTAGGCTGCTCAATATACACCTCTTCCTCAATCATGCCATTAAGGAAGGTTGTCTTTACATCCATCTGATGTATCTTCCAACCCATCTATGTTGATAATGCCAAAATGGATTTGTTTGATGAGTACCAAGCAACAGAAGTAAAGGTCCAATCGTAATCAATCCCCTATACCTGAGAAAATCCTCGGGCCACAAACCTAGCCTTATGTTTCTCCACACTACCATCTGCTGCTTGCTTTACCTTGTAAACACCTCTTCCTCAATCATTCCATTAAGGAAGGTTATCTTTACATCCCTCTTATGTATCTTCCAACCCATTTATGTTGATAGTGCCAAAATGGATCTGATTGATGAGTACCTTGCAACAAGAGTAAAGGTATCATTGTAATCGATCCCCTCTACCTGAGAAAATCCTCGGGACACAAACCTAGCCTTATGTTTCTCCACACTACCATCAACTGCTTGCTTAGCTTGTAAATCCATTAGGAACTCACCACTAACTTGTCTGCCAGTCTTGGGACCACATCCAAAACATTGTTCCTAATAATGGAGTCATAGTCCTCAACCATGGCATCAACCCAAACTAGTTTCTACACAGCCTCCTCAAAATACGATGGCTCTGTCTGTCTCAACACATCCACTCATAAGAGCCATATATCCAGTGAACCTCTCAGGTGATCTCCTCTTCATGCATTGTGATGTGGGTGCTCCCACATTCTCTCTCACAATAACATGTCAGCCTCTCTGGTGTGCTTTCTCCCATCTCTAGAAGACTCTGCCTGAGTGGATATCTCCACTCATGGATCCTTTGCATGTGGCTACTCCACATCAATCTGAGGCTCCTCCTTAGGAGCTAAAATCTCCTCAACTTTATGTAGCTAAAGCTCCCTCTCAAGGGAACATCTCATGACCTTCTCTTCATCAAATTCGACATCCCTGTGAACCACTGTCATCCTGCTGGTAAGCAGGTACACTCGATAGTTGTGAGGTGTATCAATGTACCCCACAAATATCCCCAACTCTGTTTTCGGCTCAAGCTTCTTCCATGCATCTTTTGTCATATGGAAATATACCAAAGATCCAAAAATTTTGAAGTGACCCACATCTGGTCTCTTCCCTGAGAAAACCTCCTCAGGTGTACTCATCCCAAGAATTCGATGAGGGCTTATGTTCTAAAAATAAATCATTGTGTTTCATGGCTCAGCCCAAAAGAGTAATGGTAGGCCCCGATAATGCAACATCATCCATGCTACCCCTACAATTATTCTATTCTTCCTTTCATCCACCCCATTCTCGTATGGGTTATGGGGTGTTGTCAACTATCATTTAATGCCTTATGCCGCACAAAAAATTTTAAACTAATTTGACAAATACCTTCCACCATTATCACTCCTGAGAGATTTAACCTTCCAGCTAGTATCTTTCTTAACTAATGTTTTAAATTCATAAAACTTTGAAAATGCCTGATCTTTCTTCTGCATGAAAAATATCAAGAATTTATGAAAAAAACATCAACAGATATAACATAATACCTGTGCTTGGTTGTGGATTCTATTGAGAATGGTCCACATACATTTGAATGTACTCTATTGAGGATTGCCTATTCTCAACTGTCTATGTCATGAAAGGAACCCTTTGGTGAATTTCCCCAAAGTACACCCTTTGCATGTGTCAACTTGTTGTAGTGTACCTTTGGGAAGACTGGTAGAAATTTGTTGCATGACTTTCAAAGTGCCATGATGTAAGTGACCCAACTGCCTATTCCACAACTCACTGATGTCTCGCCTCTACAACTTCTCTACTTTTGTCCTCAAGGTAGCACAATATTCTACCTCCAAATTATAGATATTATTCACTTGAATCCCTATCCTCTTTACCTATCTCATGGCTATGGGATGAAGGAACGCCTTTCCCTTACTAAATATCACATCATAGCCTCTATTCTCTAACATGACAACAAATATCAAGTTATTCTTCAAACCAGGAACAATATAACATTTCACAAAGTGAGGGGAGAACTGAATCCCTCTGAAAGGTAATTGTACCCAACCTGATAGCACTATACCTCTCATCATCACCCATCTAAATATGCATCTAGAGATCCTTCCCCTCCAAGTCATTAAAGAGCTCTTTGTTACTAGTCATGTGGAAAGAATATCCAGTGTCTAGGTACCATACACTACCCATCATTGATGACACTATGCATGCAATGAGGGTAACTTCCAGTTCGAATTGTGAGGTAAGATCCTCACCTGTTGCTCCTCCTAAGGGCTTCTTATTGTACTTCTTGAGCGGAAAATTTGTAACAAAATGTCTCAGCTCCTGACAATGAAAACACTTGACTTTCGAAATGACCTTCTTCTTGCCTCCATGATAAGAATCCAATTTGGAAGCAGACTCCTTACCTTTCCCTTCCTTTGCCTTACCTACTAAGGCACAATTTTCCTCATCATCAGTATTTGATGAGGATTCATCTTTGGGGTTCCTCTGAATCTCTTCCTATACCAAATTTGGCCATAGTCGTTCCTAATCTAGTAGCTTCTCCCTCCCATTGATAGAGTCCTAATAACTGTGCCAACTCTTGGGAAGTCCTAGAAGAGCTAGGCTCACCATATCATCCTCGGCAATAGTAATCCCTACACTTCCAAGCTCATCACAACAATGAGTAAACTTGGTCAAGTACTTTAGAATAGAGCCACCCTTCTGCATCTTGATCTTTCTAAGATTCTCTTCCAATGCCAACATCCTTTGGTCAATGCTATTCTGAAACAAGTCCATCAATGCCTTCCACATTGAGTATGTATTTTCCTTACCATGAAGACTCGAAACAATTTGATCTCAAACTCCCTCAAGGATGGAGAATCTATCCAAAACTTAACCAATTCTATTATCTGCCAAGCCCCTACTTCCTTGCACAAAGAATCAACCCATATTTAGTTGGGAAATCCTTCCCCCATAACTTCTCAATCCAAACATAGGTCCTCAACTGATTTCATGCACCATATGTACAACTCAAAAAATTATACAACTAATAGTACACCATCCCTACACTCTAATCTCAACTGGGTCTTCCTCTAAACTTATATGCATGAATTATTTGTGAGTGAATCTTCAGTTAACTAGTGTGCTACTAGTTGATGCTCTGGTGCACTAATCCACTACTAGACCCCTACTAGTTCCTCCAATAGTTAGAACTATTTTAACTGACTATAACTAAATTAGACTGAGATCTAATTACAACTCCAAAGAACTCAACCTAGGCCCCTAGAATTTAGGGATCGCTCTACATGAATCTAGATAGACTTCCAACTTGAAATTCCTAAGCTAACTAAGTCAAGTTAACTTAGTTAACTATTGCAAGTTTCTATGAGAAAATAATTACAATTTCAATTCACAATTTAATTCAAGGACATATTAAATTGGAATTTTTGTTGCTATTTTAACACCACTCACTTCCAATTCACTCCATTTTAGGATGTTTTGCTAAGTTTGTGTCTCATAATTTAATTTTGATTTACTTGCCAACTAGGGAAAGTGTTCTTGATTTATATTCAGTGAAACACATGGGACCCCTACCTAATTAGAATAGTTTCTTCCTCCTAGAGAGTCTATATATTGTATGCATGTTCAAATATAATATATCATTTTATTTTATGAGTAATTTGAGTTGTATCCTTGGTTCATTAGTCAATTTCTTAGTGGTGTCATTCTCTCTTCTTTCTTATTTTGCAAGCAACTAGTCTAATATTTTTTCATGCTTACATTCTATAAACATGATCAATATCCATGAAGAAGAACTAATTTCATGCATTAAATTGGCTATATCACCGATCCACTTCTCTCTTTCTTAGGCATAATTGTTTATGTATCCATTCTAAAATTGATGATAGATATAGTAGTACCCTTCCTTAGAAGAAAGTCTTAGATAAAGAATCTATTTATCCCTTATATTTCTATCCCATTCCTTGTGTTATTGTGTTTTCTCCTCAAAGGTGTAGGAAAAGGAAACACTTTAGACTATGGATGACAAATAGTCCTAACAATATAAATGGTTGCTAAACATTGTAGACTTGCAGCAAATGATAGAAACAAAACCTGTCAAAGCCATGATTTATGCCATAATCATAGTCAAATAGAAAAATGGAATAGTAAAATAAGCGCAAGTAACTCCAACAATCCAATGGAAACCAGATATATACAGAATATATTTTATTAAACAACACCTATGAAGGGAACAAATAATGCTACTAGTCCCCCTCTATGGGATGGGTTCTTGGTTATCCTCAAATGTCTTCATCTTTTGTAGAGTCTCTCCCCTCTATAATGTATAAAACCCAACAAATAAAATGTTTGAGCTCAATGGGAATTCAAATGAAAAAGAAGATGATGTGCGACAATGATAATAATCAGAGCTACAATAATGAGTGCAACAATGAAAATAATCAAAAGTGAATAATAAATGGAAAACCCTTCTATTTACAACCAAATATTAAGTTATCCTCGAATAATGAGCAATAATAAAATATTATTAACCCTATTATAGAAATAACCATTTGGAATCTTTTATTATATTTGGTTAGAGGGAAAAAGTATTTAAACTTTTATTTAGAAATAATAAATAAATAAATGATTTATATATCATCTCAAGAAATATTGTTAAGGAATAATAAACAAATAATGATTTATTTAATTATTCTTGAGGGATTTGGTCAAACTTGACAAGGAATAATAACTAATTAGTGATTAATTAATTATTCCTAGAGAAAAATAAGATAATTAATGATTTATCTATTTATTTCTCATAACTGGGTAAATTGTGACAAGGAATATTAATTAAACAATAGTTTAATTAATTATTCGTAGAAGATAATTAAATAAATAGTGATTTATTTAATTATTATTCATGGGTTTAATTATAAATGACTTAAAAAATGTGGTTTATTAAGTAACTTCTCACAGTGAAAGAAATTTTACTATGGTAAAATTGGCCTTACATGGTGTACTTCAATCTAGCTAGATGATCATTTTTTTGTGATAACAGATTGCCCCCCAACATATGAGTGTTAGGAGAAAAACATATGATTGAAGTACATTATAAGGACATAATCACTACACAACAGAGTGGAGTCAGAGAGAGAGAGAGAGAGAGAGAGACCAATAGAGCTGAAGTGAAAGAGGATAGTGACAAAGGGGGCGAGACTAATGCAAGTCTCCTTTTTTGTTGTGGTACCGAATCTCAGTGAGGTGGGGGAGGCATACCTATACCCACTGAGATAACTTAGTACAAAATAATGATGCGCACAGAAACATGAAACTGAGAAATAAAATACGCGTTGAATGGTACATGACATGCTGGCATAACTGAACCAGAAAATAATACAATGTGTCCCATATACATAATGTGCCTAGAAAAAACACGAGCTAGGGCTGAATACAATACTACAAGTACATGAGATATAATGGCCCTTCCCTGAAAAAATGTGTGGGAGGGAGGGTAGAACAACCAAAGAAGCCCTGTTGAATAGGAAAGGGCTCTACAAACTGAATGGGTCATCTTAAGGAGACATGCATGTCATGGGCGCTGCAAGTGGCACCAACTGAACCCATCAAATCTGCAAAACTACATCTGAGGCTGTAACATAATATGAAGTCATCTGAGCATGTGGGGGGGGTACCTGAAGGTCCACCCCCTCATGAGGTCTGAAACATCTCACACACACCCATGAATCAGTGGTACAATTTTCTGCATCACTAGACCATCAAGTGTATGAATCACGAGCATGAAACAACCAATTCAAAGGGAAATTATGATTCCCTTTGCTTTATTCAAGGCACCGAACGAGAGTGGAAGCTAGAAAAAAGATACACTGCCCTATAGGCCGTTGTTCTGGAATATATGTGCTGATGTTGACAGAATAGGGCTTGACATATGTGAGGCAATGAGGATCCTCAACTAAGGCATGAGAGGAAATAGTAATGTGATTGATGGACTAGCACTAGGGGCAATGGGAAAAATGGGATTGAGGGACAAATTAAAAACTTCCCTTGTTAGAGCATAAAGTGCATGGTTGACTTGGCAGCGACTGACTTGACTTCTACGAAGATGGTGGACAGTATGACTAAAGACCAAAATGGGCGAAACAAGATGAATGGTATGCAAATATGGATGGAATACTGTGACATGATATAATGGGACGTGAAAAAGACTCCATGGATGGAAATGTGACTCATTGCATATGCTCTGAACAAGGGTAACTCGATGGTGCTGCCACACAGAATAGAACTGGTGGGGACCATGAGAACATGACAAAATGATGGTTACTCATGATGAAAATTGACACTTGAGATGAAAAGTGCCAAGGGAATATGGATCCCAAATTACAAATGTCGCTTATCAAGAAATTCAATTTTGAGAGGCGACGAAGTGACCCTTCTTGGAAAAATGGCATCCTGGTGAAGTGTCAAATCATCAAAAACTAAGAGAGACCCATTATAGTACTTGATGAGAGCCTTCCAATGGTGTTGTTGGTTCATCAAACTGAACTACGATTTGGTCACGATGGGCAACAAAAAAAATTGTGGGTTTTTCTCTAAAAGGACGTTTTCCCTCCAATTTGAATTCATTTTCTAAGTTAGTTGTGGTGAATTTGGAGAGGAGGAAAAGGCCCTAAATCTTGTGGAGATCGTAGTGGAAAAACTAACTATTGTAATTAGGATCTATGACTTTCAGGCAAGTGGCCTTACTTTTCTAACGATGGCCTTAATGCTTCTTGGAACGATGGTTCCTGGTGAAGAATTAAGGGAAGAGGAAAACGAGAATGAACTACTAGAGGAGGTCTAGAATCATCCTCACCCACTAAGTCAAACCTGGGGACTATGTGGTATGACATAGAGTAAAATATTTGAAGATATGGTATCAAATGTCTATACTATGATGTGTGAATATGGCTCGCTGGAAAGGCTGGTAAGACAAACTATCCAAAGACTGGGAGGATAATCGACCATAACTAGATTCAGTGGGATCTAGGTTGAGACTTATGTTAATCAATTGAGAATATGTCTAGGGGAAAACCATCATGCCCCCAAGCATGGGATACTACCCACAAGCATATGTGATGGAGGGGACTAATCTCATATGTAAAGGTGGGAATGATGCCTCCTAGCAGGAGGAGTTTGTGGAGCGGCATTATGTTCCGAGTGCTCAAAAAAGGGATTCAAGCATCTCGACCCAACTTGTCACGAGATCCTCCAAAGGATGATAAGGAGATGTAGGGGCTGATGTTCCCCCCAGTATGCTATGGGCATATAGGATGTATTTAGAGTGGTGGACTCCAAATATGGAAGGAAGTACGCTCAATGGTGCATATCATCCCAAGGATAACCAGGGGTAGTCATGGCTTCCATGATGTCCTTATCAGAATGGAATATGGGGGGACGAGCGAAAGATTGACTACATGATGTGGTGGCAGTACCTGGTGCATCAGCATGATAAATAAGGTTCACATATGCATCATCTGAACTAGTAGATGACGAGCTAGTAGATGGAAAATCTACCAATGTTGAGACCTAGGCTTCCATCGAAGGAAGTTCGATAGAAGTGTGTGTAGAAGCCTCAAAGAGATTTTCCTGTGAGGAACTCAAGGATGACAATAGGTAAAGGATATGGACCATGGAGTATGTCATCTCGACATCCTAGGGAGGGATCATGATGGTGGGCCCAGAGTCTCCCTGTTGTAGTGTACTAGTGGCACCGTAATCCACAGGTAGAGGAGTAGATGATCCAGTATGGGTGGCCTCGAATTCATGAAGCACATGGGCACAATCACAAAATTATTCGAGATAAGGGAAACAACAGGAATAGTGATCATAATGATCGCACAAGGCACAAGGGTGATTTGTGCACGATGTTTTGAGTTTCTTGGTTGGTCTCGATAAGGTAACTTGGAACTTAGGGATATTTGACTCAGGGAATGTTTCATGAACCAAAGGTTTGAGACGAGGAAGCTCATGACATTTATTAGTGGCATGCCCAACAACCTCACATAAAGCACATGGAGGTGTTGTCTTTGGAGCTTTGGGGGCTGGAGGAGCTTGGGGAGCCTTGTCTTTAGGTTCTTTCCTCTTGGATTCCCCCCCTGTCTGGATGCTTTCGCAACAGGAGTGGGTTCCTGTTGAGGTTGAGGTGGAACTGAAGCAGCAACAGGGGTCATGGGGATTGGTTGAACCGGAGTCAAAGCATGATATGGTATTAGCTGACTAGGTGGAGTGTTCACAGGGGGATTAATGTACCACACTGGGATCCACAAATTCATATTAGGGAGGACCAACAAAGCCATGATAGGAACAAAAAATATTCCCAGAGGGGGAAACAAGAAATGTATTTGTCTTGTTGGGTAATGTCCCAGTGGAACAACTCCTGGATGGTTGAGAACTAGAATAATAGTTCCCGGTGGGAACAAAGGGGAGGCACCCACAAAAGGAGGAGGTCCTGGGGGGTGGATTTAGATGGCTCGGTTGGTTTCAAAACAAATGTACTAGACTACTTTTGAGCAACCCGTGATGCTTGTAACATGCAAATGCTCAAAGAGCTAGGCTCAGAGATGGGAGGGGGAGGATGGGTTGCTTGACCTCGCTAAGGTTAAGAAGCAACAGATCCTTACTAAGAGAAAGGATTTGTGAGCATGACTAGTTGAGATGGTGCAAGATTTTGAGGTGGTTACTACATGGGAAATTGACGTCTAGAAGCTTCTTGGGCCTCCCACATTTGGTGCATCTGGGGTAAGATGGGACACTCAGGAGTATAATGGCCATGTACACCACAACAAGCACAAGGCTTGTTCATGCAAATAGCCTTGGTCTTCTTGGGTTGGTCACTCTGTTGCTAGTTATTGGCATTAGGCTGGTTCCCTTGGGGTTCATTAGGTTGATTACCTTAGTTCCACTGATTACCCTTGTTACCTTTCCCCTTATTCTTTTTCTTCAAATTTTGGGGATTGGTCGCACTCTGCTATGCAAACACTTGACCCTAAGGGAGTTGTGGTTGTTGGGGCTAAGGATGCATGGGAGGTTGTGACGCTAATGCCTGAGGGGTAGAAGCGCTCGACGGTGCATAGGTATAATATGGTGAAGGGGAAACAGTCTAGTAGATAGGTTAAGCACTAGTTGGCCCTGACATCTTCTGATGTGGTTGGGTAAATGTGTAAGAGGTGCTTTGGCTTAAATACACATTGTTGACAGGAGGGGAATAAGCGTTAGAGGAACTGGTGCCCCCTATGGATAGTCATAACTCTGTTGAGTATATGGTGAAGGATGTGAAATAACTCCAAAGATACCTTCGGTGGCATGAGATGCCCTCAGTGCATTGGCACCATAAGGATGAGGGAAGTTTGGTATAATGGTATAGACATAACCGGATTGAGCATAAATCAAGTGATATCTTAAAGGAGTCTGGAGAGACTCTTCTTCTGTTTGAGGAAAATGAGATTCGACATCTTTGGAAATAGGTGATAAAAGAGTCCTAAGGAACTAATCGAGGTAGACACGGTCTTTGAAGGGTGGATCATGGCACATGATCCTCCTTCTAGGCCATTCCTAGACACGATCAGAAAGACAGGTGGCAGAGGACTATCAAAATGTAGTCATGAGCTCCGTACCGGTGTCGTATTTGAGAGGTAACTGAAATTATGAAAGGAACTCTTTAGCAAGAATCGTGGAAGTGGAACGAGAGGCAGCAGGATATTATACATACCATTTTGCAGCATCTCTAGTGAGCATGCGTTAGAACAAATGAAGACGAATAGAATCATTGGTGATGTAATTAGATGAACACCACATATGGAAGGAGTGGATGTCATTGGTAGGGTCCTCTCTAGAATTACCCTAAAACTTGGGAATGTTAGAGGGAAGCTTAGTCAGAACAGCTAGCCAACCAGCATCGTGGTGTATAGGGTCATTGATCAACTGGAAAACTCTGGGAGGCTTAACCTAGCCATGAAAGGTAGCATGGAGCTGTTGTAATGGTTCCTCAAACGGTTCCGCTAGATGTGACCATCTGGGTAGAACCGGAGCCAACATCAGGTTGGGTTCCTTCACTTGTAGTGGGTCCTGACATGATGACAGTATGCAGTGAAGGAGGCTCAGAATCAGATGAACCAGAAGAAGAGTCAGTATGGGGACTCGAGGGACTATGAACTTGAACCCTCTGGGTAGGAGTAATATGCACAAGAGGAAACTGGGGATGAATTCCTAAGAGTTTCCGTGACAAATGCCTTGGTGGTGCAATGGTTATGGGACACAAGTGACACAGAAATTGTGAAGGGAGATCAATAAGATTTTTTTTTTTCTGTGTGGGGAGACAAATTAATTAAGTTAAGTCTTGGCTTGGCGGTGTAAACCAAGTTCCCTTCGCTTAAGGTGTGTTTGTGTGGGTAAGTGTGTTTATTAATTAAGCCTAGATCGTGTTTAAAAAAAAAGAAAAAGGTTGGTGAAATAAACTAAAATTAAAAATAGAAAATAAATAGGGAATCAACTTTCTAAACCCCACCCAAATTGGCTTTACAGACATTGTTCTAGTTGGTGACGAAATCAAATGAAAGCACCTGAAAAAGGTCAATATATCTAAGTGTCAATGTCACTGGGATCAAATGACACTATGCTGCTAGAAAGTGTTGCAGCAACAACAAAAAACCAAAGAGGAAAATCACTGCAAAACGATAGGGAGATGGGTGTGAAACCTAGGCAACTAATGGTACCCTAAGGCAAATGACCAAACAAGGTTTAAGATGAAACTTTGGATGGAAACAACCTATCTTTGAAGATCTGAAATAGGAAGGTACATATCTAGAAAATATGGCTCAAAGCTCTACAAAAACTCAAACTTCTTACAAAGCTAAACTCATCCAATAAAGGTGGCAGCATACTAGAATCCCTAAGGGGCTAAATTCCACTTCGACAAGAAAATCAGAGTAGATCAAGGCCTAAGTGGTCTATGATAGTGGTCAACCAACCCAACAGACAACTCTCGACAAAACACAGAAACAGATCGGAAAAAAGTCCCAGAAAACCCTAAAAACTGCAGGTACTAACCTAATTCTTGGGATATCACACTTTTTGGGCCAGAAAATACGCTCTGCACCTCTAGATGGAGCATTTGGGGAAAAAAGTGTGATTTCTGCTCCTTTATTCTCAGTCGGAAGTCTTGGAAAAAATTTCCATCTCTGTCGTGGCTGGTTCCTGTGACTTGCGGAAAAGACCAGAAAACTTACAGAAGTTAGAAATTTGACTGATCTATGGTTAGAAAGCTAGTAAATAACATTAAGAGACTAAAAAAAATAAAACCCTAAATTGAAAAGTGAAGGTCACCCAGGTTTTCAAATCATAATTAAAAATGCAATGGCGTCGCTAATTTTTTTATTGTGTTTTCTCCTCGAATGTGTATGAAAAGGAAACACTTTAGACTGTGGATGAAAAATAGTTCTAAAAATATAAATGGCTGCTAAAAATTGTATATTTGTAGCAGATGATAGAAACAAAACCCGTTAAAGCCCTTATCTATGCCACAATCATAGTTAAACAATGAAATGGAATAGTAAAATAAGCGCAAGTAACTCCAATAATCTAATGGAAACCAAATATATAAAGAATATATTTTATTAAACAACACCTGTGAAAGAAACAAATAATGTTACCAATCCCCCTCTATGGGATGGGTTCTTGGCTATCCTCAACTGTCTTCAGCTTTTGTAGAGTCTCTCTCCTCTATAATGTATAAAACCCAGCAAATAAAATGTTTGAGCTCAATGGGAACTCAAATGAAAAAGAAGATGACGTGTGACAATGATAATAATCAGAGCTACAACAATGAGTGCAGCAATGAAAATAATCAAAAGTGAATAATGAATGGAAAACTCTTCTATTTATAACAAAATATTAAGTTATCCTCGAATAATGAGCAATGATAAAATATTACTAACCCCATTCTAGAAATAACCATTTGGAATATTTTATTTTATTTGGTTAGAGGGAAAATTTATTTAAACTTTTATTTAGAAATAAATAAATGATTTATTTGCCATCTCAATAAATATGGTTAAGGAATACTAAACAAATAATGATTTATTTAATTATTCCTGAGGGATTTGGTCAAACTTGACAAGGAATAATAACTAATTAGTGATTAATTAATTATTCTTAGAGAAAAATAAAATAATTAATCATTTATCTAAAAATAAAATAATTAATCATTTATCTATTTATTTCTCATAACTATGTCAAATGTGACAAGGAATATTAATTAAACAATGGTTTAATTAATTATTCCTAGAAGATAATTAAATAAATAGTGATTTCTTTAATTATTCTTCATGGGTTTAATTATAAATGACTTAACAAATGTGGTTTATTAAGTAATTTCTCACAGTCAAAGCAATTTTACTATGGTAAAATTGACCTTACATGGTGTACTTCAATCCATCTACTAAATTATGGCTAGATGATCAATTTTTTGTGATAACACCTTACATAGGTTTTTCATTTCCATTGTTCAATCCCCCATCTCATTTACTCATCCTAGTTCCTTCTCCTTGGATAGACCCCATCCCTAAATGAGAATTGCTTAGTTTACTTTCCTCTGTGCATTTTATCTCACTACCTTGATTGAGACAAGTTTGAATTTGGTACTTCATCTACTTTATTTGATCCATGGAAAATAATCTAATCACCACAATATTCCTTTGTTTAAGATCCTATAATTGTGCTTAAAATCCAACTATATTTACTAAGCTATATCTATTTTGCATGAAATGTGACATGGTAAGAAGTTGCATCATAACAATATCATGCATATTAGCCATATTAAAACTTGTAAAAGTCCATTTATTTTTTTAGCTTAGGAAATTACAAAATAGGAAAATCCCTAAGGTTTGGTCATTATGGGGTTTCTTCAAGATAAAATTATGAATTCTAATCAATCAATACAATGGATTAAGAAACTTAATAAGAGAGTGAAATATTTTCTATGAAAGCATATATTGCCTCCTTAGTCATGTGAAAAAAACCCAAGAAATAATCCTCCTCCCCTATTTAAAAAACATACAAATACCATTTTTTAAGCCAAAAAAACATACCCCAAGATGTATAAAAAAAAAATTATGAAGGAAAGAAGTGTGTGCCTTAATTATGTGTTTTATTTATTTACGTGAAGTGTGCATTCCTATTTTTAACCATATAAAAAAATGTTAAACTACACAAAAATAGTATTTTAGTCCTAATTAAGACTAAATGCTTTGGTTATGTTTGAGAAAAAATATAAAACTATTTTATAAATTCTATTCTAGTGTTATGAATCTCCCATGCAATATTTAATTAAAAAATTATATTAAATTAGGAAGACCTTGAAAATAATTTCAAAGTATAATATGTTTCTCTTTAAATTGAACTTTATACAATTACATACATTTTCCTAATATCTAGAGTAGAGCCTCCCTTGATTTTTATTTTATTCCATTTTTAAGTATTAGCTTCAATTTTACACTTAAAATATGAAATGTATTCATTAATTGGCCACCCTACTAACTTCCAATTGGGAAATCTTCTTCTCGGGTACCCCAAAGTTGCAATGGGTTGTATGATAAGAGTACAAAAAATAGTATGTAGAATGCATGGTACCTCCATAGCATTGGGCCCCCCACCTCCAAGGAATTACCACATTCTTGAGACCAAACTCAAAACCATCTCACCAAGCAAATTTGTTCACATTATGACATCCATCTAGCATTAGAGTGTAAAGAGGTGAGATCTGAATCCCAATCCTTGTTTCTTATATATTTTTTGCATCTCAGACCATTTTTCCATCTTATATATCCTTTGATGCAAAATACTAATTATTTTAATTACTAATTTAATATTATTCTACCACCCATGTGTCACTTCATACAGAAGTAATTCTTTTATTTAAAATGTAAAATAGATATTATTCACCACATCCTAACCCATTCTCCTAGTTTTACTCTTAAATGTTCTCTAGATCTCCTTTTATTTTTCATCACTGAATTGGTGCACAAGATCGTTGTTTCCTATTTAATTAAAATTACTTTTCTTTCCATTTAACTCACCCTTTTCTATATGCATTTCCCTTTCAATTTATAATATTTACCATTTTATAAAAATATGTATAAGTTGATATGACCAATCAAACCACTCATGCAATTCATTCAATTTACCATGCTAAAATAAAATGCATACGCCAAAAGTTACTTTTCTCCAAATTATACATAAACTAAATCAAATTTAATTGCAAGGGTGAGACAAATTAGCTTAGAGCCTTCAAGTATTCAGTAACAAGAGATAGACATCAGTGTAGGTTTTAACCCTGTACAGAAATTACCTGCATACGAATTCTTAAACAAAGAAAATAAACAATGCGAGAGCATAACCCATAAAACACATATGCACAGAGATTTTTCCCTGGATCCCAAAACCGGGACTACCAGCTTGATTTTTCATTATGTTCCTTTCAATGTTACAATACATATTTATACATGCCGAAGCATCCAATACCATGGACCGAAAAACCATCGCGTCCAATACCATGTGCGAAAATCATGCACAAAACCATAGGTAGGTTCGCCCAACCTAATATAGGGTCCAAAAAAAATTTTCCGGGGGAGCTGCCCCGGACCCCGTAGAGGGGGGCTACCCGCCCCCCTCAAACCCCCCGGACAGGGGGGCTGCCGCCCCCCTGTGACCCCCCCGCTGGGCAATCGGCGCAACGAAGGGGGACTTCCGCCCCCCTCTAACCCCCCGTTAAACTGCGTAGGTTAGTCGTGGAAAGAATATAACACAACCCAACAATCTCCCACTTGTTGTTTTCTTTCCACAGGGGGCCACAAGAGAGCTTAGTCATTTTTCCAGCCCTGAAACACCCATTGTTTCTCTACACCAAGAGAACTTCTCAGAGCTCACAGATTTTGTCAATGCATCTGCAGTATTCTTCAAAGTGTCCACCTTTACCAGCAACACCTTTTTGTCTTCTATCATATCCCTCACAAAGTGATACTGAACATCAATGTGCTTTGTCTTTGAATGATAAGCAGGGTTCTTTGCCAAGAAAATTGCACTTTGGCTGTCACAGTCTATTCTTATAGCTCCCTGTACTAACCCCATACTTGAACACAATCTCTGCAACCAAACTGCTTCCTTGCTTGCATGAGTGGCTGCCATGTATTCTGCCTCTGTAGTTGATAGTGCCACTACAGATTGTTTCTTACTCATCCAACTGACTGCACCTCCAAATAGGTTAAACACATACCCACTTGTAGATCTTCTCTGATACAGATCTCCAGCCCAGTCTGCATCAACAAAACCATGAATATCCAACACTCTGTCCAATCCTGGTCTTCCTTGGTAGCACAAACCATAATCACTAGTGCCACGTAAATACCTGAAAACCCGCTTCACTGCTGTCCAGTGCTCCTTCCCAGGTTTTGACATAAACCTGCTCAATACTCCCACTGCATGTGCAATGTCTGGTCTAGTACAGACCATTGCATACATCAGGCTACCGACTGCACTTGCATATCGAACACGGGACATGTCCTCTTCCTCTTCTTGTGTCTTGGGACACTGTTCAGCAGATAACCTCACACCTACAGGAATAGGAACCTTCACCGGTTTACTATCCTGCATATTAAACCTCTGCAGTATTGTCTCGACATACTTCCTCTGGTTTAACCAGAGCTTCCTCTTTGCCCGATCTCTTTTAATTTCCATGCCCAAAATATAGTTTGCAGCACCAAGATCTTTCATGTCAAATTTGGAGGACAATTGGGTCTTCAAATCCTGGATAATTTCTTTGTCATTTCCAACCAGCAACATATCATCCACATACAAGACCAGATAAATAACACGGTCACCAATTAATTTAAAATACACACAATGATCTGCTTTGCTTCTGGTGAAGCCAAGTCCTCGTATAAATGTATCAAATTTCTGATACCACATCCTTGGTGACTGTTTTAACCCATACAGAGACTTCTTTAACTTGCATACCAGTTCTTTCTTACCCTTCACCGCAAAGCCTTCAGGTTGCCTCATGTAGATTTCCTCTTCCAAATCCCCGTGAAGAAATGTTGTCTTCACATCCATCTGTTCTACCTCAAAATCAAAAGCAGCAGCAACAGATAAAAGTAATCTAATAGAAGCTACCTTGGCAACAGGAGAAAAAATATCACCAAAATCAATTCCCGGCACCTGGGAATAACCTTTTGCTACCAACCGAGCTTTGTATTTCTCCACCTTTCCTTCTGCATTAGTCTTCTTCTTGAACACCCATTTGCTGCCAATGGGTTTCCTTCCAGCCGGCAACTCTACCAGATCCCAAGCCTCATTTTTGTGCAAAGATGCCATTTCATCAACCATGGCCTCTTTCCAGAGTTTTCCATCCTCTGAATCCACTGCTTCCTTCACAGTTCTGGGATCATCATCAGTAACAGACAAGGAAAAATTTGAACTGAAAGTAGATGGACTATACCTTTATGGCTGCCTTCTTTCTCGACCTGATCTTCTCACAGCCGGAGTTTGTGGCTCTTCATCTTCTGATTCCTCCTCTGCTACAGAGTCCGATTCTTCCTCCTTTGGCTCAAACTCTATCTTCTCAGGTTCCTTTGGTTGGACTTCAGATTGAATAACATCTTTTACCTCTCTGAACACCACATCTCGGCTGTACACAACCTTCCGTGTGACTGGGTTCCAAAGCTTATAACCCTTTAAACCATCCTTATACCCAATAAAGATGCACTTTTCAGATTTACTATCCAACTTGGTTCGTTTCTCCTTTGGAACATGTACATATGCATCACATCCAAATACCCTCAGATGTGAAAGAGAGGGTTTCTTACCAGTCCATACTTCTTGTGGAGTCTTATCCTCCAACGCTGATGAGGGTGATCTGTTGATCAGGTAACGTGCAGTATCCACCGCCTCTGCCCAGAATTCCTGTCCTAACCCGGCACCACTGAGCATGCTTCTTGCCCTTTCCATCAACGTCTTGTTCATTCTTTCTACGACTCCATTTTGCTGAGGTGTATATGGAGTAGTCTTCTGCCGTGCTATACCACACTTCTTTCAAAATTCTTCAAATTCCTTGCTGCAAAATTCTCCACCATTATCTGTCCTCAGCACCTTTATCTTCTTCTCTCTCTGATTTTCCACCAGAGCCTTAAATTCTTTAAACCTGTCAAAGACTTCAGATTTCTTCTTAAGGAAATATATCCATGTATTCCTTGAGAATTCATCTATGAATGATACATAGTACACAGACTTACCCAGTGATGGAACCTTCACAGGTCCAAACACATCACTGTGCACAAGCTCTAATATCTGTTTCGTCCTCTTACCACCAGAGGGGAAACTCACTCGATTCTGCTTCCCATACACACAATTTTCACAGAAATCAAAATCCAGAGAGCTATCATTCATACCTTCTACCATACCTTTACTATGAAGTATTCGAAGGCCCTTCTCTCCAATATGTCCAAGCCTTTGATGCCACAACATGGTCTTCTCTCCAGAAACCACTAGATTTTCTACTCCATTTTCAGGAACCATAGAACTATTGCACCCATCAACAACAGTGCTACCTTGCAGTTTGTACAGAGTTCCAGTCCGAACTCCCCGCATCAATATCAGTGCTCCTTGAACCATCTTGCAGGTATCTTTCTCGAACACCGTCTTTACACCTACATCATCCAACTTTCTTACAGAAATCAGATTTCTGGCCAATGCAGGAATATGTAGAACACCCGGAAGTGTTCTAACCCTTCCACCTTGCAACTTCAACTTTACTTTTCCCCGACCAATGATTTTAGCCTTCCTATCATCTCCTAAGAAGACACCATCATATTTCTCATACTCGCAGAACCACTCTCTATGGGGAGTGAAGTGAAAGGATGCACCTGAGTCAATCAACCATGCCTCATGATCTACATGTGTACTTGAAGAAGCCAAGTACACATCCCCACCTTCATCTGAGGTGGTTTTCGCCTCTAGAGAAGGAGCATCATCAGATCCCTTTCCTTTATCAGGAGCTTTAGATTTACAATCCCTTCTGAAGTGTCCTTCCTTTCCGCATTTCCAGCACACCACCTTTGTAGGTTTTCCTGGAGATTTAGATCTCCCTCTAGATTTAGATCTCCCGCTCGATGACTTATTTTTGTTTCTGTTCTGGGACCATCCTCGTACAGACAAGGCATCACCATTCTGGTTGTCCATATTCTTCCGTCTCATCTCCTCCGTCAGCAAGGCTGAGACTATTTCATCAAAATGCAAAGCAGTTGCATTGCTACCTATTGCAATAACCAGACTATCCCATGAATCTAGTAGAGAACACAATAGACTGATGCACTTATCTTCATCTGAAATTTTAATATCAACAGATAATAACTGACTTACCACAGTATTAAATGCATTCAGATGCTCTGTCACCGAGTCTCCATCTTTCATCCTCAGGTTATACAGCTTTTTCCGCAGGAACAATTTATTCACCAGAGACTTAGATTGGTACAAAGTCCCTAACTTGACCCACAAAGCCTTTGCCGTAGCTTCCCCTGATACATTCAGCAATACTGAATCTGAGACACACAATCGTATTGTGCTCTTTGCCTTCCGATCCAATTTCTTCCATTCTTCATCGGTCACTCCCGATGGTTTAGTACCCGGATCTACCGTGATCCACTGATCTTTATCGACCAACAGATCCTCCATCTTGAGTTTCCACAACTCAAAACTTTGACCATTGAACTTCTCAATATCGATCTTTCCACTACTCGCCATCTTCTTTCACCACCAGAATCGATCTCGCAGATCTCCCACTGAACAGGGTCTACCACAGGCCCGAGCGAAACCCCTCAGCAACAAAGGCGTCCCCTTGAAGCCAAAACAGCTCTGATACCAAATGTAGGTTTTAACCCTGTACAGAAATTACCTGCATACGAATTCTTAAACAAAGAAAATAAACAATGTGAGAGCATAACCCATAAAACACATATGCACAGAGATTTTTCCCTGGATCCCAAAACCGGGACTACCAGCTTGATTTTTCATTATGTTCCTTTCAATGTTACAATACATATTTATACATGCCGAAGCATCCAATACCATGGACCGAAAAACCATCGCGTCCAATACCATGTGCGAAAATCATGCACAAAACCATAGGTAGGTTCGCCCAACCTAATATAGGGTCCAAAAAAAATTTTCCCGGGGCGCTGCCCCAGACCCCGTAGAGGGGGGCTACCCGCCCCCCTCAAACCCCCCGGACAGGGGGGGCTGCTGCCCCCCCTGTGACCCCCCCGCTGCGCAATCGGCGCAACGAAGGGGGGCTACCGCCCCCCTCTAACCCCCCGTTAAACTACGTAGGTTAGTCGTGGAAAGAATATAACACAACCCAACAATCAGCTCTATAACTCTTCAAATACTTTGCACCAACAAATAGATATAACCTCTACAAATATTTAGGTGGAATATACTAAAGGTTCCATACAATTGCATGCCCTTTAAGTACTACCTAATAGTAGGCATAGAGTGCTTCTTGTTTCCACATGTCTTTCAAATATCATTTTTAAATGATGGGGCATGGTTTGATGGTTGGGACTTAACTAACCCATCTCATTCACCATTAGTGAGAGACTAATCGTCACTAACGAATAATTAGTGTCATCTTATTATGCACCCCTTAGAAATACCTCGTGAGTGGTTGAATCCATTGCCCACCCTTACACTATTATGTAACCTCCAAAAATAACATAAAACATAGGTTTTTCAACCTATAACTTGTCAAGGAGGCTAGTAGGTAGGATATAAGCCTAGATTTCATTTTAATCATTATGCTTATCCTGCCACATCTCATCATACAACCCTTTTCCATGTGTAATATTATTTATAAAATGTTTCCCTATCTCTACACACATCTAAAGAAAACATATCAAATAGAACTATCCAATAATCATGAATAAACAATGGGCAAAGTCATATACATGTGAATCATAAATAACACAAAACCATCCTACCTCCACATATCTTTCCCACTTGAAAAACCATCAATAAAATCATATAACACAATATATTTATCATATAACCATCCTACCTCCACATATCTTCCCACTTGAAAAACCATCAATAAAATCATATAACACAATATATTTATCATATAACCATGTGTTCATTTTCAATATTCCTTACCATCATAAGAATATCAAATGATAAACCATAAAAATGTATGTATACATCCAGCAATAATCACATCAAAATAGATGAAAGGTCTAAATCACATAATTAATAAATGTATATATCAACCAATTTCTCCATTCTAACAACCAAAATTCCCTCAAAAAATAGCATCATATCAATCAAATAAATTCAAAGAATGAGACATAACTACATTTTGAAAACCATAACCATTCAAATGATATTCTTGTACGTTTGGATTATTTAATTGAACATTAGATTCTATTTTATGTTTTCCACCACTTATTACTCTTGATATATTTAATTTTTAATGGTTACAAATATGAATAAAATATTTATTTATATATCAATATTATCTTAGTTGTTATTTATCTTTCTCTTATATTTATCTTATCTATTCGTTCCATTTGTTCACTATTCATCTATTACGATTGATTTTTCCATCACTTTTTTTTGTCATCTGTAATTCCATTTGCTATGATATTCCATTTACTCATCATTCATATACTAAGAATAATTTTTTTTTTATACTCTTTGTCATTTATTAGTCTTTCCTCTTGGTTATTCCATTGCCGATAGCCATCTACTATGCCTATTTTTTTAGTATCTAGTATCTTATTCTTGCACATGAATTCATAAAATTTTTATGTTAACACCATTCACTCCTTATTATGAGAGAGTGTGCTGATGTACATATTAAACCAAGAATGTAAATTTTGTCTCTATAATAAATTAGGGTGGCAACCATTGAATTTTGTCAGTGTTTGTAGATAGGTGGATAATGAGCATCTTATGTCATATGGGTGCCTCTCATTGAGAGCCACTTATATGGGATTAGGGAATTTATAAATTATAGGTATATATAATGATATGGTTATGAATATTCACTTAATTTAGCCTCCTTTATAGAGTTAATATATCTTAAAATGAACATCACGTGGTCCAATAATGATTCATCTTAAGGAGTCATTTTTATTAAGGAAACAACAATTGCATGTGAAACATCATTGGTGATGGAGTAAACTCACTAGATTCGTAGATGCAAGTAAACATCTTATATGTTATCCTCTATTTTATTCTTGAGTTATAATTGTCTTAGAATAATTACGTATATTTTCTTTTTTGCTATACTAGGGTCATAATACCATAATATGTTGTTTTAGAAAATATCAAGTAATGTCATGCATATGCACACCAATATATAATGTGTTTCATATTTGATTTTTTTAATAATATTGACCATTCATTAATGTGGTAACGTGGAGCTCTATTATTTCCTTGATACTAGAAAATTTTAGCGAATTTTCCTTTGACAAGTTCTCCAACTAATAATAACCAACCTTGAAATCATTGAATTATATAGATTTCATTTAAATCAATTAAATATATAATATTTTGTTGATTTTAGCGTACACATAAATTATTTTCTATTCCATAATGGGTACCCTCTTGAACCTAATTAAAATTCTAATCCATTACCCATCCCAATTCACCATTTAAAATGGATGTATTCTTAAAAACAGGCTTGATATCTTAATAATGCATGTTTGAATTAAATATTATACATTTGTAGAAAAATAATTGAAGCATAGGATGGTTGAAATAATGGAAAATACATGAACACCCTCATCACCCCTCTCCCTCCCTTCTTTGTGCACCACACCAACAATTAATACCCCCCACTCCCCCACTCCCCACGCCAACCCAACACAAACATACATTTCATGCAAAAAATCATATCCTCATCCAAGAATAGAGATTTGAAGTGTAAAAATGGAAAATATATTTTAAACACCTATCCTTTAACAAAATATTATAAAAGAAACTATTAAGGTATGGGAGTAAACCAGATTTGAGTTTTTATTGTCTAAGAACCTTTTGGAATTGTGAAACCTTAATGTATGAGATTTTAAGGAGATAAAATTTGACTTGATCAACTCCTTGATTCATGGGATGCTAGTCACTATTATTACTTGGACCACTTGAGTGATAAAATGTAACTTTGTCACACCCATTTTTAGGTAAAGTTGGTTATGCACTCGAGGAGGTCCAAATGTATAGATAAGAGAGCTTGTTTTTCATATCCATATATGAACTTTGAAGATCTCTCTTATTGAGCTATTATGGTGATATATCGGTATTTTCTAATACTACTTTATATTCTTGGAATCTTCTTCCTTATACAATATTTATGAAGCTCACTTTAGGAGATTCTAAGATTATAAGGTGGTATTTAAAAACATCGATATATCTTCATTATTGATCAATATAATAGAGCTACCAATTTGATATGAATACAACAAATGATCTCATATGTTTATACCTTTACATGCCTTGAGTGCATAATCGACTTTCCCTAAAACCAAGGTTGAGAAAAATATACTTAATCAAACAAGTTGTCCCAATAACAATAGTTCCTAGTATCTCATGAATCAAGGCATTGATTAAGTCAAATTTTATCATTTTCAAGAACCTCAAATAAAGGGTGTTCCATTCTGAAAGCATTTTACATAATAAAAAATTCGTTAGTTTATACTTATACTCCAACATGCCATTTAAATACAAGTGATATGGTTATAAGAAAAATTACATCCTAATAAAAAAAATATTGTGTAAGATAAATTTACCACTCAACCATAAGCATCCAATGTGGATATCACCTACAAGATGAGCTATTAGGTCACAAGGGAAAGGAAACCAATTATATATGTATATCTCACTCAAACCAACTCATTTCTCATGACTTAGCTAATTTTCTCATGAAGGTACACTCAAATCACCTCATCCAAACATCAACCAATAATAAACTCTCTTTCCACTACCATACAAAGCATAGCTTTGGAATTTCCTTTCTCTCCTATAGATCCCTTTAGGATTTCATTACCATATTGTGTTCTAGTGCATGTAAAAATATTAAAATTGTTTATTTTCTTTGAGAAATATTTATGGAGAAATAATTTTCCTCTATATAATTAAATTAGTAATATCAAGTGGGTAATGGCATCCTAAATTTTTTAGCATCCACAATCATGTAAAACCGGTAATTTAGCTTACAACAGCTCCAAATCCATCTTTTTAGTTTTAATTCTTCATAGGATATAATAAGAATATTTGATATGGAAAAATGGAGATCATGAGGATAGTGGTGAGGATGCATAAAATTCCATAAGGTATGAGAATTGAATAAAGGACATTAACATCTTCCCAAAATTATTGTGATTCTCCTTACAAGGATCATTTTCTATGGTCCTTTATTTGAGTTACTTTCCTTCACCCACCATTTCATGAATTTATAATCTAGAATTCTAAGTCAAAAGTGATGGTGACTTTAATTTAAGGTACATGATAGAGTTATGTGATCTATTGCATTGGAACTTGGAAATAGAGGCTTCCTTTTCCATGAGTCCCCTTTCATATTTTTCTCTTATTTATTCATATCCATTGGGTACCCTTTATATTCATCTTGGACCATTATATATTATATTCCAACATTCTCATGTTATATAACATAGAGGGCATCATGATAACCCTATCGCATGGACCTTGGAAAGTGTATTTATAACATATAGATACCTATCAATTTTCTATTTATGCCTTGTCCTTAAGCTCCACATTAGGACTCCACATAACATATTCACAATATTTAAATTATAAGGTCATTTATTTGAATATAACATGGATTAAAATACATCATAATAAGAATGCATTTACACTTCATATACAATATGATCTAATACCTTCTAATGGTTAAAAATCTAGTAATGCATGGATGGATTTAAGTTCTGAAATATCAAAACACAAGTTAAATTTATAGATATGGAAATATGGCTGCATTTAATCACTATCTAAGACATGAAAAACATTTAATGGAATATGATTTCTCCTATGCAATGAAATTAAAGTGTCTCACTATAAATTCTTCAAACATATATATAACAACTATTTATACAAATATACTTAGTGTTATAGAAGTTTCAATGATTGAAATTACACAATATATAGTTTATCTTCGATTGAAATTGCACAATATATAGTTTATCTTCTATTTTGGTACCTTTGGGTGGAAGAAATAGAGGAATTGGTTTGCAAGGTTAATTTTAATGGTAGGTTCCAATTTTGATATTTGGGGTCCATAACCTTATAGATCAATTTTGTGGTATCAAAACTTTGTTATCCTTTTAATGAAGAAAAAATAACCTCAATCAGATTTCATATGTGAAAGTTATGCCTCCCACAAGTTGACCTACTTATTAACCACCATGGTACATGTAGATTCCATGTCAACCCCTATTACTCGTGTGTGAGGCTAGTCACATGTGGATGTCATTTCAACCCCCTGTTACTCATGTGTGAGGCTAGTCAAATGTGGATTTCCAAGAATATTCTATAAGGTCCAAGTATCCTTAACACTAACTAAAATTTTGGGCATGCAAAATTCCTAACCCTAGATAGCTATCATACTATGTTAAATATTCGGCCACCAAGAGGATGAGGGGGTTCCAATCTTCAAGCATTTTACATATTTTGTAGTTGAGCAGAGCATATAGGAGTGGGATTTGAGAGCATAACAAGGAGGAATAATATCCTATAACAACTATTCAAACCAAAGTATCAAAGGAAACTCTATAGTGAGTTCCCCATTTTTAAAATTTTCATTTTCATAATTGGAGAAAATAGAGAAGAACATAGACCTTACCTTTTAACTGGGTTTTCCCCTATATCATATTTCCCATTATATATCTTGTGTTCATTTAAATAAATGTTGTGTTCATTTTCTTATTCTTTTATTTTCATATTTCAATTATTTTCATAAATTTAAATAATAAATAATAAAAATAAATACAATATTTTAACAAATAAACCTACATAATAGAACTTTCAAAATACTACAAAATTTATCACTATAAGTTGTTCCAATAAAATAAGTACAACAATATAACTAACCTTAAAAAATTATACAACTAAATTTAAAAATACAACTTTAAATCATTTTTCCAAAGGTGAAATGCACAAGAATATTACTCAAGTTACTAGAAAATTATCACTTTAGTAAGGAAATGACGTTAATAGCCTATAATGAAAAATAAATGGCCAATTACATTGCAATATGCATTGAATGAAAACAAGTTAAAGTGGAACATAAACCCCTAGCAATGGTTGTTGCAAATTCCATCCATTCCTGAATGAAAATCAGATGTAATCACCATGAATTTCATCACAATATGAACAATAAAACAACATAATGTGTCATGGTTGTAATTGATAATTTAAGTAGGGCTTCTCATTTTATCCTTATAATCCACTTTTAAAGAAGTAAACTATTGCCAAAAAAATAAATTATGAAAGAAATTTTCAAGTTCTATGGAATACCTACAACAATCATACCTTATAGTGATCTAAAGTTCACGTTAATATTTTGAAAAGCATTATTTGAAGGATTGGGTACATACATAAATTTTAGCACTAACTGTCATCCACAAATAGGTGGAAAAATACATAAATTTTAGCACTAACTGTCATCCACAAATAGGTGGAAAAATAGAAAGTACAATCAAGTACTAAAGGACATGTTTCACATGTATGTTGTGAGTAAACCGAGTAAATTGAAAGGACATATGCATTTTGTACAATTTTCTTAAAATAATGGTTTTCAAGCATCAATAAAACTGAGTCCTTTTGAGGTATTATATGATTGAATATGTAATATGCTTGTACGTTGGGGAAAATCCAATAAAGAAAATCGCACTTGGATTGGAAATGTTGAAAGAAATGGAGCAAAAAATCATCAAGATAAAAAAAAGCTTGAAGATAGATGTAAAAGAGTTACATATATAGAAAAATAATGCATAAATAATTAAAATTTGGTGAGCATGTCTATCCTAAACTAAAACCATTAAAAATTTCTCTAAATCTTCGAACCTATGACAAACTTGCACCTCGATATTGTGGAGCCTTTGAAATTTTTAAAAGAATAAGACTAACAAGTTATAAACTTGCTTTTTCATCAAATATTATATAACATAATGTTTTTCATGCATCTCTACTTAAAAAATTATGTATGTGATATTAACCATACTATTGATTACATTGTAATTTATGTGGAACCAAAGGGAGATTTCTAGCCATAATCGTTATGCATATTAGACAAGAAAGTAGCATTGTTCCATGACTAAGTCATTGTGTAGGTAAAAGTCCAAAGGAAACATTTTAAGCTTGATAAGGCCACTTGTAGATGGAAGATGCTATGAGAGAGGCATATACATCCCTAATTTTATCATCAATATTGTTATTCGGAAAGAACACTCAGGATGGTGTTATTACAAGGTGGAGGGAATGCAATATTCCAAATTTTCTCCTTAGAAAAATTGTAATTAAAGTTGTTAAAAATTATGCATGGATATTTTATTTTTTCTATATTAATTGTCATGAGGTAGATATACCATGGTGTTGTAAACATTGTAAGAATTTTTTATTTTGTAATTAAAAAAACAAAATAAAAAGATGATAACCAATACCAACAAATCATGAACGCGTATAAGGGCTATGGTAACAAAAGTGGTGAAAGGTAAGGAGGTATAATGGATAAATGGGGAAAGGTAAACAGGTATAATGGATTTCTTTATTGCTCCTTTTTTTTATATGCTAACTTATCATATTCACCTTGTAATTAAATTTGTTAAAAATTATGCATAGATATTTTATTTATTCTATACTAATCACCATGAGTTAGATATACCATGGTGTTGTAAAAATTGTAAATATTTTTGGTTTTGTAGTTAAAAAAAAAAATTGATAACCAAGACCAATAGATCATGAATGCATATAGGGGATATGCTAACACAAGGGGGGAAAGGTAAGGAGGTATAATGGATTCCATTATTATTCTTTTTTTTTATACTAACTTATCATATTCACCTTATTTAAGCTATGAGTAGTGGAAAAAATTAGTTCCTAAAGTTTGTGAAACCAATTGCAAGGACCCATAATTGCTTGAAATTATATAGAAATAATGGAGCTTCCTTCTTGATATAAGCATTTATCATTATTATAATATCATTGAATAACCCAAATTGTTATTGGAGATCCAATTTATAGTGGTAATCCTTGTGACTTTATTTTGAATTTTATTCATAAATCAATTATTCTTGAAAGTTGTATATTTTTCCAAATCACTAATTGTATCAACAATCATATTTTATGTAAATGATGTTATAGCATTAATAGAATATTAGGTAGTCCAAATGGAAAGAACTTGTTGTAGCTCAACCTTGCATAATCAACATAATGGGGATAGAATATTAGGTAGTCCAAATAGAAATAACATAATGGAGATAGAATATTAGATAGTCCAAATGGAAAGAACCTATTGTAGCTCAATTTTGACTATATATTAGGTAGCCCAAATAATGGAGTTTTTTGTTTTTTTTTTCAGTTAAGGATGGCGATGAGTTCCACAGTCCGTGCAACATGTACACAAGTTGTTGTAGCTAAATCTTGCATGGTCAAAGTAATGGAGTTTTTTGTTTTTTTCAATTAAGGATGTCGATGAGTCCCACAGTCCATGCAACATGTACACAACCTGTTGTAGCTCAATCTTGCATAGTCAAAGTAATGGAGTTTTTTGGTTTTTTTCAATTAAGGATGGTGATGAGTCCCACAATCCATGCAACATGTACACAACCTATTGTAGCTCAATCTTGCATAGTCAAGGTAATGGAGTTTTTTGTTTTTTTCAATTAAGGATGGAGATGATGAATCCCACAGTCCATGCAACATGTACACAACATGTTGTAGCTCAATCTTGCATAGTCAAAGTAATGTACACAACCTGTTGTAGCTCAATCTTGCATAGTCAAAGTAATGGAGTTTTTTTTTTTTTCAATTAAGGATGTCGATGATGAGTCCCACAGTCCATGAAACATGTACACAACCTATTGTAGCTCAATCTTGCATAACACAACTTGTTGTAGCTCAAATATTGATGATGAGTCCCACAACATGTACACAACCTGTTGTAGCTCAATCTTGCATAGTCAAACATGTTGTAGCTCAATCTTTCATAATCAAAGTAATCGAGTTTTTTGTATTTCTCAATTAAGGATGGCGATGAGTCCCACCGTCGATCCATGCAACATGTATAGAATGATGAGTCATGCAACATGTACACAATGAAGAATGATGAGTCATGCAACATGTACACAATCCTTGCAGCATGTACACCATGAAGGAAGAATGATGAGTCATACACCATATACACAATGAACCCATGCAACATGTAGACAATGAATCCATGCAACATGTACACAATGAATAATAATGAGTCATGCAACATGTACATGTACAAAATGATGAGTCCTGGAACATGTACACAATGAACAATGATGAGTCATGCAACATGTACAGAATGATGAGTCCCACAAGATGTAGACAATGAACCCATGCAACATGTATAGAATGATGAGTCCCACAATCCATGCAACATGTACACAATGAACCACATAAGATGCAAAATCGAGGAAGGGCCCACTATGGGACCGATGGGGATTCTCAAGCATCGATATGAAATGAGAGCCTTGAGACATAAAAAATAAGATCATTTTATATATAACTGATGTGGGATATATCCCATAATCATAAAAAAAATCACACAGGTCGAAGTAATTGAATAAATGCCCAAAATAATATCATTGCAAATACGTTGGTATTGTGTCGGCCTATCAACAGATAGACCTGTGAAAACCCACAATTATAAAAAAATCATATTTATGAGGGAGATAAAATAGATATTGGTCATGAAGCAGTAATGAATTTGGAAAATTATGTAGATACCTAAAACGAAATAAATCTTCTCAGCGGGTTGGAACATCCCAATAGTATACAATATTATGGTAGTGAAATTATGGAGGATTTTTTTTAAATATATCTAGAATATGTTCCTGGAGGCTCAATCCACAATTTAATTAATGATTTTCGACCACTTAAAGAGCCTATAATAAGGATATACACATGCCAAATTCAATTTGGGTTGGCCTGTCTACACAACATGAACACAGCTCATAGAGGTATAAAAGGTGGAAATCTTCTCGTGTAAAAAAATAATGGGAGGCACTTAGGCCAAAGCCTAGTTGACTTTCTCTAGCACAACAATGAGTTTATAAAGATTTTGTTAGACTTCCATGGCAGCATCAATCTATGCAAAATATTCTTGAGGCGTTGTTTGTTTCATCAGGCTAGCGTTGGTTCAATCGGTTCTGGTTTCTCTCATGTTGTTTATGGTTCTGGTATGGTACAGGAAAGCTCAATAAAAATAGCTCCACAGTATAAATGCGGCCCATGTGAAACATGAAACCTACTGATCAGTCAACGCATCAGGTAATTTTTATGTAGCTGCTATAATCATTAGCAAATGAAATTAGTCTGAGCTCCATCCAATGGTTTTAGGATGGGTTAACTCAATCAGAGTTTAATGGAATGGAAGGTGGCACAAACCCGAATTGAAAAACCACCAGTACTCCAAATCAATGATGGATGTTAAATGCGACACCCCTCATCACATTTTTCAAAAATCGCTACCAGAGAGAGCTCAAAGTGGTTTGTGGTTTCCCAAAAACCACCTGTGGTTTTTGCCAGCATATGCATATATTAAAAAAAAATGGACCATTTCTCAATTTTTCATCCTTGCACAGGGGCCATGCTAATCTTCTCAGTATGGTTCCAATTTTATAAGATGTCTCCAAAAAGACTCTAGCATATGCATATATATTAGAAAGTGGGATATATTTATTTTATATATATATATATATATATATATATATATATATATATATATATATATATATATATATATATATATATATATATATATATATATATATATTATATTATATTATATAATATTTTTGGAATCGTTTTTATAACTATTAAAATCAATTTTAATTAATGATTTTTGAATAGTTAGTTTAGGGGACAGGGTTAAAAGTATGATACTTTTAAGAGTTCTGATCTTGAAAATCATGACAATATGTAATGAAAAAATCTCTCAAGGACTCAGTGATAGAAGTTTGTTTTGATTCTAGTTTTGGGTGCAGTTGCATACATTATTTTTCTCTTGTATGTATTATTTCATTTATGTCTTTTTTCTCTTGGAACAATGTATGATGCAACAAGTTGTTTCAATTTAACACTTCATAAATTTACTTGTTAGTACTGATGTTGTTTATATTTCAAACCCTTAATAGATGGTCCACTTCCAGGAATTCATACACATTTTCTCAATCTTTCATCATTCTTTCTACATAAGCTTGAATTCAAAGTCTTAACTGCCTAAATTTAAACCATGTCTTCCTTGATTTTCCTTCTAAACCATTTTTCTAGCTCAAAAACTCTACAAACCTCATTATTTCTAGTCATGTTGGTTTTTAAAGATGGGTCTTTGAACTAAACTATTCATTACAAGTTCTCATGGTCCATACCTCCAGGCAATAATTTTAAAAGTTTTTATTCAATCTTTGGATGTCATGGCCATTGACCTCTTGCAATCAGGGGTTACCTCCAGGGATACAACAGAACCCAAATACAATGGAACCAAGCATAAATAACCTTGATGATAGTGTTACAAAACATATCCAACATCTAGAATTCCAAAGACTGAAACTCAATAGAAAAAAAACAAAAGTGAGATTTGATTGCCAAATGGATGGTACAGATGGTGTACATGTGGATTCCAACTAATCTACCTTCATGAGTAAATAGTGAATGTTATAGAATGTTTTTTCAAACTTGTTCTAAGATGCAACTTTTGGACATGACATCAAATTCATTTCCCTATAGCAGACTATGTCTCACTGAACATTTCTTCAAAAAATACTTTTTGAGTTTCCATACACCATTTATATTATAGCATAATTCACATATATGTGATTCTCATAAAAGAAATATGTCTATGTCCATGAATTTTTGTAAAAACATCTTGTGTTTGCCTTCAAAATGCACCAAAAAAATTTAAATATACACATTTTAGCACTTTTTTTATATGGTTTATGAGTTACATCAGAAGCCACATGGTACAACCTATACCTCAATGACTTCAACCAATTATTGGGGGTATAAATTGATGCTCGAGGTGTAGAATTCATACATTCCTACTTGTGCAACTTATTGCTAGTAAAACTATCCTCGATCTAAGTATACTTCCCTATGTTTTGAAGTCATCCCCTCAGTGAGAAAACCCTAGTGTCCTCATCGTCTCTCTATATTATTAACATTTTATTGGGTCCCCCTTATATCTCACATTATTTCAAGGCAAAAGATCATAGGAGGAAGATCATCAGTGGTGAAGGAAAGACAAATCTAAATGACAGTTCCATTTAGCTCCCAAGGTAGGATTTAGGTGATCTTTATCCATTATGTGGTTTATGTTTCAATTAATAAGAAACTCATATTTCATGTCCCCATTTCAATTTTTATATAATATGCTTTATAACTATGCATTGGAATTTGGATTTCATTCACATTTTATATTAAATTTTACTTTGATATTCTTATTGTTTACTATCGTTTAGGCATGTGTTCAACATAGAAAACAGGAGTAGATAAAATCCATTTCAACATAACATTGAATATAAAATGCTAGTGAGATTCAAATTATAATGCATAAATATAAAGAATATCGTATAAACACAGAAATGGAGATAGGAAAGATGAGTTTCTTATTAACTAAAATGGTAACAATATAATGGACGAATATCACTTCTCTTTTCATGGGCACCTAATGGAACCATTCTTTAGATTCCTCCTTCATAGGCCACTAAATATTTTCTTCCTATGATCTTCCACATCAAAACGATATGAGAGATAATGGGGACTTAACAAAAGATTTAGAAGATAGAGAGAATATGAAGAAACAAGGGTTTCCTCGCTGAGGGGACGAATTAAAATCTAATGGAAGTGGACTCAAAACAAGGCTAATTTCACCGACATTAGCTTGCACATGTATGCATGTATGAATATGTTGATGGTGTTGGAAATCGTTAACACACAGGGGGTCTCCCCGATATGAAGTCCCAATTATACCTCACACTGTTTAGTGTAGGAGCCCCATCCGAAATGTGGTTTGGCTACCATTATCTTAAAGAGTTTCCTTGGTTGCAATAGTTAGCATAAGAAAGCAACACACATGTAATTTCGAATGAGCAAGTAAGTAAGCCCTGTGAAATGTTCAATTGCAATATGTGTCAAGGTTTTTTCACCAAAAGGGAAGAGAAAGTGAGTCTTTAGAATAAAATTAATAGCATTATTCTAATAAAGACACACACACATACATATGAAAGAATTTTTAATCATCTAGTGAATTAGTTCACAAAGACATAACAATCATTAAAGAAAATACAACATACATTCAACAAGATGAGCACCAAAGCCAATGAAGCAGTTCAATATATTTAATACATAAAAAATAAACACATACCACAAAAATTTAAAGAATAGTCTTACAACATTCACAATATATGCATGAAAGTGTGTTGGCTCAATGAGATTCTATTATTAAGAAAAATTTCCAAGATACATGGTTACAATGAGACATGACTAGCTCTAATAGTGGAGCATTAAGCCACTACTTGCTCCCCAAAAGAACAATCTTCTCTCTAAGGCCTAGTTGGATAAGCCAAGGTGAAAATTCTTTTTCTTGAGTAATGAGGCTTCTTTTATAACAAGAGGGATGACCTTTCATATCCCCATAACCCTTGAACTAACCTCAAAAATCTTGGACTTCTAATGTGACCTTTGAATTTCCACAAGAATTTTGGACTTTTCTTAGTGACTCTTTTGTCCATATGTGACTCTTGTACTTCCACATATTTAAAATATTTTCTGAAATTGCATCATCATTGTCCACATCATCATGTGACGACAACAAGACAAGTCATTGATATTGATGACTTGGAACTCGATGGCTTGTAACAGTATGTTCTTCAAGAAGTGACAATATTTCCACTATGTCTTCAATACTTGTAATAGATCTTTCACTAAATAGTTGCCTTCTACCCTCCAAAGGGTCTAAATAGATTATGAAGTCTTCATGTGTCACTTTAATCATCACAAACCAACATCCCTTCAACTATCACAACATGGTGCCTTTGTGCCTTTGTCTTAAAAATGCCTCTTTGGAAAACTTCTCTTATAAAATCTCCTCAACATCCTCTGACATACTTACTGAGAACATTTTCAAGTATGGATTACTTATGGCAAGAAAACATTATCCTGGAAATCTCCTACTCTAATATGATTTATGCAATGTACCAATTGTGGATCAAAAGTGAACCAGGGAGAGGGAAGAGTACCTTCTAGGCACAAAGCACACTTGTGGGAGATAGGGGGTAATGAATTCCCACTAAGACTACACCATGCACAGATCTGGAAGAGGAGGAGGCAAGGTGGGCACATGGCGCATTTCCAAGAGGCAAGCCTACAAGGACTATTCACTAGGACTACACCACGCACTAGGGAGGAATGCCATGGCCACAAGGAGGATGCAGGGCATAGTTCTAAGACACAAGGAGGGGAAGAACTTCCTACTCGAAGTGTGCAATGCAGAATACTAAGAAACAAGGGGAAAAGCTGACACAAGGAGGAAAAGTAAGTAGGAAGGAGAGGGTTCCTGCTAAGTAATGTGTAGTGCACAGGAGAGAGGGGAAGGCTTAGGGTGGCACAGGGCACATTTCTAGATGACAAGTAGGGTCATTATTGGGCTCTAAAAGTGCACAATGCACTCTCCCTAGCCCAAAGGAGGAGTCACAAGGTGAGAAAATGACTAAGTATGGAGGGGTACAACATGGAAAGAGATAATGAGTTTAGAGCAAGATCAAGCGTTATACATCTCAACTCATCAATACAACTCAAATAGCAACCAAAAATAATAAATATACTTGAAAATGATAGTTTACAAACAAAGCACGTGTCATGCGACACATAAGTGTCATTTTGTGACTACAAGGTGCACTACGACTCAAAAGTGTGGTATAGTTACTCTTAATGATATGAAAACATTTAGGAAGGGGAATGGACACTTCAAACATGTATAAAAACATAAAATGAAACTTGACGAATAAAAGAAACACTTCACATGATGGGAGGTAGGCTCCAAAATTTAAATATGGAAAAATTTTGGAGGGTGTTGTAGCAGCGACAACACTTGGTGACACACTGGAAAAAATTCAACTTCTTTGTCTAGTTATTGCTTTTAGCAGAAAGTCTATACCTTTATGAACTATTGAATCATCATAAGGATCACCCTAGATTCACCACTTATGCAATCTTACCACATGGATTCTCCTATTTTCTTGGATTAAACACATTCAAATATATGTCAGAACTTGGCTATTTAGATTTAGGAAAGGGTAATAATGTACTGAGCTTCTTCTAATAATATGTTAAGCACATTCCCCAGTGTCGCTCTACTTCCAACGATCATGTTCAATACCTCGACACAGCCACCTCAAGGAATCACAATCATTGTTTCACTACTAGAAGGCTTATTCAGTACCCCAACAAAGTTGATTACTTCACCTCTTTGGGTAGTAAGCCTTTCTCTTCTTCACCTCTATATTTATTTACTAATAAAATGTGAAAAGACACTTACTTATTTGAAGTTGAAATATGGATCCCATCTTATTTTATATGCAATAGAGCTTGTTCCTTGTTTAAAGGGTTTCATATAGTGTTTGAAATTTATATGCTCATTTTTTAAGTTTTCTCCTTTCCTTTCTCTACTTGGTTGAGTCAAAACATGAACACTTCACTAAGTGAAATGACAACTTTAAAATGAAGATCCAAAAGTATGGGCATCATAGATCCACTAATAGTTTTCCATTTTGCATGACTCATATTTTCCGTGTGGACATTACTTGTCTAAAACACTTAGACCCAAACAAAGAAGGAGACTTAACATATAGCCAATCATTGTAGTTATCACAAACCCTTTTCATTTCCACCACATTGTTCTTTTGTGCCATATAAACACTCTCACACAAGGTATTATTTATGCACACTAACCAAATAAATCGGAATGAAACATGCGAAAAAATGAGATAAACAACACAATATAAGGAAAGAAAAATGTATAGAGGTAGGAATGTAGCCTAACATTGCTATTGGAAATAATGGTTAAGATCTTGCCCATTAATGGTAACTGGATCGGTCCTCCCATCTAAGGATATCAATATATAAGAATGGTGGCCAAGATTTTCAATGATGGTGTAAGGTCCAATCCACAAAGATTGAAATTTGGTTAGCTTTCCTTTCCCTTCGTGGACCTTGTCCCACTTCAATACTAGGTCTCCCACACCAGAAAATATATTCCCTATAGACCTTTTGTCAAACCAGTGCTTGATTTGGTTTTAGTGTATGGAAATTTTTATTTTTCTTTAAGCCTTTCTTCCTCTAGCCTGAGAAGGGTATATATCCTACCCTAAACAAGAGTACATGGTTTACCTTGAAACTCCTGAGAAAGCTATAAGGGTGGAAGGTATATGTTCAAAGGGAGGATAGATTATTTTTTGTATTAAAGGAAGTAGGGAGAGGTCTTCAAAGAGGGTTTGGGAGTGACTCATCCAGCCCATAATGCATTCACAAAGGCATTATTCCAATTCCTTTATTTATAAAAAATTATTTTCTTAATAATACAGATCAAACTTTTGCTTGTGGGCTTGACCAAACTATTTCCATAGGGGTAGTAGTTTGATGCATACTTTAAAACAATACCACTCTCTAATCCAATTTCATAAAGCTTTAATGAGGAAAATTAAGTTGCATTTATCAAAGATAAGAAATGTAGGAACATTGAACCTGGTTATGATGTTTTCCCTAAGAAACTGGATGACTTCCCGCTTATTAACTTGTATTAGTGGAACTGCTTTGGTCCATCGAGTGAAATAATTAGTTGTGGTTAATATGTATCAATGTTGCTTTGATGAATGAGGAAAAATTTCTCTGATAACATCCAATCCCCACTATTGAAAATGGTTCCTTAACTGCTATGGGTAGAAATGGGGTGACTGACTTTTTGATCATGACCAACACATCTCTGACACATTGGGTACTTTCGAGTGTAGGCATGAGAATTCTTAAATAATGGGGCCAATAGTAACCATCCCCATCACCTTGTGAGCAGTGGTCCATCATGAAAATTTCTTAACACCCTTTCTGAATCTGGAGGCTCTAGACATCTAAGTAGGACACCATTGTGTTGCTTTTAGAAAAGAACATTGTGCACAAGTTGGTAAGATAAATATTTAGGTCATATTTCCTTCTTTTTTTGGTCGATAGATGACAAGGAAAGATGTCGTGCTCTAAGTATTGTTGTATGTCTGCATACCAAGATGTGGTTGTACTTATAGGAGGGACTTGCTCAAAATTATACATCTCTATCTCCTTCTACTACAAGATGACAGAGACCATGGCCTTTGATGGTATGAACCAACTTGATTTCAAGATCATATTCTTGCAAGCACATCATCCAATTCACCCTCCTCTGTCCCAGATCTTGTTGTACCAAGAGTGGTCTAACTGTTGAATGAGGCATATAGATAATAGTGTGGGCTTTCAGGAGGTAAGGCATAAAATGCTTAACTGCATTATACATTGTGTATTATTTCTTATCGATGGAAGGATAATTCAACCCTGATCCATGTAAACCAACACTCATGAAATATAGAGGCCTCTCATTTCCTTATCATCTTTTTTGTGTTAACATGGCCATAATGGAAATGTTAGAGGAAAAAGTGTATGACAGGAAATTTTTGCCAAAATATACGCTGTATAAGATTGGGGCATCAACAATGGTTTGCTTGATTCAGTAAAAGGAATCTTTCTCCCTCTTTTCCCATTTATATATGACATCCTTCTTTATTATCTCGTGTAATGGTTTAACAATCTGTGCATAATCGGAGATGAATTTTCATAGAAAATTAATCTTTCCCAAGAAGGATTGTATTGCCTTCATATTCATGGGAAAATGGATTTGAGTAATAGTCTTGACACTCTCCAAGTAAACCTTGATTCCACTCTTAGCAATAATTTTCCCTAAAAGGTTACCTTCTAACACACCAAAAATGCTCTTTTTTGGATTTAGTGAAATCCCATACTTGCGACATCGCTCAAAAATATGCTTTAGATGCAACATATGATCAAATCTCTTCTCTGGAATCATTGTTACGTCGTCCAAGTATATGATGACACTCTGGCTGATTAATCCATAGAATGTGATGTTCATGCCCCATTGGAATGTAGCATTAGTGTTAATGAGTCCAATTGGCATGCACTTGAAAGAAAAAAGTTCCCCACTTCATCCTGAAGGTGATTTTAAATCTATATGGTTATATTACTAGAACTTGATTATATCCAAAGGATCCATCTAGTAGCGAGAATATTTTCAACCCAGATACTGTCTGGAGTATCTTCTCCATATATGGAATAGGGTAATTATCCTTATTTGAAGCCCGATTGAACTTTGAAGATGATCTAAGCATCCAAAAACTTCCTCAATTCCTTTTGAATCAGGGGTATGAGCATTAGATGAACTTTCCTTAACTTTTGTTGAAATGACTTCACCTATTCTTTGATAGGAATCACATGCTAGATGATATGTGTATCATATGACTTTAGATCATCGTACGTCCACACAAATACATCTCTATATTGTTTTAAAATAAGAAATAAATCTTGTTTTTCTTGAGTAGTACAAAATATACCGAGATTCACATATTTTGGATCTTCTTTGGTTCCAAAATTGACTCGTTCATGCAACAAAATTGATCTTTGAGTCTTTATATTCACTAGTCCTCTGAAACGGTTTTGCAGTTCATATAATTTATCAAGAGATACCACAACTTTCAACATAGTATCCCCTTTAGATGCTTGAGATACTCCTTGCAAGCCCCTTTTGTGCTCATCTTCTTCAATAGCCACATCTTTGAAAACATCAACATTGGCCATGAAATGCAGTATATGTTTGTCATCATTAAACACACAAATGTTAGTTACATTATCGGGCACAGATGGATTATAAATAATTTCTATAGAAAACCCATCTCTTAATGGTAACATCCTAGCAACTGCATTGGCTAAAATATTTGTAGCAGCATTACAAATTCTAGGGAAAAAAAGTAATATTAAATGCTTTAAATAATGAAATAAGGCGTCATACCTCTTGTTGGTAGTTTCTCAAGTTCGATGAAAAACAATGAATGGTATTTTGTACCTAATGGGCAACAATATCTTAATCATCAATTACCTTACGTACTTCCACCTTGAGGTCAATGGATTTATTTAGTCCCATAATGAGCGCTTCGTATTCGAAATTATTTTTCGTGCACTTGAACTCCAAGTGACATGATAAGAGATACATTTTATTCTGAGGGTCAATAAGAATACAACTAGCTCCAAAACCCTCCTGAGTTTTAGAACCATCAAAATATAAAGTCTAGATGTCAGTGGCTACTGAGTTAGTTCCTACACTAATAGTATATACATCTATGTTAAAAATTACATTAACGCCAATTGGACTGCAAGGAAGGAGCTCCAACTGTGTATAAGATGGTAAAGGGGATGATTGTGCTTGGTAATATTCATGGTTGACCTATAGAAAACAATTTCCAAAAATGACATGTGAAAATTTGATTGGCTGATTGTGTCCCTGAAGCGTTGTAATGGTATGTTTCATGTAAGGCCGACTTTCTACTCAAATTTGATTATCTATTCCCTTATAATAAAGCCATAAATTTGTTTAGTCTATGGAAAAATATTCTTATAGTTTTCTAGACTAGTCTCCGTTGAGAAGAAAACCATAGGCTTCAGGAATGTCCACAATAACAATATATATGCATTGGTCAACATTGCCATTTGATGATAAATAGATGATAACATTATTAAGTTCATCAAATTCCTGGACCAAAGATATGTCTAATTGTATGATTTGAGCATCGGCCTTGTCCCATTTCACATTAATCTTTTTAATGGCAGATGCATTAGAATCAACGAGACAATTATGGACATTATGGTTAAATATTTCAAACGTTAAAAGAAAAGGGGGGTAGATAGTATGAGTATTTAGATTAACAACAATGACTATAGACTCGATAATTTCATGAGACTTACGAGACACAACTTGAGAAGTATAAACTTCCTTACTTGATGAAGGTTGTGATGCAAATTCTTGGATGATCAATTCACATTGTCTTGTTATTTTAGCAAGCTCAAAGACTGAAATATTGGCACAAGCCCTTTTCATATATTCAATAACATTATAATTAATATCTTCCTCCATAACAGGTCGTGTTGAAGTGTTAGGCGGTGTAGCTTTGTTAGATTCCTTAGGAGTGATGGACTTATTTTTACTACTTGTGGAAGTGTTCTTAGGAGGTGGGACACTTTCAGACTTATTGTGTGAATTTTGAGTTGGATTGGTAGGTGGTAAAATCTTCCTCAACAATTTCCTTTTGAGATCTTGCCTAGAAACCAATCCTTTTCTCCTCAAATTGTACAGTTGAGTTTCTTGTTGTGAAGGAGATTCACTTTTTGGAGGTTCATCAATGCTTTGTCTTTCAGTATTATATATAACATCGAATGGATTAACTAAGTGATCAACATCTAAAATTTCCTCTGTCACGGTTGGTTCATTTGCTAATAAAGTATCTATGAAATTAGTCATCACAACTTTCATGTTGTGATTCCATTTTTGACATGTTTTTTTTGAATGCCTCTCTTAATGGAGAGTACAAAAGTTATACATGCCCAAGCTTTCAACATTGTACACAACATTGGAGCTCTATGTAGATTTAGTCGATTGATTATTGTTCTTCTTAATGAAAGGCAGCTTGAAAGACTTAATACTAGTATTTTCCTCACTTGCCATTCTCTTTAGTTTGGATACTTCATCAGTGATCAATTTCAAAGATTTATCCAAGCTTTCCATATCTAAAGAATTTTTCTCATTGGTTTTAGTGGAAGAGGCTTGAGATATATTACCAGTTTCTTTGGTGTCTTTAGAATCTTCATGATCATCAATAGCTCCAATAGAATGCAAGTGTTTCTCAACAATGATTTCTTCTGCAAAGTTAAGGGCCAATGTTTCCTTTGTAGCTCTTTGCACGAACATGGAAAATTTAGTAGGCCAGGCAAAAATGTAGTAATATTTGGTAATAGAATTGTGCAATTGAACATCAATGTGGAACCTATTCAATAAACATGTAAATATCTGATTAAAATCCTTTACTTTTTCCTTGTCCCCCATCTTAATATTTTTGAGTTCATTAAGTAACATGGTAGGAGTTTTATCATCGACAAATTTATCTAACAAAAAATGTTTTTAACTCCCCCCAATTATGGACTAAATTAGGAAGAATACTGTGGTACCATTATACAAGTGACATCATCAAAGTGCTCCTATATCATCCACAAGTGCATGTATAATTCATTAATTTGGTCTTCATATTTCGTCTTCTTATCAGGATCAAACTCTGAGAGTAAATTTTCTGGATGCTTAGGCATACGATGAAGATTTCCTAGAAGAGTAAGAGGTCCTTGGGCCATATAGTCCAATTGATTATAAGCCAAGTATTCATCTTCCTCCTATTCACCCTTTGATTTTAAAAATTCTTCTCCTTCACCATTCAAATATTCCTTATTATCAGGATGTTCTTCTCTCAATTGTTTATTGTCAAAGAATGAAAAATCTTTCTAGTCTTCGTCCAAATTTTCCTCAATAGGTGGAAAATCCTCTTGTTAATTTATTCTTTTAGTAAGATCAACTAAATCTTCAAGGGTTGCAATAACCAAATCTTCCATTGAAGAAACCAATACACTACAACGAGTTGTCTCTTTATTTATTGGCTTATGGGGAAGAATAGAAGTGACAGGAAGTAATCCAAGAGCTCTTGTAAAATGATGAGTAACAGGATAAATTTTGCAAAGTTGATCGCAAATGACTTCAAAATCACGTTCCATACATAGGTGAGAAGACTCTCCTATCTCAGGATGTGAGTTGGAGTTGAACTTAGACCATTACTTCCTTGCACAAAAGATTCCCTTTTAGAATGTGGTGAATTGTCAACCATAAAAGGGTTTTCGTCTTTCTAGCACCAGAATATTAATGGTGCTAGAAACCACCAACACACCAGGGGTCTCCCTAATATGAAGTCTCAATTATACCTTACATTGTTTACTATAGGATCCCCATCCCAAATGTGGTCTGGCTACCATTATCTTAAATATTTTCCTTGGCTGCAATAGTTAGCATAAGAGAGCAACACGAATGTACTTTCGAATGAGGAAGTAAGTAAGCATTTTAAAATGTTCAATTGAAATATGCATCAAATTTATTTCACCAAAACGGAGGAAAAATTGAGTCTTTAGAAGAAAAGTAATAGTAATATTCTAATAAGCACACACACACACACATACATATGAAATAATCATTAATCATTTAGCAAATTAGTTCACATAGACATAATGATCATTAAAGCAAATACAACACACATTCAACAAGATGAGCACCAAATCCAATGAAGTAGTTCAATTTCTTTAGTACATAAGAACATAAACACATACCATAAACATCTAAAGAATAGTCTTACAACATTCATGATATATGCATGAAAGTGTGTTGGCTCAATGAGCTTCTATTATTAAGCAAAAGTTCCAAGATACATGGTTACAATGAGACACCACTAGCTCCAATAGTGGAGCATTAAGCCATTACTTGCTCCCCAAAAGAACAATATTCTCTCTAATGCCTAGTTGGAGAATCCAAGATGAAAATTCCTTTGATTGAGTAATGAGGATTCTATTATAACAAGAGGAATGATATTCATATTCCCATGACTCTTGAACAACCCTCATGACTTTTGGACTTCTAACATGATCTTTGAAATTCCACAAGACCTTTGGACTTTTCCTAGTGACTCTTTTGTCCATATGTGACTCTTGGACTTCCACATATTTACAATATTTTCTAAAATTACATCATCATTTTCCACATAATCATGTGATGCCAACAAGAAAAGTCATTAACATTCATGACTTGGAACTTGGTGACTTGTAACAAGATGTTCTTTGAGAAGCAACGGCACTAACATTATGTCTTAAATACTTGTAATAGATCTTGCATTGTAGTTTCCTTCTACCCTCCAAAGGGTCTAGAGAGATTATGGAGTCTTCATGGGCCACTTTAATCATCACAATCCAACATCCCTTCAAGTATTGCAACATGGTACAAAAATGCCTCTTTGGGAAGCATCTCTTAACAAATCTCCTCAACAACTTCTGCCATGCTTACTGACAACATCTACAGGTATGGATCACTTGTGGAAAGAAAACATTATCCTGGAAATCTCGTACTCTACTATGATTTGCACAATGTACCAACTGCGGATCAACATTGCACCAAGGAGAGGGAAGAGAACCTTCTGAGCATAGAGCACACTTACAGGAGATATGGGGGGCAGAGAGTGCCCATTGAAACTGCGCCATGCATAACTCTGGAAAAGGAGGAGTAAATATTGGTGCATGGCATTGTTTCAAGAGGTAAGGCTATAAGGATTATTAACTAAGACTACCCCATGCACTAGGGAGGAAGGTTAGGATGAAAAAAAGGTTCAGGGCATAGTTCCAAGACACAAGGATGGTAATCACTGCCCACTAGAAGTGCAGAGTGCACAATACTGGGCAACAAGTGGCAGAAATGGTGTAGGGATGAAAAGTAAGCAACAAGGAGAGGGCTCCTACTGACTATAAATGTGTAGTGAACAGAAGAGAAGAGGAGTCTTAGGGTGGCATAGGGTTCATTCCTAACTAACAATGAGGGTCACTGCTAGACTCTAGAAGTGTGTAATGTGCTCTTCCTAGCCTAAAGGAGGAGTTTCAAGGTCTAAACATGACTAAGTTGGGGGGGTAAAACATGAAAATACATAATGGGCTCGGACCAATATCAATTTTTATACATCTCAACTCATCAATACAACTCAAACAAGATCGAAAACTAAGAAATATACTTCAAAACACTAGTTCACAAACAATATCAAAGTGCAACAAACAAAGCATGTGTCATGCCACATAAGTGTCGTTTTGTGACTAGAATGTGCGCTACTACTCAAAAGTGTGTCATAGTGACTATTAGTGATCTGAAAACACTTAGGAAAGGGCATAGACACTTGAAACATGTAAAAAAACATAAAACAACACTTGAAAACCAAAAGCGACACTTCACATGATGGGAGGTAGTCTCCAAAACTTAAATATGGAAAAAGTTTGGAAGGTGTTGTAGCAATGACAAGCAAATCCTACACCAAAAGCATAAATTTATACCCCAATAATTGGTTTGGGTCATCGAGCTATGGATTGTAACAAGTGCCTTCCAGAATAACCCATAAACCTTGCTTAAAAAAGTGTTAAAATGTATAGATTTAAATTTTTTGGTGCATTTTGAAGCCATACACACATTTATTTACAACAAATTATGTACATATGCATTTAATTCTATGAGAATTTGTATATATGAAGTGTGCCAAAATACGAATGACATCTTGAAACTCAAAAAGTGTTTTTAAGAACTTTTTTGGGAAATAAACTCTATTATAGGGAAAGAGATATGATGTCATAGCCAAAAGTTGCATCTCAGGACAAGTGTGGCAAAATATGCTACAACCTAACATTTTAGCTAATGTGGTAAGTAGAGTCTTTATGCATCCAAATGTGGGATAGTCATGTGTCATCCACAATGGTATGTGATGTATCATCAAGAAGTCTGGAAATATAGTTTTTCTCTTAAATATCATTCTACATTTTCTTTGGATAGTTGAAGTTCCATAAATCCAAGAATTTGGATAAATGGAAATATAAATGTGAAGTTATGTATATTAGATTTGAGATTTTGAATTAAATGACTTTTTGAAATATTCTAGATGATTGAAGTTTCAATTGTCCAAACATATGGATACGTGGAAAGATGGCCTGTTGGCCATAATGCAAATTAAAAAATTTGGATTTTTCATTTAAAAATAAATATATGGACCCATTTATCCAATTATTTGACCTTCATCTGGATTCAATTATGACCTAGCAACCAATGTGTCTAGCCTATAGATGTGGTGATGTATAGTGGTGACACATGGGTATAGGTCTACCATGTTTCAATTGTATAGTTGTCAATATATCATTGAGTTGATAACATGCCAGTTGTATGGTTTGTTGACATGGCATAAAGTAGTTAATCTTTTGAGGGCCATAACTTTGTGTTATGCACTTGAAATGAGATCAAATTTATATGATCAGATATATATCGACAAGAAGAGTATGGTGGCAACCTTAGAAAACATTTTTGAGAAAGTTTAAGAAGGAGAAAATTTGAAACTCTCATTTTCTTAAGGTAGTATAGAGGGTTGAGACTGAAACATAAAATTGAGTCCTCCATAAAGAACTTTGGAATTAAATCATGTATTTTTCCCTCCATTATCTTCATTTTATTTGGATATAAACTTCTTAATTTTTAAGCAAATAGGATATGTTACAGTAGTTGGGTTGATTCATTATAATGCCAAGGGCACTACATGTGCTATTAGATCCAAAAAGAACACTAGGACCCATTAGAACCATGTGTTTTCTATGTGTATTTTGTGTGTGGTTGTTTATTTTATTAACGTATTAGTATTGATATGGTACATTCGAGAAGAAAGAATGACTCATTTCTTCCATTTACCTCTATAGTAGATTGTTGGAGATGTGGTGATGGACATAACGAATTTATTTTTTATTTTCCTTCAATTCTATGATGATAATGCAAATTGTAACATCTGAGGGAAATTGTGATGAATGAAGGATTTTAGTTTGCCTAAAATCCCTTCTTGTATAATTAGGTACCTATGCAAGCTAGTTACAAGTAAAAATAAAAAATGAGATAAGATCAATTTAGCAATATCTAATAAATGACCATATTTAATAGGTCCATAATTATAAATATTACAATTGTTATGAGTGTATGTTTTGAAATATGCAATATTTTGATTAGAATTAATTTATAAATAAGGTTGTGTGTGCATATAATATATGGAAAAGATGATAATATATTAAAGTAAACACTCGGAATGGGCGGTTTTCATAAGGATAGTCCTATTTTTTAGCTTCGTGAGAAGAGTAGACCTCTCGGGTATGAACTTCTACTTGTTTGTGGGTGACAACCATTATGTGGTCATCATTTTGACAAATTAATAAGGAAATCAATTTTAATTTCAAACCCTAAAAGTACAAAATTAGGCTAAACTTGTGAGTGAGATATTTATGGTATGAAGATAATTCACCCATGTTAATTATAGGATCATTTGTGAATATATTTTTGTTGTATGAAGGTCGGCCTCCTATCAATATCAAATTGACCTTTTGTATGCATTCTTGTGGAAATTCTTGGGGCTGGTATGTCTCTTATGGATTAATGTAAAGTAGAAAATGTGTTGCGTAATGGGTACCCTATTTGATTTTTGGGACCAAATCAAATCTCATGTACGATTAGTGCGTCAATAGTTATTGATGATAGATTTCAAAAAAATCTAATGTTACGGGTCAAATAGTCGACTTTACAAGATGAAAACATGCATGCCATGAAAAACCATTATTAAATATGGATGATGGCACGATCTCTTGGTGTGTGCATTGGTAATGTGTAAGATGATGTCATTGAGGTTGAGATACTATTAATGCTATAGTTATGTTTTTGTTTTGTTGATTTTCATTTTCTAAATTGTTTGCAAATTGGAACTTTGATAAAGTTAAGAACCTTACAAAATATTATTTATTAACTATGTAATGTTACATAAGAATGTAAGTTTACAAGTAATGCATAGGAATTAGAATAGAAGTTAAATTTTATTTGCAAATACATTCTTAATCATTAACTATGGATTTCTTACCACTTTTCAAACAGAATATTGTATGGTTATGGATTACCCAAAGTTTGGCTTATTTATTCCATTGGTAAACGTAAAATTGAATGGGTGTTCTGGTGTAGTATTTTTTGCTTGAAGAAACAAATATTCAAAATGCGTGTATGTGGTTTTTGAAATCATAATAGAAAAATATTAAAAACCACATTATCATATTAAAAAATAAATATAAAATTTATAATAATAATAATAATAATAATATGAAAATTTTTAACTAATATTAATGTATTAATATTAAAAATTTTAAGAAATATTTTCTATAATTAGGTTTTCTTGGTTAATAAACGAATAATTGTTAGTTGGTGCTTAATATATCCATTAAAAAGAAAAGGAGATGTCCAAGAAAATATTTCTTCCTTATATGTATAAATTCCAAAGGGAAAATTACTTTTAAAAAATAAAATCATAGCCCATGAGAGTATAAAATATAAATTTAAAATCCAAGTATAAATATTTTTCATGGAAAATAACCACCTCTCGAGAAAACAATATCTCAATATAAATTTGAGGTTAAAATTGGGACATGTCCATCAATTTCAAGCCAAATAAACTAGTAAAAATATATAAAAAGTATTTCTCAAAATTATTTAACCGAATTTTTATTATGGATGCCCTTTCTTGAATTTAATACATATTTCTAATTGGGTTTGATATCCATAACAGTGGACTACTACTTATGATATGTGTAAATTGGTATGAGGAATGTTATAAAAGGTATGTAATGGACGATTTAATTGAAATTTTGATTATAATTTTTTTTTCACTAACATGAATATGTAATTGTGAAATTAGTTAATACGTACTTGTGAAATTATCTAAATAAAATATTAACCAAGGATACTAACCAAAGATGAGATTCCATTCTTGGTAAATGAGGAAACTACATTCTTAAAGCAACAAAGTGGCATGTATTTCTTACAAAATGCAAAAGTTAATTAATTTAGTATTATGCTTTGGATATATGGTTAAATGAGTAGTTGATGGTCCCTCCATAAGTTTATATGAGAAAAAGTAAAGTCTTACTTGGGTTTGAAAAGTGATTAGCTTAGGAAATGCCTTTTATATTAAACTAAATCTTGTGAAAATAAAGAAGAGGTTTCTAATCTTGTGAATTTTTTGGGTTTATTTGATGTTTTTATCTTTTTTTTTCTAGAAAGAAAATCATGATATTATATTGAGGATATATAAACATATTGCTCAGATAGATCTGAAAGAGTTTAAAGAATTCCTGATAACTACCGATAGACAGCATCTCAAAACCAAGTTGAGCAGATAACCATCATGTTTGAACATGTTCACAATATTTTCAGAAAGAAACAAAAAACCATTGAACCATTCAGTTGATCGGATGATAAAGAGCAGTGATGGACGATAGAAAATATTTGGTGGATAAAGAAGAGTCCTCAAAAAAATTTTGATTCCGCCACCTCCAGAGAGACCAGATGGTGATGGGAAGAATGGGCCGAACAGTCTTTTGTCGCCCCCACCAGGAAAACGCTGCATCCACAGAGATGAAGTTAAGATGTTGAAAGGAAAAAAATTGTGCAAGGTCATACCAGATTTGTTGAGAGACAGTGCATTTGAAGAAGAGGTGGTAGTTTGTCTCCTCGTCCATATTGCAGAGAGCACATCTACTGGGGCCGTGCCATGAGCATCTTCTCAAGGAGTCCCAAGTTAAATTCTTGTTGAAGAGCACCAACCAGGAGAATAAAATAACCTTGAGGGGGCAGCCAAGCTTCCACCAGAAGACTGGAAAGCGCCGATTGGATGAAATGTTTGCATAAATGAGATCAGAGTAAATGTCCTATACATTTGCATGTGAGACAGAGAAAGGAAGGGACCAGATCAGGTGGTCGTCATTGGTGGATCGCTGGATGCCTCCCTGCTGGAGAGAGGAAGTTAGATCGAACCATAGAGGATGTAGGTCTATTGGAAGACCAATATCATCTGCATCCCGAAGCATGGGCAAAGGGCCGCACCAATCCTTTATGATACGATCCCATGTGAAGTAGCCAGCTCTGCGGAGGAAAAAAAGAAGAGGGGGAGGAAACTGTAACGTTCCCCTGAAACCAGCGAAGGAGTCCAGGCCTATGATAATCTTTCTGCCTGTGAAGATTTTCCATTTTAGATTGCTGAGAAAATATCGCTGGACTCTTCTAAAACTGAGCCAGCCTCGTTTGATGCCAATAGAATCAAATCTGAACCAAAATTCAATTCCCCTGCCTCTTTGATATTTCTGTCGAATGATGTCGCTCCACGGATTGGTGCCATATATACCCCTCCAAAGGGATTTACAGATAAGAGCAGCCCCAAAAGTTTTAATGTTCAGTATGCCCCATCCATCAGAATTTTTCGGTAATGAGAGAAGGTCCAGCTTTGCGAGATGAATTTTGCTACGCTCGGCCTTGGCTCCCCATATAAAGCTTGATATAATCCTGTTGATTGCTTGGATAATGCAAGTCGGGAGGAGGAAGAGGTGACCCCAGAAGACTGAAAGCTGGGATAGGACCGATTTGACGAGAACAACCCTGCCTCCTAAAGAGAGGGTGCGGAAACTCCAGAGAGCGAGCTTATTGAGAAAGCGATCTACGAGCCAGCGCCAGTCCGACGACTTGTAGGAACGACCTTTTAATCTGAAACCAAGATACTTGATTCCATCTGAAAGTGGCTTATATTGAATGTCGAAAAGTAGGGCTATCCGGCAGATGAGGTGTTCATCAACTCCATTATGGTAGAGAATTGTTTTTGCTTTGTTCATGGCCAGCCCCGAAGCTTTGTGAAAGCGGTCTAGGATGGATTTTATGCATAGCCAAGAAGCCATTGTGAGCATAGAAAATATAAGCACATCGTCGACAAAGAGGTTGTGAGACATATTGATGTTCTTTCATATCCTTATCAGGAAAATTTCTTTCAGCGCCACAGCATGATTGATATGTAGACTCATGGCATCAATCGCAAGGATAAAGAGGAGGGGGGATAGAGGGCACCCTTGTCGGAGGCCCCTCTCAGCCTTGAAGAAAGGGGAAGGTCGTCCAATCACCAGATTTGCATAGTTAACATTTTCAATGCACCCCATAATCCAACGGATGACAGCAGGAGATAAACCTATTTTGGCGAGGAGGCATTGAAGATATCCCTAATCGATAACATCGAAAGCCCGCTGCAAGTCAATTTTCAGGATGGCTGCTTTGGTGTTATTGACGGCAATGGAATGGAGGCATTCCTGAGTGGAGGCGACAGCATCATGAATGTTTCGGCCCTTAAGGAAAGCATGCTGGTTTGGAGAAAGATGGCGGGCCAGTGTTCCCTTTATTCTAAGTGCAATGATTTTTGTGATGATCTTGAAAGAGATGTTGCAAAGGGAGATAGGGTGGAAATCGAAGAAAGATTCAGGCTCATCTTTTTTCAGAATGAGGGCAATGAGAGTGGAGGAAGTTAGGCTGTGGACTTGACCAGATAGTCTGGAGGCCTGTACCATGCTTAGCAAATCTTTTTTAAAGAGGTCAAAGAAGTGTGTAAGGAAACCAATAGTCCAGCTGTCTGGTCCGGGGGCTTTGTCCTTTTTAAGAGTTTTCATGGCGGTGAGGAGTTCGTTCTCATCAATAGGACGGAAAATTTCCTCATTCATATCATGATCAAACATCACAGGCATTGGGTCGATCCCCCATCGGATATCACTGAAAGTAATATCATTTGTTCTACTATACTGTTTATTGAAAAACTTACCGCGAGCCAAGTGATGTCCTCCTGTGAGACAGCCTCGTTCCCCTGTTCATCCTTGATTTTCCTGATGTAGTTCCTCTCTCTACGAGCATTGGCAAACTTGTGGAAAAATTTTGTGTTTTTGTCACCTAATTCAAGCCAAGTGGCGCGACTTTTGAGCCTCCATTTTTCTTCGTCCTGTTTTAGTAAGCAGAATCTTCTCTTCTCCAGAGCTCTGATGCAGGCTTTCCTCTCAAGAGAGCAGGAGGAAAAATCAGTGGATTCCATAATGGACTCCAATTCCTGTTGAACCCGATTTAGGTCCGCCCTGTCTTCCTGGTGTCTTTGGAATTGCCATTTTTTCACCAGGTCCCTGAGCTCGGATAGTTTTTCCCTGAAAGTGGAAAAAATGAATTTTGTTTTCTCCCGGTCCTTTATTTCTTTCCATGCTGTCTGAACAAAAAGATTAAAGGCAGGGTTCAGGAGGAGACTGTTATCAAACTTGAAAGAGTAGCCTCTTCTGAAGATCTTGTCAGGCCAAGATAAGAGAATGGGGAGGTGATCAGAGATCATGACATTCTCCACAGACAGCTTTGGCAGGCCTAATTTGTCGATGAGGCTGAAGTGGATGAACACCCTGTCCAATCGTTTGGCAATGTAGGCATCACCAACTTGACCATTGGACCATGTCGACCTGTTCTTGACAGGAATGATGTCAACCATGTTCCTGTTTATCAATTCGGAGGTGATGAGATCCACCAAGGCTGAGTTTATCTTTCCCTTCCCCCAAACCTCGTTTGAATACAAAACAGAATTTGAATCACCCGCGATGATTAGGTTATTCAGACTGAAAAGGTCAGAAGCAAAAACCCTGTTCCAGAAAGATATATGTGATTTATACGGGGCATATAGATTGAGAATGTTGATAGGAAAGTCAATACCACGTATAGATACTGATATTAGAATTCCTGCAAAGCATCTGTAAGCCTTTGTCTTGACCTTTGACAGATCCCAAAGGGAAATCATGCCTCCCGAAAGCCCGGTCGCCTCTGTAGCAGCCATGTGCCAAGAGGGCAGCATCCTGCGAAAATATGACAGAGAGTCCTCCTTTCCATGCATCGTTTCCTGTATTAGAATAATTGAGGCCCTGGAATGGAAAAGGAAACTCTTTAGCATGATGAATTTTGGGTCCACGCCAAGACCGCGGATGTTGAAAGATAAAACAGAGATCATTTTGGAGATTTGGTAGCCTTGCATGCTCTAAGGGGCTGAGAAGTCGTATCATCTAGAACTGGGACCTCAACAAGAGATAAATTCCAGATTCCTTCATTAGTTACAATAGTTCTGCCTCTGAAATGTCGAGAGCTACCCCGGCCCCTCCTCCGGACCGTAATATTTTTGGCCGATTCCGGGCTGATCACAGGCAAGCAAGGCCCAGGTTTGTGGATCGTGAGGGGTTCAAGCTGAAGAGAAGCCCTGGTTTGTAGCAGGTCGAGATCGCTGTCAAAGAGATTGACAGGGGAGGAGAAAGGGGAGTTTGGAGGGGTGGGACCAACAGAAAGCAATTTCCCCTTCCCTTTGTCTTGCCTGGCCCCCAGGGACGAAGAGGAGATGGGGATAGGGATGGATCCAACAGAAAAGTCGTTTGAGGGCGATGGTATATATTGAGTAATGGGGATGAAGTTCTTTGGATCCGCCGGTTGCGGAGAAGGAACAGGGGGGTCATCGATGGGTTCGATGAAAGGAGGGGAATGCATGACAGTGGGGGGATCTTGTGTCGGGTGGAGGGGAGAGGATGGATTACTAAGGGCCCGGGATTTTATAGGGGAGGAAGGTGACGATTGGCTGCCGCTTAAGAAAGATTTCCTGTGGCCTTTTCTAGTCACATATAATTTTGCGCTGGGGCAATTCCTTACCAGGTGACCTGTCTTTTTACAGGCAGCACAACGGAATGGGATTCCCCAGAAATCCAATCTTTGGGAGATGGATTGATCCTTCCAACTGATTTCAATATGGTCGGGGAATCCCCCCTTATATGTTCTCTGGATAAGAATCCAGGCAATTCGCTTATCTTGTTCGCCAAGGCAACAGGGGTCAACATAAATAAATCGGCCAATTGCATTGCCAATCATCTGAAGGGATTCCGGAGACCATAGTTCCAAAGGAAGGTTAGGGCATTTTACCTAGATTAAGTTGTTAACCGGGGTGTTTTTCAACGGATTGAAACTAATATACCACTTGTGCATAGCAAGGAAGATGTGCTTATAAACCCAAGGCCGACAAAGGATTGTGCTTGCATCTTCAGCCGTGAGGAAGTGAAAACAATACCAGTCACACATGAGACTAGAAATAACTGGAACATATCCAATGATCGGTTTCCAAAATTTGGCAAGCCAGGTCCTCATTTCGGCGTAAGACATTTCGGGAAAATGCCATTTCCCAACAAGAGCGTTTTGCTGTAGACTTTCTAGTCTTTCATCCAGCTGGGCAATGTCGATCCGGATCGCACGTGGAGGGGAGGAGGTATTCGCGGCCTTGTGCTGCCTTTTGGGCCCACGTTCCATATTCTTGTGACGTGGAATCACATTAGGCAGAGATGGATTGACAATCAGACTGTTCATGGTTGCCAGGGTGGCAGTCGACCATGCGTTCTCCACATTGACGATGGCATTGATGAGTTCCTCTGACGCAATGGAGTCGTATGCTTCCTCCATGCACTGCCAAAAGGGGCACAACCGAGAAGGAAGTACGATGGAGGAAGTATAAAAATGGATTAAATCGAAGGTTCTGACAAGACTCAACCACCCTGCAGATTCAGCCTATAGTGAAAATAAATGTTCCAGCAAGTGAGATAGAAGAAAGGATCAGAGGAGCGGACTTCGATTTACGGAGAAAATTCGAAATCCTGAAACGGATCTATCGGACAAATGGGAGTTGTAGAGAGTAATGCCTTGATGCATGCGGTCACCGGAAAGACGAAAATGACCAGGAGAACAACCGGAAAACGGAAAGATTTCCAGGAGACCCAAGATCGATTCGCTTCAAGGAAGCTTGCAGAGGAAAAGTTCAGAGACCGAAGACTGTGGAGAGCAAAAATTACTGAGGTTGTTCATCACAAAGGATGCAACAGCAGTAGACTTTTACAATACACCACCAATAACCAATTTTAAAGTGAATATCATTGCAGGGCTTGTAAAGGATGAAATGGTTTCGTAGCTTGCAGAAGAAAGATTTTAACATCCTTCTGGCAAAGATGGGAGGGAGCTAGAGTCTATGTATAACAGCTAGGCAATCACCATCAAAAGCATATACTATTGAGGAATTATAAATACCTGTGTAAGACAGAAAACATGATAATGCAAGCAATCGTTTTGTGAAGACTTACCTGGAGCAGAAACCCATATGCACGAACCGCACGTTCACCATGAACCGGAAGAAACATTTAGCAGGTAGGCCAGGGAAATGGAAAACATGTGAAATGATGGTTTTTAAACAGGTCAAGGTGGGGATTCTGAGAAAAACAGAAAGAAATGGCTATTTATGAATCAGAAGGAGCTGCAGGTGGCGTGGTTCGAGCAAAAGCAGAGGCTGTTTGAGCGAAAACAGAGGCTGTATGGTGTAGGGAGTGCTTTGGCGACGTTCATTACTCTGCGGGGCAAAAACCTGCATGCAAGGGTGACAGATTCTTCTTGTAGGCGGAACGTTAGATGCGCATGAGCGACAGGTGGTCAGTGGAGGTCGCTACTTGCAGAGCATGGATTGGTTGTGGATGCGGCAAGGAGGTTTCATGGGAGACGATGCGTAGCATTCCGGCTTCGCTCCAGAGCCCGTCTCATTTCCTCTTGGGATTCTTTTCATTTGATGTTTTTACCTATGTATTAATGTAAGAAATATTATATAAAACTATAAAAATTAACTAGTTTAATAACTAAAAATGTGAATGAATTTACGATTAGTAATTTTATTGAATTTGTAATCACAATGATACATATATTATTAAAGAGAATTATTTATGCATGTAATTGAGTTATCTTTGATGGAAAAAATTATTTATTGTATTTTGTATTAAAAAAAATTGTTTGGTTCATTACCATATTTATTTTCAAGTAAGAGAAGTAAAAAGTATTGATGATTTTGGGAACTAAGAAAAAGTCTACAATATAAAAAAAGGTTTAAGTGAGGTTACATATAATCATATTTCAATAATTTAAAAACAATTGTATGTTGAATCTATTTATGCAGCTAAGTTATCATTGATGGAAAAACTTGTCAATTTTTATGTTTTATTAAAGCCTTTTGTTTGGTTCATTAATATATTTATTCTCAAGCAAGAGAAGTAAATATTGTTGATGACTTTGAGACTTGAGGAAGAGTATACATTATAAAAAAGGTTCAAGTGAGGTTAGATGTAATCCTATCTCATTAATAAGTTCAATATTGATCCTTGATGATCAAAGAAGTAGCAGTACTCTTCGTGAAGTAATATGATAGATTGATCTGTCACAAGGAGTTATTTGCATTTTTAAGGATGTTAAGATGTAAAAACATCTTATACTATAATGGTTGTGTAGTCCCTGATAAGACATTTCCAAAGATATATTATACATTAATAAATGTCAAGAAATAATGGTTGATTAAAAAATTATACCACTAATAGGCTCAAACATGAGCCAAAGACATCAAATTTATTAAAGAATGTGTTGATTATAATCATGGACTTATATTAAAGGTCTCACCCATCATCATGATTTTTAATGAGAGTAAGTATTATTTACAGAAATAAAAGGTCCTATGTTTAAGGGCATAAGTGTGCAAATAACCATGGGACCATGACTCCATTGACTCCGCCTTATTTTATTGTTGGCCACCCATATGAACTAGCCTAACCAAACATTATATACAATGAGTGCTCATTTGATTAGTGTGTGAGCTTGAGCAACAATATGCCTTTGTAAGCTCTATGGTCAAGTTCAAAGGTGAAAGCGAACAGGTTGGTGTTTGTTTTGAATGAAAGAAATTTGTATTTTGTCTTGTTTTGTTCTTTGTACCTTGAATAATGTGATGGGTTAAAGCCTCATTTTGTCTTCGCAATATTTTGATATGCATCGTATGATCTCTGCAATAATGTGTTGGGTTGAAGCCCTTGTAATGTCTCTACTATAGTTTGATGAAGCCTTGTATGATCTTTGCCATAGTTTGATGAATCCTTATATGGTCTCTGTCATAGTTTGATGAAGCCTCGTATGGTCTCCACCATAGTTTGATCAATCCATGTATGGTCTTTGCCATAGTTTGAGGAAGGCTCGCATGGTATCCACATTAAGGGCTAATGCCATTTTGTTTGTTGGAAGGGTGAAGCCACATTGTTTATTTGAAAAAGACAAAGCCATGTATTAAAGGATCGAATCTAGGTGAAGCCACATTGATTTTTTGAAAAATCAAAAGACATGTATTAAAGGATGAAGCCATGCAAAGACCCAATGTTTGTTCGAAAATCCAAAGCCATGTATTTTTCATTGAAGGAATGAAGTAATATATGTCCATGAATTTGATTGAATAGGTTGTAGCCACATGAATCCATATATGTTCATACATTTGATTGAAGAGGCGAAAGTCACAATGTTTGTATGAAGGGTCGAAGCCATCTATGTCCATGTGTTTGATTGAAGGGGCCCAAGTCAGAATGTTTGTTTATTTGAATGGTAGAAGCTATAGTGTTTATGTAATCAAAGTCACAACATTTGTGTGGAGTGCCAAAGCCATGACGTTTGTGTAAGGCTAAAGCCATAATGTTTTTTTTAAGGATTGAAACCCCATAATTGTTAAATACAATTTAAGGGTGACTACCCTAAATATCTTGAACATTCCAAGAATCAAAGGTTGAATGGTAACATTGTTTGACTAATAATATGACTTGTCATTTTTTTATTGGAATACAAATCTAATGCATGTCAAATATTTTGGAAAATCTCACAAATTGAAGCCATTTGATCCGAGTCATACTAGCGTGACCTATCATAGTTGAGGTCAAAACTCTTTCCATTCTTTTCAGTAGACAATATAACAAAAGGAAGTCGCATGGGAAACATAACAAGTTATAGTAGGGAGCACATTTGATAAGTTGTTAGCATCGTGTATTAGTGGTCAAGATTTCGACTTGCGGCGGTACAAGTTGGTAATTTTTTAATTATGTTGCCGCATTTTGTTGAATGATTAACAGGTTTGGGTAATTGGCGCCATAATTTGGTGACCTAATTTAAGTGCACCAAGAAAGGGGAAAATCGTCAAATATTTAAGATTTTATATGGTTCATTATGTTTGTTTTTAATTTATAGAATCATTATTTATCCAAATTGAGATCTAAAAGAAGCTAGGTGATCATGGCTTAGAGATAGATATAGCCTAAGGGTTTTGATAATGCTTCGACTCATCTTGGATGACCAGAAGCTCTTATGTGTGTTTGGTAAAGTTGTGAGCATGTTCCAGGTGTTTTTAATACATTAAATAAATAGGTGCCTAGGAAGTGTTTGAGTAACCAGACTACAATTTTGGTTAGAGCAGAGATTGAGGAAACAATATGATAGCCAGTGGCAAAGATTGATTTGAAATTTTATGACAGAAGTGGTTACAAGTTATATGGGAGAGTATTGGTTGAAGGTTGTATGGTAACCATGTTTTTGCCATTAAAAGAGTGTGCAGAATGTGATCGTATTTTGTGACAATTTCGTTATATTCAATTTCAGTGATATATTGTGTTCACGAATCCAATTTGAAAATGTAATGTAATAGAGGTCAACAAGTAAGTAGAGGAAGGAAGTTGAAGCCTCAATCAGGTTGGAACCTAGAGAAGGTTGGAACCTCCTCATTTATGAGGTTGGAGCCTCAATGAAGATGGAGCCTAAATCAAGGTATACCCTTCTCATCCTTGAGGTTGGAGCCTCAATTAGGTTGTCTCCTACAGTGAGCATTTGCCTACATTCTTGAGGTTGGTGCCTCAATTAGGTTGTAGCCTTCCACAAGTGGTAGCTTGCATATTTTGATGGTAGTTGACTCCCATAGATTGGGCCCTGCAAATTGATGTAAGGAAATTGAAGACTGAGTAGAAGAAGAGTTGGTGTTTTTCTCCCATTTGGGTTTCCACCTAAACATTTGTGTCTCCTTATGATGTGATGCTTTCTTGTGTTGTTGATTTCTTCTTGTCATATAATGATGCATTGATATAAATAATGACATAATGATTATTGTTATACAGATGTATGATTAAGAAAGGTTTTTAAATTGTGATCTCACACTAATTCAACCCCACCATCCCCCTGTTAGTGTGACTTTTAGGCCACCAAAAAACATCCTAGCAACATAGAAAACATCGTAGTGGCAAAAAACAAAGGCCAAACAACATAGAAAATGTGATAGAGATAGAAAATAACAATAGAATGGGAATTGTTTTAGAATATTCTAATATTATTAGCAATGCTACTGGTAACTCCAATTTTGAGAGAAATCATCGCATATAGATTACAAAGGAACCAATTATGTCACATGAGAATGTCATACAAGTCCACATGAGGTTGTATGAACTCATATTGGGCATGGATATGACCAAGAAAAATCATATTTTAAATTGTTCCAAATGTATGCTACATCTCAAAAGGGAAAAGATGGAAGAAAAGAAACACGAGATGTGACTGTAAAGTAAACCCACATCTAGATATTGTTGAAATATGTAAATAGGTTTGGTCTTCATAATGACATATGTAATCATGATTTTATGTATTTGATGTAATGAGAAAAATAAATTTATTATTATTGATCTTGATGCATGGGCTTCATGTTCAAACAAAATTTATTTTTACGTCAGGCTCACATTGTGAGCTCTTAGGATTAGTCATTAAATCATAAAGTAAATTGAGTCTTTTTCATGTATGAGAGACCCTTCTTGGGCATGTTAAATATTTATTTGAGCTATTGTAAGATTCAAAAGACCCTCCAAGACCAATTCCAAGTGCTACTACCAATTTGGCCTTCAAATGAAGCAATCAGCCTACACTGTAGATGACATGTCAACCTAGGATCAAGAAAAGTAGGCTTACAAGCATGGGAACAAAGCCTATATATAGGGCACTCAGCCTCATTCAATGGGACATATATCACACACCAAGAAGTTCGATAAATAAGGATCATTAGTAAACAATAAAGAGGAGGATAAAAGGAAGAGAAGAAGATTGAGTTTTTGGATATTTTTTGGGCTGAATTTCCTCACACATGTGAAGAATATTGGGCATCATTTGTTGCAGTAGAAGATAAAGTATGATAGTCATCTAAGGAGGCCAAAACATAAGTGAAGTTCAAGCAATATAGCAAGTCGAGTTGCTAGATTTCAAGTCGAGTAAAACCTCCATCTTTCTCCCACATGTGCAGAAACTAGGGTTTCTACAGTGCTAGAAACTTGACAGAACATGCAAGGGTCAAAAAAGAGGACAAAGAAGCAGTTTTCACTGTAAGGAAGTTTGAATAAAGAGAAGAATCATCAAGGAGTAGCATAGAATTTTTCTTGGAGGAGTTTTGGTCAAGTGTCTAGGAATTGGAATTTTTCAATTGAAGATTCTATAAGAAGAAGAATTCAGTGGGTTTTCATCTCAAGATTGGAGAGGTTTTGGCCCTAGCTGATAACCTATATCTTGTGTCCTTTGTCTCACTATTATTTATGTTTTGATATATGTTTGATGAATATAACACAATAATTATAAATCCAAATAAGAATATAATCAATAAAAGTAAAAAGTGTTCGCAAGAAGTTATCATAAGTATCAATAAATCACCTATACTACTGCCCCTATATTTTTCAACATGGTATCAGAGCTAAGGTGACAAGCGAAGGAAGGGTAGCTCAATAAAGGACACTCAAGGACCGAAGTTCTAGAAGTATATCAAGGGCATCAAAGCATCAAGAAGATCCTCTTATCTCCAAGGCATTTCAAAGACAAGGACCACATCATCATCTTGAAGGAAGTATCAATACCCTAGCTCGTTCAAAGAAAGAATCTACACCTGAAGCATTTTTTAAACGTTGCTCAAATCTTCATCTTAGGAAAGAAGACTTCAGTAGACCCTACGTCTACTAAAATTGAAGAAGATCTACAAGTGAATCATCTTGAAGTCTACTCATCCAAAGGAAGATATGAGAAAGGAGTTGTTATCATCATCAAAGATTTAAGGTAATCTCCCTCTCTTTGGGTCAAGGATCATTTTGAAGGAAGACGTCTTCTATTACCACATCATCATCAAATTCAAGAAGGCAGTAGATTGAATATTTTGTCATCAAGGACTATCTTCATAAAAAATTATCTTTATGTCCACATCTAAATCAATAAAAATGTCCTTTTGCAAGGAAAGCAACAAGTTGGTTGGGTCAGTTAACTTTCCAGCATGGAAGAAGAGGACTAATTTGATCCTCATAGAAAACGAAGTTGTGGAACATGTTAAGGGCTCAATATATAAACCTCCAAAGGAATAAGTTCAAGCACTTGCAAAGTACGTAAAAGGGGAAGTTAGGCCCCAAAGGACTCTCATTGAGTCCATCAATGATCCCCTCATACCCTATGTATCAAAGTTGGAAAGGGCTAAAGAGATACATGATAAGCTGATGGAACTATTCTCCGCGAGTACTGTTGGAGAAGTGATATCACTAAGACAATAACTCTACAAAATGAAGATATACAAGGAAGAAGGAATAACCTCATATTTTGTGAGGGTGTCAAAAATAAGAGACCAACTCCAAGAGTTGGGAGAAATAATATCTGATAGAGAAATGACTACCATAGTACTCAATGAATACCAGAGGAATGGGGAAACTTCACATCAAGCATCGTTGGAAAGAAGGAAGCTACTCCATTCAAGGAACTATGGTCGTTATGCAAAATTTAGGAAACCAGGTTGAAGGCAAAACTTGATGTAGGATCAATTGAGCAAGCACAAGCATTTGATACCATGACTAAAATAAAAGGGAAGTTTGGGAAGGTTGGTCCTTAGAAAAAGAAGAAGAATACGGCTAAGGTTAAATTCTATGGTTGTCATGAGTATGGGCATTATAAAAGAGATTGTCCAAAATTCAAGAAGGACAACAAAAAAAAGAGGAAGGGAAAAAACCCATATCAATGAAGAAGTGGAAGAAGATGAAAAGAATAAGTCCAAAAAGGAAGAAGTAAGAGATCTCCACTATGATTGAGATGATATTCTTCACCTAGTTCTTTTCAAGTATTTGTTCTTCAATTCTTGTATAACTATCATGGTAGGAATCATTAAAGAACCATAGGATGCATCATGTTAGGAGATTGCATTATAAGAAGAATATAATATGAAGCAAGAGCTTGGGACATCATAAGAAGCTCTCAAAAGAGCTGAAGTAGAAGTCAATGTTAGTCACCTATAGTGAAAAGGAGCTCTTGGTTACCTCATTAGAAGCATAAGTAGTACTTATGGATAGAAGAAATTCATCTAGTAAAGGGATCGTCATACATCTATTGAAAGAAGCAAGTGTCTCGCTAAGAATTCCACCTTGTGAGGGATTCATGGGATGATGGCATGATGACTAAGAAAAGAAGAAGGTTAATATGATTGAATAACCTTCAATCAAGGAAGGTACTGAAGGAAGATGACCAAAAGGAAGAAATCAGGTATGTATGCATGTATTTAATAAGATTGTGTCTTGTCATATAGTTGCAGTTAACATGGATAAATGCTCTGTCTCATGAGCATGATCAAGAGAAGGGGATATCCTTATTTGAAAGGATGAATGAAGGTATGGTTTACATATTGACTAAGATGAAATCAACATAATAAGTCCTCATATGTATTATGAGGTGGTTGAAAAAAATAAAGGAACTATGGATGGAAGTTCCCCAGGAGAAATATGTGAAGGAAGAAAGGAGAGATCGTGAAAATTTCAACTATGGTCACATAGAAAAGGAAATAAACATTTGTTGACTAGAAGTATTGACCATCACATCTATTGAGCATTAGAAAGGGTATGTAATTGTCACATATTTCTTTATCTTTTCCTTTAATTCATAACTTCTTTATATTCTAAGATGGGTATATGATAAAGGATTATGATAAAGTTAAAGAGATTCGCGATTAACGTAAAATGACTAATTATTTCCTTTTTCTAAGCAGAAAATGAAGAAAATGGAAGATTTCCATTTCAGAGGAAAAGACAAGGCCAAGACAACTGTTGTCCCTTTGACAGGAAACCGCATCCAGACGAGGCAATCGAGATCAGAGTGCATGGGCTAGGAAAAGGAAGAAGAAATGCAATATCGACACAAGAGGACGAAGAGATAATTGAAGATTAAATATATGGAAAATCCCTCAAGATCCTTTGATCCTAAGGGATCGCTACCTCAAAGCTATCTGTATTTTTGGTATTTCCACCTGGCCACTATAAGGAGGGATAGCGTTGCTAGCCCAAGGGGATTATTGTTGATTGAGAGAATTTGTTGTTACGATTTGAACTTTGATCATCGACTCTCTTTAGAAGAGCGATCTCTGTAACTCTGCTTTTATGATTAATACATAAACTTCGTTGCTATTCCATTATCTAATTCTAGAGTAACCACAGTAGTGCGTCCTTGGTGGCTAAGGGCCTAGCCCTAGTGGATCACTTGCTTCTTGTATCATTATTTTCCAATTACAAGTCGTGTGTGGTTTGATTTCCTTTACTTGCTTTAGTCAGTAATCTGTTGTTCCTTGACATTTCATTTACTGGCTCTGTTATATTTAATTCATATTTGAATAGTAAGATTATCATTTGTAACTGAAAGATGTTATGTTGTTCATTCTAAAATCATATCGCGTTGTCTAATTCAGACACTGTTGTTCATTTACGGATTGACACTACTGTTCATTTACAGAGTAACATTGTTGTTCATTTACAGTTTGGTATCGTTGTTCATTTAGCTATGGTTTACCTATAATTTTGATTGTTGTTCATTCAGATTACTGTTCCATTACAACCACAATTATTGTTCCCTTATAACTATGGTTAATACTTATTATGCTAAACTCAAATTGTTGATTCCATCATCCTAGATTCATTGTGTGTTTACATTTGATTTAGTTCGTTGTTCAATATTTTGTGGACTTACTTAAGCTCGTCATCCATTCTTGGATTGTTGTTCAATTCATTTACTAGTTAAGGATTGCTGATTCAATTCTTTTCGGTTACGATTGCTGCTTAATTCATTCCTGTAGGTTAAGCTTTGTTGTTCAAACTTTTCAATAAATTAGTTTCTGTTCCTTCTCCTATTAATTAGATTTTCATTTCAAGTATTTTCTTTGGTATGAACAGAACGATCTGCAACTGTAGCGAGCGTTGACTACTGCTGTCTAGTTCCTAGATTGGAGATCTTCTCTTTGATTGTTTTTTATTTGCATCAGTTTACAAAGGAAAGAGTTAGCATTATTGCATCCTTGACTGATGATTGTTGTAGCTTCTTAAGTGAATGATTTAGTTACAAAGCATTTCAATTTCTTCCCATTACATTTAGAGCTTGTTTCCAGCATTTATTTACTTTCGTAAAAGCACTATATTACTAGCATTACTCTTAAACAAGTGACCACCTCAAACAGAGTACACTCTTGAGATAACAAATCATACCTGGATTGATAATTAATGTAGGGTAAATAGAGGTTAAAAAGACCCTTTTTACTGCTCAACATTTTGGCGTCGTTACCTGGGAAGAGTGTAGTCATTTGTTTCTTTTGAAGAGAGAGTAGTGTAAGTACATGCTAGGAGAGAGTTGGGTTTTAAAAACGGAAGGTAAGAACCTGCGTACGGAGCATGTAACAACCCTGCTCCCCCGCCCACTTTCCTGCAGTTTTGATTGTTATTTTGGGTAGAAATAAGAATTTTATTTGTGTGCATGACTAAGCATAAAAATCCTGAAAAGAATCTTAAACCACTACACAAGCTTGATAAAGCTAAGGGGCTGGTGACCCTTGGCCGATCGACCTTTATAGACGAAATCCTTAAAAAAACAGAATCTCAGCCTTCGGCAGGACCTAGAAAAGTTGCTTCTAGACAACCTACTAGTACCCTTTAGGCCACATGATCACCACCTGTAGCCTTTGTTGAGGTGCACAGCCAAACATAGGAGTAGGATTTTCAAGAAATTGAGAATTCTAGCCCAAAATTATTGCAAGAAGGGAACTTTAGTAATCTCTGCGAGGAAAGAGGAGAAACAGGGGAAACTGAAGAACCAAGATCTCCTCTTGGAATAGTTCAGCCATTAAGAAGCCCAGATAAGGGAAGTGTCGTAAAAATCAGCCAAAATCAAGTTGAAGAACCTAAAGAGCTAAAATCCCCCCAAACATTAGTTAAGCAAGGAACTCTCATCATCCCAAACAAAGGAAGTGTTGTTAAAGCCATTCCTACTCCTTCTAGCCAGCCTAGGAATACCCTCCTAGAAATCCCAGAAGGTTATTGGCACATATTTGACAAAATGGCCCACAACTAGCAAACCCCCCAAACCTCTACACTGCAATATCCCATTGTAGATACTACAGTTAATGCACCTCTGAAGAACATTCCTCTCCAGCACATCCCTACATTCCATGGCCTAACATCAGAAGATCCAGATGCATTTTTGTTTGAATTTGATGTGTTGTGCAGAGGGTACGACTATACCACCGATCCCAAAAAGTTGAAATTATTTCCCTCTACATTAAAAGGGGCTGCTTTACGATGGTTTATGGGGTTAGGTGGAGGTGTCATAAACAACCGGGATCATATGAAAGGTGCTTTCTTAAAAAAAATATCAGGATTATTGTAGGTCTATAGAGTCAAAAGATGAAATATTTCAGATGGTAGCTAGACCTAATGAGACACTAGAAGAATATGTTGAACGTTTTCAGTATAATCTTCAAAGATCTCCTTATGCATCATTACCCTTACCTGACAATGTACTAAAAACAACATTAATTAAAGGCATTAAGGAACAATGGGTTGAAACACTAAATATTATGGGAAAAGGAGATATTTATCAAGAAAATTTTGTTGACATTATTGATTTATGTATCAGTATTTCACGAGGCAGCACAAGGCTAAAACCAACGGAACATGACAGGTTCACAAGGGACAACAAGATCTTTGGAGAAGGAGTAACTCATGCAAAAATCGGAAATTTAAGGGAGAATTTCAAAACTGATATCTTGGGGACTCTGACAACATAGCTCGATATTATGCAAGTGAAACAGATGTTGGAAATAATACTGAGAGGGGGGTGAATTAGTATTATCAGGTCAATTATTTTTCATTTCACAATCAGATTTGCATATGCTACTTTAGTTAGTGAAAACAGCGTATATACGCAACTACAGTTAAGGAAATTCGCGTATAACTTGCAGACTTGTAATTTAATTTATTCTTCTGATGTTGATCATTAATCTGTGAGTCAAAACCATATAAACAGTAACCAGGAACAATAAAAACAGATCAGACAGTCACACACAAGAACACAAGATATAAGGTGGAAACCCAATGTGGGTGAAAACCACCTGCTACAATTCGTCTCTATCTTCTTTCAATTAGAAACTTCTTTTTACAATGGATCTGTACTAGTGTAGTCTTATACTAGTGCACAGGCTTCTACCTACAGAAGGCTACAACCTTCTCTCATTCTCCAACTTCTCCTGGAAGGGAGCTACAACCCCCTTAGCTCTTGTACTAGCTGAGGTACTAGTACATAGGTGCTGACCTACAGAAGGCTACAACCTTCTCTTTTCTTCCAGGGACGACGTTTCATAAATTTTCAGACTGGATCCATGAATAACATTAACAAAACATCAAGTATATCCACATCAACCAATCTCCTTTGCACCAAACAAACTGAATCAAATAGTCACTTCTCTGAATGTTGTACCCAGAAAATAGTAACAGTAACCAGACACCAATTCTGAACATAGAACACTGCAGCGATAAACAAAAGTAGCTAAAACATATTTCAAGAGACGTACGCTACTTCAATATGCAGAAACCTGCATGCATACACTTCTATATTAAGGCCAACCAGCGTATACGATGTTTTGATTTACTGAACCAGCATGTATACTCGCCTTTGATGTGTCAAACCTGCGTATAGATCTATAAAAGATAATTCACTCTTTCAAATATTTAGACATCAGTTATACCCAGATTATCAGATTTATAGATCAAGTCATGCGCCAAATATAACATATCAAAATCACGCAAAGATACTACTATTCAAGAATTGAGTTTTGACCCATCAATAGAACTTATCCACCTTCTTGCACTCAAGTTCCTCCTTGATTCAGATTTAGTTATGCACCATAAACCAATCACCAGTATTCCAGATCTTTCTCTTCATAAGATATTCAATACTTCAGTCAATACCTTTTTGAAATGATCTCCTCCTTTTTATAGTCTAAGGCCTTACTCAAACCATGGTCCAAAACCATAGAGTACCAATACTAGGAACCCAATACCTGGGTTCAATACTTCGAACGCAATACCAAGATCCAAAATCATAGGTCCAAATACCATGGACCCAAAAATAAGCTTTCCCACATGTACGCACTTTTCCATGCATGAAAGTACATGCATACGCATACACGACTTTTGATCATCAATCCCGTGTGTATACGCGGTCTGGTTAAGAGGAACCTGTATATATGTATTTTTCTTCCATTCTAAGAGCTTGAACCGTGATCTGCCATCTGAGTGAGTTGCCATCAAGGACAACATCTGTGCCATAGTGCCAAACCTGTGTCATAATGCCAACGATTTCCCCCTTTGGACTTGATGGCAACCCCAAATCATTCAAAGTAATTCTCTCCCTTTGACATCAAGGGAAAAGGGTTATGCTCCCCCTGAGTACATGCTGAAATCTCTACTTTTCTATGCTATCCATGCTTCCCCTACTGTAGGCAAGGTCTACAAAAAATGATCGATAAGAAAGACCATGACTCTATACATCATAAGTGACCTTCCTATCACCAAAGACTCATACATACATACATCTCCCAACCAAGTGGGGATATACCAATATTGACTCATCCACCCAACCAAGTGGGGATACACCAAACGTTTACACAAGATAAAACAAGAACATTACATCAATCATCCCAAGCATAGTGGGGATATCAAAGAAGGCTGTTACATGACCTTGTTAAGAAAAGAAATACATAACATAGAGACGAAATGTCTACAACCAGACTATGATAGTTATCAACAACTGTCATCAGCAGCATCTGTCAATCATCATTTAGACCAGAAACCATGTTCTCTTCTGCACCTGCTCCCCCTGAAACCAAAACACTGTGATATTGAACCAAGATCTTCTAGGATAATGCCAACAATGCATTGTTAGAAGAATATATATGCTCCCCCTGAACTTGTGCCAGATGGTCTCTATCAGACCCATATCAGACTCCTTTCATCCTAAGCCTGGCCCACTGTTTTTCTTCAAACCAACATATACGCGACTGTAACCACATAAACCGACGTATGTACGCAGATTCTCCTTATTAGACTCGCGTACAACCACTTTTCTCTGAAATAGACAAGTTTCAATAGCAATATGATGCATCAACTACTCCCAGCTTCTATCTGAGGTATTCAAATGTCTCCTTGGGCAGTGGTTTGGTGAGTATATCAGCAATCTATTCCTTGGAGGGAACATACTCCAATTTGACCTTTTGTTCAAGCACTTGTTCTCGGAGAAAATGATATTTGATAGGTATGTGCTTGGTCTTTGAATGCATGACTGGATTTTTTGAAATGCTGATTGCACTTGTATTATCACATAAAATAGAGATAGGTGGAATACAAGCGATTTGAAAATCTTGCAAAATTTGCATCATCCAAAGGAGTTGTGTGTAGCAAGATGCAGCAGACACATATTCTGCTTCAGTTGTAGATAAAGAAATTAAACTTTGCTTCTTGCTTAACCAAGAGACTAATCTGGAACCCATAAAGAATGCACCACCACTAGTGATTTTTCTGTCATCCACGCTTCCTACCCAATCTACATCTGTATATGCATGAAGTGTGAGATCTGTATCTTTAGGATACCATAAGCCATAGTTTTGTGTCCCTTGAAGATATTTTAAGATTCTTTTATCTGCTTGAAGGTGTGATTCTTTCGGATTTGCCTGGAATCTTCCAACTATTCCCACTACATGCATTATGTCTGGTCGGGTACCTGTTAGATAGAGTAGACTACCAATCATGGATCTATAGGTTGGTTGATGTACTGTTGTTGAATCATCATTGGCACTGAGACTGCATCCTGTTACCATAGGGGTACATACTGGTTTTGAATCTTCCATGCCATATTTCTTCAAGATCTCCTTGAGGTACTTGGTTTGTGACAAAAAGATACCATCTTTATTTTGTTGGACTTGTAAACCAAGAAAATATGTCAGCTCACCAAGCAAGGACATTTCAAACTTTTTCTGCATCAACAAAGAAAAATTTTGACTCATGGCTTCTTCATTGCTACCAAAGATGATATCATCAACATACACAACAAGTATTAGCAATTTATCATTATCAATTTTTACATATAGATTGCTATTTGCTGATCCTTTTGAAAAACCTTGTTGATGGAGGTATTTGTCCAGATGATAATACCAAGCCCTTGGAGCCTGTTTAAGACCATAGAATACCTTCTTAAGTCTACATACAAGTTTTGGATCATTTCCAAGGATGAATCCATCTGGTTGCTCAATATACACTTCTTCTTCCAAGTCTCCATTTAAAAAGGCAGATTTCACATCCATTTGAAAAACTTTGAACTTCTGAAAGCTAGAAAGAGCAAGGAACATTCTTATGGCCTCAGGTCTAGCAACTGGTGCAAAAGTTTCTTCAAAGCCTATACCTTCTTGTTGAGCATACCCTTTACAAACAAGTCTAGCCTTGTTTCTAATAACTTCTCCATTTTCATTCAACTTGTTTTTGAATATCCATTTTGTCCCTATGACATTCTTCTATTTTGTTCTAGGAACCTACTCCCAAGTGTTGTTCTTTTCAATTTTCTCAAGTTCTTCATCCATGGCCTTGACCCAGCATTCATCTTTGCATGCTTCTCTTACATTTTGTGGCTCAGTGGAGGAGAGAAATGCTAGATAGCTTGAAGATTCAGAAATACTTCTTCTTGTTTGTACACCTGCCTCTTTCTGCCCCAAAATTTGAGTCTCTGGATGATTCTTCTAGACGTACCTGGATGGGGTCTTTTCTTCCACCCTTATCTGTTCTTCTGGTGCCTCATAGGTTTCTTCTTCATCATCATAAGTTTGATTTGATGTTGAAGTATAGTCCTCATCATCTTCGAAATCTTTGGATTTTACCTGCCTTGGAGTGTTTCCTTATTCATCAATCACTACATCAATACTTTCAACAATTTTTCCAAGTATTTTATTGTAGCACTTATATCCTTTGCTATGGGGAGAGTAACCAAGGAGAATGCCTTCATCTACTCTTGGTTCAAACTTGTCAGGGTTTTCATCAGTCCTTTTGATGTAGCATTTTCTTCCAAAAATTTTGAAGTATCTTACCATGGGAGTCTTACCATACCAAAGTTCATGAGGATTTTGAGTGTTGTTCACCCAGACGTTTGTCTTGTTGAGAATAGTGATGGAAGCAAATGCAGCTTCACCCCAGAAGGTTGCAGGAGTTCCAGACTCATCAAGCATAGCTCGAGCCATTTGTTGAATTGTTCTATTCATCCTTTCTACTACTCCATTCTGCTGAGGAGTCCTAGCAGTAGAGAATTCCCTTCTTATTCCATGTTCTTCACAAAAATCGAAAAATTCATTCGAGGTAAATTCCCCACCTCCATCAGACCTGAAGCATTTGATTCTGTGATCTGATTCGTTTTCAACCAAGGCTTTAAATTCTTTGAACTTTTTGAAAGATTCATCTTTATGCTTCATAAGTCCTATCCAACACATCTTGGAAAAGTTTTCAATGAAAAATATAAAGTATTCTTCTCCTCCAGGTGACCTTTTCCTAGATGGACCACATACATCAGCATGGACAAGTTCAAGTGGCCTACTTGCTTATCCTTCCTTCTTAGGGAAATTAGTTCTGGTTTTCTTCCCAAACTGACACGATTTTCATATTGTATTGTCTGGAATTCTGATGTCAGGGAGATCATGAACAACCTGATATTTGCATGCTTTCCTTATCTGAGAGAAGTTTAGATGCCCCAATCTTCTGTGCCATAGCCAGTGTTCATCATTCTTGCTTAAATAGCATTATTTTTGTCCTCCCTTGAGTATGTATAAATTATTTGGTGTTCTTATGCCTTTGATCATTGTTTCTCATGTATCAAGCTCACAAACAATACATCCATTTGATCGAAATATTACCTCATTTCCTTGATCACACATTTGAGTGACACTTAATAGATTATGCTTTAAACCATCAACATACATGACATTCCCAACTTTGACCTCTTCTTTCAAAAGAATAGAACCATTACCTTTTATGAATGCAGGGGTGTCATTTCCAAATGAGACCTTCTTTTCCTTTTCTAAGGCACTATATGATTGAAGTTTTTCTTTATCACCTGTCATATGTTTCGAGCATCCACTATCGATGTACCATTGGTTTTCCTGCCCTTCCGCATATAAGGCTATACCACATCTTTTTGGTTGTAGTTCTTTCTTCCTCCATGTTTTGGGGCTCAATGAAGCTTGCTCCTTCTGAGTTGTTTGTCGAAACCTACTCTTGCATTCAGAATGTTTATGACCAAAGTTGTTACAAATAGAACATTCTATTTCATTTTCAAGAGCAGAAAAGTTATTGTAGGTTCTTTTCATGGTTCCGGTCACACTCCTTTGATTTCATGCTTCTCTAGTCATGATGGTCTTGTAGGCAACACATTGAGCTGCTTTATGTCCAAAGTTATGACAAGAGAAACATTGGCCATTGAAGAAATTCCTGCGATCATTAAACCTTTTGTCTAGGTGATTGTAATAGCCATTCATTCTTGAGGCAAATTGAGAATGATTTACTTGGGTTGGTTGTAGCTTTTGTTCATCCTTGAAGTAGATTGCCCTCAATTTACTTGGTGATCTCTATTCATTCTTGAAGTAAATTTTCCCTGATTTACCTAATGATCTTCATTGTGCCTTTGTTGTCGATTGTCAACCTGTTCACTTCTCCTTGCTACGTCAAGATAACTTTTGGAGGTAGATGGCTTCTATGCTTGAGATGTTTCTTTAATATACCCAAGACCAGTCTTGATTAGAGGAGAACACTGCACTTTTATAATCTCATCTAAAGTTTCATATCCTTTAGCAAATATAAGATTAAGAGCTTTTGTTTTCTCAATGTCTTTTCTAGGTCCCAAAATTTCAAATTCTAACTTTTCATTGTGTTTTTCCCTTTCAGCAAGTTGGAATGTCAGAGTATCTATACTCATATTCTTTTCTTCTAAACAAATTTTGAGTTTAGAAATTTCTTCATAAAGACCTTCATCTATAGCATCCAAGAAATCATCATCTTCAAAAGCCATCAAAAGTCTATAATCATTACCTTGTTCATCTTCATCACTATTTGAAAATCCATCACTGTCTTCATGTGTGTAATAGCTCTTCTTACTTACATTCTTTTTTATGTTCCGTCTAACTAGTTCCTTACCTTTGTCAAGCTTATCTTTATGAGGACAGTTGGTAGCATAGTGACCGACTCTTCCACAAGCAAAAAATTTGAAAGGTAGTTTATCTCTAAATCTTCCAGAACCCCGTTGAAGGTTCTTGACAAAATTTGATTCTTCCTCTTCTTCTGACCTATGTCCTGATTCATTGTAATCTCCTTTTCCTGAGGCTTTGAATGTGGCTTCTCTCTTGTTTGATGGTCCCCCTTTTCTCATTTCGTAAGCAGTTAGGATTCCGTGTAGTTGTGACATGGTACTGCTCTGTAGATTCTGTTTTTCTTCTATGGCAGAAACTTTTGATTCAAACTTAGAAGACAAAGATCTTAGAACCTTTTCAACCAAAACAACTTCTTTTATTTCTTCACCCAAGTTTTTCATACAATTAACAATCTCATCTATACGAAGGAAATAGTTAGCCACACTTTCATCATTGTGCATTCTGAGATTTTCATATTGAATTCTAAGAGTTTGTAGTTTTGCTCATTTTACCTGATCATCTCCTTCATAGCTTAGAACGATCTTGTCCCATATTTCTTTTGCGGTTTTGAGCTGCATAACCTTGACGAATTCTGATTAAGATAGACTCCCTAATAGAGTATTGACAGCCTTTGCATTTGTTTCATACTACTTCTTACCAGCCATATCTGTAGGAGTTGCTGATGGAAATGCGTATCTTGTTTCCACGATATCCCAGACTTCTGTACCAAGAGATTGAAGATAGGTTGTGACTCTTACCTTCCAATAGATGAAGTTGCTCCCATCAAAAATTGGTGGCCTGATCGATGCTTCTTTCTTGTAGTTTCTCATGATGATAGATCTTCCTTCAAGAGATCAAGCTTCTTCTGAAGGACCTGCTCTAATACCAATTGTTGGAAATAATATTGAGAGGGGGGGGGTGAATCAGTATTATCAGGTCAATTATTTTTCATTTCACAATCATATTTGCATACGCTACTTCAGTTAATGAAAACAACATATATACGCAACTACAGTTAAGGAAATTCGCGTATAACTTGCAAACTTGTAATTTAATTTATTCTTCCGATGTTGATCATTAATCTGTGAGTCAGAACCATATAAACAGTAACTGGGAATAGTAAAAATAGATCAGACAGTCACACACAAGAACACAAGATATAAGGTGGAAACCCAATGTGGGTGAAAACCACATGTTGCAATTCGTCTCTATCTTCTTTCAATTAGAAACTTCTTTTTACAATGGATCTGTACTAGTGCAGTCTTATACCAGTACACAGGCTTCTACCTACAGAAGGCTGCAACCTTCTCTCGTTCTCCAGCTTCTCCTGGAAGGGAGCTACAACCCCCTTAGCTCTTGTACTAGTTGTACTAGTACATAGGTGCTAACCTACAGAAGGCTACAACCTTCTCTTTTCTTCCAGGGACCACGTTTCATAAATTTTCAGACTAGATCAATGAATAACATTAATCAAACATCAAGTATATCTGCATCAACCAATCCCCTTTGCACCAAAAAAACTAAATCAAATAGTCACTTCTTTGAATGTTGTACCTAGAAAATAATAACCGTAACCAGACACCAATTATGAACCTAGAACACTGCAACAATAAACAAAAGTAGCTAAAACATATTTCAAGAGACGTACGCTACTTCAATATGCAGAAACCTACATGCATACACTTCTGTATTAAGGCCAACCATCGTATATGTTGTTTTGATTTACTGAACCAGTGTGTATACGCGCCTCTGATGTGTCGAACCTACGTACAAGTCTATAAAAGATAATTCACTCTTTCAAATATTCAGACATCATTTATACCCAGATTATTAGATTTATAGATCAAGTCACGCGCCAAATATAACATATCAAAATCACACAAAGATACTACTATTCAAGACTTGAGTTTTGACCCATCAATAGAACTTATCCATCTTCTTGCACTCAGGTTCCTCCTTGATTCAGATTCAGCTACGCACCATAAACCAATCACCAATATTCTAGATATTTCTCTTCATAAGATATTCAATACTTCAGTCAATACCTTTTTTAAATGATCTCCTCCTTTTTATAGTCTAAGGCCTTACTCAAACCATGGTCCAAAACCATAAAGTACCAATACTAGGAACCCAATACCTGGGTTCAATACTTTGGACGCAATACCAAGATCCAAAACCATAGGTCCAAATACCATGGACCCAAAAATAAGCTTTCCCACATGTACGCGCTTTTCCATGCATGAAAGTGCGTGCATATGCATACACGACTTTTGATCATCAATCCCGCATGTATACGCGATCTGGTTAAGAGGAACCTGTGTATATGTATTTTTCTTCCATTCTGAGAGCTTGAACTATGATCTGCCATCTGAGTGAGTTTCCATCAAGGAAAACACCTGTGCCATAGTTCCAAACCTGTGTCATAATGCCAACAACAGAAACAAGAAGCAGAGCAAAATCTGGCAATATTCTGCCCCAGGTGCAGAAAGAAACACAACCACAAAGAGTGTCCACTAAATGCAGTTCAAGCATGTGCTATTTGTACAAAATACCACGCTACAGAGAACTGTCCCTCACTTCCTAGTCTGAAAGCAGTATACAAAGAAGCGGAAGAAGAACCAAAACTGGTGTACCTACTTAATCAGCGCCGTCAATGGCATCCGCGACAATCAGGTATGTTCCCCGATCCATCTTCTTCTTTCCAGCCTCTGCAATATCATGCTCAACAATTTAATACAATGTGGAAAAATCAACATCCCTTCTCAAACTGGTCACAACAACCATTTCCTTCATCATCACCATGGCTGAATCAAGTAAGCCAATCTAATTGGCCAAATTTTCCCTACGCTCCACCATATTGGCAAAACAATGCATATCCATCACAATGGTCCCCTCCCACTTCGCAAAGTCAAGCCTAGCAAACAAATTGGAAAATATCGATGAATCAGCCAATAGGAAACATTCCACTCCCTCAACCTACACTGCCAGCACTACAACAAAATCCCCAGTCCAACTTAAGACCGCAACTCCCAGCCCAACCCAACCTGAACCCAAATAACAGACCGGTTCAATCCGTTCAAATAATTGAAACACCAGAACTAGAAACCAATCTAAGGGAGTGGAACGACCTTAAATTAAGATCTAGGCGCATTATAGAAACTGAGGCAGATAAAAATGTTCAAGTTAAAAATTAGTTACCCGTAGAACAACCATTACAAGAAGAAGATGTGGTCAGACAACAGACTCACGACCAATCAACCACATCTTCTCCCCCATTCCTAGAACGATTAATCATACCGCGCCCTATAGAACATACTGACTTTGATATTCTAGGAGAACTAAAGAATTTGTACATAAAAATAACACTCCTCCAAGCTATCCAAGATATTCCAATATATTCAAAGACCATCAAAGAGCTATGTATAAAAAAACCAAGGAGGAGAATAACAAATAACCCAACAGTCCAAGTAGTTGGCACTCTATCTAATTTGTTATCAGGAAGAGAAGCACTTGTCAAATATGAAGACCCAGGAAATCCAATAGTGATAGTGAAAATCAATGGACAAATCTTTTCAAATGCCTTAGTTGATTTAGGGGCTGCAATTAATATTTTAACAACCACCACTTGTCAAAAAATGGGGATTACATCGGTAGAACCAACCTCCACCTTATTATAACTGGCTGACCGATCAATAGTTAGGCCAGAAGGTACACTACATGATGTCATGGTATCTATTGATTCCTGGGAATATCCTACCAACTTTCTGATAATAAACCCCAAAAACTGACTCGATGGACACCGGTTAATTTTAGGCAGAACTTGGTTTGCGACCGCTGACGCTTACATTGGCTGCCAACAAGGCAATATGACCATAACTAGAGGGAGTAATATCATGAATCTAGCCCTATACCCTCCATCCCAACGAAGTGTAACAATAATAAAAATTAACAAATATCCTGTATCATACCTCACAGAAAACATTAGATCTCCATTAACCATAGAAGATGCCCTCGATTTTAAAGATCAAACAGAGGATGATGTTATTAACAACTTCATTAACCAAGCTGAATCCAGATCCCGTGTACAATGTCACATGATAGAGGAAGCATTTGACAATGAACTAGAAGAAGATCCTCTCAAAGACACTCATGATCAAACAATACCCACTACCTCTGTTTCAAACAGCAAAACTATAGAGATTGAGCCAGGAAAAACCTTGAACATCAACAACAACCTGACTCCTAAACAAGAAGAAAAGTTGGTCCAACTACTGAGAAAATATAAGGAAGCTTTTGCATGGGATTACCCAGACATGAATGGAATCGATCCCCAGTTGTGTATGCACCACATTTATACAGAAAATATGTTAGACCTATTTGCCAACCCCAACAGAGACTCAACCCTCACCTGAAAGACATTGTGAAAGCTGAATTACAAAAACTTTTGGATGTAAACTTTATTTATTCGATCTCCGATAGCAAGTGGGTCTCTCCACTAGTTATGGTGCCAAAGAAGGATGGAAAGTGGAGGATTTGTTTAGATTATAGAGAATTAAACAAAGCAACCCAGAAAGACCACTTTCCCCTTCCATTCATTGATCCGGTATTAGACACATTAGCAGGAAATAAATTTTTTTCTTTCTTGGATGGCTTCAGTGGATACAATCAGATTGAGATAGCCCCTAAAGACCAGGACAAAGCTACTTTTACCTGTCCGTGGGGAACATTTGCCTACAGAGTCCTACCCTTTGGCCTATGCAATGCCCCTGCCACATTTCAAAGGGCCATCCTCAGCATCTTTTCAGATTTAATAAATGAAGGGCTCGAAGTATACATGGTGGTGGGCTCCAGTATTGCAGCAATAATTCTACAACTCCTGGGACTCCCTTCTTTACTCGTATCAACCCGATAGTTCGTAACAAACTTGGAAGCATCGATGCTATATGCACAAGTACTAGCTCTTGCCGCGGCTGTCACTTGGTCAGCTGGCACAAGTCCGCTAGGAGCTTAATCCAACTTCTATTAGCTCTTAGAATAAGCTTTTTAACTGATGGATGAAAGCTAACTCAAAGAAGACTAATCTACTTGCAGAAAGAAACTGGAAAGCTGAAAGGAAACGCAAACCCTAGCAAACCCTAATTTTACCAGCTAGCCCTACTGATGCAAGAAAGAGGATGCAAGCTACTAGAAGAGATGCCATTGACTTCTAGGAAGGTAAAATGCATGTGCGTAAGCTACTTCTACAACAACATTTGGAAAAAACATATTTTTGTATTTTTGAATAAGTTGTCAGAATTATCATGCATGTGCTTTTAATTGGTTTGTGACTGTGTAGAGGTGGATTGGCGAGAGGAAATGCTTGCAGGTAGTTGGGAAGGTTCAAAGAGGGCCTAAGGGGCCCCTAGCAACCTTCCAGAGAGTTTCACAAAGTTTGGCTATCAAGAAACCGCGTTCGTGAGATTCTACAGGAAGTCTGCAGGGGTTCTACAGGATGTTCTGTATTTTCTACAGGATGTTCAGAAATGGCATTTTGGAGGGTGGATGGAGAGAGAAAGGTGAAAGAGTGAGTATGGAGGTAGGATAAGGGTGTGAGGAAGTCCAAGACTTGGTGGATGGAGCTGAGGAGAGATGAAGATGGTTGGATTTGTTCAAGGATGAGTGAAGCAATGTTGCACAAAAATTAGGGTTATGTGAGCAAATGGCAAACGTGAGGCAAGAATCTGCGTTAGGGGATGGAACAAGTGGGATTGATGGAGTATGGGCAGATAGAGAAGTGGTACGGGTGCTCAGCAAGTTGTTTCTTCAACTGAACCAACGAAGACTTGGAAAATCAGAGACCTAGTTACGTTAACCTAATCTGATCTAGCTAATAGTAAAGAGAATGAACAGAAGTTTATTTGCAATGAAACCATGTATACTAACTATGCAATGGAGAAATCAAGAATCTGAACATGTAACCAACTTCTACAAATAAAAATCGAACACTAAGGATTGCATGGCAAAGCAAAGACAATGTTTTTGTTGGCAGCAAGGTCACCTTGATCCCAGCTCCCGATCCCACTGAGGGAGAGGTGAAATCAGAGGTGCTTGATGGCCTTCTTTTGAATCTCTTCCCTATTAATAACCTATCAACTCAATCTGAACATCAAAAGCCTTTCTAATCATCAACAATGACCTAGGTAATCAGCAAGATGTTAATCTACTTAACAAAAATTATTGTGCAAAGACATAAAAAAAAATAACAATACATAAAGGAAGCCTTGGCACTTGGGTTGGGCCCAACCCCAAGAGCTATAGGCTCCTAAAGAAAACTTAGAGCTGATGCCAAATAGAGCTGCTTTTCATTATCCAAAAATAATCATGTCACAAGAAAGTTATACAGCAGTAGCTACAAAAACGAGCTGAGACAATGAGAGCACTATAGTGCAAAACCCAACAATTCCAAAAAGTAAACTACGAAGGCTGAGGCCTTCCTATTTATACACTACGAGGGTCCTAGCAGCCCTCCTTAACTCAAGGGACTCGGCTGTTCAAACTGCCAGTAAACAGTCACTCTTCACAAAGCTACTCGGCTGCCTTTAGGATTCGTTTTGGTGGCCTGCTGAGCTCTGAGTTGAGGGTGGAGATTTCGAGGAAGGGCCATTTAATGCAAGAGACAACCTCCCTACAAATCCTCACCCTTGCTTCCTCATGCTTGGCTGTCACCTGGCTCATAATTGCTTGGCTTTGCTCCAAAATTTGTCCAAAAAACCTGAAATAACCACGTATTAGCCTCCTTGGTAAAGTGACCACCCTTATTCATTCAAATAACATAAACATACTCAAAAAACATGCACAATATATGAAAAATGGTGGATTGATCAAGGACAATTAGGCAAAATGAGCCCAATAAGTTACCCAATTCGGGGCTCATCATCACCTCCCTACTAAATGGGTTGCTCATCCTCCGAACAACTAGTCCAGCTCATCATCCTTTATAGCTTTGACCGCCTCCCTCACTTCCCAGGCCTCCATGGTGATATCTTCTTCCTAGTCGTGGAATCCTTCTTTCCTTTCCACTTCCTCCCACTGTCTGTCTTCCTCCTCTTCCTTAACTCCTTCTAGCAATCCCAAAAGTGAAGGAGGACTGAATTTCAGGCCAATCCAATTGGCCTGGAGATTTTGCATCAATTGTTTGTAGAGAGGTACCCTTGCCAAGGCCTCCCTCATCCTGGTGGGAGAGTGGTATTCTCTTATCTTCAAGTTGTGAGGCAGGGTGTTCCACCGCCTTGTGTAGGCATGCAGGCAGTTTTCCCCCAACAGTCTCTCCATGTCCTCAAAGTGGGCAATAGCTTGAGCCTGTTGCTCAATGTATTCTGGTAAATCCTGAGGGCTGTTGGCCAAGTGCTGGTGAGCGCTTATCACTGCTGAGGGGTCATCCGGCTCTGCTCTAATCATTAGTGTCTCACTGAGTTCTCTTCTCATAATACTGTGGACCTCTGTTGCTCTCTTTTCCTCATGATTCATCCAAGAGACCATGGCCATAAGTTGGACATCTCATATCACAGAGTTGGGATCCCATGCATTCATGTTTGGAAGGGCTAAGTTGTGCAAATAAAACAATGATAATTTGGCCCTGTCCTCTGATGAACTACTGCCACATAAAGCTACAAATTGATGATAATTTTGAAAGGGAGTGATGCCCCTTTGGGCCAAGGCGTTGATCTAAAACTACAACCACTAATCCTTAAGGTATAGGGCGTATGATTTTGGCAGGCTACCTACACCGTAGAGCTTCCATCACCTAGCTAGCCATGCAGGCCAGTTGGGCCTCCTTTCCTTGTACCTGTTGTTTCAGAGACTGTATCTCCTGGCCTGCTTGTAGTTCCTTCTCCTGTAGCTGTCTATTTAGTGTCTCAATTTTAGTCTGCAACCTTTCTCTTCTCTACTGCTCATCAAGGGTTTCTTTATCTGTTGTGGGCTCCTCCTCTTGCTGTTGCTCCCCCAAGATGTGAGGCCTATCTTCCTTCTTCTGTCCCTGTAGTTGTAGCTGCTGTTTAAGTAGCTCATTTTCTTCCTGTAGCTTGGCCCGCTGGCTGCTCTCCACATGTCGTACCATAGCCAATTCCTTTCTCGCCTCTTTGAGTTGTTCCTCTGGGGGAACTATATCTACCACACCCTTGGACTTAGCGATCTTCATCCAAGTGTGGGTCCTCACTCTCTCTTCTTCTACTGCAAGGAAAAGTGGCATTGTGAATTTTTGGGGAATGATCTTTCCGGCCTCTAAGAAGTTATAGTAGGAGCCCAAGCTCGGCTAGGAGCTAGGTTCCACAATGTTCTCCACCTTTTCTTCCTCCTGTGGTGATTTAGCTGCCTCTCCTTCCATTTCTTCGGTCTCCTTCAGCCTAGCTAGTGTTTCCTGTAGAACAGTCTCAGCATCCTATAGAGAGGCCTTTGTGTCCAACATTTTCATTCTTTCTCTCCAGGTGGATGTCTTCGGGCTTCCCCGTTCATAGGTGATGGATGCCTTTGAGGGAGACCTCTCCTTTTGTGTAGCTGGGGTGTCTAAAATCGTGATTGGCTCTTTTGACAGTGGCTGGGGTCTGCCAATTTTTATATGCATGCTCCTTGTTGCCTTAAAATACATGGAAGGCTCCCTCTTTCACTTCCCTTTTTGCTTTGGAGATGTGCTTAAGGTGGCCAGCACAACTACTACCTCCCTAGCTAAAATCTCAGGCGCTTTTTCCTTTTGTTGCCCTGTCTCCATGCTTCCTGTAGAAAGTCTTATGTTGACTATTTTCTGGCTTCCTGTAGAAACTGTTTTCTGGCTTCCTGTAGACACTGTTTTCTAGCTTCTTGTAGACATTGTTTTCACTATTTTGGTTTGCTTGGCTGGGAGTGCCTTCCCTTTTAATTTTGGTGTGGTTGTCTTGGTTGTGTCCTCACTTGCTTGGAATTTTTCAGTCCTCTCTGCCCTGCTCTGCAATCGTTTCTCCCTTGGTGTTTGTGCCTTTGTTCCACCCACAGTTTTGGGCTCAGCAACTTGGCATTTCCCTCGTTTCTCTTCTTGTTCTTCCTGTGGTGGTCTATCCTATGTTTCCTTACCCCTGGCTTTCTCTTTTGCCTCAATGTATTCCCTTTCTTCACTGCTAGATGAAGTGATTTCCTCGGCCAAAATTCGAATATCATCATCCTTGGACATGTTGTGGAAAATCTCCCAGGAGAGAGGGACAGTGTAGGTATGGAGGGAATCTTCCACTAGAAGCTTGATAAGCCCATGATGGGCTAGCTGATCTGGTGTCCCTTCCTTCAATTTCATGCCATAATCAATTAATGATTGTAGGAGGAAATAGGGGATGCTTAACTTTTGTTCTGGAGGTAAATCTATCCCATGTCTGAGTTCACTCAGCAATCAGAAGTGATAGCCGTAAATGATACTGAACTGCCCCTCACAGGTAATGTATTTCGTAATCTGAAAGCTAACTTTGCTCCAAAAAGGATGTAGGCTGGCTCTCTGGACCCCATTCTTATCTTCCGAAAATTGTTCCTCTGGTAGGAAGAATTCTTTCTTGGTTTTTTGGCCCAATGCCCTCTCCTCTTTGCTCCAGGGTATCCCTAATGGCAGATCAGTAACCCGACTAATGATTTGTCGGGTAAGCTTTAGGGTAAACCCTCAGAAATTCACAGTGGCCAGTGTCTTTGATTTAGGCTACAGGGACATTAAGAACTCTTCTGTTACCCCATCATCATGACCTTGAATTTTGTCACAAAATTTCATTCAATTGGCACGGGTGAAGAGGTTCACCACCTCGGGAGTTTCACACAATTTTCTGGAATCCGAGGGTTCCTTTCTGATAAACCCTCTTGGCATGGTGAGAGTGCTCTGTTTTGTTTTGTGCTCTAATCAGAAAGGGAAATTCTGTTTATGGTCTCCTCCCTTGAACTTGAGGACAGTATCCCTTAGGTGCTTATGTTTTACCCTTGCACCAGTTCCCTGGTTTAAAAAACTCGACTGTCCGTGTACAGAAGGAAGAATTTGGTTTCTCCAGACAGAGTGTAGTGCTAAATTTCCACCCCCCAGCATACATATAACCATGTACAATTCACATTTTCCTTACACAGGTTAGCCCTAACAATGCTTTAGCTTTTCTATAGGAGGAATTTTTTCAGGAACCGTGGAGAAAAACTTGGACGCAAAACCAACGAAGAAATTTCATGCAAACACAAGTAAGATGTTATTTTGAGTCACAGGCAGACTTGTCTCTAACCCTCCAATTCAAGATAGCTCAATTCACCATGTTTTCGACATATACCATGCATTGGAAGGGTGTTTTCGAGCCTACCTCTTTTCGAAACTCCAATTTCGACATAGAAAGTCCAGGTTTCTCGGCTCCGGGAGGCTATGCCATGTTTCCTGTAGAGCTCCTTCCTATAGAACACTTTGCCGGCTTCTAGAGGATGTTACGACGCTTCTGAACAAGCCTGGGACGCGGGAGAATTTTGAAACAGGCTGAGAAGCTCGGGCTAACAGATTGCGGAGGAGGAGGACGCGTACTTCGCTGAGAACAGTTGCAAGTGTAAATGACAGCGGTTAACATGAGTTCTTTGGCTGAGCATTTTGAATTACGACGCAATTCATGGCAAGGGGGTGAGGTGGCTAGGCCGATCCATTAGCCAACGTCACGGCCATCATTCCTCTACGTGTCTTTGACCGTCATTACCTTTCCTCTGCCATTAACCGCCGCCACCACTGCCAATCCCGCCGATTCTCCCTGACTGGACACTTCCCACATGTCTGTTGCACGTCTCTTTGGTGAATTCGAACGTAACCGAGCTCGTTCTAATACCACGAAGCCATTCGACTAACTGTGGGTGGTTAGTTGACTGGCCACCGAATTCGTTCAATCCGAGCCATTCGCAGACATGCAGTTTTCAGAATATAGTCTATGCAATTTGACGAATAAGGTTAGACACTTACCTGTGTGGCCGTGGACGTGTTCTGTAGGCTTCAGGACTTGGAATGATGACTTTTCTTGTTGCTGCTTTGTGCACAAGTGCTGAAACTCCTTCTTTCATTGGTTGATGTTGTATGCATGGCTTTGGGACCCGATCCTCTGGTTGTAAATGCTGCATGCACAAGGTTCTATCTAGTTTCAGCTGTCGAGGATGTTTGCACGTCCAAGCGGAGCTTTTTACATGTCCACTGTGTCGATTTCAGCTGCTACTGACTCCAGAGTTTGTGCTCCAGACGGATTAGCTGCTACAGGATTCCTGCAGGATATCCTGTAGCTGCTTCTCCAACTGGGATGCATGCTTAAACGAGCAAGGTTGTATTCGCAGATGAAGAGTCCAGATGGAGCTTTGATAGGTAGATTGTGCGATCATTTGGGTGCTTGATTTGTCACTTGGAAAATAGTTTCAATCTAAGGAAAACAATTTTTCTTGCATGACTGCAGGAACACATAACCAAATGGTTGCAATGGCGGTGGAAAGAGATGAAACAAGTGATGGATGGAAGAGAGAGGTGGTCACAGGCCTAATCAACATACTCCAAGCTTCAAATCCCCTTCCAAAATCAAATTTGGCCTGCCAGAAGGCTCTACAGGATGTTTCCTGTAGAAATGCAGAGCTTCCTGTAGAAAGCCCCAAAACTTCCTATAGAAAGCCTAGAACTTCATGTAGGAGGTGGAATCTTGACCCGAATGTGTTCAAATCCTGGGAAAAGTGAGTGGCTATGGAGGGAATGTCTGTAAGGATGTCCTGTAGCCTGGTATAGACCCCTGTCCTCGTTTTGCGTGACCTTCTTTATCTGCAATGTATTCCTTGCAACCTGCAATAATCTTACAGAGATTAGACCTGTTTTTTTTTTTCTTTTTTCTTTTTTCTCTTTTTTTTTTTTTTTTTTTTCTTTTTTCTTGAGAGACAGCAGGGGCGCCTCCATGAGGTTTTCACCCCCACTATCTGCCCTGGGTGCCTCAAATAGGTTTTCACCTTTTATTCCATTTCTTTATTTTTTGAGAGACAGTTGGGGCGCCTCCATGAGGTTTTCACCCTCACTGTCTGCCCTGGGCACCTTAGAGAGGTTTTCACCCAGGGATCTTTTTTATTCCTTCTTCTTTCTTTTTTTTTGATGATCAAGGTGTGGGCGGAATAGAGGCAGAACCTTGCTCCACTACCAGCACTGATTTTTCCAAAGTGTCCATGAACTCCTGCCTCGAAAGGGGTTTCTTGTAGATTTTCAATCGATGCCCATTGACAAGCATGGGGATGGCCTCTTCATCAATGGTCCTGATAAGGACTGAACCATTGTCATTGCGTTTCTCCATTGTATATGGTCCTAACCATCTTGTCCTTAGATTTCCTTTGAAATCCTTGTATCTTGAGTCAAACAGTAGCCCAATCTCCCGGCTGGAATTGCTTTTCGTTAAGGTGCCGATCATGCCATATCTTCCTCTGAAGCTGAACTACTTTTGAGTGGAGGAGGGCCTGCATTCACTGTTCATCTAATCCATTCAGCTACAGTAATCTTTCATGTTGAGCTTGGCTGAGATCTAAGTCCAGTTGAGCTGCCAACCTCAATGTATTGTACTCGAACTCTATGGACAACAAAGCTTTCTTCCCGTAGACCAGCTCATAAGGTGTGATACCTGTTGTAGTCTTCCAAGTGGTGTTGTAGGCCCAGGTGGCCTCAACCAGGCGATCTGCCCAATCCTTTCTGCTGCTGCTCACCACCTTAGTCAAAATCCCTTCCAATTCTCTATTAGTGACTTCCACCTGCCCATTTTCTTGTGGATGATATGGGGTGGAAGTCCTGTGCTTGATCTTGTGATGAGCGAGAAAGTCTTCAATTAGGTTAGAGGTGAACTGGCTTCCTTGATTGGTGACTAACTCTCTTTGGTAGCCAAACTTGTAGAAGGTATTTTCCCTTAAAAACTTAGCCACCTTTTCTTCTGTCGTTGCTTTGATTGCCTTTGTTTCTGCCCACTTTGTCAGATAGTCGGTGCACACAATGATGTAAGACCTTTGCTTTGAAGGGGGGTTGATAGGACCCACAAAATCCATGCCCCACTTCTCAAATGGCTCGAAGGTCACTTGAGGTTGGAGAGGAATTTCATCCCTTGGAGTCGGTTTCCCCATCCTCTGACATCGGTCACACTGGCTGATGTATCTTTTGACATCTTGGTGAAGAGTAGGCCAATAGTAGCCTACCTGTAGAATTTTGAAGGCAATCCTTTTTGTTGCAAAGTGGCCTCCACAAGGTCCATCATGACAGGTTAGGAGGATGTCAAAGAATTCCTCCTCCCTAACACAATGCCTCAAGATCTGATCTGGGCCAAGTTTAAACAGGTTGCCCCCGATCCAAGTGAATGGGGCACTCTTCCTTACAATTTTGCTCTTCTCCTTTGAGGATAGATGCAGAGGGAACTATGCTGAGACCAGGTAATTTGCTATATCAGCAAACCATGGAGAGAGTACTGAGATAGAGAACAGGTGTTCATTAGGCATCTGGTCATCCACTGTCCCTTCTTCATCTTCAGGCAAATCCAATCTAGACAAGAAGTCAGCAACAACATTTTCTTTACCTGGCTTGTCAAAAATAATCAAATCAAATTGTTGCAACAAAAGTAACCATCTAATGATACGATCATTTACATCAGGCTTATTCATTAAATATCTAATCGCAGCATGATCAGTGTGTACAAATGTTTGATAACTAGTGATGTAGAGTCTGAACTTGTTTAGAGAATGGACTACGACCAAGAACTCTTTCTCGGTTACAATATAGTTCATTTCTACCTTGGACAGGGTTTTGCTGAAAAAGTATATGGAATATGGTAGTTTATCCTCAACATGTCCTAAGGCTACCCCTATGGCTTTGTTCGATGCATCAGTGTGGATGTGGAAAGGTAGGGCCCAGTTTGGACCTCTCAAGATAGGGGCGGACACCAGCTTATCTTTCAACTCATCCAGAGCCCCTTGACAGTCGTCGATCCATTTAAACTCAACATCTTTCCCTAAGAGGCCAAACAATGGCGAGGCTAGCTTACTGAAATCTTCAATGAATCTTCGATAATATCCTGCTAAGCCTAGGAAACTCCAAACATCTCTCACCTTTTGAGGAGGTGGGACCTTTTGGATGATAGCAATCTTGTTAGGATCCACCTGTAATCCTTGCCAAGAAATGGTATGACCTAGCACGGTCCCTTCAGTCATCAGGAATTCACATTTTTCGGGACTGAGGGACAGGTTCATCTCAATGCACTTGGTTAGAACTTTTCCCAGGTTAGTCAATGCTTCTTGGAAGTTGGACCCATAAGGATTAAAGTCATCCATATAGATTTCTACTGAATCTTGGACCAACTCAGAAAATATACTCAATACTGCTCTCTGGAAAGTGGTAGGAGCATTGCATAGCCCAAAGGGAAGGACTCGTTAGGCAAAGGTACCCCATGGACAAGTGAAGGTGGTTTTATCTTGGTCCTCCGGGCTGATTTGGATTTGATTATACCTGTTGAACCCATCTAGGAAAGAGAAGAACTTCTTCCATACCAGTCCATCCAACACTTGATCTATGAAAGGCAAAGGGAAATGGTCTTTCTTGGTGACTTTGTTAAGTTATCGGTAATATACACAGATTCTCCACTTCCCGTTCTTCTTGGGCACAAGCACTAGAGGTGAGACCCACTCACGATCGGAGATGGGGTAGATGAATCCTGCATCCAACAATTTTTGCAATTCTTCTTTGACAATGTCCTTAAGGGCTAGATTCATTCTCCTCTGGGGCTACTTGACTAGTTTACAATCTTCTTTAATGTAAATGTGATGGGTACAGACCGAAGGATGGACTCCTTTCATCTCCTTATAGCTCCAAGCGAAAGCATCCAAAGTATTGTTCAATAAGCTACACAGCTCCTCTTGGGAGGGAGATAGGGAGGAGCTGATCTTTAAGGTTCTTTCGGGGCCAAATTCCACATTATTAACTCTGGGAGAGGCCGGATCAGTCACACAGAGGTCCACTAAAGCGCTGGTTGGGGTATCTTCCACCAACTCCTCTAAAGACCACTGGGGGGTGGATTTTGAATCAAATTCTCAATCAAGTCATCCTCGGTTTGAGGGCCTCCCCTAGTGGTTTCTACTATGCATAGTGGTGCAAAGTGGACCTCATCCTCATCTCCCTCTTCCAACCAGAGTGGTAAGTCATGTTCTAGCAGAGGTTGGGCAGGAGGGTATAGGACTAGCTGCTTGGACATAGGCCCATTCTTGATGGTCATGCTTCCAGCTCGACAACTGATGTAAGCATCTGCAGTGGCTAAACCAAGGCCTTCTCAAAATGAGGGGGTATCCAGTGAGATTTTCCTTTGGTTGAAGGACCAAGAAGTCCACAGGGTACTCCCAAGAGTCAATAGAGACCAAGACATCTTCCACAATCCCTTCGGGAGTCACAGTGGAGCTATCTGCTAACTGCAGGACTGTCGAGGTCTTCCTTGAAGAACTCTGAAGGTTGAGTTTAAGCATGGTGTCCCTGGTCATCACGTTAATGGCAGCCCCTAGATCAATCAAGGTATGGGGGATTATGGTGCCATTGATGTGGACATCCACTACAGGACTCCCAGGGTCCAAATACTTTGGACAGATTACTTGCCCCAACATTAGATCGGATAGTTGTCCTATGACATTGATAGTCGGGGCATCTCTCTTTCCCCTGCCTGGGTGCCTGAAAAACTTCTTCTTAATCAATTTGTTGTATATTGGTACATCTTTTATGGCCTGGAGAAGTGGTATCTTCACACACAACTGTTTAAGTTCTCCCAGAAGTTCAGTCTCCTCTGGGTTTGGTTGCGTGGTTACTGACTGCTCAGGAAAGGGTGGAATGGCTTTGGGTTCACTTTCATTTTTCTCTTCCTCATCCTCCAAGGGACGAGGTTGGCGATATGGAAGGGTCTTCCCAGATCACAAGTTGATCTCCTGGATCTCCACAACATAGGTAGGGCATGTTGTCTCCCCAGTGTATACCTGTTGGGCCTGTCAGTTTTTGGGGTTCGGGTTCGGTTGAGCAGGCATCTGGGGTTGTCTTGGAGGAGCAGGAGGTAATGGTTGTGGCTGAGCCGGTGGTGGAGGTAGAATCGCGGGAGGAGAGTTGTATTGGGGCCTCCACCCCGGTTGAGGTGCATTCCACTGAGGTTGTGGTTGGACATGTGAGTGAAACGAATGAGCAGTGGGTTGAGTATGGTATTGAGATGGATAAGACCACGGAGGAGGTGCAGACCAGGAAGGATGAGTAGGGGGACCCCAAGAAGGTATGTGAGAAGATTGGTTGGGTCTATAATAAGTTTGGGATGTCCCTTGCATCCCCTGCTGGTAAGGTCTGGGCCCATGCGGCCTCCTTTGGTTGAGGAAGTAGAGAGGTTCAGTGGTTGCCTCAGTCCCTTGGTACATGGCTTTAAATCTGAGTAAGGTTGGGCATTGGTTTGTGGGGTGGTTTTCCTCACAAACGAAACATACCTCTACTGAGTGCAATGGACACTCGTTCTTAGGGTGCTTCCTCGTACATCTAAGACAAAAAATGGCCAAAGCCCTCTCAGCTTCCTCTTTCTTTTGTTGGATCCGAAAAGTATCAAGTTGAATGGCAATGGTCTGTCTCATCTCACTTTTGAGGTCTTCCATCTGATTAGCAAACTCATGATTGGAGAAGGTGGTACTAGCTGAAAGTGGATTCCCCCTACCTCTTTTCTGGGCTGCCCTAGAGTGATTTCTAAACACAGTGTTTATATCCTCATAAGGTAGTTGGTAGATGTCTCCTCCAGCTAGCATGTGAAGGGTTTCTAGAAGGTCTTCAGGGACTCCTCGGAGCAGAACCAACTTTAGATATTCAGGGTCAAGTGTGCACCTAGCCCGTTTATAGCTAAGTTGGAACCTTTCCTCATAGTCTTCTAAAGACTCATCATTTCCCATGGTCATCTGAAATATTTCTCCCTTTGTTTCCTTTGACCTACAGTAGTCCTGGTATTTGTTGTTAAAGGCTTGCTGCATCTGAGCCCAAGTGGTGATACTGTTTCCAGGTAACCCCATGAACCAGCGTAATGCTGCATCCTTGAGGGTAGAGGGAAAGAGTTTCAACTTTTGCTCGTCTTCTGCATAGTCATAAGTTCGAAAAAGGAAAACAAACTCAAACAGGAAGGTATTAGGGTCTTCAATGGTCAATCCATGGAAATGAGGTAAGGTTGAGGGACTTATGTTTTTCATTTTCATGTCCCCCTTGGTCTCTCTGATGGGGAAGGTACCTTCTATTCTCTCATCATCTTCTCTACCATTTCTGTTTTCAGCCATGGTCTCAAAAGGAATGTTTTCTTACTCTTCTTCTGTTATAGGATCTTTGTATATCTCAGGAGGTTCACCTATAGGTTCTTCTAGGTCACTGCCACCAAAGAAGAGAGAAGGGTGACTCAGTGAAGTAGTGGCGATGTTGGGTAGGAATTTTTCGGTATTATCTCTGTTCCTATGAGGCATGAAAATATTTTTGGTTGCTTTTGTTTTTTTTCTGCTTGTACCTGCAAAACTGAAATAGATGGAATTGTGACTAACTAAAATCTATCTTGCGGAAATGAAAATGTGGAATTGAAATGAAATCAGGAAAGGACTAATCTATTTTTCTGAAATCAAATTGCAAGAATGAAATGCTATTCTATGCTTGCAGAATTGAAATTGCGGAATTGAAAGGCTAATCTATGAAAGCAGGAAATGTCTAATTTACTTTTGCAGAAACAAATTTACAGAATGGAACTGAAATAAACTACTTAGCAGAAGGTTGGAGTAGAAAAAAATAGAAGAATAGCAGTAATCACAAATACTCTGACGCTTCCCGGACAACGGGGCCAAAAATAATGGTGGGCTATAGTATTGCAGCAATAATGCTCCAACTCCTGGGACTCCCTTCTTTACTCTTATCAACTTGGTAGTTCGTAACAAACTTGGAAGGGACGGTGTTGTATGCACAAGTACTAGCTCTTGTCATGGCTATCACTTGGTCAGCTGGCACAAGTCCGCTAGGAGCTTAAGCCAACTTCTGTGAGCTCTTAGAAGAAGCTTGTGGACGAAATCTAACTCAAAGAAGTCTAATCTACTTGCAGAAAGAAACTGGAAAGATGAAAGGAAACGCAAACCCTAATTTACCAGCTAGCCATATTGATGCAAGAAAGAGGATGCAAGCTACTGGAAGAGATGCCATTGACTTCTAGGAAGGTAAAATGCATGTGCGTAAGCTACTTCTATAGCAACATTTGGAAAAAAAACATCTTTTTGTATTTTTGAATAAGTTGTCAGAATTATCATGCATGGGCTTTTAACTGGTTTCTGACTGTGTAGAGGTGGATTGGCGAGAGGAAATGCTTGCATGTGGTTGGGAAGGTTCAAAGAGGGCCTAAGGGGTCCCTAGCACCCTTCTAGAGAGTTTCACAAAGTTTCGCTATCAAGAAACTGCATTCGTGAGCTTCTACAGGAAGTCTGCAGGGGTTCTACAGGATGTTCTGTATTTTCTACAGGATGTTCAGAAATGGCATTTTGGAGGGTGGATGGAGAGAGAAAGGTGAAGGAGTGAGTATGGAGGTAGGTGTGAGGAGGTCTAGGACTTGGTGGATGGAGCTGAGGAGAGATGAAGATGGCTGGATTTGTTCAAGGAGTGAAGCAATGTTGCACAAAATTAGGGTTATGTGAGCAAATGGAAAATGTGAGGCAACAATTCGCGCTAAGGGATGGAACAGATGGGATTGATGGAGTATGGGCAGATAGAGAAGTGGTATGGGTGCTCAGCAAGTTGTTTCTTCAACTAAACCAACGAAGACTTGGAAAATCAGAGACCTACTTAAGTTAACCTAATCTGATCTAGCTAACAGTAAAGAGAATGAACAAAAGTTTATTTGCAATGAAACCATGTATACTAACTATGCAATGAAGAAATTAAGAATCTGAACATGTAACCAACTTTTGCAAATAAAAAACGAACACTAATGATTGCATTGCAAAGCAAAGACAGTGTTTTTTTTGGCAGCAAGGTCACCTTGATCCTAGCTCCTGATCCCACTGAGGAAGAGGTGACATCAGAGGTGTTCGATGGCCTTCTTCTGAAGCTCTTCCCTGTTAATAACCTATCAACTCAATCTGAACATCAAAATCCTTTCTAATCATCAACAATGACCTAGGTAATCAGCAAGATTTTAATCTACTTAATAGAAATTACTGTGCAAAGACATAAAAACAAATAACAATACATAAAGGAAGCCTTGGCACTTGGGTTGGGCCCAACCCCAAGAGCTACATGGTCCTAAAGAAAACTCAGAGCTGATGCGAAATAGAGCTACTTTTCATTATCCAAAAATAATCATGTCACAAGAAAGTTATACAGCAGTAGCTACAAAAACGAGCTGAGACAATGAGAGCACTATAGTGAAAAACCCAACAGTTCCAAAAAGTAAACTACGAAGGCTAAGGCCTTCCTATTTATACACTACAAGGGTCCTAGCAATCCTCCTTAACTCAAGGGACTCGGCTATTCAAACTGCCAGTAAACAGTCACTCTTCACAAAGCTGCTCGGCTGCCTTTAGGATTCGTTTTGGTGGCCTGCTGAGCTCCGAGTTGAGGGTGGAGATTTCGAGGAAGGGCCATTTAATGCAAGAGACAACCTCCCTACGAATCCTCACCCTTTCTTCCTCATGCTTGGCTGTCACCTGGCTCATAATTGCTTGGCTTTGCTCCAAAATTTGTCCCAAAAACCTGAAATAACCACGTATTAGCCACCTTGGTAAAGTGACCACCCTTATTCATTCAAATAACATAAACATACTCAAAAAACATGAATAATCTATGAAAAATGATGGATTGATCAAGGAAAATTAGGCAAAATGAGCCTAATAAGTTACCCAATTCGGGGCTCATCACATGGATGATTTCACACCATATGGAGATGATTTGGACCCAGCACTCGACACATTGGAAAAGGTGCTGCAATGATGTATCGCCATTAAGCGCTTCTTGAGCCATGAAAAGTGCTATATGATGATGACTGAAGGACTCATCCTAGGTCATTATATCTCAGCGGCTGGAATATAGGTAGATCTAGCCAAAATTCAAATAATTTTGCTAATACCTACTCCTACCACACAAACAGAGGTACGTAGTTTTCTTGGATTTTTTGGTTATTATAGGAGATTTATAGAACATTTTTCTCAAATAGATACACCTCTATACGTACTAACAAGGAATGTTGATTTTGTTTGGACAGATAAATGCGACCATGCTTTTGAGGATTTGAAAAAGCTTGTGTCAACAGCCCCAGTGCTCAAAGGCCCAAATTGGGACCTGCCATTTCAAATTTCATCAGATGCTTCAGACATAGCTATTGGAGCAGTCCTTGGGCAGGAAGAAGACAAAAAACCATATGCAATCTATTATATTAGCAAGAATTTGTCTCCTGCTGAGCTAAACTATACTGTTATTGAAAAAGAATTTTTAGCTGTAATACATGCTGTAAATAAATTTAGGCATTATATCACTGGATATCCTGTTGTTTTATATACAGATCACTCTGCCATAAAATATTTAGCAAATAAACCTATTACAAACGGTAGAGTAACAAGATGGTTGATTTTATTGTAGGAATTCAACATTACAATAAAAGATCGAACTGGGAAAGAGAATCCTGTAGCTGTATTTCTCTCACGAATGCTGAAGCCAGTGGACGTAGCAGCAATCAAAGATCAATTTCTGGATGAACATTTATTTGTTGTTATTGTCAAGACACCTTGGTATGCTGATGTTGCAAATTATTTAGTAGTAGGAAAATTACCAAAGCATCTAACCCCCAATGAACAAAAACAGGTTGTGCAACGTAGTACTCGCTTTTCTTGGATTGGGGGCTACCTATTTCATACAGGGGTAGATATGCACATCAGAAGATGCATCCGTGAAGAGGAAATATTTGACATTTTGAAAGCCTGTCATGACGGACCATGTAGTTGACATTTCATAGATCGAAGAACTAGTCAATTTCTGCAAACAGGGTATTAGTGGCCCATAATCTTCAAAGACACAAAGAAATGTTCAAACCTGTGACAGTTGCCAAAGAGTAGGATTCCCTGGATAGTCCGACGAAATTCCTTTAAACCCATAACTAGTAATCGAACCATTTGAGGGTTGGGCGCTCGACTTTGTTGGTCCAATCAATCCATCATCAAACCAGAAAACATATATTCTGGTAGCAACTGAGTATGTGATCAAATGGGTTGAATCAGAGGCACTTCCAAGACCTACAGAGGACTCTGTCATTCATTTCCTGTTCCAAATATTTGTGTGATATGGCCTCCTAAGAGACATAACCACGGACGTAGGACCACAGTTTGCAGGTAATAAAATCGCCGCAACATTAAAAAATATCATATTCAGCACAAGATTACCACTCCGTATCACCCACAGGCAAATGGCCAAGTAGAGAGCACGAATAAAGTGATAGATGAAATATTAACAAAAACCATTATGTCACACAGATGTGATTGGGCTACAAGATTACCGGAAGCCTTGTGGGCATAACGAACAACGTGGAGAAACACCACCAATTATTCACCATATCAGCTAGTATTTGGAAAGGAACCCATCCTTCTAATAGAGTTCGAAATAAAAACGTTAAGAACATCAGAGGAGGTCGGTCTAGATTTAAATGAGGCCCAAACTAATAGAATACAACAAATCAATGAGCTAGATGAAATTAGGCTCTTGTCTCTTCAATGTACTGCATTAATCCAATAGTAGAGAGAAAAATGGCACGACGCCCTGATCAAAAATAAAATCTTCCACAAAGGAGATTGGGCACTCCTATACGATTCCAGGTTTCAGGATTTTCTGGGAAAACTTCAAACTCGCTGGCTTGGACCGTATGAAATCCAGAAAGTGCATGACAATGGCATCATTACTTTTACTACTATTGACGGACCTGGACATACCTTTAAGGAAAATGGCCACCGAGTGCGACTGTACCATAAACCACTTACTCAGGAATCCTTCTACTAGCAACTCCGGGAAGATTCTGACATGCAGATTCTGGCTGAGGAAGAGAATTTTTCCTCACCTTTGGTTCACTAAGTAATTTTATTGCTTTTAAATTTTTTACATAACTTTCTATTTTGTTTGTGTAAATTACTTTCTGTACAGATTTCTGCATCTCTACAAATTTTTTTACATTTTGCTATTCCTTTTTGAAGGAACAACACTTTCGTCATTTTGTTGTTCCTTTTCGAAGGAACGACACTTTTGTATTTTGTTGTTCCTTTCTGAAGGAACAACTTTTTTGTCGTTTTTCTATTCCTTTTCGAAGGAACAACACTTTTGCATTTTATTATTCCTTTATGAAGGAACAACATTTTCACCATTTTGTTATTCATTTTCAAAGGAACAACACTTTTCCTTTATTTGTTGTTCCTTTCCGAAGGAACAACATTTTCTCCGTTTTGCTATTCCTTTTCAAAGGAACAACACTTTTGCATTTTGTTATTCATTTCTGAAGGAACAACATTTTCGTTGTTTTGTTGTTCCTTTTTGAAGGAACAACACTTTTTCATTTTGTTGTTCCTTTCCGAAGGAACAACATTTCTGCCTTTTTGCTCTTCCTTTCCGAAGGAACATCACTATTAAGTTTTGATGTTCCTTTCTGAAGGAACAGAACTTTCACATTTTTGTTGTTCCTTCCGAAGGAAGAACACTTTCTTTTTTTTTTGTTCCTTTTCGAAGGAACAACACTTTCATTTTTTTGTTGTTCCTTTCTGATAGAACAACTCTCCCACATTTTCACTGTTCATTTCTAAGGGAACAACACTTTCGTTTTTGTTGTTCCTTTTTGAAGGAACAACATTTCCGCCTTTTTGTTTCACGCTTGCTTTATTTGTTGTTCCATCTAAAGAACAACAATTTTTTAGTGCATTTTTATTCTTTTTGTGTGTATGTGTGCTTCACCATTTAGAGGATTTTTGTGAGCGATGGTCATTTAAGGCACAACTATAAATTTATGCACAAATACAAAAACTAGAGGATACTAAAATCCACAAACCAAAGAAAAATCGTTATCTTTAAAGAAATTGCTTTGAATTGATAAGAGAAAAGAGGAAAGGACACAACTATTTATATCATTTTATTTTCACTAACACCAATTTCATTGATTATTTTTATCTTGATGGTTCTTTCTAAATCCCCATAATTCTCTTTGATCATTATTATTAAATAAGAATAAGGGAATATTTTCCTCTATTGAAATGTTTAGACTTGTTCCACCATCCCGACTCTAAGGAGTTTTGAGCCAGCCTTTGTATATAAATAGGAAAGTGCTAAATAAAAGAAAAGAAGGAAAAGAAAACATACATATCTATATGATTACTAACATGATTTTTCAGATGAAGGATAGGGGGTCTCATCAAGAGCCAGCGTACCATGATCATAAGGAAGAAAGTGAAGTGGCATTCCCACTATGACCACCACACTAGGGATATAATCCAAGAGGCACATCAGAAAAAAAAAAAAAAAAAAAAAAAAAGTTCCTTGGAATAGGAGGTCTCATCATGAGCCAGCCTGTCCACCTTTCACTCCTTCCTGGTGAATGGCATTGTGATTCATCTGGTTACCAAGCCAACACAATGGCCTCCATTTTGACATCGCACAACACTTTCCTAGGCATACACAAAGGATTATGGTTCCAAGGGTGAAATAAACAACTCTGTCAAGGTTATGGACACCTGTGGGCATCAAAGCTCTACTGATGGTATTGAAATCATATTTTTCATACACCAATAGACATTATAAACCCTTCATCTTATATCTTTATAATGATTCCAAATGAGATTATGTCATATAACCCTTTCGAACCTTCGATACATGAAAATCATTTATAAATCAATCATAAAGGTTAAAGTGGATAATGATCGCATAAGAACTTTTACTCATGTCAGCCATCCTATCCTTTATATTTCGCATCATATCACGGCATTTCCATATTTATTAGTGATTTCCATCATAAGCCTCAATTTCATCAATCTGCTCATTATTGTAAACATGTCATATATCTATACATTTTTCGTTTATTCCACTGTATGATTGCAGTTCAGCATGCTGCTCCTCTATTTGATGGCCAAGGATGGCCTATCACACTTCAGGGGAGTGCGGGTGATCTCCATAATTCACTGGCATACATGTCAGCTCATTATTCGGAGGTATTATGACTTCATCAAAACTCGGAAATAGCAAGTATAACGGTATTGTATTTCCCAATATGCATGGCTTACTGTTCAAACGCCATTTCCGTGTTTTTCTTTGTAAAAATTAACAGTGAGTTAAAGTTTGAACAGCTTGCTGTTCCATCATCTTCTCTGTGTTTTTTTTAACAGTGAGCTAAAAATTTGAACAGCTTGTTGTTCCATCATCATCTCTGTGTTTTTACAGTGTGCTAAGCTTGAAAAAGATGGGAGGAAGATCAATTCGCAGCAAGCCATAGGTGTTAATGGTCTCTGACGCTACACGCCAAATCTTAGCAAGTGTAGGATGGATAGCCTACCTTAACCATCTACAGCAATCTAACGAGATAGTGGAAATTGAATTTCTGTAGAATTTGCAGGAAAATCATTCCATGGTGAGAGGGAGACAAATAGCAGTAATAGATGAGATAATTGTTGAAGTTTCAGGACTGCCAACCATTGGACTTGTATGGACCCTGAAAAAGGTGAGACTACAAGATGCCATAACCATCTTCCGAGACGAAGGGTAGAACCTTATTGTTAAAGGAAAAGGAGTCCTGCCGGCAACCTTGGGAGAGCCTTGGGCAGAATTGGAGACAATTATCCAAAGCTACATCACTTGCGATGGCAGAAAAGACATTGTAAGATCACACCATCTCAAACTGTTAGTCGTATTAAAACAAAAATGTGTTGTGAATTTGCCTGCGTTCTTAAATTTTTTATTGCATGATGTTGCCCGAAGTATAAGAAAATCTCGCCATGTAGAATCAATAGTAAGCCATCATGGTTTAATTTGGTTGATAGTCAGTTACAGTCTTGCCCAACAGTAGAGTAGTTGGGAAGAATTGATTTTCTCAATAGATGGGGGATTGGCCTTGCTAGCCCCAAAACGAAAACACATTGCTAGCACATCAATTAGACCATCGAAACGAAGACAATCTGTCAGATTGGCAAGAAGTAGAGGAATGCTGAGAAATTCCCAGGGGAACAGTAGCTAGCCTATAGAAATACATGATTCATAAGACAAGAAACCCTCGTGACTTGAAAGAGGAGAAAATGAAGAATAATTAGAGGAAAACGAAGAAGAAGAACCGGAAGAGGAAACTGAGCAACCCGGTCAGGAAGAAGGGGAGGAAACAGAGAAATGTAGCGAAATTCCACTGTGAAACCCTCTGCAAGAAGATGAATTGACCCAAATTTTTACCAATGTGGGTGAATATGTCCAACCTCATAGCCCACTCAACACCGATACCAAAGAAGGGCCGTAGGAACACTCTGCTCATGATAAGAGTGCGTATGAAGAGATGTGTGACAAGGAGGAGGAAGAAGAACAGTCTCAGGAACACTCTGCTCATGATAAGAGTGTATCTGGAGAGATGGGTGATGAGGAGGAGGAAGAAGAACAATCTCAGGAACACTCTGTTCCCAGTCAGAATACACCTGAAGAAATGCATGATGAAGAAGGAGTAGAAGAAGAAGCTGCCGAGGAGACAGAAAATCAAACCAGGGTTTCTACCCCTAAAAACACTGATCAACAGAACACTGAAGAAGTGTTCCAAGAAGGAAACATGGAAATTGGCCAAGGTGAGGGTGTAATCCCTGAAGTACAAAGCCCAGGCCCAAGAAAAGAAACGACTATTTCTTCTAAGAAAACAAATGAAATTAAAAAGTTGCGAAAGGAATAGCAGAGACTGCTTAATGTAATTAAACAACTTTGCCAACAAATAAGGGTCTTAAAAATGGGGAAGAACGCAAAAAGAACCCTTGGGGCAAAGTATGTAGCCACCTAGGCAAAACCCCATAAGAAGAAGACCAAGAGGACTCAAGTCAAACCCATTGTTATTCAGGATCGCAAGGAACAACATGTGGCTGTTACAAATGCAGAAGCACAAACAGAAAACACACCAATATGTGATAAGGAAGTCCAGACAGAGGCATTGTCCTCCAACCGAATAGAGCATGAGAAGGAAACATAGACTATAAAAACCAAATGTCGCAATAAGGAGATATAAGTAGATCTCCAACCCAAAAATGTCATGATGGATAATGACCCGAGAATAGTAAAACTGCAAAAAGATCTAGCACAGGCCCAACAAACGATAGAAAAACTCACAGAGGAAACTGTTCCTCAAGAGAAATATCAGAAGTTACAACAATAGCTAAAGAACATCAATGCATCGGAAAGCCAGGCCTTCGATGGATGGCGAAGGGCAGAGGAAAAAGTTAAAAAGGTAACCCATAGACTAGACACAGTTATGAATCAAATGGATACCTTATGTTCTCTGTATACTGATGTTCTAGCGTGTAGGGCACCTGCCAAAAACTATGCTTTTTTTTTATGGAAAGATATTTACAATTGAAAATAAAGGATGTCAAGGTAGGGGTGCTTATAGAGATAAAAACCATTGATGATTTCATAAACTGTTGTAAGCATTATGAGGTGAAAGTTCAGTGATTGTTATGTGAGTTTTATTTACATAATTTTGTGTTAGATGGAGAAACAGAAAAGAACCCTAGCCCTTTTGTGGGTGATATATAGCTTCAAGCATTTATTTCTTTTGTTGTCAACGAGATAAAATGGCTTAAATCCTACAATACCTTCCAGAGACAAGAGAATGGGTTAGATTTATGGGTAAGGAATGAACCTAGAAACCCATTGCAGCTATGGAATAAACATAGGAGCTTAATGGGAATGCAGGGTGTGATCTAGACATTGGGACCTATTCACACAACATACATCCGGTAAGGGGTAGAATACTTCCTAACCATCAAAGACCTTGCCATAGCAGCAACCAAATTTCGATACCAAACTTCCAATTGGAATATCCAAAACAGAGAGCCATTCAATTATGAGAATTTTAAGCTAGCTGTTGACTGCTTGGTTATCTATGGCGACCTCAACTTGAGAGAAGGCCCGTCTTGGTTAGGTTGTAAGTTCCGAAGTCCAATCATCTAGTATCCTGCACCAGGATATAGAGCCTTATATGAATTGCCTGAAGGTCAGACAAGGCATATTTTTTATGTCTTAGCTAGGAATCATGGTTTTAGACCACTGACTGAAAATCCTTCTCCAGCCTATTCCCTAACTGCCTTGCATGTCAATTACAATGTTTTCATGAGGGCATGAAAAAGGGTAAGCAGGGGGGTGTGTTGAGAATTAGAAAACATATGTAATTGTCACTTAATTCTTTATCTTTTCTTTTAATTCATAACTTCTTTATATTCTAAGATGGTTATATGATGAAGGATTATGATAAAGTTAACGAGATTCATAATTAATGTAAAATGACTAATTATTGCCTTTTTATATGCAGAAAATGAAGAAAATGGAAGATCGCCACTTCAGAGGAAAATACAAGGCCAAGCCAACTATTGTCCCTTTGATAGGAAACCGCATCCAAATGAGACAATTGAGATCAAAGCGCATGGGCCAAGAAAATGAAGAAGAAACACAATATCAGTGCAAGAGGACGAAGAGATAACTGAAGATTAAAGATATGGTGAATCCCTCAGGATCCTTTGATCCTAAGGGATCACTACCTCAAAGCTATCTGCATTTTTGTTATTTCTGCCTGGCCAGTATAAGAAGAAACAATGCTGCTAGCCCAAGGGGATTATTATTGATTGATAGAATTTATTGTTCCAATTTGAACTTTGATCATCGACTCTCTTTAGAAGAGCGATCTCTGTAACTCTGCTTTTATGATTAATACATAAACTTTGTTGTTGTTCCGTTCTCTGATTCTGGAGTAACCATAGCAATGCGTCCCTAGTGGCTAAGGGCCCGGCCCTAGTGGATCACTTGCTTCCTGTATCATTATTTTCCAATTACAAGTCGTGTGTGGCTTGATTTCCTTTACTTGCTTTAGTCAGTAATCTTCTGTTCCTTGACATTTCATTTACTAGCTCTGTTATATTTAATTCATATTTGAATAGTAAGATTATCATTTGTTACTGAAGATGTTATGATGTTCATTTTGAAATCATATCACGTTGTCTAATTCAGACATTGCTGTTCATTTATGGATTGAAACTATTGTTCATTTATAGAGTAACATTGTTGTTCATTTACATATTGGTATTATTGTTCATTTAGCTACGGTTTACCTATAATTGTGATTGTTGTTCATTCGGATCACTGTTCCATTACAACCACAATTGTTGTTCCCTTATAACTGTGGTTAATACTTATTATGCTAAACTCAGATTGCTTATTCCATCATCCTAGATTCGCTATGTGTTTACATTTGATTTAGTTCATTGTTCAATATTTCATGGACTTACTTAAGCTTGTTGTTCCATTCTTGGATTGCTGTTCAATTCATTTACTAGTTAAAGATCGTTGATTCAATTCCTTTCGGTTACAGTTGCTGCTTAATTCATTCCTGTAGGTTAAGCTTTGCTATTCGAACTTTTCAATAGATCAGTTTTTGTTCCTTCTCCTGTTAATTGAATTGTCATTTCAAGTATTTGCTTTGGTATGAACAAAACGATCTGCAACGGTAGTGAACATTGACTATTGTTGTCTAGTTCCCAGATTGGAGATCTTCTCTTTGATTGTTTTTCATTTGCATCAGTTTACAAAGGAAAGAGTTATCATTACTGCATCCTTGACTGATGATTGTTGTAGCTTCTTAAGTGAATGATTTAGTTACAAAGCATTTCAATTTCTTGCCATTACATTTAGAGTTTGTTTCCAACATTTATTTACTTTTGTAAAAGCACTATACTACTAGCATTACTCTTGAACAAGTGACCGCCTCAAACTGAGTACACTCTTGAGATAACAAATCGTACCTGGATTGATAATTAATGTAGGGTAAATAGAGGTTAAAAAGACCCTTTTTACTGCTCAACAACATCTTCATGGAAAAGGTATGTAGACTCCAATGTAAATTGGAAAAGAAAGAAACTCTTGACATTTAATATCTTTTTGGAGATGTGTCAATATGTATGCAAAATGTTGATGATGAAAATGAACAAATGTCATGATGAAATACCATCATAAAGGTAATGTCAATTTGATGTTCATTTTTTATTTTTGAGCAATATCTAGATGAGCTAATATAAGGCTACCTAAATTAATAGTTGTGGATGTCCCCCATAACTGGTATTCATGTGGCAGGATTGAAGATTTTAAAGGAAACGTGATGAAAATTAGGTAGCAAGGTATGAAGAAAGGGCAGATATGGAATAGTGGATCACTGTTTGACGAATGAAAGTATGGCATGACTAACATGATTCATAGTGATGGATGGTTTATTCCCGAAAAAGAGGTCCCAAATATGAAGGCTTTATAACAAATAAGATGAAATTCATGTCATCAAAGAGGGATCCCGATAGATAGTTGGTTATTCCATGATCTCCACCGAAAGAGCTACTGGAAGAAAGTCTCTGGTTAGAAGGATCGTGGTCAAGTCCATGGTTAAGAGGGATCTTGGTTACATTCCTTCATATGAATGGGTATATCCTCCCTTGTTAAGAGGGACAGATAGACATATCATTCTTGTCTTCACTTGTGAAGAAATAATGGAGGATTGGGTAAGCATTTGGCATCCGATACTCTTTGAGGATGTGGTAGGGCATCCAAGATAAGAGTAATAGTAGAGGATCAATATTCTTTGAGGACTAGGAATCCAAAATAAGAATATTCTTGGTGCAACATACTCTAAGAGAACCCAAGTGGGGTATGTCCCGAGAGAGACAATTATGATGGTGTCTATTAATCATTAGTCTCACCATCATTGTGCTCTGATCTTGTGGAGAGATAGAGTTGTTAATCAAGGCCTTTCTATATGATAATTTTATATTATATGATTCTAAATATATGGGTTCTAATTTGAATCTTCTTATGATAATTCTTCAGATTGATAATTTCCAAGTACCTTGTATGGATTATCAATACATCCGTAGTTGATAAGGAGTGTTGAAATATGTAACTAGGTTCAGTCTTCATAATGACATATGTAATCATGATTTTATGTATTTGATGTAATGAGAAAAATAAATTTATTATTATTGATCTTGAGGCATGGGTTTCATGCTCAAAGAAATTTTATTTTTAGGTCAAGCTTCCATTGTGAGCTCTTAGGATTGGTAATTAAATCATAAAGTCAAATGAGTCTTTGTCATGTATGAGAGACCCTTCTTAGGCATGCTAAATATCTATTTTAGTTATTGTAAGAGTCAAAAGACTCTCCAAGACCAAGTCCAAGGGCTACTAGCAAGTCAACCTTCAAATGAAGCAATCAACCTACACCAAGATGACATGTCAGCCTAGGCTCAAGACAAGTCGACTTACAAGCATGGGAAGAAAGCCTATGTGTAGGGCACTTAGCCGCATTCAAGGGGATATATCTCACACACCAATAAGTTAGATAAAATAAGGGGCATCAATAAGCGAGAAAGAGTATGATAAAAGGAAGAGAAGAAGATTGATTTTTTGGATAGTTTTTGGGCTGAAGTTCCCCACACATGCGAAGAATATTGGGCATCATTTGTTGTAGTAGAAGCCGAAGTATGACAATCATCTAAGGAGGAAAAAAAAGTGAAATTCAATAAATATAGCAATCCGAGTTGCTATGTAAAAATCCTTTATCCAAGTGAAGAAGAGAAAAGGGTAAAACTTCCATCTTTCTCTCACATATGCATAAACTAGCGTTTTTGAAGTGACAAAAAATTGTAGACAAAAATTGCAAGGGTCCAAAAAGAGGTCAAAGAAGCAACTATCACTGGAAGTAAGTTTGACTAAAGAGAAGACTCATCAATTATTAGCATAGACTTGGTATTGGAATAGTTTTGTAAAGTTTCTACGACTTGAAATTCGTCAATTGAAGATTTTGTAAGAAGAAGAATTTGATGGGTTTTCCTCTCAAGCTTGGGGAGGTTTTAGACCCAGATGATAGCCTATATCTTGTGTCCTTTGTCTCATTGTTATTTATGTTTTGATATTTGTTTGATGAATAGAACACAATAATAATCACGCTAAAGAAGAATCTAATCAAGAAAATTGAAAATAATTCAAAAACAGTTATAAGTATCAAGAAATCACCTATACTACTACCCCTAGATTTCTCAATAAATATACAAAGAAAACATTGGCACAAGTCATTATATTGGTCAAATATAAATTTTTGAGGAAACTTGTGGCCATATATAATTATGAGTGATAGAATTTGTCCCCCAAAAATTTAGAGAATATGGAAGCTATGCTTTTAGATCTTTATAATGAAGATGTGAAAGGAAGAAATATGGACTAGTGCTAACTATTAGGGTAGATTATGATTAGAGTGATGAACACTGAATGGTCAAGGAGTATGTTTCACAGATGCTTAGGGACTTCATATAATTATGTATCATCCACTATAATATATACAATTATCCTCTTACTTATTTTTTATTACCTTGGATGTGGTCAACCAAGGGTCAACTAGAAAAGCTCGTTGACTGGAGTCTTGACTGGTAGAGTAACCAGTCTATTTTCAGTTGAGATATCATTGCATACTACCCCATATGTTTGTACATATCTAAGGATTCACATATATTGTATTTGTGGGCATAGAACTTATGTTTCTTCTAAAACCATGTTTTTGGATATTTAATTGGGAAACTTATTTGATTACTACTTTCATTACTTGTGTTTTATCATTGCCCATGGTGATAATGTTCATGCTTCTTCGAGGTGTTTCTTGTTACTAGTGACAGTGTTTAGACTTCCTCAAAAAAAAATCTTTTTTATTGGGGATAGTGTTCAAACTTCTTCAAAGGTTATTTTATATTGTGGTTGATCAATATTTGCTATGCGAACCAATTAAAGGGGAAGGTTGTGCTATGCACATTGTTTTCCTGCAAGGGTACTTTACAAAGGGTGTTAGAATTAAAGATTAGTTGAGCGACTAAATAAGTAGTGTGGCTCTAATTGGTTCAAACTTCTCCTACAAAGTTAAGATGTAACAATTAGGGTGCTTTCTTATAATTTAACATGCATTGGAGATCTAGTAGATGATGGGTTTTTTTGTCCGCAAGACCAAAATTATTGATCTTGATAATCATTCGAGATCTAGTATTTGATAGTTATTTCTATCTTGAAGACCAAACACATTGATCTTGATATTGATTCAAGATCTAGTAATTAATGGTGTTTTTTCTCCAAGACTGAACATATTAGTCTTGATTATCATTCAATGTATGGTACCTAATGGTGTTTCTTGTCTTGAGTATTGTCCTACTAAACATAAACATTTGGATATCTTCACTAAATCCATGATAGTGGTGAATTTCCTTTGGAATATTAACTTATTGGGGATGTAGGAAGTTTTCATCAAGGGCGAATGTTAGTTAATGACATCTTCCTCCTATGATTCTATCCTCCTATTCATTGTTTAAGATGGGATGTTAGAATGTGCTAATGATTTCCTAGTGATTTTTTTACCATATTCTCTTCAATAACTCATAATATTGTAAAAATGATCTATACCACATGCATATTGATATTTTTTTTCCTTTCACTCTCTAACATATAATCAAGGTGAAGGAGGATCCATTTTGTGGGTGAGAAACTATGCACTAATGGAGTGTGATGTGTACATATCTAATGTGCTCTAATGCATATGTGGGGGTGTATCCTTGTATGATTGGAAGTTTATCTGTAGAAAAAAGGAGTTGCTTCCATGGATGTTTCCCACATTGGTATTTCACCATACAACCCCTATCTTCCCCTTATTTTTATCTTACATTTTTTTATTTACTATTTGTCTTTCATTGGAGATTAGACCATGTATATATTTATCATATGTTAATTCATATTTTTAAAATCCAACATTTTTCATTTATTTAAGTGAATTATCTTTGATGGAAAATCTTTTCGATTGTTATTTTGTATCAAAACCTTTTGTTTGGTTCATCAATATATTTATTCTCAAGTAAGAGAAGTATATGCTATTGATGACTCTGGGACTTGAGGAAAAGTATACAATATATATATTAAAAAATGTTCAAGTGAGGTTACATGTAATCCTATCCCATTAATTTAAAAACAAGTGTTCCTTGAAGCTATAGCTATGAATTTGTGTGAACACTGTGAATATTAAATATTTGGTAAATATGTGGTAATTGGTTCGTGAGGATGTAGATCGTAAATGTCAAGTTTTCTTGTGGAATGAAAAACTAACTTATTATTATGAAAGAAATAAGGGCATTGGGAATGCAATAGTGAAATGTAAATATATTGTTATAAAAGACATAGTCATCTATTGAGTAGTCATATTTACAATTATATGTATGATATTTTCTACTTGTTATGCTAAATTGATTTATAAAACTAGTGTATGACCTACTTCAAATTGCATAATGATAATCATGTGGAATGTGAAATCATTGTGATTAAGTTGATTATGTATTACATCACTTTCAAAAGTTGATATCTCAAATTGGCATGAGAAATTTAATGTTTAATTTTGATATAATGTTTTTATTGTATATCAAAACTTAATTAGTATGGCATATCTATATGTGTCA